>CM053758.1:22809803-22908701 GCA_028658305.1 Pachyuromys duprasi
GAATTTCATGATTTCCTCCTTTTTTATTGCTGATCATTGAGACCTTCTAATCAAATTCACTATGTCTCTCTAATCTGGCCACATTGTGTCCAAATGGTCCTTTTACCAAGAGCTTGGTTACATCAGGACACTGCCTCAAATTCTGATTTCAAAGCTGCATTTAGCAACTCCCAGTCTTGGAAATTCTGTTACCAACCATCTTTATTCTGAAAGCAGCTACCACCCATTTCCATCCCACTGGCTGATAGTTGGCACTGCTTCCTGAAATCATTTGTCCTAAACCCAATGGAGAAGGAAAGCTCTTGACAAAGGGAAAGGAAAGTAGAGACAGAATCAAGACCCAGGTGGGAGTATTTCATTTTTAAAGATAACTACATTGGCTATGAGACTCTAGAAGATTATCCAAGAACCATGAGAAATGTCTGTAGAAGTTCAGTGAGTTGAGTTCTGGTTAGGGTCAATGTTGGCTGAGATAGGCAGAAGTTTATATTCTGTTTAGCTCACTTGGAGAAGATATCACATTATGCCTCAGAGTCTGACAAAAAACCTGAAGCAGCCAGGAAAGGTAAGAACCTGGTAACAGACTTTATTGAGAGCAAACAATCAGAATTATTCTGGCACCCTTTATTACTATTATAACAATAGCCTCAGAAATGGTACTCAGAGCTACCATCTTTATAAAGCTTTATAACTAATCATCTCATTAATCAAGTCATTTGTAATGACTTTCAAGTGGCATATTGATAATCCCTTTCCCCCCTCTTTTTTCATAAAATGGTACTGGTTCTGAAAGAAAGTGGCAAAGATTTAAAATAGGAGCATTAGACTCCAAAGTCCACACATTCATTTTCCTTTGGGTCATAGTGTCTCAGCAGATCCTAAAACCAAAGCTAGTCTAAGCTATGTCTGAGCAGAGGTCCATGGTCAGCTTTAGTCCAAGGGGAATCAGAGGTCTGGGGTAAGCTCCAAGCACTAGTGCTCAGGCTGCTGGTTGTATACCTAATTACCTTCACTGCTTATTAGAAGAAGGGTTGAATCTCTTGCCATTCTGCTTAAGCAATGAGGATTGGGCTATGGTTGTGACTGGAGAACACAAATGCTGACATAATTTATTCATTTCCTCATGGAAAGCGAGCTTGCTTGTAAGAGAGGCTGGGGCTTGGGTGTCATTTCTACTCATTATGGAGAGTGGCCCATAGGAGGTCCTCAGTGTATGTTTAAACAAAGGCTGATTGGTCAACTGATTAAGAGGATGATAATTTGAATAGAAGAGCATTAAAGAAGGCAGAATGGGCTTTGTTCTTTCATTATCCTGCTATGGTTCTTTATATCTGCTTTGTGGAAATGTGATTTATGGCTTCTCTCCTCCTGTTCTGCCAAAACAAGCAAAGAATCTCCCCCTGCAAAACCCCCCAAATCCCATGACCTGACCTTTCTAATTTCATGCATACTTACTTTCCTCCCCTAGGAAACATTGCATTATCGTGGTTAACTACTTGAAGGTGGAAACAAAGAACTGTGACCTAAGTGCTTTAAGGAAAATCCCTTGTACTGGATAATGGAACTGTTTAGGTCTCAGCACATACAAAACCAGAAAGCCAGTGAGGGAGAATCTTCATCTCCAGGGCACATCACCAATTGCACTTAGTACCGCTTGCATGAGGTCATAATAAACAAGGTCAAGTCCCAAAGTCTTCCCCCAGGCATCCTGAGAGTCCCTAAATAGAAGCCCAACATCCTTGTCTCAGATCCTTAGAGTATTTTCTATTCTTATCTTCTTTCATGTAATCATTTACACACGACTTTTAACTCCCATTGCCAGGTTGCCTATCAGTTTATTTTCTGAATCAAGGAAGCTTTTAGAGTAGAAGCGCCAGCTATGATGAAGCAAGCAGGGATAAGAGGTCCAAATGGGAACTGCTCTGGGCAGGTCACAAACCTAATATTGGCTTCTCAAGCTGTAGTGTGAGTTCTCTGCAGGCAGGCTCAGACAGCCCTCCTCCTCCGCCCTTTCCCCACTGTCCCCAGCCCTTGTTCTTAATACAGTCAGATTTCCCCGCATGCTCTTTCACGTGGCCTCTGCTCTTTCTTGCACAGATTATCAATGCCATCTTCTGTCTCACATCATACACAGTCCTTCTCTCCCCATTCAAACACTCAATGTCTACACCTGGGGTCTTTGAAAATGCGGATTTGAAGACTCTCCTAACTTCTCAGCCCCAGCAGAACCACCCTAGGCATCTTACCAGCTACCTCACAGGTTAATCAGTGCTGTGCTTTCAGAGAACACTCTTCAGTTCTCTGAAGTTCCACTCTGCTTTTTGGGAGAAACTACCAGTCTTTGAAGGAGGTTGCTCCCTGGGTCCCTGAGCTATTAGGAAGGCTGGAATGAGCATTCAGTATTTCCTAACTAGCATCACTGCACATGGAAGAAGCCCAACACCCACATTACATTACTGGGTTTGCTTTGGCCAGTCCCATAAGGAAACTGTTGTCCCTTTTGGTTGTAAAGGGAGAAGCTGAAAATAATCAGCTTTACGTTTTAATTCCAGGCTCATAAGGCTTTTTGTTCCACTGCAGATTATGGGAGAACTCATCAAAAGGAGACCAGACATTCTGAGTGATATTAAGACATACAAAATTTGTCAGCACACAGGGCAGGATGCCCAAGAACCCAGGAAGCAGGCCATATAGGAGTTTCCATTTGAGATGCTGACAGAAAAACACAGCAGGACAGTTTCTCTCTGGGTAGTATTCCGTATCCTGAGGCCATCATTAATGAAGAACTCTCCAGGGTCTTCTAGGGCCTGTAGACCCAAAGGGGGCTCAATAAATGGAAACTCTTGGAGCTGGAAAGATGGTTCAGCAGTTAAAAGCATTGGGCGTCCTTTCAGTCGACCCAGGTTCAATTCCCAGCACACACATGGTGGCTCACAACCATGTGTAACTCAAGTCCCAGGGGATCCAGGGCTGTCTTCTGATCTTTCCAGGCACTAGGCACACATGTGGCACACAAGCATACACTCAGGAAAAACACCTATGCTCATAAAATATAAAAATAAATCTCTTTAAAAAATGAAATAAATGGAGATTTTTGGGAATCTGACAGAGCTATTTCTAAGGTGATATTTACTTAAGAACATGTACAAATGTGGACACCACAGCATGGAAACACACACAGATGAGGCCAAGAGTGTTGAGAAAGGGTAACCACTATTTTATGGTCTTAAAACACTGAATCTGGGGGCCAAGATAACGGCCTAGCCAATCAAGGCATTTATCATTATTCTAACAGTGGTAGAACAATGGGATGTTAGATCCCTAGAATTACAAGATGGAAGCAAAGAACTGATTCTGAAAAGCTGTCCTCTGACTTCCCTGTGAGTGCCATTCCCCAGGAGTGTATTTGCATGAAGGTGCAAGGGGGCATGCACGCATGCACACACGCACACACACAAACACACATGGACATGGTCATGGATACAACATAGACATATGGACACACAGACACACAGTTTAAAGCCTGAGATTTTTATGTACTGTTCTGGTTTAATTAGTCTAAGCAGTGGAGAAAAAGCAGCATTCCATAAAAAGCTTCACTTTCACTGAGTCTCAGTTTTGTTTCTTATTTACTCACAGGCCTGATTCTGCACATAAACACTCTAGCCCAGTGTCTGGTGTGCTGTGTAATTCTTCTTCCATTCCTAACAGGAACTGAAAACATTGCATGGAGATACTGCAGGAACACATCATATCCAGGAAAAGTTTTTCCCAAACCAGGGGGCTAGCATTAGGACCCAGATCTATGCCCTGATATTCATCTTCCTCTACCACATGCAATGCATCAAAAGAACCATTCTGTCCATGGAAATCATAGCAGGAGGAGGGAAATCAAACCCAAAATTAATCAAACAGGATGTAATTCCCCGAGCAAACGTACATCAATTAGGGAGAAATGTTACCGTCCAGGTTCCGGGTTTGGGATCTCATGAGGGTCTCATAAGGTGCATAAGCTCTGCTCCGACATTGATTATGGAAAATAGCAGCTGTATGATGTCAGGGCGGCTGTGATCACTCCAGCCAGAAATGCACTTTCCAGTGCCTTGATGCCTGGGATTATCTTGGTGCTGCCTGACAGCCAGAGACAGAAACTGTGCTGTTTAATGGAAAACTCTCTGATCTGTTCAGGCACTCTCACCAATGCTGTCTGTTTGCCTGTAAAGCATGTTCTCTGAGTTGGAGCAGGCCAAAGGAAATGATTCTTCATCACCCTTTGTAACAAAAATATTAGACAGGGTGATGGATACTGAGATAACAAAATGTTTCTCCCTTCAGAGAGGAGCCCAGTTGCTGCCAAGACCTTACTCAACATTGCTCTCCAGATCCAGGTCTATTATTATCTAATCTTGCCCCCCCTCCCAGTGCAGGTGTACCTCTAGATTTGAAAGCTGAGGTGCCAGAAATTACCGCTTTGAAACCTGGCTTGTGAACCTCTGAAATCACTCACCTTATGACTTTAATTAATGTCCAAAAAAAACTTTGATTTTTAGTTTATTTTTTTTGTTTAGCCTTGTCTTTTGACATAAGGCCTCGGGTTGTCTAGGCTGCTTCAGACTCCCTGCAGATCTGAGGCTGATTTTGAATCTCGGATCCTCCTGCCTCTACCTCCAAAGTGCTAGAGTCCTAGCCATGTACCGCCACAGCAAGCTCATCTCCAGATTAGCCACAGGATCCAGCAGAAGCTAGAATACCCCAGTCATCCTTCAAACCTCCCAAACACAGCTAGGACACTTGGGCACCTTCCTCTCAGATGCCAAGCAGTTACAGACAATGTACTCTGCTTGCATGTCCTCATCTGGGCACTATAAGCAGCCTCTGAGCATGGGTCTTTACCAGCGTTTCTGGAGAATCACTCATTTATCCTTCTGGCCTTTTGTTTTCATTGAGCTTTTCTTAGGAGACATTTCTTCACAATATAAACAAACAGACCAGAACCCTTCCATTGATGACATTTCTATCCACCTCCCATCCCTGCACCCTTAAGACTCATCCCCAACCCCAAGGTTTACCCCAGATACTTCATGAATTAATTGTTTTTCCCTCTGAGCACATGTGACCCCTTCTTCCAACTTCTTAAATCAAATGTGAACTTCAGTCCACCAAATCTGCTGAGGACAAGTTCTTCCTATAATCCAGCTCTTTGAGATCCTTGTGTTTATTTGTTCCCCAACAAGCTCTTCTGGCTGGTAGCTACCTTATTCCTACACGGACACCCCATCATTTGATACCCTTTTGCTTCCGTGTTGCAGGTGTTCCTCAGTTTCTCTGATAGCATCCTTATCCTTATTCTGAAGATGTAGTGACCACCTACTCCACCTCTGCAGCCTTCCTTCTTCCCCAAAACTCTGCCAGAGAAGCCACCCCTCTGTTCCTAGACGACCCCACAAACCCATCAGGAATACTGAGCTCAGCAAGAGTTTTCCTGGAAGTCATTCGACAGCTCCTTCTCCAGCAGTCATTACCATTTGGATTCACAGTTTCCCGCACATCCCTCATGCTCCCAAGACAGAGAGTTTCATTTTAAGTTGGGGATGGACAGGAGGGAGAAACTCCTTTTCTTAATTTCACCTGGGCTTTTGCTATATGCATAGCCTCTGCCTGTCTCATACCAACACAGACATTTGTGAATCGAGGTCCCTCACATGCCTTCCTTAAGGTGGGGCTAAGGAGTGGCCCCTTGGTTCAAGAGGGCAGAAGAAAGGGAAAGGAGCGATTGACAGCAGACATTGCTGGATGTCTTTTGGTTGATTGGTTGGTTGATTTTTGTTGTGGTTGTTTTGCTTTTTGTTTGTTTGTCCTGGACTCACTTTGTAGACCAGGCTGGCCTTGAACTCACAGAGATCCACTGCCTCTGCCTTCCCGAGTGCTGGGATTACAGTCATGGGCCATCGCGCCCAGCTCTTGTTTGACATTTTAAAGCATATTACTCTCCTAGTTCACTGGCACTCAGCTCCGGACAGACAGCTCACAGGTAGACTATAGGACTCC
Organism: Pachyuromys duprasi; assembly: GCA_028658305.1. NCBI lineage: Eukaryota > Metazoa > Chordata > Mammalia > Rodentia > Muridae > Pachyuromys > Pachyuromys duprasi. Next base: position 22,815,852 of record CM053758.1, read on the forward strand.
CGTACTGTGTAAGCTCCTGGAGCCGCCTGGGATGGCAGACAGTGACGGCGTAATGGCTGTTGGGGAACTTGGGTTGTGTTTTGATGCTAATGTGAGATATAACCTCTAGGAGTGAATATCCTATCACTCTCATTTTCCTGGGCCTGAGCCATAAAACCAGGATTTTACTGGACTGTGTTTCCTATTGTCTGGTCATGATGGTGACCCCTTCATGATTTGACTGAGCCATATCTAATTGTCACTCACGCTTCTTTTTCTTTTTCTTTTCCCTTACATTAATCTATTTGGTGTGTGAAATATACAGTATTTAATAATACAATAGAAAAATATATATGTATATGGCTTTCCCACTGCTAAAAGATGTTCATGTCCCAATTTTCAGAAGCTGTGAGATGCTGCAGATGTAACATACATATATGTATATATATATATATGTACACACAAATATATGTATATATGTATGTATATTGTGTGTTGCTTAAATTTACTATAGATATACTGTATCACTTAATTAAACTCAGAGGAACTAAGTGACATAATTAGACACAGAAAGAGAAGAGCCTGTTATCTCTAACACGTAAAAACTAAATATGAAGTGAAAAGCCAGGTGTGGTGATGCATAACTATAATCCCAGCACTTGGGAGGTAGACATGGAAAGGATCAAAAACTCAAGGCCAGCCTGGGCTATATAGGAAGTCTGAGGCTTGCCTAGGCTATATTCAGATTGTGTTCCAATAATAAATATAATATAATGAACTAACTGTAGAAGTGGAGTTATTAGGGAAGGATGGAGGAATGGGGAGGAAGAAGCTGGGATGAGCAGAAAAGGGAGAGAAGTAGACATGAGCAGAGCCTGTTTATCAGTCACTGCAAAGCCATTCACTTGTGTGACTAAAATGTGCGAATAATTGTAATTTTAAAAAACTAAAGAAAAGTCAATGAAAGCCAAACATTTAGTTTGTCATTTAGTCTAAAACAAACACTTTTTGCTTGCCGCTTTCTTTTTCTTCTTTTTGTTACAAAGTGAAAATAGCAGATGTCAAGAAGGTATGAAAGCCGGGAAGAGCCATAGAAAGATCTTCTGAAGGAAATGAAGCTGAAAAGCAAGTGACTTGTGTGGTGGTGAGTGCTATTTAAAGGCAGGCTGTCGGCCTAGACAAAAGCACCTGGTGATAGCAGATGATGACTAGAGGAGCAAGCGCTGCCTGAAGATGGGGTACCCTTCTGTGCAGGGCCCTAATATTCTACCTCATAGTGTTCACCCTGCATTCAAAACCTCCCTTGTCCGGAACTGCATATCATGCTTCTGTCCCCAGCCGTGCAGCCAGACCTCAGTTTCCTCCAGTTTCAGTGCCCACGTGGGTATGACAGAATCAGGCAGATCCCCTACTACTCATAGACTCTGTTTCATCTCCACGGGGTTTCTACTCTGCCCCTGGGGATCCTGCACACTCAGCTCCATTTGTATCATTAGGAGAGCATCCCCTGGGGTTCTGTGGCCAGATGTGCTCCTGATACACCTGGCCATGCTGCTAAAGCCTGTATTTTTCATGTCTCACACTTGTCTGCCCGTGTCGCTCACACCTATGGTCATCACTGCCTTGAAAACACACCTGCTCCAGGCCCCAGCCTGCAGAGAGGAGTGTCAAGCATAGCTAATGTCCCAGCAAGTGCTAGGCCACAGATCTCAGGAAGCTTGGATGGTGAATTTTGATCATTCATTTTCTGTGGCCTTCTGGATCTAGTGCATCCAAGGAAACCATGGGAACCTCCCTGTAGTTTGGAAGCAAGGGGAATGGCCTGGCCTAGTGCAGGCATAGGGACACATGACCTTTACATACCTCTAGAATAAAAGCAGAGCTATTTCTCACCATCTCCAGAAGTTCCCTTCTGGCCATGCAGCTCTTTTCCTTTCTTGATCCTAAACAGGATGGGAAATGCCTTCTGCAACAATCAGGCACTTGGGAGTGCTTCCCCCAACACACACTGTGCTGGAAAAAAAAAACATAATTTTGAATTCCTTGCTGGGTTCTCAGACAGCAGAGCTTTCCAAAAAGCCATTCTCCCACTCAAAAGAAAAGATCGGAAGAATGAGTATGATGAGTAAGCAAATACAGACTGCCAGGTTTGCCTGGGAAAGCAAATAGTAGCTTCAGCGGGAGGAACGGCTCAAGGTGCATTCTTTATCTTCCATACAGCAAACAGGAAGCTCAGAATGAAGCTTAAAGAGGTTCTGGTTTCCCAGAAGAAGTAATAAGTATATTGCTAGATAAAAACACCCTTAACTTAAACCATAAACCATTCACCAAAATTAAAATCAAACAAATGAAAGTTTTGGATAAAAGATCGTCAACCATTAGAGGACAGTGAAACATGATGAATGAATAATTAGCAGAAACAACAACAACAAAATCAGTGCATTAATAACAAAATCCGTGCCAAAAGCAACTTAAGGGAGAAATGGCCTCTTTTGAGGGTCTATTCCATTGTGACAGAGAAGATGTGGCTCCAGAGGCTTTGGGCAGCTGTCCACATTTCATCTGCAGTCAGGAAGCAAAGTCAGATGAATGCCGGTACTTAGCTAACAGCCTCCTCTTTATTAAGTTCAAGATTTCAGTCCAGAAAATGGTACCACCTGCAGTTAAGACATGATAAACTTAATCATAACAAAAACCATAATAAACTTAATCTAATATCCCTCACAGGAATGCCCAGGTACTTGTCTCCTAGGTGATTCTAGATGCTGCCTCGTTGACATTCAGGAGTAACCATCACCACCAAGGTAGGCACTGCATTAGACCCTCTGGGATGGACCAGTTCTGATGTACTTGATTATACCCAGCTCACATGCTGGTCACTGCTCTTATGACCATGAAAGTATAACCTGTTGACTGTCTCATAACTTAAGGCTGCTGTGTAGTGTGCTCAAGAAGTCACAACAATTTCATGGTTCTCAATCTAGAAGGATGGATCAGCACATCGGTTATGAAATTCCTACACCCCGATGTTTGTCACTTGAACCTACTTTGAAATGTTATTGTAAGGGGTTACGTTTCTCTATCATGGTGCTAACATGGTGTGGAAGTTCTACTGTGGATGTTGCTACTGTTACGGTAAAATTATAAGAAGTCAGGAGACTTTATTCCACAGAATGAGCCCCTTGAGACATAGCCTATGTCTCTACCTGAAATATGACACAAAATGTTGGAACCATCTAATCCCCCTCTTGTTTTTAACTAACAGATTAAGTAATAATGGTCAAAGAATCCAAATTAGATGGACAGTGAACACGAAAACAAACAAACAAACAAAATCTACACAAGCACAGAGTATACCCCCGTGATGAACTTACCATTGTGAGACCCTGAGTTCCTTCCCCCAGAAGTATCAGGCAAAAAAAAAAGAAGAAGAAGCACATTCATGATCAAGCAACATACTCTGGTGAATTTTCCTCAGAACGAAGTGAAGAACCCTCCACAGGAATCTAAGGATCACACTGAGGGGGATGGCATCCTGTCCCTCCCAATGTGTGAGGACATTAAATAATGCAGAACTCAGTCAGCCAGGTTATTGATTTAGCATAAAAAGTTCCAAGACTGAAATGATATATTTATGGTGCAAAACAAAAAAGAAATATACAGCCAGAAAAAAATATATATATATGTACACATACACACACATATTCTGCTCACATCTGGCTTTGTAACTGTACGCCTGATTCTTTGTCTTCAGGCAGAAATTTAGCCATATTCTCCTGCAGGTAAATCTTCTACAAATTCTAGCCTGAGGGAAGACTTTTTCACTTTGTATTTAATGCTGTTTGAAGATGCCTGAGTGGAACTTACAAAATCCCCAGAATCACAGAAGAGGTTTGTATTTTCCATTTAACCCCTGAGTAGTGGTTCCTCTCCACACCTGTTTCTCCCCTGCAGGCAGCCCCTCCAGCCTGCAGCCTTCTGAGCCCAGAGGGGCTCCCGTGTATCCTTCAGGACACTGCTGGGTTTGGCATCAACATCTACACCAAGCCCAGGCCCAGGCAGATCTGAAACTATGAAACATCCATATGAAACAAGGGTTCATAAGCATGGGAAGGAAATATACTTGTGGACAGTGTCAAGGAGGCTTGTTTTCAAATCCTGCCTTAGCCACTTCCCACTTAACTCTGGGCACATTGTCAGCCTGTCTGGTGCTTGGCAGCCTAATTTATAATGAGGGACTGACGACAGTCCTTGCGTCAGAAGTATCCTGAGAAGAGTAGATATTAAAGTGCATGTGGAGGAGCCGGAGAAATGAGCCAGTCGTTAAGAGCACTTGCTGCTATTGTGGAGGGCCCAGGTTCGTTTCCTAACACCCACACGACCTGTAATGCCAGTTCCGTGGATCCGGTGCCTCTTTTGACCTCCGAGGGCTCCTGCACACATGTGAAGTGCATACACACAAGCAGGCACATACACATAAAATAAATAAACATGTATTTGAAATGCATGTAGTGTTTACTATGGAACCCAGCATAGAAATGTAACAGCCAGCTTATCTGTCAACAATAGAATAGTTACCACCATCATCAGTGTATCCTGCAGCCCACCCAGCCACCATATCCCACTTGTAAGAGAGAAAAACATACGAGATTTTTTTTCTATGCCAGAATTTGCCAAGCAGGCATAAAGAAGATAGCCCAGTATGGAGAAACCCGAAACGGTGCTTGCTCTATTAGTTCATGTAGTTAATGTCTCAGAAAGGGCAAACAAATTGTTCAAGTTCACACAGCAAGGTCAGATGTCGTGTCACAGACAAACATCAGGATTTACATTACCCAAAGCAAAGTCAGCAGGGATTCTGTAAAGTTAATTCAAATAACTCACCCCTAAAGTTAATATATTTTTAGGACCAAGAAAGCCCAAGTAATGGGGAGTGCTCGGGAACCCAAATCTACTTGACATGCTCAGGCGCGTCCTTGGGCTTCTTCCAGATTCGCAGCCTATAGCTTTTGGCAGTCCCCAAAGAGGGAGCTCTTTCCACTAACAAAATACAAAATGCAAAATTAATAAAAAGACCCTTTGAAACCGACAAATGTGCCTCAGGCAAACTATCTGCCCAGCAGCTGGTTAAAATTTAATCAGTTTCTTTAAAAAAAAAATTTTTTTTTCAGGCCTGTGCATCTTTTGTATGGAACTCCCTAGTCTGAGTGTGGTCAAAGTTTGTTAAACAAGAAATAATAGCCAAGGCTTTTTAATTCAGCAAATAAGCAACGGGTGCTTTAGATGGTTCTGCGGCATTCAAGGAACTAATTGCCTGGGTCTCAACAAAGCTGGGTAATTCTTTAATAATTTCTGTTCTTTCTCTTACAAAACCTAAATTGGCAACTATACGCTGTGCAGTGAATCTTAACCATGGATTTCAGCTTCTGAATTACACTGTGGCTTTTCCTGGAGACTTGATTGAACTCCATACAGGGAGAGGGGGCAGGAAAAGGCAGAGGGAGAGACAAGCGAAAACGGGTCTGCTAGCATCACACACAGTGTAAGTATTAAAAGCTCTAAACTTAATAATGAGCACATGGCTGTCACTGTCCCCAGGACACTGAAGACCTGAGGATTTCAGATCTTAGCCAATCAGGAGTCTCTAACCAGGAGACCAGGACTACAGGGTTCGGCCCTGATTTGATTCATTTCTCAGGATTCATTTGCCTCCTTTCATAAGCGTGGATCAAATTAAAGACCGCAGTGAAGGCAAGATAAACAACCATCTACGGTGGAGAGCATCCTCCAAGTGAGTGAGACAGGTCCACTGCTGTCGTGCAACTCCGTGTGTTTTAAAGTAGTCATTCATAAAGAGCCAGCATTGCCGGTGGGTGGAGCCTTACACAAGAAAAGGCATTTCTAAAGCATCCATCGTCCCTTCCCAACTCCACCCTCCTTCCCTCTTCTTCTCCTAGGCCCTCCCCCAGTCCAATGATAGGGGAGGTCCTTCTCCCCTTCCATCTGACCCTAACCTATCAGGTCTCATCTGGACTGGCTTCTTTGTCTTCCTCTGTGACCTGTGATCAGGGGGAGGTGATCCAAGAGCCAGCCATTGAGTTCATGTCAGAGACAGTCCCTGTTCCCATTACTAGGGGACCCCCTCAGAGACTGAGCTGTCATGGGCTACAACTGTGCAGGGGTTCTAGGTTATTGCCATGTGTGGCCCTTGGTTGGATTATCAAGCATCCAGGTTTTTGCGCTAGATTCCTATAGAGTCTCAGGTATGGGCAAAGGGACAGTAGGAGATGAATAACCAAGTCAGGTAGGAGATCCTTCTATACGCTTCTTGGATGTGACTCCAGGGATTTCTACTGGAAAGAAGACTTTCCCCTCATCACTTAACACAAAGGCTAATCCCTACTAAGCGTTTTATTCTGGTGAGCAGATCAAAGGCCCTTGGCCTGAATTATATCCTGTGATGATTCCTTTTGAGATGCAAAGTAGAAATTCTTCTGTTAAGGGAAAGAACAATATCCATGATGCCTTTGTTCTCAACACTATGGGTGGCTGTCTGGTGGAGAGGAATGGCTATTGACATGAGAGTCACATTTGAACTCCAGGAGTTGAAGTCCAAGAGTTTTAGGTTTTCAACTGGGTTGGAAGTCAAGCCTAGAGCTAGAGCAGTGTTTGGATAAGTGGCATGAGAGTTAATAATATTCACTACTGAACTGTTTTATAATTGATCTTTTATTCAAGTTTCTTCACAGTGACCCTACAGAGTAGGTAATACTATTAATTTAACTTTAGGAAGAAAATATGTGGTATGATCAGTGACTTTCCATCCAAGGTTGGAGCTGAGCTGAACTGGGGCACTGTGTAAGGATGAGTGAACCCTCTAATCGACCCTCAAGAGATGTGCTAATATGTTATCATCTGGAAATCTAGGACACATTTCCTTACCAAAGGCCTTCATCCCAACTTCCAATCACCCTATTTGCTTAACACAACTAGAAACTTCTTATGAATCAGCTTTTTAGTTGTTAGAATTTATTGGTTCTGCCCTATCCTTTTGATTGTGATCATGCATGCCCTAAGTATGTTAGAGTTTATATATCTGTGTTTGGACATAGCCTGGCCTAAAAACAAATCTTATGCCACATTTACATATTAATTTTAATATAGTTAAATATTTAACAGGTTAAAGTATTCTGGGTTTGTTTGTTTCTGTATATTTGTTCTTGTATCCTGATTATGCACTATGTATATAGTGCAATGTACATTTGCACCAGGTATATGTACTATGTACATTGGCTGTATATGTTATGCATATAAATAGCTTTAGCTGTTATATTTTTGTTATATTTTTTGATAAACACCTTTAATACATGACCTTCTACAGATTTCCCTTGTTTTTCTGACCATCCTGTTTTCCCTACTCATCCCTCTGTTTTGCTAAGAACATCTTCCAAGTGTTTGGGAGAAACAATTAATCCACAAGCTTCATCCATGGAGTTTGGATGTAACTAGGGTGATGTGATACTGATACAGAAGAGAACAAGATGTCTAGTCACTCTTCAGCTACAATCAGTGGATTGATAGTCACATGATCCACTGTGCAAAAGGCAGTCTCAAGTGTATAGGTGACATCTGTTATATTAGATTGCTGCTACTTACTCTTGAAACAGGGTCTTGTAGCCAAAGACAACCCTGAACTTCTGATGCTCCTGCTTCTACATCACAAGTACTGGGAAACTACAACATGTATCACCAGGCCAGAATTCCTACTTGGCATCTCTATTTGGGTGTCCAACAGGAACCTTGAACTTTATATTGCTAAAATAAAATAGCAAGGTTTTCTGATGTTTTTTTTCCATTTTGTTTTCCCTGTACCTTCATCCCCAAGCCACTCTTTATTCAGCCATTTCAACTAACAAGTGGCACTCACCCCTTTCCAGGTGCTAAAACATGAGGCCTGAGGATGATCCTGGATTATTGTTTCTCTCCCAGCCTTAGGCAATCCATCAGAAAATCAATAGCTCTAACTCCAGAATATATTCTAGTCTATCCATTGTCTCTATCTCTTGATGTGGGTGATCCTTTTCTGAGAGCTTTGAATGTGTTTTTCTGTTTCCAAAATCAGAAACTAGACTTAAGCCATGGAGGCAACATACCCTTGCCTTTCAGTATGCCATGTAACAAATCTCAAATCACAAGGTTCCATGCCCATCTCACGTCATTGCCCTAGGGACGGAGGAGGGTGAGGGTCATTTAACTCACTCAGGGACCTAACCTTATGAAACAGTGTAATATCAAGCACTTTTATCTGGCCATCAGACAAAAAAGATAGAGAATCTGTAAGATCTAGCAGGGAGTGTTCTTTGCAGGGAAATTTCATTATTATTTCATTTGGGTAAAAATTCTAATTGACTTTTTTTCTTTTCAAACTTTTGATTGTTTTTCATTGGGCATATGTGTGTTTGTGTGGTGCTATGTGCACTCATATACAGGTGTCCACGAAGGCCAACACCCCAATCCCTCTGGAGCTGGAGTTACAAGTTGTTGTAAACCACCAGATATGGATGCTGGGAACTGACCTTTTGTCCCCTGTTAAAGATATGTTCTTAACCACCGAGTCATCTCTCCAACCCTTCCTTTTCTTTCTCCCCTACCCTTCCTTCCTTCCTTTGACTCTCACCTAGTAGCCCAGGATTGTTTAGTACTGTATATGGACAGTGAATTCCTAATCCTTCTGCCTTAGTGGCAAGCACTGGGATCACAGACATGTACACCACACTAGTAAATTCTCTAAATTTTAAAGGAGCATGAGATTTTCTATTTCTTCTTGTGTCAGTTTTTAGTTGATGTATACCTTAAGAAATTTGGGGTTCTTAAGAACTCTATAATGTTGAATTTATTCACAGAAAATTACTCACAATACAGGTTTCTTCCTTCTTCTAATGCCCATGGGAAGAGAAACAGTAACCTGTATTTCATTACCAATATTAGTAATTTGTACTTTTTGTTGATCGGCTACATAGGGTTTATAAGCATTGTTATTAGTGCTTTCTTAGGACCAATTCTGATCATATCATGCCACTGTTATTTGTCTCTGATGTCACTAATTTCTGTTTTAATTTTTACCATAGTATTCAATTTACTTTAAATTTAATGCATTTCATAATTTTAGCATTGATTTTAAATCCTCATTTTTTTTCTAATATAAGAATTTGAAGGCATGCATTTTTCCCAAGTACTGCTTAAACTATACTCTGCAAATCATAATCTGGTGTGGTTTTATAATCATTCAGTTCAAATTACTTCCCAATTTCCCCCTGGTTGTAACTTGCTTGGCTCATCATCGATTTAGAATTATCTTACTTTTTGAATATTTAAGGCTTTCTTAGTTATTTCATTGCTATATTCTAAGCTATTGTTCTCTGGTCCTAAACATACTGCTTCAGACTGCATTCTTTTAAAATGTAGTAAGGTCTGGGGCTAGAGATATGGCTCATCAGTTAAGAGCACTAGCTGTTCTTCCAGAGGACCCAAGTTCAATTCCCAGCTCCCACATGGTTGCTCACAATCATTTATAACTCCAGCTACAGGGAAGCTGACTCCTTCTTCTGGCCTTCACAGGCACTGCATGCACATGGGCCACATATTACATTTTAAGCAAAACACTCATAAGCACAAAATAAACATTTAAAAAGTAAAATGCATCGAGTCTTCTTTTATTGCATGGGATATCTGTCTCAACTGGGTTTTCAGAATTGAAAACTAAAATGTATCCTGCAGTGGTGGAATTCAGTTATCTTTTCAATCCATAGGGACCCGTTAGCTAGAATCGTCTATATTCTTACCCCCATTTTTTCACTTGTGTCATAAGTTACTGTGAGAAGGTGGTTCTTTTTAGTTATATATGTATTTGTTTCACACATATCAAAGCAACCTCGCTGGGCAGAAGTTCATGGAATAATTTCTCCTCAGTGACAAGATCTTTCTGTCATATGATCATGCTTTACCTCTGATGTGACTGTTAACCTGAACTCTAGTTGGCTGCATGGTATGGCTGGCTTGCTGAATAGCTTCCTAGCACTTGCTCTTGGAAAGGTGCAATCTGTCTTTCCACTCTTAGCTTATTTGTGCCTTCTTATTTAGCGTGGATCACTGCAAAGTGGGGCGCACCAATGTGAATTACTGGCCAAAATAAAAACGTAGAACAGCAGCAGTGTTCTAGAGGTGGCCTCTCCTGACCCTGTCTAGCCACTGTCCCAGAAGAGAACCACTTGTCTGACTACAGAGCCAAAAATCATTTTACCCAGCCTTCCATAAGTTGAACCATGGATGTGCCATTTGGCCTCGGTTGTTAGTGGGGTTCACCGACGCTACTGCCTGTTGCTGCTATTTAGTCTCTTTCATTTAGCGTTCACCACATCTAATGAGCAATGCCACAACGGTGGGTGTGAGCGTTCAGATTTTGACACTCATGAAGAGTGTCATGAGAAACATACTTCCACAAAATTATGAATTATTATTTTTTAAAATGCGCTCTGTGTATGCATGCATGTGTTGAGGCCTATGAGGGTGGGGCACCTGTGGAGGCCAGGGAACAAAACCAGCTGTCTTCCTCTGTCACTCCCGGCCTTATTCCCTTGAAACAGGGTCTCTTGGGGAAGCTGAAGCTAGCCGCTTTGGTTAGAATGCCTGGCTAGTGAGTTCCTGGGGTTCCCTCGCTCTAGACCCTGACACTGGGGCTTCTACATGGTTGTTGGGGATCAAACACAATCTCTAGTGCTTATACAGCAAGCACTCTTGCCCCATGGAGCTGTCTCCACAGCCTTCCCTACTCACACGCCTTTGGGTCTGGAAAGTATATGTATCTGTCTTGTGTTGCACGTTCTTTTCAAAATCTTCTACATATTTTTTTCTTTTAAGATGCTGGTGAACATTCTGAAACAATATTGACGACAATTCTGGGATGTATTTTTATTTACCCATGCACGTGGAGAGAACGCAAAGATTCCACATCGCCTAGGTGGTGTCTACAGTTAGGGCCTGAGAGGTCTCAGTTAGCCTGCTCATCTCTGTATTTACAGGAAGCAGTCATTGTGGACAAAGACGCCCAAAAGGTAAGGCAGATTAGTGCCATTGACTATCAGAAAGAGCCTCTACATACATGAGGTGCTAATGATTACCCATCTATAATCACGTGAGCTTAGTGATATCTGAGTCACAACACAGGCCCATCCTCTCTGGATGGAGCCCGGCAGCCCACCATGGCTACCAGCCAGTGTCCTAATGCATTCACTTCTGCTTCTGTGTTAGAGCAGGCTTTAAAGTCCGCAGGAAACCTTCTCCAAAGCTCTCTGTGTTCAGTTGCTACGCTCTCTCCCAACCCATCCTCCACTGTTCACCTACTTCTGTGCCAAGAACAGGGGAGTGTGAAATTCTGCCCAGCTGGAGTTTCTCTAACTACACATATCACATGCCATTAGAAGGGGAGGTAAGTCCTTTGGGGCCTGCAAGTCTAGAAATTTTCTAGTCTGGCACCCGAGCTGCTCTGCAATTGGAACCTGCTTAACTCTTAGCAGTATTTCTCACTGGGTCCAGTGGAACCTTCCTGATACAGACAGCACTTTCCTCATGCTTCCCACTCATCAAGGACATGCTCCCACCACCCTGATTGCTTCTTATCTTCTCCATTTGCTCTTTCCTGATGTGTATTAGCACATCTATCTTCCTATTCCATCTACTTCATCATTTCACCTTCTCATACACACACACACACATACACATGCACACAAGCCACAATGTTTGGCATTCTTTGCTATGTAGAATTAGGAAACACAATAAATAAGAGAGCATGGTTAGGTCTCAAGAAATTTTCTTTTGTTAGAGGGACAGGAGAACTGCCACAGGGGAGGAGAAAATAAAAATAAAAATGTTCCATGTAGTGATACCTAAGTATCCTTAGGGTGGCTTCTGAGTACCTGTCTAGAGTAGAGCTAACTAGAAAGATTTTGGTAGCGAGGAATGAGGAATGATGGCGTAATTTGTAAGTTATTGCCAAATGAAAATGAGGGCTTCTTATTCACGACTTATGAAGTATTTAAAGACTAAGACAACACAGTGTTAACTTAAGGATTAGGTCTGTGTGCGCTGCAGAGGGGCCCATGCGCTGAGCCTCCTTGAATACAGACCTGCTCTAGGAAGCAAAACCCAGAGAGTACAGCATACACCTGCCTGTTGAGACCCAATCAACCAAGACTAGGACTGAATTTACAGGAGTAAAGAGAAAACCAAGCAAATGTCAGCAACAGAATGAGACAACAACTACTGGTCAGGATAAAGGGAAGCTGGGTAAAGAAGGATGAAGAGCAAGACTTGTTCATTTTGATGGCTCAGACTGAATATTAATTGCATAGCCTATTAGCAGGGATTTCCAGAGACCTACAACTAGCTGCATGCATAAAGAGAAAGATTGCTCTAGAGACTTAGCCCACACAATAGCAAGTTCAAAACACGGAGGGGTAAGTGTGACAGCTGAAGCCTGAGAGTGGTGTGGAGGCAGAATCTCCTCTTAGGGAGGTCTCTATATTTTTCTACAAAAGCCTTCGGCTGATTGGACGAGGCCCACTCTTCAGTGGGTAATCTATTTCACTCAAGTCCACTGATTAAAATGTTACCTCATTCACAAAAAAGACTTCACAGAGACGACTGGGATTTGATGTGATGACTGGGTTCCCGGGCAGATTTGCATGCAAAATTCAGCTCACATTATAAAATGAGGCATCATTTATAATCCTGTAAAGATGTCCTAATAGTCAGTCAACCATAGTTATGGCATGTTACACCGGAAGGTTAGGGGAGACATGAAGTACGCAAATGTAAGCGGCAGGGCTTAGGAAGGAAGAAAGCTAAACTCCGTTTCTGTCCAATGAAGGGAAAATTGAGGGACAAGCACAGAGCCAGTGATTCAAGAGCAAGCAGTGCACCCACGGTTTTTAAACAAGGGTAAGATTTGCTCCCGAAAAGGGACTTCGGGTAGAAGGCTGAGAAAATGGTGTTTTATAAAATACACAGGGTGGACTTTTTAAAATGTAAGTCACATACATATATAATATATAACCTTACATACACACTAAGAAAATGCCTGTAGAATTAAAGGAAATTGATTATAAGCCCCAGGTGGGGTATAAACCTGTGATCGCAACCGTTAAAAGGTGGAGGTAGGAAGATAAAAACTTCTAAGGCAGTGTTGAATACCGAGTCAGCTGAAGGCCACTCTGGGCTGCATGAGACCCTGTATCAACAGAAAGGGGGAAATCAATTTTATTGGGCAGGGAGGCAGCTCAGTGGACAAAGCACTTCCTGCCTCAGGCATAAGCCTGAAGACCTGAGTTCAGAGCCTCAAACCTCACAGAAAAGCGTGGCATAGCACTGAGCTCTGTACAGAGAGACGGAAGCAGAGCTACAAGAATCCCCGGAATCTTGCAGGACAGCTTGCCTGGTGCAAGCGAAGGTGAAACAAGAGACTGTCTCAAACGAAGTGGAAAGCAAGGGCTGACACAGAGGTCGGACTAGGACCTCTACCTGTCTGCCGTGACATGCACACATCTGTGCTACACACACACACACACACACACATACACACACACACAAATACAGAGGGAAATAAATAAATTAAATTAATAAATAAATTGATATCTCAATTACAAAAGAACTAGAGGTAATTGAATGCTGATGTGGAATGTCATGAGAATAAAGACGGTTAATGAAGCCTGATGGAAAAGGTAAAATTCCCAAGAACTCAGCACAGAGGGCAAATGGACGTACATGACAGACACGTGTCTTCCAGAGGACTTCAATAGCATGAGCCTCACTTCTTCCATACAGAGATGAGAACTCTGACTTCTTCCTCTCACAGAGCTGCCGCCCTCTGGACTTCTGCACTCCTCACCAACATCCAGTGGGTTGTTTGCTGATTGGATCTTCCTTCCTTAACATGACCCTTAGGTGATGGGGTCAGAACTCTGCCTGCATGATACTAAAAATAATCATTATCACCATTTGTCAAGCATCTGTTCTGCCCTGGCCCTGAGCTACTGCCCCAAATACAAGCCCAAAAGCTCCCTGTAATAGAAGTTTTAGTTTCCTTAAAAACTCAGTTATGTTATGTAAACATGTTTTTGTTATAATCCCAAGTGTGGGATTTTAGTTGGTATACAGCTAATAATTGCCTAGTGCAGGGGCATGGTCTTTGCCAGCTGAAATTAGTTTAATTCTGAGGACTTTGAGAGGTATAAATATGATATCCCAGAGGAAGAAGGCATGGTGGCTTGGAGGAAGGAGAGGAGGACTGCTTGCTGGCTTGCTGGCTTGCAGCTTTGCTGCTTTGTGGTTACCTGGACTTCTGGATATCCTGGTGACAGAGATTGGTATTGCCCCCAAAAGAATCCTATCCAGCAGGAAGAAGTAAAAAGGTCTATATTCCCTTTCCCTTCCAGCCTTCTTTTTCCCCTACCTGAGGTTTGAGGATTGGAAGGGAGGTATCAGTTTAAGGAACCCCCAAATAAAGTAGCGTTTAAAAACCTATCAGCTACAGCTCTCTGTGAGGGAAGTGTGGTCATTACCTCAACTTTGTGAATAAAGAACTTGAAATTTAAATTCACGCTCACCCCACAGCCTACAGACCTTATTTGACCACTATCAATGCTGCCCATCATAAAGTTACTTAAAATATGAGGTTTTTATTTTTGCAATATTTTAACACAACTGCCTGATTCTCAAGTGTGAATTTTAAAGATGACAACAAATCAATGAGGATGTTCCTTTTTGAGGTGACTTATTGAATAGGAAGTAACAGAGATGGGCTTCAGAATAAAATCTTTCTAACCCTAAAAACCTATGCTTTGTATTCTGAAGTCCTGACATATTCCCAAAAGACGTATCACTGTCCCTGCCTTGGTCATTGACTAGTGATTGATCCCAAATCTGTTCTCTGCCGTGCCCTTTTCCAGACCCCAAACTCCTGTTTTATTGCATGTACTTAGAATAGCACCAAGTTTGCAGTAACAGTAGTGAGAGGGAGCCACAGCCTATGTTTTGGAGGTGTTTTGCAGAAGACAGGAAGCCAAAGCTAGGCCCTCATGGCAATGGAACGTAGTTCTGATCCTGAATGTGCATCTGATGACAGCGCGCTGCATGTAAACAGATGTCAGCTTTAAATCAATCTCGCTCCCTGACACTTTATTTTAAAACAGTAATTATGTGTTCATATTTGAATATGCTGTCCTGGGTAAATTATCTCCACCCTCCTCTCCAAGTTCTAATTTTTTAATAACAATTAAGGTCTTAGCTTTAAAGAAACTCACAGCAGAAGACACATACAGTGAGGCTAAAAGAAGCAAGGGGCTCCAGAGGAAGTAAGAGAGGTGAGTGGAGGCGGGCTCGGCCCTGCCAACAGAGTTAAAAGACATGGTAAGCTGAGCTCACCTTTACCACACGACAGCCAGCTGCTCTTGGTAGAGAGGAAGGCAACAGGACTTACTGTAGAGTTGACATGATACTTTAAAGAGGTCCCAAGGAGTGGTTCATTGCTCAGTGGTCCTTTGATCCCCTGAGGAATTACAGACTTGAACCTGCACCTTATTCTGAGTCGCTGTCTTCTTCTCTTAGTCTATTTCTATCACTGTAACAGAATGCTTGAGACGGAAACATTTATGAACAGAAAAGTGTGCCCAATTTTTTTTTGGAGAATGACAGGGCCAAGATCAAGATGCCAGCATTCACTTCATATGTGATATGGTGTGTTCTTTTATGCTGTAGAGGAGGGAGGGATGTTGTACCTTCATGTGGAAAAAGGAGAAAGAACAAGGGGTTTGTGCTACTTAGCTCTTACAAGATGGGTGTGGCTGTGGGAGATTATCCTGATTTTCCGTCGGTAAGTAAGGGCCCAGCCCACGAGGGCAGCACCTTTCCCTGGGCAGGTGGTCTAGTCATGAGCAGCAGTGAGCCAGCAAGCAATGCTTCCCCATGGTTTCTTCTTCAAGTTCCTGCTTGAGCTCCTGCCTTGACTTCCTTCAGTGTGTTAAAGCCTGTATGGCTAGATATAAACTCTTTTCTCCCAAAGTTGCTTTTGCTCTGAGTATTTTATTACAGCTACAGGATGAAACCAGAGCATGTTCATTTCTAATAACATGCCTCCCCTTCTCACCAGAAGATGTTGACAGAGGACAACATGTATTCTGCGGGAAGGCATGAGGAATTCTGATTTACATCTGGGTTTGAATTTCAGTATTATTTGCTATGAGTTCATAGGCAAACACTAACTCTCTGAACTATGGAAGTTTCATTGTGAAGTGTGAACACTAGGTTTTGATTTAACACTGTATAACCAAGCAAGATCCATTTTCATTTCTAAGATTCATTTCTTCAGCTGCAGACTTGCCTTGGCTACATTGTCATGTTAGTTGTTCTCTTTTGAAAGAACATCACGTGAAGTAAAAGGCATGTAAATTCCTTGCCATTGAGCCTACTAAAGGCCGCAAAATAATTTTTGTTCTTTAAAAGTTTGGTGAAAATCTGATTAAATTAAGACATACTAAGGTACCTAAGTCAATGAATTCCTGTTTCCTTTTCTTTCCTCTAGATGGGTTTATATTTGTGGATTGAGGCATGCTCCTGAGCTCTTCTGCATGGGCTACTCTAGTGGAGATGAGGCTGTCCAAGGAACCTAACTTACAGAAGTACAGAGGGACCAAGATTAAGTGGAGTGGACTGGACTCTGATCCCCAAATACAGGTGCATCCTCTTGTAGACATATAATCACACACACTTTCTCCTCCTCTTCTTCCTCTTTCTCCTGCTCCTCTCTCTCCCCCTCCTTTCCCTCTCTCTTCACTATAGGTTCCTGGGATACATTCCAGACTCAAAGATGCAGACTCAGGTCTGTGAACCAAGATTAAGCTTTCAGGCTTAAAACCTTGTGGAGTCTGGAAAGTATAATGGTATCATACACTCCAGTGGCTGTTGACCTAGATTCCACCTGAAGTGTGGTAGTGATGGGGAAAAATTGTCCTGAAAAACCCTTGTTATATACTGTCACCCTCATGCCCCAGCCTCTTAGGCAGCTTTCGAAGAGTCAAAGCCTGTCTTCATCATGCTTCCTTTGGCCTCTCTGGCCTCACAACTGCCAGATACTGTGTTCTAGTAGTGCTGGCCTCTTTGCTGTTCCCTGAACTTCTGAGATTGCCTCTGCACGTAGCACTTCCTCCAGAGAACCCCATGGCCTCTGCCACCATTCTGCTGTCTCCAATATTCCCTTCTGCAGCAGAGCCTCACATGACCAACACACAGAAAGCAGAGCACACCCCCATCCTGCTTGGAGGTTTCCCCTACAGAATAGCATATTATTGAACTTCTCTGGGAAGACTTACTTGTCTTAAGAAAATAACAAACAATTAATTAGTATATATATTTTTAAATCATTCCGTGCCAGATCCAGACGTTCACACACATCCTCTCAGCACTGCAGCTAGCCTCTGCAGTTTCGTGCTGCTCACAGGCTGAGGAAAGGCGCCCATAGGCCCACAGCTACTGTGCCTACCGGTTCTCCCTCTTCAGACTGAGCTGGCCATGGTATGATTATGAAACCTTGTTCACTCCTTATCTCCCCAATGTCCATATTATCCTTCAGTCACAACTGGTGTGAGTACTTTGAGAACTACCTGTCAGTTTCTCAAGCCCAGCAAATGGTGCCGCCCACAATGGCCTGCAACTCCCCACATCAACGAAGCGTTCAAGACAATCCCCCACAGACTTTGCCTGCAGTTCAACCTAGTCTAGACAATCCCGCAACTGACATTCTTTCCCCAGAATCTAGATTGTATCGAGTTGGTCACACTAACCATCATACTATGGTAACAAAGTGTTACATGGCATGACTCCACCATCTTCATTACAGGTGCCATTCCACCTGGACTTCCCAGGATGCACCTGTCTAATAAACTGCTGATAGGTTTTGAGAAAAATCAACAAAGACAAAGACGTGCTTGGTTTGTTTTATTATTTTTAAATAGTGTGCCACCTACACATCCTTCACAACAACAAAAAGTTATCATACACACACACACACATATATATATTATATATATTATATATATATATATTATATATAATTGAAACTGCAGTAAAGTTAGAGGTGCTTTGCAAAGGTCAATAGAGAGACAAGTTGTCCAGGACTTTCTCAGACAAGCATGAGCTGTCTTCTGAGTATAAAAGGGATAGCAGAATAAATGAATAAATATATCTTCTAAGATCCTGACAGAGACCCGGGCCTTTTCCGGGCTTCTCTGTTAACTGTGAAAAAGCCATTATTGCCTCCTAAACCTTTTCTCTGCTTTTCCTCGAACTCATTGCCTAAATGTAAGCCTTTACGAGGCAACCCCAACCCTTTCCCTCCCATGTTCCTGGACAGAAATTAGAGAGATGCTGCAAAAAAAAATCTTTCTGAGGGGGTCAGGTAACTGATACCTGCTCTGGGAACCTTTTTCTTTCTCTTCACCCCCACAGGGCTGCAAATGCATGCCCAAGGCTTTCCTTGGAAGGCAACCCTGGGGCCGAGGTGTGGGAGGCACAGTAGTTCCATTGTGTCTCCCTGGCGAAGAAGGCGTCTGATGAGGTACACAGGGCAGGCTGCCCAGTCAAGCCAGCTCCTGGGGGATTGCTCTAAAAAGTCACTGTTGAAGAGATTTGGCAGATCCCTACGTGTCCTGAGGCCAGAGCAAACACAGATATGCACTCGAGTCCTCCTTGTCCAATCTTTGGTCACACTGTTGATCTGTCTAAGAGAACTGCCACTCATGTCCTGGGTGAAGCCTGGAAGAGCCATCACTACCTACAGGTCAAGCTTTGCTCAGCTGCAGCATCTCAGTACAGCAGGAAGCAGGGAGTCTATTCCTGATCCATGGTGACCAAAGAACAAGCTTCAAAGGTTCGTACAATGAAGGCCAGGCCTGAGCGAGATGTCTTCATTCCCTCATCCACTCAGCATCTGCTTATTGAGTTCCTGAGAACTGTACACGTAATGGTGAGCAAAGCCTTGTTCTTTTTCATAGTCATGAGACTCAGTAACAGGCAAATAACCATGGGAATAGATTAAAAGCATCACAGGACTATCTATGTAGCCAAGGAAGACCTTAGGCTTGTCTCTCCCCTCCCCTCTCTGTTACCTTCACTTCCCCAAAGCTAGGATTATAAGTATGTACTGTGACATCCAGTTTGCGAGGTGACAGTGATGGAACCTAGGACTTCATCTGTGCTAGGCAAGCACTTTGCCAGCTGAGCCACATCCCCGGCCACAGAGAGTGTATGTCAAAGTACAGGACAGTATACCCTTGAGGGGTAAGAGAAGACAGTGGCCAAGGAACTCTTTGCTCTGACCCACATTTTCGGCAAGCCTTAACTTACTTTCTAAAGTTTCTAGAATGAGTAGCTTCTTCTCACTGAGTCCTTAGTGAGTCCTTTGTAAGCCATCCAGGTTTGAACCAACTCACACACGATGGAGCAATGGGACGCTTTTGTTCATCAGAACACCTCCAGCTACATAACAGACTTTTAAGAACTGGGTTTTCTCGAGTCAGGTTTAAACAGTTTTCCATTAATGCCCTTGGGGACGATCAAGATACCAAGTCCCTTCAAGGGCCAGGGATGTGACTCATGTCCTAATATTCTGATCATTAATTAAAACCTTCTGTTCCAGTGCTTGGCTTTTATAGGTTGTTGAATGTGGGGAAGATGTCCAGCACTGATGCCCTCAAAACCAATTAATATATGACCATGAATACCTAACAATTATTTTATAATATGTATTTTAATTAATACCTAACAATGATTTTATAAACTCTGATTCAAAATAGGAGATCTCTTTCCAGACACTCCTCTACAAAGAGGTAGCGCGATGGGCTGCTAATCTGCCCTCCCAGGAGCATGACAGACACTGAGAAGTAACTCGGAACTCATCAAGAAGATGAGCGTAACAGAGGGAACCACTGGCCACCAGTGATTTGTAATTTTAACTTAGCTTCAACTTTACAGTCACAAGAGAAGTCTAGGCAAAATGGTTAAGAACTGTTCCTTATTCTAGCCAGTGAATTCAGGGTCTACATGGCCAGGGTGGGTCCCGGGTATGAGGGTAGTAGTCAGGTGACTCTAACATAGTGTTCTAAATGTTTCCCGCATCGCCAGCACAGGTTGGGGGGTGGGGGGCGACTCACCATTACAAAGGACCTGGCCTCCAGTGCCATTACTGGCTGCTTGGTCTAGATCACAAGAGCATAGCCCTAACTGTTAGAGTAACAAAGGAGGATAGATCCACAAAAGAAGACCTATAGATAAAGACTTGTATAGCAACATTTTAAGAAAAAGGAAAGAACTGATGCTGTGTAAGAGATGTGTTTTATCTGAAACAAGGCACCACAATCTTTCTAATCTGAAAGGACCTCAGAGGTCAACAAATGCCATTTTCAACCATCATTTCTAAGCATTTGGATCTGGGCTCAAATGAAAATGGGTTTATACTGTTACAAAGAACAAAGCCAAGTGCTCTGCTCTCCAAGGTCAATGGCTAAATATAGAGGTAGCTACACCCACTGACCACCAACCCCACAGCTTCAACTAGCCCTTCCCTGCTTCTCATCTACCGGATGTGCCCAACAGTGCACACATAGCTTCAGGCTGTGTGCTCTGCACTTTGGGGCTTCTTGAAGAGTATGCATTTGTCATTTTGTAACCCCTTGTGTTTGTGGAAGCTGCTCTTATGTGCTCCTAGAGAAAACACTACTGACCTCTCAGCCACCCACATGCCACATGTGTCTTTATCCCAAAGCTGTCTAAAGCCGAGATGGCCTCTTTCCATCTGCCTCTGTCTTTCTCCTCGAGGAACTGTAGGTTTCATTGCACATCACATTTCTAACAGGATCAGATTCATCTTCTAAACATTTTATAACTTACAGCTTGTGGCTTAGACACTGCAGTTAAACTTTCTTGCATGTGCTTTCTCCAAGAAACACAGTCTCATGTGGCTGAGGGGAACACGCAAGCCAAGTGGGGCATGGGAGAAGCACAAAAGCCAAGAGCCTGAACAAGAACACCCTGCCTGGCATGTAGTCTGCAGTTTTACCCACCTTTAGATTGCTCCTTAAGAAAATGGATTTCCTGTCTAATCATCCTTATAGTACACAGAATCTCATAAATTGTTGAGATACCCAATTTGGCCTCTGCCTTCAGACTATTCTCTAAGCTCTCAGCTAACCTGCAAACCACGTGTTCTCTGCTCCAGTCTGATATCTGTCTCCCAAATCTTATAAGCTCTGATCTCATCTCTCTTCTCTTATTCTGTTTGCTTTTCTTTTTCTCTATAATGTTAAGCAGCCACTATTTCCAATAGTTTCCACCCTCACTTTTACAGATTCCAAGCTTTAGGATGGCAGTGTCATTCTCCAACCTCATGGCCCTGGCACATTGTGAAACTATCTTGTGCTTCATTGTCTTTGTCAATCAAGTAGCAGGTCAACCTGAGTAGTCTCTGACATCCTCCTACATCTTCACATCAGCTAGTTCTGAAACCCAAATGGCCTATGTGTTAATCCTATATCCACACGTTTACAGTGTCACTATGTGACTGGTAAGGGGGGCAGCGACCAAATGCATACAGCAATGTCACTGGAGCAGCGACTTTCCTGACCTCTCAGTTTCAATGGGCCCTTCCCTCGGGGAAAGCTTGTTTTTCCGCAGTCTTTGAACCACTCACAGGCCTGCTCATTATTTTGTTGTCTGAAGTTAAGCAGGAACATCTCTGTGATTAATTAAGCAAAAGGCCCTGGTGCTGGTTGTGTTAGAACCATCAGATAATCACGCCTTTGGGGTGCTCGCCAGGCCTGGGGAGCAGCAGGGCTGGGGTCTACAGAGGGATGATTAACTCTGGGATTCTCAAGCCTGCCCTAGACACGTGGCTGCCCGAGATGCTGCCCCACTTTACAGAAATGCAGGCTAAATGTGATTGCATGGTGGTACAGGGATACGCTGATGGTCAGGGTTACTTGATCCTGCTACTGTGATGGGCTGAGAAGTAGCCCTAGAAGGGGGGGCTGGTGAACCAGAAAACTTGTGAATTTGTGTCGGGGTGTATACCTGTTTTGAGATAAAGTTTTGCTATGTAGCCAAAGTTGATTTTGAACTCATGAAAATTCTGCCTAAGTAACTGGGACTATGAACAGGTGGTACCATCCCCACCGCTAAACAGAAAGGTTTCAAGTGAGGGTTTTCAAGCTTTCCTAGTAGGGCTGCAGAATCTCCACAGATTTCTGGGATTTGAGGAGCAGAGGAGAATGAGCTGGTGATAGAGTCAGCTCACACTCGGCCTGTGTTTTAGCTTCCAAGGCTGGCTCTAAGAAAGAATCAGTTCAGACTTTAAAATAGACAGACATTTACTGCCCTTCAGTTATGGGATCCCAACGCCTCAAATCAAGATAGCAGTTGAGTTGATTCCTCCTAAAGGTACTGAGAGAGAAATTGTTCACTGCCCTCTTCTGCTTCTGCTGTTTGCAGTAAACCTCAAATCCTTATCTTACAGAAGGCTTTGCTCAGCTGCTGCCTATCCCCTATAGTTGTCTTTACTGTATGTCATCTTCAAGTCTGGGACCTTTCTGGTTACAAATGGTCTAAGCTTTTCCAGTTTCTGGGGATTTAGACTTGAAAGTATGGTTTTGGAAGACACAACTCAATTCCTTACAACCTGCCTATCATATAGAACACTGCCTTAATTTTCATTTCAATAAGGCAATCTACAACTAAAATAAAGTTCAAATTCAAAGTTATAAAATACCAGAAAGCTCATGATCAATATCTTCTTATTCCAGAGTCTCCACTGAGGCTAGAATATCAGCTCTCTGTGGCTACAGAGAGCAGGAGGCTCTCGGCCTTCCCAAGTACCTCTCTGATTAATCCTGAACTTCCTTCTGAGGTTTAAGTCTAGGGTGGTTCAGTCAGAGATGTGGAGCCCAGGAAGCTGACTAGGCAGTCTTTCAAAGGTGCCTGTTGCATGTATGATGCCAGAACTGGGAGGCTGCAGAACAAACAGTGCAGAAGGGAGGGTACTATGATATGAGGGAGAGAAAGACCAACCAGAGTCAAGATAATGAGCTAGGATCTGTGAGGTCGGTCCACAATCAGCCTAGTTCTTATGACCTCTATCTTCTGGAAAACCTGCTGACGAAGGTTTGGCCTAGATGTCAGCCAAGGCAAAGGAAAATTCAGGTAAAACAATGATTTACATGTGAATCTGTGAGTAAGCAGGTAAGTTCCAATGGATATGACTTATAAAACATTGGTTATACACAGTGATGTCCCACATAGACGGCTCTAACTGTAAACTTAAATGAAAAGGAATTCTAGGCAAATGCAACTCAGTCTAGCCAACTTTGCACAATTCGAAGCCTCCACATTTAGCTAAGCTCTCCCAGTGCGCATCCTTCCAAATTCACATATAACTGAACCTAGATAAAAGGTGTCATACATCTTCTTACCCTTAATAGGCAGTCACCAAATCATGAATGAATTGCATAGAACATGAACACAGGTGCCAAACCACCAAGATAACCCTGGCATTTTAAACCGGTTTAGACTCAGGATCCATTTACTTAGCACTAACTGTGCTTTTCAGCCATTGTCCATTACATCTATGGCAATGCTATCAGATGATGCATGCAGATCCCTTTCTCAGAAAAATGAAAGCCAGCTTCAAAAAAGTTAGGTCATTTCTCTGAAGCCATGTCCATTATGGCAGAGAATTTGCTAAGACAATTAGACTGTCAACTCTGCTTTCTGGCAATATTAAAATTATCTACACTTATACAAATATCCATACTCAAACATATATATATATACATATATACATATATACTGGAAATGCTAAGTAAACTAAGAGAGAGAGAAAGGGCATAAGAAATTGGGAGAAAATAGTGGTAAGGGAATTGGAGGAGAAGGATGAGGGTAGACTTGATCAAAGCCCATTATACACGTGAATAAAATTCTGTGTGTGAGATATATTCAATAATGTAAATGATAATTATAAGTACAACTGCATCAATATTAAAATACTACATACACAAAAAGTCATTGTCTTTAGGAAATACAGTTATTCAAATCAGAAAGTGAAAGAACATTAAAATAATTTTTCATTAAAAACCATTAGCATATCTGGGGGACACAGTCTAATTTTGACTTTGAAAGGCTGTACCCTACTCTCAGTGTCGCTTAGACAAAATTAGATAGTGTGTTCCAGAGACAAATGACCTTGAGTAGCAAGAGTTTCAGCCAGCTAAACACGTCTCATGGTAAAGCCACATGGCAGTTTCCAAAGAAAAATGCCATAGACTTGTTTTGCCACTTGTCTGTACTCTTTATGTCTGGCTGTGATCCTAGGTACAGCAATGTGTTCAATGAGTTTACTAATGGGGGAACGTTGATTAGTGGACTTCCATTAAAGAGAAGTGACAAACAGCCAAGGGAAGATGGAGATGGGATGGCAGAAAAGATCTGGAGGAACAGTTCTGATCCTGGAAGACTCTGGGTAGAAACTAAAGTAGATTTAAGGAAGGAGGTAAAGATTGAATTTCAATGACCTGGTTGACCTGGGAAGGCCAGGAAGAGGACAAGAAATATTAATTCCAAAGACCTTTCCTTCTTGTTGCCACAGTTGAAGGAAGGTGACAGGAGTGTCAGGATATTCAGGCTTGGGGGATGCATTAGTTTGCTTTTTATTGATTTGACCAATACCATGTCTAAAAGCAACTGGGAAAAGGGAGGATATTTGTATTATACTTCTACATCATAGTGATAGAAATCAGGGCAGGAACCTGGAGGCAGGAACTGAAGCAGAGGCCATGAAGGAATACTACTAACATGGCTTGCTCCTCATTGCTTACTCATTAACTTCCCTTCTTATACAAGCCAGGGCCACTGCCCAGCATGGCACCACCCACAGTGGTCTGGACTCTTCCACATCAATCATTGATCATGAAAATGCTCCATGGGCTTACCCACAGACCAAGCTGATGGCGATGTTTCCTCAATTGATGTTTCCTCTTCTCAAATGATGCTAGCTTGTGTCACATTGACAAAAAATTATGCAGCACAGGGTCACCCAGAGAATATCTATGAAAATGATAGGTCCAGATCTTAAAATAGGTTTAGAGGTTAGGGGAAGATGATGAGCAAAGGAAAGCATGATAGGCCTATCAGTGTTATAAAATCATCAGTGATCTCTGTTTCTGAGTTCCTCTGTCAGAAATCCTAGATTAACTCTCCATCTAGAGATGATTTGTCTGGGGAGACTTGTGGAATGTTTTAGTAACATAAAGATGCTTGGATTAAAAAGATGGAGATGAGGGAAACAAAAATTGGGATTTTTAAAAAAATCTTGTTCGGTATGAGTCCTAATCAAGTGGAAGGCTGTGTTAGTAAAATGACTATCAGGCAAAGTTATAAGTCACAAGGTAAGTCATGTGGCAGGACAAAAGCCATTCACATCCTCACTCACCCAGATAGTAATAACAGCATTGGCTTTCAGATTTTATGGTCTGTGGTTATGATTATGAGCTTGGGTGTGTTGTGTAATCTCTGTAAAAGATATTCAGTCCATCTGTAGCTGAAGGAAATACCCAGCTCATAAGAAAAGTGGTGTGTAAAAAACACGGAAGGGCGAACACAGAAAACAGACCCACAGTGTGGCTTCTACAACATATGTATTTTACTTTTCCAAATAATTTCTGAAATAATTTTTCTAAGTGACACCAAATTTGATTTCATATTGAAAAGCTGGAATCACAATCTGCTCCTGTCAGTATTTCAAGCTCCTGTAATATAAGTAACATAAATAAATTATATGTATAAATATTACATAAATATAGAAATGATAGATGCATTCCTGATGCAAAGTTAAAGACATCATGGCTTTAAAAATTAGCTGAAGTTTCCTAAAACTTGACATAACAGAGAATAACTAGAGATGTTAAAACCTCGATCCCAGTTGGGCTATACGTTACCTAAGGTAGGATGACTGTAGACTGAACACCCCCGGCCGGCCCATCCGCCCACAACAACACTGTCACTCGTTGATATGATACCATCTATTCTGATTCTCACCTCTCTTTTTGGTACAAATATCAATTTCTTTCAGTAAAAAAATTATTGTTACCACATACTCCTTTTCATCTACATTTCCGTCTTTGTAAACACTATTTAAGAAATGTATTTATTTTGTGTGTATATTGGGGATATTGTAGCATGAGACACATGTGGAGACCAGAGATAGTTGAGAAAATCAGTTCTCTCCTTCTACCAACTGGGTCTCAGGAATCAAACGCAGGCCATCAGTCTTGGCTTCAGGCATCTTTACCAACTAAGTCATCTTACTGGTCCTCATTAGAGTCTACATCAAGAGTGTCTGTTAGTGAGTGTTTAAAAACGTCTGCTTTAATTTTCCCTGAGGATATTTACATATTGTCCTCATTTCGGATAGCAGTTTGAATGTATCTAAAATTCTGTGTTGGTGGATAATTTTCTCCATGTTTTGAAAATAGTCTCTATTTTTGCAGTCGAAAGTATTAATATTAAAACTGCCATTTGTTTGCTTTATTTGCTTTCAATGTTGTGCCGGTTGATTCTTGTCAACTTGGCACAAACTTAGACACGTCTGGGAAGGGAGACTCTAAAATGAGGAGTTGCCCATATCAGACTGGGCTGTAGGCAAGTCTGCGGGGCATTTGATTGATTAGTGGTAGATGTGGAAGGGCTCTGTCCGCTGTTGGCCATGCAGCTCCTAGGAAGGTATGCATGGGTCTGTAGAAAGAGAGCTGAGAAAGCTATGAGCTAGCAAGCCAGTAAGCAGCATTTCTTCACGCTTCCGTGGCCTTCCTCCTTTGACTTCCCAGCATGATGGATTTGAAGATGTGATATGAAATAAACCCTTTGGAGTCTTTATCACAGCAACGGAAAGAAAACTGCGACATGAGTCTTTTTGTTCTGCATGCTATTCAGGTCTTCCCTCTTGATCTTGGTTATCCTCAGTTGTTGCTTTGTGTGCGTCTGTGTGCGTGTGTGTGTGTGTGTTGGGGGATACAACGTGTATGTGGTTGTAAGAGGGCAAGTTCTAGCGTCAGCCTTTGCCTTCCACCTTGTTTTAGGTATGGTCTCATAAAATGTATATCAGGGTTGCTTGCCCAAGTTTCCAGAAATTCTCCTGTCTCTGCCTCCCATCTTGCTACAGAAGTACTAAGATTACAGATGCCTGCTAACACATCCAGTTTTTTACGTGAGTGCTGGGAATTCTAACTCACATTCTCATACTTACATAGCAAGTGATTTACTCTCTGAGCCATCACTCCATCCCCTGATTCTCAGTTTTATTACTGTGATGGAAAATTAGGGGGTTTGGACCTCCTCATACTAATCAGAATTTTTAAAACCTGAGGCAGATGAAGAAAATCCAATGTGGGGTGTTAATCATTGTTAAAACACTGTTTGCTTAACATGGTTAAGATAACTATTGACAGTAACAACCAGTCCTTAATGACAGCATCCCTCTGGTGTTTATTTTTCTGTAACTAAGCATAAATGTTTGAGGAAAGGAATCTTTAGTTCCATAGACTCTTACCGAGCTCCCTGTCTGTTGACTGAACTGTCAGGCAAACAGCAAGTCAGACTGTCCTTCAAACTACATATGCCTTGAGGAAGGTGCATAGCAGTTGCAGCTGCTTGCTGCAAAACACTAAGCACGAATCCTCCCCGAAGTACATCTGCAACTGTTTCAGTTTGTGGCTTGTCATCTCAAGCCTCCCTGAATCCCATATGATCTGTAGCCTTTTCTATCCAGAGGGGTAGCATTTGTCCTGGGAGAAATAGAAAGACTATTGTGACTAGCACAAAGCAGACAATGCAGTGGTTGTGGATAAACACAATTCTTCATTTGCATGAAGGTCTGCTTTGATCGGAGGAAATACTTCCTTTCCAGCTCTGTAAGCAGCCATTCAGCTTGCTTTGTGAGACTTTCAGGAGAAACTCTCCTGTGCTGCCTTTCTGGTGTTGCAACCTTAGGCTCCATGAGAGGCTGTTCTTGAGTTGTCTTTTCTTGCTACTTTTAACATCCACTAGTAGTCAAAGTGGCTCAGCTGACAGACAGAAGCAGCCTCAGTAGAGGTGGTGGTGGCCAAGCTGCGGAAACTATAGAGCTGCTGCGAGGAGCCTTGAAAGCAGCAGTAGTGAACGGCAGTGATGCAGCAATGGGAGAAACAGTGCTGTGGGCAGCAGTAGGATCTGGTAGTGAGTGGGAGCGGAGAGCACAGCAGCAGTAGCAAATAATGCTGGTGGCTGACAACATGGCAGGAAAGTCGCCAGCATGAGAAGAAGTGTCTGAAAAGTCTTGGAAGACAGCTAGGAAAAACACAAATGAAACGGTGGGAGAAAAGAGAGGATAAGACGGAGAGATGAGGCTGGAGAAAGAGGGAAGGGTGTGAAGATTATGTGATCGTACTGCCTTGGGTGTACCTGAGCCTATGTGACCCCAAAAGCTAGGCAGGGTGGAGCCTGGTTAACATCGTCAATGGAAGAAGATGGGAAAGAGCTAAAGCAGAGAATCTGCAGGATGCCTTAAGAGGAGATGAGAGAGGGATGGGGGAATGGGAGGAAATAAAGGAGGGGGCTATGGCTGGGATACAAAGTACATAACCTGTGATTAATATAAAAATATATAAATAAAAATATCGTTTTCATAAAAAAAAAAAGAGTTAAGAGTCTCAGAAACACTAGTACTAGAGGCTGGAACACTAGCAGCTTCTGAAGACTTTCTGACACTCTAAGCCTGGGAGCTGAGGACCACATCAACAGTCAGCCACTGTGGAGTCCGAATATTCAGGCCTACATCAGCATTGTGATGCTCCTCACAAAGGGCATTTTTTGGTCACCTGCTTTCTTGATGGTGGCCATTCTGACTACCTGAGACGAGATCTCAAAGCAGTTTAATTTGCATTTCTCTGATACTCTGATTGAGATGGTGATTACATAATTACATGAGAAACATTAAACACTTTGGGGGTTTGGGAGGTCAACAATAAAACAAAGTAGAAAGGGAATACTGGGTATTAAAAGGTATGGTAGGAGCAAAGGAACCAGGGGGAGGAAGGTGAATCAAGGGGAGGACAATCAACTAAAATGAAATTTGTATGAGAACAGCACATGGAAACCTAATGCTTTTTGAATTAATTAATTAATACTAATTTTTGAATTAATACTTATCTATATCTTTTTTATTTTTAAAAAAGGATGATAAGGGAATAAATTAAAGACTGCCAAGTATAGGACTATATTAATATTAGGGTATAATCCTAGGGTAAAATATAATGAACACCAGAAGTAAAGAAGAGAGAGAAAACCAAATTAGTAAAGAACAACTTGTTTATTATTTAATTGTAAGTTAGAGTGGGCTACAAACTCCTGTGATTTCTCTGTTCCACAGGGTGCATTTTAAAGAATCAAGGGGAATGTTAATTTGGGAATTAATCATGCAATCCATCTATCCCTCCCTCTCATTAGCATTTATCCGAACAAAGTAAAGCTTGTTCGTGTAAAGACCTACACTTCATAGCAGTTTTCTAAATTGTTAAAACTAGAAAAAACAATCTGTGTTCAAGAGATGAATAAAAGTTATGGTATATCCATACAATGGAATATTATTCATCAATAAAAAGAAAGAATTCTTCAGATATGTAACAAGATAGTTCCAAATGCATTATGCAAGAGAGGAAGAAGACAGCAAGGAACAACTACTTGCTGTTTATATACCATTCTGGAAAGGACACATCATAAAAAGATAAATCAGATCAGTGGTTGCCAGGAAATGAAGGAGAAAGAAAAGTTGACTGCAAAGTGAATGATGGGTCTACCTGGGTAACAGAAGGTCTCTCTCTCTCTATCTCCTCACTGAAGTGGCAATTACATGACTGCCTGCATTTTTCAAAGCCCAAAGCCCTGTAGGCTGCATTTGTAAGATAGTTTACTCCATGCTAGCTATTTCAGTTTTTTTTATAAGCTGGCTTTTCAAAATAAAACATTTACTTTTTCATTTAACACTGTTAGTTTTGATGAAGAGCTTTATGAATAAGTTAAAGAATGCAATGGTGACTGATGGGTAAAGAATAACTGAAGACTATTGACCAGACCTCATACAAATGAGCATCTGAGATTTCTGTTGTACCTGGACTGAATGACAACCTCATTGATTATGGAATTAGGCAAACACATTTATCACTTTCAAATATAATTTTTCCTATATTTCTTTTCAGTCCCCTCTCCCCTGCATACAATTCTTTCCCCCATTTTAGAAACCCAAACATCTCTTCTTCAGATTTTATTCTTTGCTATCTATACCTATCAATTTGTAATTCATTATTTTAATCTCTTTATATTTCATATGTCACAGAAGACTCCAATTTGTCTTCTGAATCATTGAATTTTTTATGATATTTATTTTGCTCTCTAAGCGCCTAATACAAATAGATACTTTGCCATGGCCCTTTCTGTATTCTTTGCCCTATCTAATTCCCTTTCACAGTTTTTCCTCTTCTTGGACAGTGGGGTTAGCCTCCCTGTCTTGTGTTTTATCGTATTGCATTTTATTAAGGACTCAAAACACAGAGTGAAATATTTGCTTCCATTTTGCTTTTTCTCTTCTATCTAGTACTTCTTGTTTATACTTTGTTTTACTATATGTGATCAGTCCCTTTATTTATTTTTAAGTTTCTAGTTTTGAATGATGAATGTTATTTCAAAACCAGATCTCCATCAAAAAAGAAAGTTGACAATAATTCTTCCCATTGCCTATCCACCTGGGGGGTCAGAATTTTCCTCACATTGTATGTCATGTGGATCTGGTGGGTGGAGTTTTACATAATTTGATGCGGAGCCTGAGAAACTTAGGGTAGGTTCCAGTGTCTGGATGACAGAAGTATAATCTGACTGGGCCTTTGGGATGTGGTTAGGGTTAGATAAGATCAGCAGGCTAAGTCCTCATAAATGAGACCTGGTGATTTTATGAGTAGAGAGAGGGAGATCTGACAAACACAAGCATGCACACTCTACTCCATGTTCCTTGCAATGTTGATGCACTGCATCACCTCAGGATTCTGCCAACAAGAAGGCAATTACCAGCTGAGGCCCTTAGAATTTGCACCTGCAGAATCATGAGCCAACTTAAACCTGTTTCTTTATAAAGTACTTTGTGTAATTCCTTATAGAAACAGCAACAAAACCTGACTCATGCAATAAGAACCCAGCCTCAGTGTGCCCCAGGGAGGGGACTGCATGCACATTTAAGCTGGAAGGTATTGAAGAGCCACCTGTCCATGCTGTGTGTGTGTGTGTGTGTGTGTGTGTGTTTTAAAGATTGTGTTTATTTCAGGTACTCCTGACTCTGGGCTTTGAACCAGAAGAGGTCTTGAAACTTAGCAGCTTCCTGTCTGTGGAAGCTATGTGGAGCTGCAGATGATGAACATTCTAAATTAAGAGGCACCAAAGCATTCTTAGTGCTGTCCTATAACTTACCATTCCACTGTCTCAAGAGGGGACAGCCTTTGATACCACACTTCAGTCCCAGACCACAGAACTAATGTTTCTCAAAACCATTGATGCCACGTTCTAGTTTCTAGATGCAGACTTTTATTTTAATATTGTTCCAGCCATTAAAAATTTTTGTGAATAATTTAGGATTTGAAAATAGGCCACTCGGTGCCAAGTTTCTAAGGCTGTTGTAACGGGAAATGTGCCTCTGCTTTGAAGCACAGGTAAATGAAAGCATGGATGGAAGAGAAAAGAGGAAGTGGTGACAGATGAGAGCTTGGAGTACCACTGTGGCAACCGTGACAAAAATGTGATGTGTCACATTGAAAAGAGTGCCCCAGACCTCCAACCAGGACTCCAGCCAGCCAGACCCCACGTGTCAAAGCTGTCATGACCACCACTGAGCTGACTTGCTGGATTAAGATAGTCCCCAGCCCTCTGAGAGATACTGACAATTTCCATCTACACCCTCACTTCCCTCAACCCAACAGGCCCCCTTCCACACCCACTCCTGCCCTCTTCTCGCTCTGTGCTTAGGCACAGATCTCAAGCCTATCTGCTTTGAAAGATGATTAACAACAACAAAATTTTGCCATTGATTACATACAAGTACAAGAGAAGAAAATCTTGCTTTTATGAAAATTTGTAATGAACTGCCATAAATATATGATGCTATTGAATAACAAGAAACAGGACAATGATAATACGTCTGGAAAGTTAAATTGAAAACGACTTCTTTTAAGCTTGTGTGAAAGTATCATTCATTGCATTGTGGAGCTACTTAGCTGAAAATCACAACTTTTGCATTATGGAAATGGTTATTGTAAAGAAATATTCAGAAAACTACTTAAATGAGCATTTAATGAACATTCATACTGCTGGTTGTTGTTACTGTGGCTCAAGGGACCTTAGAGGCTCTTCCCTCTGTGCAGTTTCTAATTTGTTGTCTGGCAGTTTTCCTCTTTCTCTATCTCTCTCTGTCTCTCTGTCTCTCTGTCTCTTATATCTTAATCTCTAGTTCCCACAGTCTGTCTTCCCTTCCACTTTCTCCTTCAGATCCAAGGCATAATTAATTGAGAAAATGCTGCCCAAGGTGAATAGCTCTAGTTAGAAACACAACTCCAGGAAAGACACACAGGTTTCGTCTTAGACCTTTGTTTATTCTACAGTGTTAACTAGAATACACGTGTACAGTTTCAAGAATGAGGTGTCTGGCATTGTAATGGGCAGAAATTCGAAATAAGGTGAACTTTACCACGCTTTGTTTCTTCTCTCACTGTCTAGTTTCTCACCTATGAAGTGAGCATGCCTTAACTCACAGGGTCACTGGGAGAACTGAACAGATTAATTTATACATGGTATTTAGTCACTGGATTCACAGGTCTAAAGAAATCCAGGATCAACAACCAGCGAATTGATCCAATATTGGAGCTACTGTTGATCCTCGACCATGTGGCCAGGAAACTGAGGTTCACCGCATGCAGACAGCAGCACTCATTGGCCCAGCAATTGAGGTCAGGTTACAAGCTGAGCCTAGGTAATGTAGCAACCTCTGACCTGAAACAGCAAGAGTGCTCTGCAGCTCCAATGGGTGCCACATTAGAGAGACTATGTGGAGGTTTCAGAGGGGGAATTTCCACTTCCTCCCAAACGACTTCACACAAAGATGATGACTGTGTTGGAAAAGAAAGAACAGTTTTTTTTTTTTCAGTCCCGGACCTATGAGTCCCTATACTGCCTTCCTAGAAAGTTCTAGAATTATTCACTTTTATTCCTCTGTCAAAACATAAACATGAGGCTATTTCAGTGGTAGCAGTTAAGAGCACTGGCTGCTCTTTCAGAGAAGCCACCCATATGGTGGCTCATAATCATCTCTAATTCCAGCTCCAGGGGACCCAAGACCCCGCTCTGGACTCCATGGATGCCAGGCACACATGTGGTTTGCAGACATACATGCAAGCAAAATACCCATACCATACACGTAAAAAATTTTAAAAATAATTTTCTAAAAAGAAACACATTCTTTAAAAAACATAAAAACTACACATAGACACCAACAGCATCTTTGTGATTACAGAAACAAAAACACTTCTTGACCTGGAGTGATACAAAATATTAATAGATGAAGGCAAGGGATCTGGAATCCATCATAGCTGGGTAAGAATACTAACTATACCCCTTAACTGTTGGGATAACCATTTAACCCTCTGAGCCTTGGCCAAGTGTGGAGTAAAGCTAACACATCAACCCTGATGGCTATTGCTGAAACAGTGTCCAGCAGAACTCTACAGTGCCTGACACACAGGTACACGACAGACACTGTCATCACTGCTATTGCAACGGATGCTCCCTGACTTGATCCGGGTCCTACATCCTTAAAGAGTGAGGATGAAGTGGATACGGACTGCCCTTAAATACAGTGCCAACACAGAAGGCACACTCCCTTGGAGTCGATTTCCCTCCTCTTTCAGGGAAAGTGATGAATGTTGCCATGTTGTCTGGGAATCTGCACCCAATCCCGATGACTACCAATTACCACCCCACTCCACCCCCGGAACCAGGAGCACTCAGAGCTTTGGGAGCCTCACTCTAGTAACTGGGATTTTGAAATGGAAATGGTAGCTGACTCCCTTCTGCACCCTGGCAAGCTCAGCTCTTCCAACAGCTCCAGCAGCTTCTAGTCATAACCCTGTGATTTGAGAACAATGAATCTTAATATAATTGAGTTAACTGTATCATTTTTAATGTAAGACAATCTTGATTACAGCCAAAGGGCACCATTAACACTCTGAAGGAATGGCCGAGATTTTAGCATGTGAATGTTGTACAGAAAATAGAACTAATTAGCACTAATTTAATTCGAAGATTAAAGAAAATCCTGCTTTTAATTTTTAATTTAAGACAAACCATTTTACTCTGAACAAAGAAAGAATAATAAGTACATTTTTTTCCATCTGAAAGGCAATTTTTACTTTTGCATTATTACATTAATATGGGACTGTGGGAATCCTGACCCCATTAGAGATCAAATAATCAGCATTTAATTATTGACAGCAAATTAATATTTAATAAAGGCACAAGGGTTCTGGTACGTGAAAGAAAGGCAACCAAGGTTCTGCTGACCCAGAAACGGCCAGAAGGTCCCTCAGCCTGAATGCGCTCTCCCGTGCCCAGGGTAGCAAGTTGAGATCCCCAAAGAGGTCTGGCAGTTGATTTTCATCCCAGCTGCTAAGTTAGGTGTGGGAGGACCAGAGCGGCTGTGACTTCTCCCTTCCACTTCCTACTCTGCCCCCACTAGTTTGTCCTTAATCAAGCACTTACGCTAAATAATACATCGAATGTCACAACCAAAAGGAGGACAGTCATAATAAAAAAATAATAGAAGAAGAGGCCAATCCTCCTTTTTATTCTAGGGAGAAAAAAAAAAAGAAAGAAATACCAACTTTTCTTTGCTGTGGGACTGCTTGTCAGGGATAATTTCTAACCGAAGAAGACATAATGGATTTACAACGAAACCCTGATGCTTTCCTCAGCCTCACAAAGATCCTTAAAGTAAGCACTATTACATTAGTGGCCCAAGGAAAAGCTGTTAGCTGATTTCCTGAGGAAGCACAGAGCTGTGTGCAGAAAAATGGCTGGTGGGCAACCTGGTGCTGGCTTGAAACCTGTGCCAACCCCTGCCTCCAGCTCTAAACAATAAAGCTCATGCCAAGGCTTTGGTGGAACCTGAATGGAACATGCTTAAACCAAGACTGGGCCCTGCGTATTTGTCCAGGGCTGCCTGGCTATGGGCCTGAGACCCTTGGATTGTATACACTTCAGGCATACCTTTTGGGGAGGCCAATGGCAGTGGTTAATTTTTATGGTTGTTTCAACACCATGCCTGACAGAAGCAGCCGGAGAAATCAATGAGTCCAGTCTGCAGAAATGGCTCAGTGGTTAAGAGCACCCAATATCTACACTAACGCCCACTTCCTTCTGCCCTATGTGGGCATTACACACTCAAAAACTCATGCAGGTACACCCACACACACACAAAAAGTAAATAAAAATAATAATAAATATTTTTTTAAGGATAGGTTTATGTGGTTCACAGTTGAAGGTCTATCATGGCGGGGAGGGCAGAAAGGTAGGCAGGTAAAGGTAGGAAGGTAATGTGACCTGGTCACATTATATCCATAGTCAGAGAGCAGAGAGAAGTGAATTGGTTTTGTCTTTTGTGCTTTTTAGTCAGCTGCGGACCCCAGCCCTTGAGATGGTGTCCTACTTTCTCTTTTCACTGGAATTTCTCAAGAAACATCTTTAAGTCACCAGACAAACAGACAATGAAGCCAACTGTCACATCAACTTAGATGTGTTAAGCTGGTATTCATGCTGACCAGGACCATCTTCCTCATAGTCACTTCATCCCTATGCACTACTACACTAACCTCATGCTGAATGTCTTTACCAAGTAAGCCTCATGCTCCTTAAACCACATCCCAAACCACGGCCCTCAAGCCCGTCCACTGCCCCCTTAAACAGAAACTATCAATGTCATATTCTCTCCTCTCCCACCACAGTAACTCTGAGAATTTTTGTTGTGTAACAATTTCCTCTGAGATACAAGCTTCATCTTGGAAGGAGGTTCTTAAAACATTGGATGTCCTAAGGAAAGGTGAAACATTCCAACTTGCAGGCAAGCTCTTCAAACTTAGTGTCCAGAGCTGGTCACAGCCTCTTTGGCAGCTGCTTTGATATTTAAATCTCAGCTCGGAAGACAGGCTTCCACCAGGCCTTCCCCTGGAGTCAGGGACAAATTTGCAAGTCCATCGCCTTTTGTTTTGTGACAGCAGGTGGGAGAGCTTGTTAAAATCACAGCTCCTGTCTCACCTCCTTGTGAAGTTAACCCACTGTGTTGACTGTGTTTTATATATAAAGCGAGGGTAGCTGCCCAGCCACTTTTTGCATGCAGAGAGCTTGGCACTAAGAGCAGACTGCCAAAAGCCTCTCGGAACATAACATGTGTTGCGTATTTTATTAATTTCAATCCTCACTCCTGACTCAGGAACCCATTCTACTCTGCTGGTGGGCTCCGGCAACTTAGCAAGTAAACAAATAAAAATCTTCAGGAAGTCCTTGAAACTGATCAGATTCACAGGTCCCTCCATATGTAAGCATATGAGTAACAAAACCTGCTGAGATATACTCCCAGACAAGATGAGCTACTTAGATGAAGCTAAAACCAGCTGTTGTGTTTGAATGAGAATGGCTTCCATAGGTTCATATATTTGAATGTTTGATCCGAAGTTAGTGAAACTATTTGGGAAGGATTCAAAGGTATGACCTCATTGGAGGAGATGTAGAACTAGGTGTGAGATTTGGGATTTAAAAACTGTTAGTGTTCTGTTTTTCTGTCTCTGTCTGTTTCCAATTTGCTGGTACAATGCTTGCTGCCATGCTCTCTACCTTGATGGTCATGGACCATCCTCTGAAACTATTTTCCAATTAAATGCTTTCTTTTATATGTTGCCATAGTCATGGTGTCTCTTCAGAGCAATAGAAAAGTAGCTAAGACATCAGCCAAGCCACCTAGAAGAAGCAGAAACCAACTAAGCTGCCTGGAAGAGGTTCAGACCAAATGCACTACCTGAAAATGACACCATCTGAATTCCCTGCAGATTGTACAGTGTGCTCCAGGTGTCTAGCTTTCTTGAACATTCACCCATGCTAGAGTGGATTTTTGGTAATGCCCACCAAAAGTTATTTGAGTTATTTCTCCTCCTGTAAGTAACCCCTTACCCATATTCTTGTAAGCAGTTCCCATAAACTCATTGATTCAGCAAATTGGACATTGGTCGTATCAGTAATTTGGTCTGTCATCAGTTTCCTACCTGGGGTGAGTAGATACCTTTCTCAACTCCCCAGTAATAGTGTCCACACAACAATTTCTCACAAGAACAATCAAAATTACATTTTTCCCCTTCCACATACAACTGAAAGGCGGTAGGTATGGAGTGTCGCTGAGAAATGTCGTTTGTTACAACGTATGGACTCATCATTTCAAAGCTTCTACATAGAGTCTGTATGGTCTTGAACTGGAGGACTCTTTATAAAGATCCTCACTGAGTCACTGTCCAGAGGTCAGAGTACCTGTTTCTACTTCTTATCTCTGCCACTTACTCAGTGTGTAACTTGGATAAGTGACACTTCATTTGCTCCATCTATAACATGAAGGCATCACAGGTAGACTTAAGTGACAGGGCCCATATGAAATGATGGTACACAGAAAGAGCTGTAGTTGATGTATACAAGGAGCTCCAATGATGTTTTGTAAGTGAAAGACAAAGGAGCTGTTAACCCTGCCTGACACACTACAAGTCACGTTCTCTTTGGAGTCTGTGTGGACCTTTTCATTTAAGGAATTGTTTTCCCTCATTAACAAGATTTTTTTTTTGCCTCTAGGCAGCAATGCCATTCTTTCAGAAATGATTTGATTCTAAGGCTATATAAACCTACTAGATAATTTTAACAAGTTTCTTTTTCTGAGCTTCAAAGTTGACAGAGTTTATCTTAGACTGTCTCAATAAAACTCCCTGGGTCTCACTCTTAAGAGTTCATATAGGGAAGAAATATAGCTTAGGTTCACTGTGTGCCAAGTGTCATCTGGTGGGGAAAAAAAGGAAAGATTTTAGGTTGAAGTTAATTGTAGCAATAACAATAGAAGTTTACCTGAAAAGGAATAATTATCCACACTGAAAGGGTTAAAAGAAGAGAGCCTCTTCATAGAAAAGGTGAACAATGTAACTGTGGCCATGAAAAACTTCTCCGTGAAGGGTTTTCCTTCTTATGGGGTCATACTTAGATGATAAATGAATAGAGCAGGAAACAGGGACAAATCAATGATGTTAAGGACCAACCCTACTTGGTGGGAAATGATCTGTATGGACAGTCATGTGAATGTTATTTACAATTGTTTTCACTGAGGTTTCTTTTATCATGCAGAACTCTTGTAGAAATCTGAGATAACCACATAGCAAAGTGTGGGTCCAATGTGAAGAATCAGGGATCTGATATAGCAGGCAGAAATATTGCTTCATCATTTTCACCCATACAGGAACTGTAGCCTTCCATTTATGATAGACATCTGATCAATAACAGAAAGAATGGTGTGGTGGTACCAGTAGAATCTAGAGCAGCTGTAGAAAACCTAGGGAAGAAAAAGTGGCTGTGGATGGAAGGCTCAGAAGCAGAGGTATTAGACACAATTCTCCAAATACGTGCCAGGGAACAGGATCCTTGGAGAAGGGCAAGGGGAAACCAATTTGAACAGTAGTCTTCCACACATTAATGAAAGGATACCCACAGTCTACTCCATCACAAAGTTAAACATCTGGGACTTGTCCACCCCTCTCCTACTCATTTCCACATCTTCTTATTAGTCCAGCATCATTGGTTACTTCAGATAAGCATGATAAAATTCCCCTTCTTCTCAATGTATCTGGACTCTGAGTCAGATCTCATCATCTTTCACTTGGATTTTATCAACAGACCCTTAATTGGTCTTTTATGTTTCATCCTTAGCCCCTTGAACTCATCTCTTATAAGATTTTAATAATTGGGCTAGAACCAAGTATGACTGACTCTTCTTAAGTTCTTCGTTCCCCAGGCCACACACTGAGTGACAGGGAGAAGAGGAGAACTCAACCCCATAAGTGGATCTGTGAGAGCTGTTAGGTTCAAAACCCAGCACACCCAGAAAATCAATATTCCATAGAGAAAACTGGATGACTTCGTTACTAAGCCTTCACTGAATTCTCTAAAAATAAAGCAACAGAGATTCTAAAATTGAGATGGCATTACTACTGTTATGATGCTAAACATAAAACCACCACATAAAAGAGACACTATGTAAGTTATTACAGGCCTGAATCTATAATCTTAAAATTGAAATACTTTAACTATACTTGAGATATCTTCATATTGATTTTTTATTTATTAGTAAGCTAATAATAAATGTTTTAACAATATACTCTCAAAGTCCCAATTTCTGTTTATGGTGACTCATAAAAGCATTAATTCTTTGGAGTCATGCAGTGTGTGTATTGTAGCTGTTTGAATTGGGAGCTGAAGAGTGGTCTCCTAGCAGGACTAAGCATCTCAGTTCACTGACTTCATGGTGTTTTCATGAATCAAGCAAGGGGTTTAGAATTAGAAAGAAACTGGACTGAAAAGTGAGGCTGTATGATAGACCCAAGGAATGGTCAGAAGTAGATATAAAGGAAAATAACAGGAAGGCATTCCAGATCAATACTAAATGAGAAAAATGCATCAAAAATTCTGAGTAATTAAGTACTTGAAAACCCTGAGCTATCAGTATCACTTTGAGGGATCAAGGCCCCTTTGCTGTTTCTACATCAACTTGATAGGAGCTGCAAGAACTCTCAGCTGTGGCTAAGCCAAGATCTTGCAACGGGGACAAGGAAACCTACCAACTGTGGCTTGTGGCTATGTAGTGAAAAGCAAATCCAAATATAAATCCCTATCACTTCAGAGACCCTACACACTCTCCGTCAGGAACTTACAGGAATCAGTTGAGAAGGGAAACTACTTAAATTTCTTTAGTTCCTGGTATCAAGACAGATAAGCTTGACTTCTTTCTGATGATTACTACTGAGTAGTCACTACCTCTGATACCCTATTGCCATGCCATGATACTTAGATCAAACACTTTGGCAGTGTTGTGATTCACAGTTCAGGCAACAATGCAAAGATGGAGTTATGAACACATAGTTTGAGATATTGCAGGCATCTGTAAGGAGATGATGGTTTTGCTATAAGGTAGTAGAAGGTGGAGGCAAAAGGAAGAGCAAAAAAAAAAAAAATGAAGTTATGTGAAAACTGGTGCCAAGTTTAAATTTAGTTCTTGAATTTATTCCTAAGCTCTCAATCCTATTTTAGCCTCAGGATAATTCCCCCAAATCTTTCTCCTTACACATTTAAGGATGCAGTCTCAGGAAAGTACACTGAGGTATCCAGAGTTTAGAAATTATTAGCAAGACAATTATACAAACCAGAAACTAGACAACTTTGGAGTTCAAACCTTGTACTAGTTTTCTCAGAGTTGGACATTCTGTGTGGTGCATTTGAAGAAATAACATCAAAATCAGTTTTACTTAAAACAATCAAAACAAAAGAGTGACTATTGAGGAATGTTAATTGATATCTCACAGCTCTGGTTACTTCCGCTCACTGGTTTAATTATTAGTAGCTCAGTGAGTTTCATTAGGGACCTATTGTGCTTCTGTTGGCAAAACAACACTGGCATCTCATGTTCAATAATTAAAAGCAGGAAAAACAAACATCCTCTTTAGAGCCCAAGGTTTATAAATAGCAGGGGTATGTGGCCCCTTCAATCAATAACCAGGCTTGGATGATGGAGGCAAAGACCTTCTCATCTCAACATCCCAGTTTATAGGTCTACATTTCTACTTGTGACTACACAGAGACATGGCTACTGGCCATGCTAGTAGCCAGCCTGATTTTCTTTT
Organism: Pachyuromys duprasi; assembly: GCA_028658305.1. Taxonomy (NCBI): domain Eukaryota; kingdom Metazoa; phylum Chordata; class Mammalia; order Rodentia; family Muridae; genus Pachyuromys; species Pachyuromys duprasi. The sequence continues at coordinate 22,857,014 of CM053758.1, forward strand.
CTTTTTTTTTTTTTTCTGGCTACATGGATGTTGAAAGACAACTTTCTTAAAAAAAAAACAAAAAAAGCAAAGCAAAATCTTGACTTAGATATTTAAATGAATTCAAAGCATAAAATGAACATCTGTTAACAAAAGAATTGGAAAAGATGCTATAACCTGCTCAAAGAAGAAATCAAAGATTCCAACATACATTTATAGATGGATACAAAACTGGTGTTTTGGGTTTGTTTTTGCTGACAGAATGGAAGGGGAGTCAATTAAGCCTGGACTGGACAGAATTAATTTGCATTTCTATAGACAAGAATTGTTTTGCATGACCCTCACTTACACACAACTTAAACAGTAAAACAGCTCAGGAGGGGAACAATGAAAGGCTAAAATCAGATTAACTTCCAGATTGTGCTCGAAGAGTAGAGTGTTTTCCACTGCCTTCAACCAGTCATCTTTTTTGCTTATTGCAAATTTCCCAAAACAGTAGATTAAAACTTTCCTGCTTCAGGGTCAAACCCAAGTTCAAAAGAACTGATTTTGGCTTGTTATGAGTGGTAATAGATGTGTGGCAAACCTCTGTGAACCTCACATTCCTTAGAGTGAAACAGGCTCAGCATACCCACATAAACAGTTTAAGATCCAGGCCAAGCTAATAGCTCAGTACTGGTAGACAGTGGTGACCCTTAAGTATTTCATAGCTTTTATAAGCTTTCATTTTCCTATCCCCACAGTTCAACAGGACTCCAGACATCAGTCTTCATTTGGTAGCTTCATTGATGATTGAGGTAATAGTAAACAGTAGACAACTGAGTTTGCTCCTGACTCCTTAGATTTTTTTACAAAATAGAGAGGAGAGGTTACATTACAATATAATACTTCCTTTAGCCTGGTTGCTAAACTGTGACTTAGACGTGAATATGTAATTGGCTTCTATCAGAGACAGCACTATAGAGGCTATAGAGAACCAGCACTTCTACTTGAGTTCTTCCATGACCCTCCAATCTTCCTCAAAAACAGCATGCAAAGGAAGGAAGACAGAAGACAAAAATCTATTCAATGTTGTGACCCATGGATTCTGTGTATTCTCAGTAATGACTGTATTTGTCACCAATATTTTATTCAGCAAATGCATTGCTAACTACTATCTGACTAAATTCATGGGGTATTGTTGAAGAAAGCCTTTGCCTCCGTCCATTATTGAACATGAAATGCCAGTGTTGTTTTTAACCAAAACAGGTGGGTCTGATCATAGTTTGGGGGTCAGGCCATCCCAGAACAGAATTCCAACTTTGCCACTGACTTAGCCTCTAATCTCAGATAACTTCATTCAACTTGATCCTTACGTTCTTCATTGGAAGAAGCCAGAAAAATGATAGGCATGTTCTCAAAGTATCATCCTCAAGATTGATTAGATCATATTTTTGATGAGTTGGCAGCTAAAATTATTAAAGCTGGAAAGATAGCCTCTGCTCCTGACACCTCTGTATTCAGACTTCTTTAGGAGTGTTCATCAATGAAGCTGATAGCAGGACTAGATTCTGAGTCAAAAAGAGCTAAGAAGCTTTGCTGGCCCAAGGATTGGTCTCATGGAAAAGGTCCAGCCTTTCTTCTACTGAGAGGGGCTATGACCACGCGCATAGCCTGTGTTCAAACATAGAATGTTTTTAAAAAACCATACATATCTGCTTTCTCCTATAGTCACTGAATGAGCTCAGGTCCTTGCTCTCAGGCAGAGGGTAAGTGCAGTTGGAGGTAGTCCTCTGATCTCCTGGTCACCAGTGCTCCTCAGCCCGTTATTGCCCTCAGGAACACTCTTATTTGTTGTCTCCTTCATCCTAGCAGGATAACAGCCCACTGGGCATTTCTTCCCTCTGCTCTCAGCACTGGGTATTTGAGCAGGGAAAGATTACCCTGTGCCTGGCTCCCACTCACAAGACAATGATTCGTCTTTCCCTCTGGAAGCCTTTGTATATCTTTCCTCCTACCAGGCTATCCCTCTGTCCTGATAGCTCACGGTTCCTAAAGAGCTGATCTATGGAACAAGTCCTCTGAGAGTTCATTGAACCTTGCCTTCTGGACAGCATTGTTTTTCCTTCAGCTCCACCAACCTGAAACCTACATCAAATATGTGACTCATTGCATCTTGGGCCGTTGCTTGAAGAGATTGCTAGCACCAATGAGTTTTTACTAGAATTAATACAGGTATTTTCAACATTCAAGCAATAGCCATGGAAGGATATTTAGCCAAGAGGATACAAGACTATTGGATTCCAAAGTCAGTTGTAGACCTCTAATTTTAAGAGTCCCGTGGAGTTTGTAGAGATTTCCTACCTGGGGTTGGCACAATCTATGTAGGTTATTGAGTATTTCTGCAAAAGAGATTTATTCCAATCAAAAGAAAAAATTAAATATTGAAAAGGAATATGAAGGCTCTACATGGGACTTAGGAAGAATAAATAAAATTGAAGCAAAAGATGTTTCCCTCAATATGGGAAAGTAATTACTTATAGAAATGACAGGTTTGACTGTTTTGTTTTGTGCATGTGTTGAAACTTGCCCAGAGATTCAGTGATAGAAAGTGGGCCATTTTCCTGAACCACAATGCCAGAAGAAAAAGTAGATACTCACTCCAGGACGGGCAGCATCCCTGGAGTCAAGCCCCAGAAACTAGTCTGGAAAGGCAAACCACTCTATCCACTCAGCCCTGGGGCTGCCCCTGGCCTCCTCAAGCTGCTCAGTGGGTGTCAGTGGATGAGTGATAGGTTAACAAAGCTAACGTCAGATCAGGCATGATGGAGAGCATATATCCCTTCTGCAGACCCTTTATCACGCAGAGTGAGTGTTTTATAGCCCTGCATAGAGGTTGCCAGAAAACAGCATTTTAAGGAGCTCCAGGCCACATTTCATCTGTTAATGTCCTCTTGCCCCAAGAGGCAAAACAAACTAGCAGGTGTTTCAGAACTAACATCTTTATTACAGATGACCTCACTATTGTGTTCTCTATAAAGAAAAAATATTACAAAGCATTAACGCACTTTAACTATTAAATTAATACAGATTTATGGCTCATATCCGGATCTAAATTTCTTGGCTTGGAAGGTCATTATTTTTCCGTGAAAATTTTTTTTGACAACGTTGCTAATGGGGACCAGAGCAAAATTGATATGAGCTGTGATGGTAGATGCATGAGTTCAGGGAGGCAGCAGGTTATGTCTCCACATAAATTACTCCGCTGGCAGTTTCGCACTAGAACTTCTATGAGGATTTTCAATATTTGAGCAATAGCCACAGAAGGATATTTAGCCGAGAGGATGCAAGCACTAAGATTCCAATATTTACTTTGTTCTGACAAATGGCAAGACACGAAGACTGCACTTTAATTACTCGGAGAGCCTCGGCGCATAACTCCCCCTGCCTACCCTCTCTTGCAAGCTTAAAGTAACCGCTCCTTATTTTCCTCCATATGTCACCCCTGAGCATTATGCCTGCAAATGCTGCAAGTTTGAAAGCCCCGCTCTCTGCTGCTGCCTTCTAGGATTCTTAAAAATGGTCATATGCCGAATGGAAAACACCACGTCAACTGTGTTTTAATGGTCTGCTAGTAGCCAAAGCCTCCAATTTTGGGTAAGACCAAGGCTGTAAGGACTGGCCTCTTCCTTCCAAATGTAAAACGTGGGTCGTCCAGTCTTCCATGTGTTAAGGGAGTGAAAGAGAGATGTGGCTAACGTCTAACCAGGGTCAGTAGGGCATTTACAATGGGCTCTGAACTTGAACATGGAGGCCCTTCCCACAGGTGGAACAGCCTCCAAACGTAAAGCTTCTACCCTCTGGTAAGCAACTTCTCTGTGAGAGAGATGTCTGTTTCCATGGCACAGGGGGCACCAGGACGTCTCTAGAACCCAGGGTAGAGGGAGGCAGAAGGTCCTTGAAAGAAAAGCCTGTATTCCCTGTGGGACTAAAGAGACACGTAAGGAGGTGAAAAGCTGGATTTCTCATGATTTCCGAGGACTTTCAGCACAACTCCACACGACCTAGTCCAAGTCCCTTAGGTCACTGGGAGGTAGACAATATCTTGTCACATGGTCTCTGAAAATACATAAATGCACACTGACTCCCTGGAAAGTTCTGAAGGAAATACATGGCCAAAAAAGTACACAATGCCTCTGAACTTGAGAGTAAATTTACCCCTCTGCATGAGCACTGGGCGGACCCTTAGTCCCCAGTGCCGCACCCTACTTCAGTTGCTTTGGGGGAAGGAGGTTCACTTATGATTCCACTTCCTGAAATATATACCCTGCCAAGTATAAATGTTGTGGGTCACAGCCTCCTGCTGTCTGCCCAGTGCTGAGGATAGCTGTAGGCAGGTCACAATGAGAACAGACAGAAGTAAGCTGAGGCTAGAACATCTTCTGCATCCCTCTGCAAGTGAGGAAAATCAAGATTCCCCTCCTAGGAAACAATGAAGGTAGTTAAAATGGGATCTGAAACAGAAGCTGGTAGGTTAGGAAGGAACTGACAACTGGAAACAGGATGTGATATAGAGACAGCAGAGAGGTTTTCTCCCACCCCCAAAACATCTCTAATAGCAACTGCCAGCCAGAGGGCATAAATGTCACCTTCAGAAGTCCCAGGTCATGCTGTTCCTCTCACCGACCTGTCAAGATTTCTAATTATTCTCCTCTCCATCTCTATCCTCATGAGGACGAACCAAAAGACCAGTCAGTATAAAGTGCTCCATCAAAATTCCACCCACCTAAAAGGTCTCAGTAGAAGAGGGGTCAGTTGCATGCCCCTCACATGCCCTGATAGCTTTGGCCTGCAGCATTAGGGCCTCACTGGGAAAAAGTTGAAAGAAAATTTTAATAAGGAACAATATGCAAATGTGGAAACCCAATGTCCCTGCATTTCTAGATCTCCTTGTCCCATCAATAAAGCCGAGAAACGTGAGACAGTCCTTTCTCCTCCCTCTCTCTAATTGACGGACATTCCTACCCATAATCACAGGAATGCACTGTCATACTGTCTGGACAAGCTAGGCCTCTTGTGCAACCATGGGATTCACATATGTTGATATATTTGCATGTATGAAATTATCATCCTCACCCTATGTATGTGTACACCAGCGATTCATGTGTGGGGGAGGTTTTCTGTGCCTACCCTGCACACGATCCTCTATGTGTACACAAATGTGTTGAGCATGATCTGCAAAGTATGTGACATGCATGCACTAGTGCACGTGGAAGTGCAGTGTCTGCATGTTTATGTGAGTCTGGGTTCTGAAGCCCTACCACGCACCAGGCTGTTTGCAGCCAGTGTGGACCCGCTAATGATTTTAATGAGAGCGCCTCTGGATTCATATTTTTTTAATAAAATACATCACACTAAAACCAAATCAATGAGAAACATTAATTAGGGCCTTTGTAGATGCCTTCTGTGGTGGTGTTTTTCTTTTGAGAAGCACCAGACGAAGAATGCTGGGCTTTATTTAAGCTAAGTTGTTTGACATTTAGATGAGAGAAAAAAGGAGAAGAAACTCACAGGCCCAGGAACCGTTTTTGACAGCTCTTTGTCATGCAAGGGAGAAAAAAGGCGCCGGCTGTGAAAGTCTACTTTGAAGCCCTGGAAATTTGTAATGAAAAATTTAAGATACAAGAGAGGCAGAAAGACGAGCTATTCACGGGGCTCTGCATATATTAACACTTATAATGCAAACTAAAGGTTTGCTGTGTGTTTTTATAATTTGGCCGCTAATAAATATCTTCCAGAAGTGCTTTGATTTTCTAGGCTTGGGTATAGAGTTCGAATCCATTAAAAAGTAAAAGAAACAATTGGCATTGGACTCTGGTCCCTGATTAGGGGGCTGTGCACATCAATTATTGCAGACAGACCGCTGACTGATATCAAAGGATGCTGGAAGCCCTTGCACACTTGGAGGGGAGATAATATATTTGTCTACAACTCCTCTGCTGTGACCTTCATCCATGCCTTTCTCCAGGTCAACCTATTCTAAGCACTTGATCCATTGGGAATAATTATGGTCAATTCTTAAGGTACCATGTATCCACTAGGGAAGTTCCTCTAAAGAAATATCGTTGCTGTTGAAAGAGGGTATGAAGACTGCTCCTTGTACCTTTGGAATCTAGTTTGCCTTCCTTCCACATCACATGTCTGTGAGGCCAGGGCAAGTCTGGCCACTCCTTCCAGACACTGATAAAGGGTTGTTCTAGAATCTTCATGCAAAAACCTTGACACACGAGAGCTCATGTCACCTGATATCCCTCTTTCCCATCGCCGTCCCTCATCCATTGCTTTGGCTCCTGGATCACCCAAATGGTTCCAATGTCCACTGGGAACCACTCAAATTTCCTCCTCAGTTATGACCTCATTGCCTTTTGATGTCCCCAGCTTGCTTTATATTCCAGTAAACTTTATCTGCTCTCCCCACTCCTGAAATCAAAGTTATATAGCAGGCAACTGCACCTGTCCCACACAGTCCCATTTAACCTAGTGATATGTGCACTTACCATCACATTTGTATCTTGGATGCTCAACATTCTCCTTACCAGATCAAGCTAAACTCATTCCATAGCAGCAACTCTGTTATTCCTAAAAACATTAATAAACTGGTATTAATAAACTGTTAATAAACTGTTCGAAGTAAGAAACCAAGGCTTATGAAGATTGAAATAAGTTTCCAAAGGCCATCAAAGGAAGTAACAAATCTGGAGCTAAGTGTTTTCCAGCCCTAAAACTTAGTCTTTCAGCCATTGTGCTTGCTGTTTCCTATAATATTTTAAGTAATTTCTAGGCCATTAATCCCAGCACTCAGGAAGCAGAAGCAAGCATACTTTTTAGTTTCATGCCAGCCTGGTGTACTTAGTGCGTTCCACCTTAGAGAGGGTAGGAGTAGAAGAGAGAGGAAAGGAAGGAGGGAGGGAAGGAGAAAGGGAGATAAGGAGGGAAAGAGGGATAAGAAGGAAAAGAGAAGGAAGAGGGAGAGGATGAGCTAGTCTTCTCCATTTCCTCAGTCTTTCCATAACTGCCTTAAAATGTTTCTTCTCTTGGAGCTAGAGCGATGGCTCAGCTGGTAAGACCACTTGCAAGCATGAGTACCTCAGTTCACATCCCTGGACCTATGTAAAATAGTGTACTTATAACCTCAGCACTGCCAGGGAAGGGGCTCAGGAGGATTTCTGTCTACCAGCCTAGTTCTGGATTCAATGAGAGACCCTGTCTCAAGGGAATATAGTGGAGAGTGATAGAGTCCCACACTCAATATTCTGGCCTCCACATGCATAAAGCACTCATGAGTGCATATAACCACACACACACACACAAATAATAAAAAATAAATCCTCTTTTATTGAGTCCTCAAGTCATCAAAGCTTTCCTAAGCCACCTTTATTTACAAGAGTCTACACATGTTTTTAATGAGGACCTATTTAAGTTCTTAAGGCACCATCTGGCATCATCAAGAAGCAGGCCTTTTCTGCAGAATGTGGCTGGGAGACAGAAGGCTGCCAGGCACCTTCTACAAGTGCAAGAAGCTTACACAAATATTAAAGAAAGGAGCTGTGGCTTTAAGAGGGGTCCAGGAAGCAGTGGAAAGCTCTTGGTGGTGAGAAATTGACGTCTACATCAGTCCTCCTTTCCCATAAGGGCCAGCATGACAGTCTGGTCACAAGAAGACCCTACCAACCCCTTGTTCTAGAGAATAGCAGGCTACAGAAAACCTCTGCCCTGACTGCTCAATCCAGCCTCCTTTGAAAAACTCCCCAGAATGTTTGCCTTTGACTTTTCCAAAGCCAAACAAAGACTTCTAAACATACCTGATGCCCAAGCGGAAGGCATCTCCCTGCCTCCAAATATCCCATCAAAATCAAAGTTTTGCCAGCCAGGACTAGCTCAGCCTTCCTGCTCTGTGATTTCCTTCTCTGTCTATCAAGTATGCTGGAAAGAGAGTGGCCACCGATGCACTTCTTTGCCACTGGTTTCTGCGTGAACACTCTTGGTTCCTTAAGCCCTAAACTTACTATTATCTCAGTGGCCTCCACTGCTCTGATGTTACTTCCGAAAAAGGCAATGATGATGCAGATAGCTTCTGTAATCCTGGACACTGAGGTTCTACTTTTCCAGAAACAATAACACATCGGCCACTCCTGCTCAGAATCCTCTGGAAAAAAAGTCGTCTGCAGGAAGACACATCATTGCAAAGGTCCTCGGTGTCTCCAGCAGCTGCCGCCGAGAAGCAGCTCTAAGCCATGAGTATAGAGGAGCATCCTTCCCCAATCTCTTTCCTCTTTGAAAGGAAAAATAACGAGAATATGAAGGATGAACTAGTGCTCAGAGGCCAAGATTGGTGGGAAGAGACAGACAGCAGGTTGCCCTTGAGTCTGAACTCTGGGTAGCTCGTGACAGTCAGTGTCTAGGGGCTTCATCCCTCAGGTTTCACAGTCCATTCCACCTCTTACATTCCTGCATCTGGGAAACTGATTTTGGCTTCTCTTATAAAATTTTCCACCCAAATACTTGGAGACCCAGAAGCTTACAGAACAATCCCGGAATACACTCCCACGTGTTTCTTCTGATCCCTTACCACATATACATCATACTAATCAGGGTCTTCAGCCTCTGCTCGGTTTGTTTGTTTGATTGGACTAGACTTTATTTTTAGGTATAGTGGTAATCTTTACATATTAAACACTCTAATCAAACAATTTGTTACAGTTTTAAACAGAAGGAAAAGGGGCAAAATTTTGTTTGCTCTATTTGTATTTGAGGCCTTACTTTTTTCCTCGTTTTGACAAAATACCTGACAGGAAGCTATTTGAGGGAAGAAAGGTTTACTTGGCCTATGTCCTACCGTTACAGTCCATTGTGGTAGTGAGTGAATAGAGGTAGCACCATGACATTGTCTTATCACACTCTATCTGCACTCAAGAAGCAGAGCAAGATGGACGCTGGTCCATCTCTTTCTCCTGTCACTTAGTCCAGGCCCCCAGCACAGTGGTTGATACCACCCACTTTTAGGGTCTCCCAGGAGTTAAAATTCTCCAGAAAGGCTCTCACAGCCATGCCCACAGACTCACATGTGTTACCAGTGAGTCTAAATCCCATTAAAGCCGACAATCAATATTACCCATGGAAGTCCATCTCCGAGGGAGACCAAGCAATGTGAAGCTTCTCCCGGTATATGCCATTAGCTAACTTGATTTTTGTGCCACTGTGAAGGACAAGACTTAGTGAATTTCTCCCGTAAGACCTAATGAGCTTGTTGAGGCAATAAATATCTCTTTTAACCAGAGCGGTGGTTCGTAAGCGTGAGGAGGAATTACCAAAAGGAATTGTTTGGAGAGAGTCATGGCAAAGAGCTAGCAGTTTGAGCAGTCTGTGGGAAGTACCACACTACCACTCTAAGGCAGTGTAGTCCTTTTGGTCTACACTGAGAGTGACACACTTATGCCCAGGAACATCTGAGCTATCCATCACTCCTGAGCTAGAAGGCCAGAGAAAGAGGAGAGCTACTTTCACGCTATAGCTACATAAGGAAAGATTCCGAGGAGAGCTGTGATCCTCAGCCAACTCACAGACAGATGGAAAGGAGGGAGCAGGGAATTAACCCCTAGACTATGCTCCCTGCTGGGCCTTATCCTTCCTCAAGAAGCAAGGTAGATACTGAAACAGTTGTGATAGGTCAGACCCTAGAGGAGAGAGTGGGATGGAGGCAGAAGTGAGCAGATGGCAGGACAAAAGGCAATGTCAATCACAGGTTTCAAAAAAAAAAGGAGATTAAGGCATCTGTTAGATGGTTTCTGGGATACTCTTCTGGCCAAGACATCGTCAGACACAAAAAGGAATCCACTACGAAAAGAGCTGAGAAACAGTCAAAACCAAGCAGCAGGAAGTGTCCTGGACAAAATTTGAAAATAAAATGGTAATACTGGCCTTATACTAGATATGAAGCTCACTTCTAATGGAGTGGGTTTGTTTGAAGGAACCAGAATAGAGGAAGGCCCTATCCCACCCAAACTCCCAGGCTGTCAACTTGGTTTTCTGACACAGTTTTATAACTCTGTCCATGACTGCTTCTTTATATCATAACACCTTCTATGGACAGATATTTTTCTCTGGGGTGCCTGTACGTGTTTTTGATACCTGTTATCTTGGTTACTTTCCCATTGCTTTGAGAAAATACCCTGACAAAAGCAACTCAAGGGAGAAACAGTTTATTTGCCTCACAGTTCCAAGGTGCAGTCCACCATTGCCTGAAAGTCAGGGTGGCAAGAACTTGTGTCCAATGGTCACATTGCATCCTTAGAAGAAGGTAAAAACAATGAATGCTCAGCTTGTTTTCCCTTTCTCGTTCAGTCCAGGACTACAGCCTATGAGATACTGCTGCCCACAATTCATTGTGGTGATCTCCCTACCTTAGTTAACCTGATATCTCACAAGCATGGCTGGAGACTAACAATGTAGATAATTCCTCAGAGGCATGATCAGAGGCTTATCTCCTGGGTAAGTCTAGATTCTGTCAAGTTGACAAGCAATATTATCTCTCAGCCCTAGTGTAGAGCCTGGAAATGTCCACAGAGCTTTACCATACAGTCCTAAAGCTATGATCCCTGACTTTGCTGGTCTGCTCCATGTGACAATCATTGTTAGGAGAACTCCTAGAGTCCCCCTCAAATCAAAGGGTCTTGCATTCTTCCATGTTCTTATACAGAGCAGAATATTTGCTGTATAGTATGGTCTAGACTCTTGCAATACATCGTCCCATCCTCTCTTCACAAGCAAGTTGTCCGAAGACCATGCATACAGGAACTCTTCTTTTGGACAGGCAGCAAAGGCCTGTCTCTGTTAGACAGTCTCTACAAAGTGGATGTGTCTAGGAATTTTATATTAGATGACTCTGCTTCTAGGACTGGGGAAGTAGTTTAGTCAGTGACGTGCAAAAGCACCCATGTAAAAACCAAGCGTGACAGCATGTGCCTATTCCCAGTGCTAGTAGGTGGAGACAGGCTGGATGTTGCTGGTTAGACAGTCTAGCCGAATCAGTAAGTTCAATGATCAGCAAGAAAGCATATCTCAAAAAATAAAGAGAAGAGGAAGACACTGAAATCAACCTGTGACCTCATCACTCCTCCCATATACACATACACCTACACACTCCATGCATACAGGGTAAACATATATATCCTCTCCCTCGCTCACTCACACACACACACACACACACACACACACACACACACACACACACACACTCTGCTTCTATTCTGATCTTCTATGATGATAGTCATTGAAAGACTTAGAAATAACAGACCACTTCAAAAGCATTACATCCAATTACAATCACATCTAATGTGATCTGAAGCAGACAGGGATCAAGGGGTTTGTTCAGAAGAAAGACAATCCTCTCTTTAGGTATGATATGGATGTCAGTGTGAGAGGTCAGAGAGGTGAGTAGGGAACTAAATCATGCTACAGTTTTGATCTAGAATGTCCCTCAGATTCATGTATTAAAAGGCCATTCACTAGTTCAGCATTCAGAAGGGAAGACAGGAGAAATAGCTCAATCCTGAGAACTGTGACCTCATCATTGAACGAAAAAACTGATGGGTTCTTGGTGGGCTGTTGGAAAGAGATAGCAACATAGGAGAAGAGACTCACTTAAAGGAAATGGGATCTTGAAGGCTTCATTCTTGGGAAGTACACATTATTCTGGCCCTTTCACTCTCTCTGCTTTTGTTTCCTGGGTGATGTGAACAGCTTTATCCCGCCATGGTTTCCCTGCTTCAGGGGGCTCCCTCACCACAGCCCACAGTAACGGGGCTGTGTGATGATGTGCTGAACTCCCTGAGATGATGACACAAAGGGAACTCTTCCTCCTTCAAGTTGATTTCCCCACATATTTTGTAATAGAGGTAGAAAACTAACTGCTATATGGTCCTTGTCGAGGGAGCAAACCCTCATCAGTAGGGATAGCTGTATTTGTTGAGTCCCATCTAATGGGTTAGACTTTCCCCTCCCACTTCCTGCAGACCTTCCTTCCGTGTGTGGCCACTGAAACAACTTTGGGAAAGATGCTCTGGCAATTCTGGTTAAATAGCTGTGTCTCTGGTTCTCCATTTGAAACCAACTTCTTAATTCTGCACCATTGCCTGGACGCAAATGCATTTATGTATATTAATTTTTGCTCTACTTAGCAGACTGGTCACTTAATTAAATGTCTCCAGTTGTTTTATTAGAGAAAAAATAACCATCTCTCTACCCACAGCACGCCTCCTTCCCACTTAGCGCCTCTGTTGTGCTGGGAATTTAAACACACTATTTGTTGTTTTCCATTCCATTCGTTTGTAACCCCGATGCCACCACATTTATAGGAGCCGATATTAAAAAGTAATATCCAAGACTAAAGTCGCTAGACTGTTTAGCAGATTTTTAAATTGAAGCCAAAATTATACAGATTTTTCATTCTGATAATTCTACCAATTCACTAATTCTTTAATCTTTACAGGTCATTGAACAGTTCCACATTAATGAGATGTAGTTAAGAACAAATTTTACACTTTTTCCTTTTTTTTTCCTTGAAAAATGTTTCCTATCATTTGTAAATTAGAAAGAACTTGTTCCATTTATGGTCCATTTATTTAAAATAATCGAATGCATGGGATCTGACTGAACACTGTGTGTAATGATGCTTTTAAACAAATTACCATTTATTTATAAGCAAGAAATAGACTTTTAAAAAGCACCCGGACTTGGTTATATTATTAATGACATTCTCCAAGCTCAACAGCTCTGGTGTGTGTGTATGTGTTTGTGTGTATATGTCTGTGTGTGTATGTTCATGTGTGTGTTGTGTGTTTACGAGACTAGTATGCATGTGCAGATATACATGCCTATGTGAATTTAATTTCAGCAAGAAAGTTGAAGATTTAGAAATAAAACAGTCATCTAGTAAAACAACATACATTTCTTTTTCAAAAACTCTCAAACATAGTTGAAAACTGGACAAGACCAACCATACATCTAGGACATCTCCCTTCTAAACATTGCCTGTCAACACTAAATATCCAAAGCTGAATGCAGAGAGTCAAATCTAGCCCAGGCTCTTCTGTGTGCCAGGCTGAGGGTGGAGAGCAAATAGAAACGTTCTCCATCCACTGAGACAGGAGCATGTCCAAGTACACAGTACTCATGGAGTCCACTCCTGGCCCCAAGAGTTCCCACTCAGGGAATACTTACATTTTAATGAAATGCTCCAGTTAATTGCTTGGATTCGAGTATTGTAAATTACTATTATTCCTCACTATGCTCTACCACAGGGAGGAAACTGTTTATCCTGTTAAATGTTATTTAAAGAGCTGAGTTGTAGAGAAACAGGGGAGATGGCTGACTGTGCTAAGAATTAATGGAAAAAGACTGTTGTGGCTTCATCAGCCTTGATCCTAAAAATGTGTAAGACAGTCTATGTTGCTTTCTCAAAGCCCTTTTGAGCCACAAGAAAAGATGTAAATAAAAGGTCCTTCTGGTATTTTTGCTAGCCCCAAGGTCCTCCATTTCCTGAGATGTACAATCCAGAAAGTTCATTTGCTAAGTACAGTAAATTCAAGGAGTTAATCCTATTCTCCAATTCCTTTTTTTTTTTTTAGATAAAGGTCTCTAACCCCAGAAGTAGCAAGGGAAGAAAAGTGAAGCATAAATAGAGGAAAATGAGAGAGGAAGATGAAAAACTAAAGAATCTGAGGAAATGGATAAAGTTACTATACAAAAGGAACCAAGGGGCTCACCAAAGTAACATTAAGTTGCATCTTTGCCACTTCCTGCCAGCATTTTCTGGGAAAGATGCTTGGAGATGAGGTGGACAAATATAGAGTTCTCCTCTGTATGGTCAGCACCAAACAACAGGCCTACTGTATAACTAACTGACACTCCATAGATATTTGCGGGATAAATGAGTGGCTGTATGAGTTATAAATGATGTGCCTATTGATGGCAGAAGATAGATATGGATGCTATTGTCCAATTACTCAATATATCAGGTATCACATTCCTCCACTCTGGGAGCTTTTGACAGGCTGCTCTCCAAGTCACTTTTACCCCAAATCATGGTATCATGGTAACCTATCAATAAACCTGCTACATCGAAGCAGGAAAAAAATAATGAGAATATGTGAAAACCGTGTTTTGTGTTCCACTGGCTTTCATTGCTTGATGCTCATGTAGAGTGGGTATTTTGTGTGACTGTATAGATGTTTGCCGATATTATTAGGACTCCATCTCCTTCTTTTCCACAGTTTGAGAGGATTGTGAATGTGATGCAATGTGTGCTGGAAATCTGTGCTATCACATTATAAGTCTTCTAAAGCTTATACAGCAAACCCCTGCAGTGAGCCAGTGGTAGCATCTTTACAGAACTATTGGTCATAACTGGTGATCATTCTCTCAGGTATTATGTGTCTCTGCTCACCTTTAGTCATCATTCTTAATATACCCTATGTTTGTGTTCATTTGATTATGCTAGGCATCTTTAATTGTCAACTTGATACAGCCTACAGTCATTTGAGAGGATTCCTCAACTGAGGAATTGCCTATGTCAGATTGGCCTGTGGGCGTTTCTGTGGGAATTGCCGAGATCAGCAGTTCTCAACCTGTGTGTTGTGACTCCTTTGGGGATAGAATGACCCTTTCACAGGGGTTGCCTAAGGCCACCAGAAAACAGATTTACCTTATGAGTCATAACAGTAGCAAATGTACAGTTATGAAACAGCAACAAATATAATTTTATGATTGGGGACTGTCTCAGTTAGGGTTTCCATTGCTGTGAAGAGACACCATGACAATGGCAACTCTTATAAAAGAAAACATTTAATTGGGGCTGGATTACAGGTTCAGAGGTTTAGTCCACTGTCACCATGGCAAGAAGCATGTTGGCATGCAGGCAGACATGGGGTTGGAGGGGCTGAGAGTTCTACATCTGAATCCGCAGGCAGCTGAAGGAGACTGTGTTCCACACTGCCCATAGCTTGAGCATAAGAGACCTCAGAGCTCACCCCTACAGTGAGACACTTCTTCCAGCACGGTCACACCTCCTAATAGTGCCACTCCCTATGGGCCAAGCATTCAAACACATAAGTCTACGGGGGGTATACCTATTCAAAACACAACAAAGTTCACCACAACATGCAAAATTGTATTAAAGGGTCATCACGGCATTAGGAAGGTTAGATTATTGACCGATGTATGGGAGTCCCACTGTGAGTGGCACCGTCCCTAAGCAGGTGCCCCTGGCATATATAAACATGGGCTCTTTATGAGTGAGTAAAAGAGTGAACCAGCAAACAGCATTCCTCCATGGATCCTGTTTTGGATTTCTGCTCAAGTTTCTGACCTAGAAGTATAAGCTAAATAGACCCTCTTCTCCTCCCCAAATAACTTTTGGTCAGAGGATTTTCTTACACCAAGAGAAAGAAATAGGATCACTGGCCTGCGCTACTTGCTTTCTAATTTCTGTGCTACTCTCTGTGCCTCCTATTCTTCCCCTCTTCACTTTGCCTGCTCAAACCCAAACCAAATATCAATTCTTCCAAAAAAAGTTTCCGATAAGATCCTTCACACCCCAAAATACTGACTTCTCTCTATTTTAAGCCCTAGTTTATCTTATTTTTTGCTGCTAGATACGAAGCTTGATAAAGGACCAATGGCTGACTGACCTTCCTAGCCCTATTTTAGGATAAGCCCACTATGGGAACAGGAATTCTACAAGCAGGCTACCTGGATTCCTCCAATCTTGATCTCTTCCAACTAGCTGGCCTTGGGCCCATCATTTCACTTAACTTGTCTTGCAGTTCCCTTTTTATCAGGGCAATATCAGTATTGCCTGTCTTGGTGGAGCTGGTGATAAAGAGGTGGTATATGTAATGTCTTTGAGAGATGGCTAATGCAAATTTAGCCTCAACCAGTTGTTTCATTTATTATTTATAGTAGAATATGAGTTTTATGTGGACATAGGCTTCCTCTGTTTTGCCACTTGCTAGTTCTTGTCACTCAGTGAATTCTTAGTACACAGCAAGCATGCAAGTAATATTCACTCACTAAGGGTTAAATGGATGAATACATGAATAACTAGGAGTCTGAGTTCTTGCGCTGTTTCAGATTCCTCTCCTTCACCCATGGAAAGCCAATCTCATAAACCATGGAAAGTTCCAGCCCCAAACTTTCCTTCACCCGCAGATGGTACAGAAGAAGGCTCCATAGAGCCTCTGTTAGTTGAGGAACAAAGCTGGGACTTGTATTCCAACTGTGGCCATTAGAAGATTTGTGGTCACAATGAATATGTCCTTGAGTTGGGCCAGGTTGTTCTTCTGCTAGCTCTACTGCTATAAAGGATAAAGGGATAGCACAGAAAGGAGAAGATAAGCCATGTGCCAGGAATAGAGCATAACCATAAGCAAAGAGGCAGTGGTTATGGCGAGGGCCTTCACAGCACAGGCTTTTGCTAACCCGTGAACCTGTGAACAGCTATGCTGAGAGCTGTCTCAGGAGACTGGTACACAGAGTGACTATAAAAGGTGTTTAATTTTTTAAATGAGCAAGCTGAGACCACAGAGCCAGATCAATATATAATATACAATATCACAGAGCCAGAAACTAGAATGGGTAGTCCTTGGTTTGTCTGAATATTAAAATATGCTCAGCATAGTTAATCATTAGGAAAATGCAAAAATGAAAGACCAGCGGTACATCAGCGCGTACATACCCACTAACTAGCTTGACTAAAATTAGAAAGGCTTGCTAAGCATCAGTTATTAACAGGGACGCCTCTCACACAGCTGTCACGAATGCAAAAGGTGCAGTTACTTGGGCAAGGAGTTTGGCAGTTTCTTGTGAACGTAAGCAAACATTTACTATGTGACCCAGCAATGCTACATACAACAATATAGATGAATCTCAAGAGCATTATATAAGGGGGAAATGTTCTCTCTCTCTTTCTCTCTGTCTCTCACACACACACAGACACAGACACACACAGACACACACAGACACACACACACACACACACGATTCGATTTATATGAATTTCCAGAAAAGGCAGAATTAGAGTCTGGGAATGCAGATCTGTGATTGAGGTGGAGGACTAAAGAAAAGGAGCATAACGAAGCTTTTTTTATTTTTTTTGACGTCTTGAAATGGTCCACATTTCTACATATGGATGCAACAAAATTTATCACACGGCACATCTAAAAGGTTTTAGACAGCAACAAAGCTGATCCTCAATCAGCAACCATAAGGTAGAGCACTTTGCTTCCATGATCAAAATCCTCCAATATCTCCAAAATAATCCTCCAAAATGTAGATATATTTATATATATAAATAATCATGATATATTTTACATTGTATACAGAATTATATTATATCATATTATATATATATATATATATATATATAATATAACAAAAAAATAAGAATAAAACAAAAAAACACACCACTCCTTGGCCATGGCCTCTAATGCCATGCTTGACCTGCTTGTGATCTTCACACAACTTGACACCTTGTGTCTGGCAGGCCTCTCCAAATCCCTTTCTGTATCTTTTCTGCTCTCACCAACCTGTCCTTCTTGGAGAACCTAGAATGTTCCAACTGTGTTCCTGTGTCAGACACTCTGCCTGGGATATTTCTTCCTCTGTGTCAACGCCTCATTTCTGTGCCACCACAGTGACTGCTGGTGATCACAGACAACACCAGCCCTCTCTCATCACCCTCCCTCCTCCTCTCTGTTTTCTTCATAGCCTCACCATTCCTCAGCACTATCATTCCACGTTATAGCTTCTTTTGTCTCTGCTTGAGTTAGCTTCATGAAGGGAGCACTTCCCGGGGCTGTATCTCTAGTGCTGTGTCACAAAGTGACATGTGCTTGAGATGCCTAACTCCCACTGTCTCCTTGACTGGATTGGTAGCTACCTAGGGGATGAATGATTTACACATCTAGCTGTGCCAGTCAGGATGTTCCCAGAGAAGTTTAACTGAAGAGGGATGACTCGCCATGAATATGAATTAGACTAATCCCTGGGCAGGAGACCCAGACCAAATACATAGGGAAAAAAAAGCCAAGGGCAGCTGGGATCCCCTTGCTCTGCTTTCTGCTTAGTAGGCTGGCATAAGCCTTTCCTGCCACCATCCTTCCTCATTGTGATAGACTAGGTTCTCTGAACTGTGAGCTAAAATAAACCTTTAAGACACCTTTTGTCAGAGGAATGAGAAAACAGAGTCCACGTTATCCACTGTACACGGAGGAAGTGTCATTGGAAATCTAAGAATGAAACTGAATTGTGTTAAGCATGAAATTGAAGAAATCACAAGTAAGATGAAATAAGCATGCCAGAACAAATTAGTAAAATGAAACAGAAAGTAAAACATTAGAAAACGGAGTAAAAATTGAGATTATAAATAAACTCAAAGGTATTTCCTAGGGGAAAACTAAATTATAATATAGGTAAATTACTATGCTCTTTATTCCTGAATAAATTACATATTATCAAATAAAAAATTAGAAATTAAAATCAATTTAGAAAAATGAGAGGAATGTTTAAAATTATAATAAAACATTTTGTTCAATGCAAGACAAACACATTAAAAACACAGAATTGCTTTGGCTTATCAAACTTCAAGTTTACTTTGGCATTGCCTTGACTCCCTCTTGATCACTAACTGCAACCTGACCATGGTCACTGGACCCAACTTTGTACTATGACCCTGGAATGGTAACTGGGAAGGAGCTGTCTCTAGGTTGATGATGTGTGGCTTCGGATGTCAACACAGCAAAGTGGCTAAGAGCTCAGAAGCTCTTTTACTCCATAGCTCCAGCCTCTTCTCTCAATCTCAGTGCCCATCTGTAAATGGGAAAGTGATGGTTGGCTCACAGAAATGGTTGACAAGGGACTTCAGGCAAAGTGTTGGGCATCTAGATACTCCTCCAAAGTGAGCTGGTATAGGGTGCACATGGGCTCTAAGCCTAGGTGGAAAGGGGGGCCTGTGGGCTCTAGGAAGAGGCCTGATGACTGAACAGCAAGGGAAAGGAAATGCCATATTCTCTCCTACTTTCCTATCCCTCTAACTTTAATCATTGTGCTGGCTAGTTTTAGGTCAGCTTGACACAATCTGGAGTTATCCCAGAGAAAGGAACCTGAACTGAAAATGCTTTCCATAAGATCGGGCTGTAGGCAAGTCTGAAGGGCATTTTCTTAGTTAGTTATTGCTGGGGAAATTCCCATTTCATTATGAGTGGTATTGGGTTGGTGGTCCTGGGTGTCACATGGAAGCAGAGTGTGCAAGCCATGAGGAGGAAACTATTAAGTATTGTTCCTCCAGACCCCTGATTCAATTCCTGCTTCCAGGTTTCTGTCCTGTTTGAGTTCCTTCACTGACTTCTTTTAGTGATGGACAATGATGAGGAACAAAAGCAAAATAAACCCTTTCCTCCCCAAGTTGCTTTTTGATCATGGTGTTTCTTCATAATAATAGAAACCCCATGACCTCAGTTATATACCTCAAACAGTTCTGGTCAGTGAAGAGTTATATGGATGCCAGTGGCCCTTAAGATTTTCACGAAACTGAAAGATTCATATTGCCTTGTAGCTATTGTTGTGTCCAGGTGCAATGTTTCTCAGGTCTGTGACAATGTGTGTGTAAACAAATCTGTTTAGACATGTGTCAACACACAAATACTAACCTCTGTGGTACCACTGCCTTCAGAATTCAGTGCAATAATATGCTATACTCCTCAATGCCTAGATGCCTGGATTATACCATGTAGCCTGTGTGTGGAGCAAGGTGTATCATCTAAGATTGTGCAGTGCACTCTGATTTTTGTACAATGATGAAATGACCTGAAGCCATACTTCTTGAAGCCCAAACTACTGCATAGCTGTTCTCACTCAGCATTCACTTGACAGACACTACACTCTATCTTAGGAATGTTTGAGTGACATAGCCTGTTGGGGTTTAATATGTCCCCTAGGCTTGTGTGTTTGAATACTTTCCTGGCTGTCTTGAAAGGGTGTGAAACTTCAGGGGGTATAACCTTTCTGCAGGAGGGAGTCACAGGGGGGCTGACCTTGAGATTTGAGAGCCAGCATTGCTTGTTCTCTGCTCTCTGCTTCCTGACCACGAAATGAAATGTGGCCAGCTGCTTTATGCTCCTTCCATCATGCCTTTCCCCAGCACAACATACCGCGTCCCTTCTTAAAGCATGAAGCAAAATAAACCTTCTTCCTTTAAGTTGCTCTGATTAGACTTAAAAGAGGCCTGCCAGCTTTAGCTACCACACCCTGGGGAACCTGACATCCACAGTTTGCAAGCTACATTTAGGAAGATGCTTTCTGGCACAAGTTACACTACCAGGGTCTTACCTGAACAGACGAAAAAAAAATATCCCTCTAAGAAATGTGTAGTAGGGAGACTTCCTTGGCCACTGAGGCTCACAATAATCTGTGTGTATCTGTTCTAGGTGATCTTGGGCACATCCAAACCTGGGTGAAGCAGTTTAGCATCCTCTAGGGCTGATGGTATCCATCCATTAATGATGGTGCTATACAGAAACAGAAGACAATGGTCAACAAATTCACAGATTGTTCCCTGTCGCATCTAAGGAGAAATCTTTGGTGTAAATTGGCATATCCAGAAGCAAGTTCAAAGACTCCCTTTAGTCCTCCAGTGCCTGAACTGGATGAAACATACAAAGTATTTTCTGCAATCGATCCAGTCTACAGCAGTGAGAGCATGAAGAAAAATTGAGGTGACTGTGCTCTGTGCCCAAGTACAGGTCCCAACAAAAAGATGTCAATTTAAGTGCAGTTACTTGTTGAACTCAACATGTAGGGTCTCAGAAATGTGTGTCTTAAATTGAAGGCTAAACTTTAAATAAGTGAGGACAGAGACAACAGTTTTCCAATTTGTTAGTGTTCAAGTCCTTTCTGGTCTTCGGTACCAACAAATTAAAAACTAAAGCCAAAAGGAGAAGACAGGAAATTCAGACAGCACCTCTCTCTTCTTTTAGAGCAGAGAAACTGGCGTCAGAAAGGAACCCATGCAAAAGTTTTTGGTGTGTCTGGGACAGGCGGCTCAGAATGAGAAAGCAGCTGTCTCTGTCATGGCACAGTTGTCCCCAGCTGAACCACACTGTAGGCCCAAAGGAATGTAGCCCAGAAGCTACAAGTAGGAATTCAGCTAATTGGAAGGCCCCTGGAAATACTGGCTATGGTATGCTTTATTGTCATCCAAACATCATCCAGCATGTTAGAGGAAGGTCTTAGGAGATGTTGGAATAAAGGGTCTTTAAGGTTAAGTGGAAGTATGGGTCTGATGGTCTGTGAATCTCAGGTTCCAGCTGTTTTTCCTTTCCATGCTGCTGCCATTCTAGAGCCAGTCACTGCCATTCCGCCAGCCCACAATACACACTACTACAGTCCAGTTCTGCGTTTTTCTGCAGCTAATTCCCAATGCAGTAAACCAGAGTGGTCATTTTCCCTAAGTCAGCTTGTACTTTCTCTGGCCATTTATTTTCTGGTATTAAGATTCCTCTGCTAGGTAGGACCTGCTGCACCTAACTAACCTATTTTATATCCGGCAGTTTGTGTGTAAACATCAGAGATCTGAGCCTCAGCCAGCCGGCAGATTCATCTCCTCCCTGTCCTGTTCATTAGCAGTATCTAAGCAGTGAAAGTAGAGATTGCTTTCACGGAGTTAAACAGAGAAGGGTAGCCTGAACGCCTGCTTTTGCAACCATATTTAATAATGCAACAGTCATAGCCTGTGGCAGCTACAGAGTGGGAAAGAATTATTCAGAGATCTCCACATTGGTAGGGGTGGTCTGCCTAGAAACTAGGAATAAGTCATCAAGACTCCAGTACCACATTGCAGAGATTCAAAATAGAAGAGCCAGACCCGAACTTGGGCCAGATGGAGCTATTCAGGAATGAAAGAAGAGCAGTGAGGGCAGAGACAGTCCCCAGACAAATGTTCAGGAGAGCCCCAACAAGGAATGGGAGTAGTTGGGACAATGGATCTGCTCAGCTGGAGTGTCCAGAGCAAGGACAGCCCCAGGGGCAACTGGAAATAGTAAGATAGATAGAAACTACAACTGAAATGGATTCAGAGGTTCTGCAGTTAGAACCTATTACCTGCTCCAGTGAAGAACAAACCCACACAGCTTAGTGAGGCACGGAACAGGAAGGGGCTTTGCAGAACAGCAACACCATGAACCCAGATCCATAAAGTTAGATATTGCCGGGCGCAACAGAACAGAAACATGATGCTTTATCCATGACTGGAGAGGGGTTCCATCAGTCTCAAAATAGAAGGAAGCTGATGAAAAAAAATCTGAATCATCTTAAACTCCAGTAGAAATTTCATAAACCATATTCCTTTAACTTGCATGCTAGGATTTGCATTTAAAATGCCTCCAACAGGCACATGTGATTTCGATATTGGTCAAGCACACTGTTTTTGGAGGGGTAGCCTACTTAGAGGACGTGTGTTGTTGGAGAAGGGTCTTGGGTTTTATTGCACAGCTCTGATGAGCCCTGGGATGGAAAGAAGCCAAGTGAACAGTGGAATCATGACCTAGGAGCTGAAATAGTGCATACCAGGGATGACTGCCTTAGACATTGAGGTATGGAAAATAAGTTGTTCTGGAGAATTGGCATTTTCACATATTGAACAGGGTCAAAAGAGGGTAAAGGGGGAGCTGTAGAAGAGAGAATAAGCAAGTAGACTAAAATGTAAGCATCTCAGCGGGGGGGGGGGATGTCTTTATTTTCTCTCCAAGTTAGAAAAAAAATTTTTTTTATTTTTTTTAAAGAAGAGAACCAATGAGTAGTTGGATGAAAATGTTTCTATTTGTAAGAGGTCCCCTCTTCTTAGGATATATCTTCCTACACCCACCTTCAAATTATAAATCAAATTATTCCAAGCCAATGGGTTTCATAACGTGTGCACTGAAGCAAGTAACTTGCAGTGTCAGACATGGTGGCCCTCACCTTCTCGGAAAGCTGAAGCTCGGCAATCACGAATCATGGCCAGCCTGGGCTACAAGGTGAGCTCCAGGCCAGCTTAGGCAGCTTACTGAGATTTTGTCTCAAAAAGTAAAAAGTGAAAGAAAGGGCTAGGGCTATAGCTCAGTGGTAGAGCACTTGCCCATCATGCGAGAGGTCCTAGCCTCAATCCTGGTACTGGGGGTGGAGGGAATGGAGGAGAATCTCTCTTCTCACACAATGCTAATAATACTAACAATACTATACACTTCTGTATACTTCTCACATAATACTACATACAACACCCTTCACATAATACTGTTCTCAGAAATGCGTGTTTTAAAATTAAAATGTAAATTGACAGAGCTCCCCCAGGAACATTTTGCATCACCTTTCTTTATGGTATCACTGCTTAGCCTGTGTTTACGTGCAAGGCACAGTGATAAATGCATGCAGCAACTCCCTTGACCCTCATAATCCTATAAGATAAATATAACTGTTGCCTCATCTTTCTGAAGAAGAAACTGAAACACCAGAGAGGTTCTGCCCAAGGTCACATGGAATAAACAATGCCCATCTCACCATTTATCTCCAAAGCATGCCTGGCATCTTCTTATCCACCACGCCCACCTGTCTTCCTCTGTTGTAACTGAATTATCTAAACCAGTGTTTCTCAACCTGTGGGTCATGACCCTTTAGGAGTTAAATGATCTTTTCACAGGGGTCACCTAAGACCATCAGAAAACATGCATATTTACATTGTGGTTAATAGCAAATTTATTTACGAAGCAAAATTATATTTATGAAGTAGCAACAAAAGTAATCTTATGGTTGGGGATCACCACAGTGTGATACTATATAACACCACAGTGTGTAACTATATTAAAGGGTCCCAGCATTAAGAATGTTGAGAACCACTTCTCTAGACCCTACACTCACATGTGCTTCATGTTATTAAAGAGAAATAATAATCCTACGTAGATAAAAAAGAGAGCACATCAAGTCTTCTTTACTGTTCATAGCTATTTGAGTCAGACATAGCCTTCCCAAAATCAAAATCATGATTCGTGATTACCCTTGGTTTCTACCTCTGCATTTCCCTTTAGCTGGAAAAATCTTCCATTTCTAGGTTAAACACTGGGGCCCTTGCCATTGCCACTCTATTTAGACTACGTGTTCAGGAAAATCTGAGGTTTTGAACAGGGGAGAGATAAGTATACTTTTTGGCATCTAAGTAAAAGGCACTGTGTACAAGAAGAGAGGTTACATGGGATCAGGGCTCAGGAAGCAGGGATTGATCCAATGTGGTACACACCCTGTTCACCCCCACATGCTCCACAGCTCCAGGCTACATCCATATGTTCTCCATAAAAGAGGGAATTGGCTTTTCAGCTCTACACCTGCTTGGAGAACAATCCCTCAGTGTCTTCTTCAGGAGAGGGCTAAAGGAACTTTCATGAAGGCAGGGCAATGGAAGGAGAAGAGTAGGAGCAGAGTCGGGAGAGTTTAGAGAAACACCCAAAGGATTTAGCTATTGATCAGGCATTCAGGGTTCCCAAAGATTATTTATTTAGTTTGGAAAACACAGAGGCAACTGTTGGCCAGTCATCATTCCCTTCAATAAACTGACAGTGTACTTGTCATGAACATGAAGATGAGAGAATCACCTTGTATTCTCTCCGTGTCTCTGTCTGTCTGTCTGTCTAACTCTCTCTCTCTCTCCCTCATTCTCTCTCTCTCTCTCTCTCTCTCTCTCTGTGTGTGTGTGTGTGTGTGTGTAGATACGCATGCAGACTTGTATGTGTGAGTGTGGAAGCCAGGGGATAACTTCCGGCACCACTTGCCCTGCTTGTCTTTGTGAGACAGGGCCTCTCACTGGCCTGGAGCTCACCCAGTAGGCCAGTGAGCTCAGGAACCCCTGTTTCCACTTCCTCAGGGCTATTCGTGCACACTATTATGTCTGGCTTATTTTTAATATGAGTTCTGATGCTCAAACTCAGACACATATGCTTGAAAGGCAAGCACTTTCCTGACTGAGCTGTTTCCCAAGCCCTTTTAAAATTTGATTAAATTGTTTTCATTCATTCATTCATTCATTCATTCATTCATTCATTCATTCATTCATTCATTCTCTTTATTTCTGTAGTTCTGTGAATGCAGCCCAGGCCCTTGCATGAAAGTACACTGCCACTAAGTGACATTTCCAGCTCTGAGAATTCTGCGCACTCTGTAAGCTCCTGATTTCCAAACGCCTCTTCACCTGGCCCATCTGGTCATTGCCAGCCTCTGAAACAGATTTCCAGGTACACTCATACACACTCAGTCATACTTAGCTGGCCAGTTGTCAGCCAACCAAGGTTTTTTTTTTATTATTGTTATTTTCATAAATTAATGTTATTTATTTATTTTTTATAAAAGATCTTTCCATGTAGCCCAGACTGGCCTTAAACTCATAATTCTCCTACCTCAGACTCTTGTTCACCAAGATTGCATATGTACTCCACCATAACCAACTTTGATTGAAGGCTGTTTTTGGGGGGGAAGGGGGAGGGATTATTTCATTTTTATCCATGTGCATTTATGCACACTTTAGGCATGCAAGTGGCCACAGAGGCCAGAAGGTACCCCAGCCCTGTGGCCTGGATCCCCTGAAACCGAAGCTGCAGGTGGTTATTAACTGCCTGGTGTGAGTTCTCTTGTAAAAGCAGTACGTACTTTTTACCTCTGAACCATCTCTCCAGTCTTGCCTGGGGTGTGAATGCAAAGTAAAAAGCGAGATCAAGAAAAGCACAGTAGATGAGGCTTATGCCTGTTAACTGGGACAACTAGTCCTTGAGAAACAGGAGTACAAGGATGCCTATTTTCATGCTGGTATGCCTAAAGTCAGAGTGGTGGGCAGTGGTCTAGCATGAAAGAGGCTTGCTCAAGAGAGGCCAAATCCTGCCAGCCTAGTGACGAATATGGTGAGGACCAGTATGAATTTTATTCTAAGTATGATGGATGTTGTCACAATATTTTTACTTATTTTATTCACTTTTCATCCTTGTAGCCCCTTCCCTCCTCCCCTCTCAGGCCCATCCTCTTTCTGAAGAGGACCTAGGCCCTCTACAAAGATGTAGCAGACAGGCAGCTTACACTTCAAGTGGCTCCTAGAGGGGAAGTGGGAACTGCATCAGACATGGACTCACTTGCCAGCTTTTAGATCACTTTCCCCTGGCGGGACTGCCTTGACAGGGCCACAGGGGAAGAGGACACATTCAGTTCTGAGGCAACTTGTCAGGATGTTTTTTTTTAAAGAAAGGATAAGGTATTATCTGTTTTATGGTTTAGAAGGCCGTTCTGGTTGCCTTCAGGATGGGAGTAGTAGTATGGGTAGAAACCCGAGAGAAGTTGGATATGTTTTATTCTGTGACAGCGTGACTTTTCCCCAGAAAGTGGAATTGTTAGTACTACAACTGATAAGAGTGTACACATAGACATTCACATACACAGAACATAACACAGCCTCCATGTGCCCATTTCCTCCTAGACTGATGTATGAGTAAAACTGATAAAAGGCATCTTAAGTACTTTTCCTCCTTGGATCTTCTGTGACTACTTTACTAGTAATTGCCGAGGCCCCTTCACAACAGGAAGAGGATTACCCAGCATGATATTCATAGCTGTCAGGAACACACAGAAAATGGTGATGCTGAAGAGATAAATGGGGTGAAAATTATTTCCCCACCTCCCATCGGCTGAGGAGCTGCTGGGCCTCCCAAGATGTGAGGCCACAGAGAGACTAAGGAAAACATCCTGGCCTTTATGGGACCCTCAGGAAGTTGGCCACCATGCTAGGAAGAACGGAGCCTTGCACCCTCAGACCTGCTCATGCTATCAGGAATCACCGCTGTCCTTATGTCAAATACAGTTGGAATTGTATCTAGGAGGATGTGTTTGTTATTATTCCTTTGAAAACATAAAAGGCATCCCAGACTTGAGATTCTTGGCAGCTTGTCCATCACAGGTCTTTTCAAAAGAAGTTTTAATAACAAGAGCATAGTCAATCAGCTCATTCATTTCAGCCCATTATCTCCTCCCATTTTTAAAACAAGAATTTCAAATGGCATGAACCACCAACCTTTCGGTTAACAGCAGAACGCGCTAACCAATTGGGCCACAGAGATGCTTCGATATTTTATTTAAATAAACCTTGATTGCTGTGATTCTGGCCAACTTAAAGTAGTTCTCAGGCTTCTTGATCCTCTTCACTTTTCTCACTTGCTTGGTCAGTCCTCACCACCATCTGGATGCAGAATGAACTTAGCACAACTAAAGTGAAAGTTCTTGCTCAGTCAGAACCTAGGTCCAAATTTGCTAGAGGAATTTCAGAGATTCGCATCTGAGGCATCAGATGACATCAGGGAAATCAGGGTCCCCTCCCCTCTTGGAGTTCTAGGTCTCTTTAATAAATGAATTTAGGAACGGACCCAAACAAAAGCTTGGGAATAATTTGCAGAGAGGCTGCAAATCTCAGAAGCTGCGTGGAGGAGGAGGACAAGGGTAGAGTGAGAGAAGCCAAGCCTTTAATGCAGGCCTTCAAGTCAGACACATGGCAGCTCAGCAGCCACATGATGGGGTGAGAAAAGCCTTTGAGAAAGAGTAAGAAGTCCCAAAACTGATGGGAAAATATGAAGTGCTGGGGAAGAAATGATTACAGCAGTGATAGAGAGGAAAAGGGGAATATTAAAACTTAGAAAAGCGGCCAGACTAACAAACAAGTGTGGCGAGAGCCTCTGATAGGGGCAGGAATGCAAGAAAGAAGAAGCTTAGCGTCTCATTAAAGCTAAAATTATTTCAGCCGTCTTTCTAGCATGACTTAAACTGGGCAGCCATCCTAGAGATCGTTACCTGGCCAGGCCATTGACTCAGCCCTACTGGAATAGTGGGATTCCACTCAGGCCTGAGATTCTATTCTCCTGATCAAAAGAGATTTTTCTTAATGGGCCTTTATTAGCCTGCTGACAAATTGCTAAGGCGTGGGCTATGGTAACATTGGTATGGGTACATATAGGTCTCGCAGTAGACTGTGAGACTGTTCATAAGCAATAATTAAATGTCACAAGGATGATGCTTAATGCAAAAATAAATGTTTCCAAATAGCAGAGGAAGCAACTCCAGGGATAATGACGTTATTCTCGAAGGAAAACCGCCTGGGACCTGTAGCATTCGGCACATTTGTTTTTCCTCACAGGAAAAAAGAAACTCACACATCGTAACGTTCAAAGTTGACATCATTATAATTGAAAGTACAATGGTATTTGGGGAAAAGTGGAAGGAGGGTGGGTTAGTAGGTGCTTAATTACAGTTGAAAGGGAAGAGCTCGTCACTGGGTTGGACACTACTCTGACTATAGCTGATGATAATTGAGGTGGTTTGA
Source organism: Pachyuromys duprasi (assembly GCA_028658305.1). NCBI lineage: Eukaryota > Metazoa > Chordata > Mammalia > Rodentia > Muridae > Pachyuromys > Pachyuromys duprasi. Next base: position 22,885,455 of record CM053758.1, read on the forward strand.
ATATAAAGGGCCCCCATAGGTCTGCACGTTGTGGCACTATTAGGAGGTGTGGCCTTGTGGGAGAAGTGTGTCACTAAGGGGTGGGCCTTGGGGTCACAGCTGCTCAAGTGACACCCAGTGTGGCTCTCGCTTCCTGCTGCCTGTGGATCTAGATGTAGAACTCCCAGCAACCTCTCCAGCACTGTGTCTGCCCGCACGCTGCCCCGCTTCCTGCTATGATAATAATGGACTAAACCTCTGAAACCGTAAGCCAGCCCCGATTAAATGCTTTCCTTTAGAACAGTCGTCATAGTCATGATGCCTCTTCACAGCAATAAAACCCTAACTAAGACGATAATGTACTGTGTATAGCTTTTAAAGTTAGAAGAAATGATTTTCACCAGAAAAGCATGGTAAACATTGGTGGGTGTGTTTAACATAATCAGAGTGCATACATGTCAAAACATTACATGATACCCCACAAACATGGGACAGTTTTTAAGTGCTGCTTTAAAAAAAGGTAAGTGAGATACAATTAAGAGCAAAGCAAGATCCAACCTCGTCCTATCATAGTGGGGAAGCTGAAGTACAGTGTAAGAAACAAGCTGTCGTGGCTATTTTCACTGTGAGGTTAGGGTTAGGGTTCCTCAGAATCACAGCGGAGCAGGAGGCACTACAGGCCTCCTCCCACTGACAGCTGGTGCCTGCTGGTCTTAAAACTCTGGGATCTGGGAAGTTACAGGAAGTCTGCTGTGTGACCAACCCCTTGATGAGAAAGGGACACACAGTCTCAAGGCCCCAGTTGTTCATTAGATAACACTGTGTGTCCTAAACTAATAAAAAGGAGGATCAGGTAAGGGAGTAAGTCCTGGTCTATGGAAGAAAAGGACAGGAAATTCTTATGATGGAGGAAATCAGCATGTGGGGTATTTTGACTTATTTCTATGCTGGTATCCATTTTCTTCAGAATGGAATGTTAGAAATCCCTTTTTATTCACTGGTCTCTTGAATTTACTATTATTTGTTTCCAACTACAGGTAGTAAAAGTCCCTTGTCCTGGGTCATATATAGGTGGAGGGACACAGTCAGTTATTGAACTGGGGTCTCCTAACTCTTGACTCCTTTGATGAATTTTTTTCTTTCCTCCATAGTCCTCAGATCTTACATTCCAGCTCTGCCCAGAGTTGCCCAATGTTGTAGAATTCAGGATCTACTGGGTGTTACTAAATCCGTGTGTGTGTGTCGGGGGGGGGGAGGGGTAAGGAGATCACAGCTTGCACCTGAAGCAAGATTCAGCCACCCATCCTCAAGACCCAATTTTAAAAGGCAAACTAATAGTAGAGAACAGGAAAGGGAGATTTATTCAATGTGGTCATACTGGGAAGAGGGACAAAGAGGCCTAGTGACCTCCCCTGTCTTCAGGAGTCCTGAAGAGAGAGTAAAATTCAAACAGAGGGTCAAGGGCATGTGCGTCTAACAGTCCTGGTCAAAGTGTGGTCCCACCCATCGTTGACCCATCATGGACTGTTCTTCAGACTCACCCTGTAAGTTGGTCTGACAAGGTGTTAGGATTGTGTGAAATTTATTTTCCAGAGATAAGTTTTCCCTTCCAGCTGGTGCCTTTTCCTTCTCTCAGTGTGAGATATTGGGGCCATTTTTAAAAAATAGTCTGATAGATAGAGGGGTATACGTTCTGTTTAGAATATCTTTATATCTGTCAGTCTAGCTACATGGGGACCCCTTGAAGAGAGGTGACAAGAAACAGTCACAATCCTAAAGCATGTGGAAAACTCTACCCAATGTCATCTCTGAGATGATAGAAAAGTCTTTATTCCCTACAAGTCCACAGCCTCTGCCATGAGCAACAGCTCCTCAGTGTTGCTGTCCTTGGTGGCTTGCTATTGGAGCAATCCTGCACTCAGCATTTTCATAAAATACATATAAACCATACTGAACTCTTATACAGCCAGAGAACTAATTTTACACAGACTAGTTGAGATTTGGGCTCCAGAGACAGATAGCTCACACTCAAATCCCATGTGTCCCATTTTCCCTGTTCAACTGCTCTTATCCATGGCACGTGGACTTGTCTAATCCATGGCTCACTTTTCTCCTTAAAACAAGGAAAAATATTGCTGAAAAATAATTGAAAAAAGTTATGGCAATTGAGTAGATGAGTTCATACGAAGTACTCAGGAAAGCACATGACACGAGGTAAGTGTGCAGCTGCGTTCTGTCTCTACTATAGGATTCTTAAGGTAAAGAAAAGGAAGCTGAAAGCAGGAATTTTAAAATCACGGTGTTCAGAAGAGTGATGTGTAAGCATACTCTCTATGACTCCCAAACTTTTAGAAGCTATCTTGCTAGGCCATCTCCCTCTGGGAAGACTCTTGTATCATTTTTCCTCTGGGTTCCCTAAGCTGTCAGTCTGCAGCAGAGATTATCTGCAAGCAGAAAGAGGGGCTTGGGGTAGATGCCAAGGCATTGGCATCACCTCTTCCTGTTGCTTTGCCTGTCCTTTCTTCTTCCTTCACTCTCCTCACTACCTAGACTGCTGTTGTAGCCTCCTGGGGTCTCCTGCCTTTGAGAAACAGACTGCTTTTTCATGATGCTTGTCTTTTTCTCAGGTGAGTCTCTCTGCCTGGGACAACATGTTTTCCTTCACAGCCTGTATCCTCACTCCACCCTGACTAGAAGCAGTCCTTTGCTGACAGAGCCAGGCGGATAACCCAAAGATGGCTGCTGCTATCAGCAAGATCAAAATTTGTTCCCATTCCTGGCACTTCCACACTCTGTAACTTAAGAAAATTACTTCCTTTCTCAGAGATCATGTTGGGGACCTACACAAGGGGACTGGTATCTTCCTTACTGTATTTCATAAAGATTGACAAAATTATCCAACATATGTTAAATGTCAAGAAATAGTAGGCATTGTGATTATGTTGCCTGTGTGTGAGAGAGACAGAGACAGAAAGAGAGAGAGAGAGAGATGTGGGACTGAATCTAAACTCTCATGCATGCATGCTACATCTCTACTGCTTTTTTAAATTTTATTTAAAACTTATTGTATTTATGTTGTTTGTATGCAGGGTATGTGCACATAGGTCAGAGGACAACTTGTAAGAGTCAGTCATCTCCTTCCACCATATGGGTCCAGTGAATGAACTCAGATCAAGCAAGTACTTCTACCTGTTAAACCATTTCATCTGTTCTTTTCTTACCTTTTATTTGGAGCTAGAGTGTCACTCTCTTTCTATCTCACACTCAAGCAAAATAGTTGAGAATGTAGGCCTTTCCTACCAGGCCTGGCTTCATCACCTTTTCTGCACAATGTTTTCCCACAATCTATTAAATTCATAGCATGTTGTTGAGTTATTTTTCATATATACTTTATATACTAGACTATGAATGTTCCAAAGTCAGCCTGGTGACATCTTTAGCATATAACACAGTGCCTGACACAGAGTAGATTCCATGTCTGTTCCTGAAGGTGACTGAAACTACCCCTGGTTTATACACTCATCCACAGACAGAACTATGGGAAAGACAGTGATTTCAATGGGTTTGTGTCCTACAAAGAAGCACAGTAAGACATACAGGTATTAGTTCAATAATTCCCTACATCTGTGAGTTTTTCAGCTTTGTCAGGCATCAGACTCTTCTGTAGAGTCCTATCCTAGAGTCCCTGACTCTGAAGTAGGTTTGAAGGAGGTCTGAAATAAGTCTCGATGGCTTGCGCTTCCAAATAGTTTCCTGATGTGGTTGGTCCATGACCTCCTCTGTGAGAATTACTGCCTGAAACAATGAGTTACAAGAACCCCCCTCTCTGCCTCTAATCACTCACCTTTTGTATTTTGTCACAGGGATGGAAATGTCTAACATACTTAGCTGTGTCCCATTAAGAGACGCCTATTGCTATTCTTCCAACTCCTACATTGTTGTTATGAGGGCCAAGCTTCCCACACAAAAACCTTCAGAGACTCATTCAAGTAACCTCTAAACTACAGTTGCTTTTAGTCGCTCACAGTGATGACATAAGCAATGTTCTGGTGCTGGAAACAGCACAGCAGTAACCCTCCGGCTCTGTTTCCTCACTTGTAACAGGAAGAAGAATCAAGTGGAGCAGCAGGTGTGAGAGTCCTCTCAGTGTTGAGGGAGTCCCACATGCAAGGCTCCCACAGTTACATGGGCTTGGTTCATGAAGCACAGGAGTAAAGCTGCAGTCAGAGTGAGAGAAGTGGTTATGTCACACACACACACACATGAACACATGTACACACATAAACACATGTATACACATAGAGAGAGAGAGAGCGAGTGAGAGAGAGAGAGAAAGAGAGAGAGCTTGATAAAAACCTTGGCCAAATCTTCAGATGGAGAAGGAAGAATAAAAGTATCTAAGCTAAAAACACAAATGTGTGAATGGTTATGATGGGCCAAGAGGCTGGAGACCTTGACCAGAGTTCCTTTCAGAGTTCCCAATTCGATTTTCCGGCTGTGCATTAAGTCTGGTAGGGTAGTGCTCCCCATGGGGCTTGGCAGGCAAAGTCTGCACTCAGACCAGTGAACCACACACAGGATTTTAAAGCAAGAAATAGATCTTTCAGCATATGAAAACTGTTCATTGCTTTTCTAACTCTTTTTATTTTTAAGTTCAGAATTAAAAGATTGAAATTAGACAGAGACCCTTCCTGAATTTCATTGTTCTTCATCTTGGGCCTACAGACAGTGCTGTTTATAGCAGAGCCTCACAGACCAGTTTTCTTGACCTTAGTTCATAGTCTGAGACATGAACCATGAGGTCCTGGATGATCCTCCTTCTCTATCTATGAGACACTTTCTCAAATGCAAAGAATCAGCTGAAGCAGTCTAACCAGTTTACCCAGATCCGCAGGTAGAAGGAAGAGAGACTCCATGCTTTTGGAAGTCCCAAACTTCAGAGCTTTCGCTTTTAGCCATCATGTCACCACACTAAGGCAATGGAGGCATTTGCAAAGGGTTGCATCAAGTATTATACAATGTAATGTTTTGGTTTAAGTCAAGGTAGTTGCACAGTTTTCTCTCCTTTTTACCAATGTTAACACTGGAAATACTGTAGAAGCAAGAGGAAAACACAGGTGCCAAGAATAACAATGATAAAGTATGAGTCTCTTGGGAATGCTGTCTGGGACTGGCATGTGTCAAAGAGAAAAGGCAGTTTCATAGAACTGGATAAGGTGGAACCAGCCAGGGTCTGGGACAGATGCTTTGAAGTTCTTTCACTTCCTTGTTCTTTGTTTTGAACAAGTCACTGCCCATCCTTTCCCAGTTCAGCCAGGCCAACATCAGTGTGGCAGGCAAGCCCTTGCCTGGATGAGAAGGTGAAAATAGGTTGGGCCCGCTCCTTCATCTTCAGCTTTTCACCCTCTGTCTATACCCTCCCAAACTCAGGGCTGATAGACACAACCCAAAGAGAATGTCCTTTCCTCATGCTTTCAAATTAAAAGTCAGACCTCACAAAATGGGTCTGGGAATCTTGGGTTTGCTGCTCTGGGATTCACACTCCCAATCTCTTCTAGAATGTCATTAGGGGTTCTTCCAGGAGAACACAGCTAGCAGTGTACTGCAATTGAAGAATGTCCCCCATCTACTGGGGATATCTTGGCGTCTTCTTCAACCAATCAAAGAGCTTCAGGAGGCATGCACATGAAACAGTGAGGGAGAGAAGGGCACCCACATCCATAGCAAATCAGCTCACTAGACCCCTGGCAATCAATAGGTTAACAAATGTTACAGCAAGGTCACACTCACACCCTCTCCTATGACACAGACACCTGACCTTGACCTTTTCCCCAAGTATGCACTATTAAAATGTTTGATTGATGGGCTCAGGAAAATATTATGTCATCAACAAAATCGTATTTGAAGATACAGTTGTTGTGATGAAAGAAAATAAAAGAATACCATAGCAGAAGAGTCAGAGGTTTAAAGTAAGTGTGGTAAATATACTTAAGGAGATACAGGGAGAATTACTGGTAATCTGAAGCAAGCATTAGGCATCAACAAACAATACCAAGTAGAAATATTACGTGTAAACAATACAAATTCTCAAAGTAAACAACACAATCAGTGGAATAAATTACAAACTGAAGTTGACTAAAGCAAAACAAATTAATGTTCTAAGAAAATGATAGACAATGATACAAAAGAAAGCTAAGAGAGATGAAAAAGAGAATAAACTTTGTGCAACATTAAAAAAAAAAACAGAGATGTAGGCAAATCAATCTCTCACTCTGCCTGGGAAACTCGGTAAAAGCTTAGCAAGTGTACTGGTCACTATTCTATTGCTGTGAAGAGACACACTGACCACAGCAACTCTTGTAAAAGGAAGCATTTAAATGGGGTTTGCTTACAGTTTCAGGGGTTTATTCCATTATCTTCATGGTGGGAACCATGGGAGCTTGCCGACAGCCATGGGTGCTGGAGAAGTAGCCGAGAGTTCTATACCCACATCTGCAGGTAGAAGGAAGAGAGACTCCACGCTCTTTGAAGTCCCAAAGCCCCCCCTCAGTAACACACTTCCTCCGACAAGGCTACACCTCCTAATCCTTTCAAATGATGTCACTCCCTGGTGACCAAATATTCAAATATCGGGTCATTCTCATTCAAGCCATTAGAGCAGGGATTCAACCCAAGACAGTAAAGATGGTAGGACTTGGTCAAGAAGGCATGGATAAGAAACACATTCCAGGAAAAGAAAAACGATACCTCAAATGCAAGAGTCATGAGTGGAAACATAGCATGTTTTCTGAGGTATAGCCTCGGTGTCTAGAGTAAAGACAGTGTGAAAATCAATGTCAGTGAAGATCAGTGAAGATCAAGATCAATGAAGGACTATGTCAAAATGCAAGAGGCAAGTAAGGATCAGATCAGAAAGGCTCTTGAATGTTTTCCTCCACTCAAACTATAAGCAAAACCAAGCCAAGCTCTGACAGGGTAGGTGAGCATCAGGACTTTCCACTCCTCATCTTCCCATGCAAGCATGGTGATGAGCGCTTTCAGCTTGAAAATCTCAAGTATTTAGCAAAGTCATTGAAAGATGTGAAAGCAAAGGACTGGGAGTGTAGTTCAGTGGTAGAGTGCTTTCCCAGCATGCTCAAGACCCTGCATTTGATCACCAGCACAAAAACGATGATGATGATGATGATGAAAGTAAATAAAAATGAAAGAGTAGATGAGCTGTGAACTGACATCAGGTAGGTTTTCTGAAACAGGGATGATCCAATTGAAAATGAGTCACCTGAGGTTAAAAGTATGATCAAACCTAAAGACAGAAATCGAGACTCATTGATATTTAAAGGCCTGAGCACTGGATAAGCATTTCCTCTGATAGAAACCCAAAGCTAAGTGTAGGGACCTTGAATTTCAGACAGTCAGAGAGAGTCTTTTATCCATAGGGTAGACACAACAACTTCTACATTGTAGATGCGAAACTAAATCTTAGAGGTAAAGTGACTTACCGTGATTGGGATTCCAAGGAAAATCAGGCTTTAGAACCCAGGTAAGTAGGAATGAGAGTGAAGGCCAACTCTGAAATGACCACTCTCACTCTTGCTCTCTCAAAGCCCAGGTCTCAAAGAATCAGCAGGTAAAGTCTATGCCATCATCCTAAGAAGCTTGAGAGTCCTCAAGCTGGGCATATGTTGAGAAGACCAAGCCCTGGACTGCAAATCACAATCACTGACTCCCAGCAGCAGCTTTGTGGTACCTGCTATGTGGCTGTAACCAAGTCACTTCTCCAATGTGATCCCCATTTTCTGTACAGGTGGAAGACTGGAGGAATCTCAGATCTCTGTGCCTGGAAAAGTAGGGTTTCTCCTAGACTCCCAAGCCTCATCCACCAAGACTGACAACCTCCATCTTTCTCCTCCCAATGTCTTTCCTCCCTTCTAACCATGCCAACCATTCTAGCTTGGGTTTCCCAGCTGAGGACTGGGTGTGAATTGTTTGAAAAGACATATGGCATCACCGTGCAGCCGAGAGTCCATCGCAAGGGGAAACCATTGTTCATTCATCTGGACCGAGTGACATTCTTTATGCAAGAATAACTCTTGATTAAAGGGTGAGTTTTAATGGAAACTAATTAGGCAAACTCTTTAGCCTGGGCATAATGATCAAATGAGCTGTCATGCCGTACCTGATACAATGATCTCACCCGCTACAAGATTTTATTCCTTAGCAATTACACTCCCACATGGCACTGCGTGCCGTTATTGCCTGGAGCACACATGTCAAATTAAAGAGCAACTTATGCACCTGATATTTAATTATTGCCTAGTACTACAGACACCCGGGGAATGTCAAAGTGAGCAGTCTTGCTTGGGAGAAACGAAACTGAAATCTTCTGTAAAAAAAGTGAAAACATAGGAATAAAATATGTATAGGCCACTATAGTTTCCTATTCAGCCATCTTACAATTCACAGTTACAAAATCCAATCTCCCCAATCTTGAATAATTCACCATTTTCTTTTCTTCGACTGAAAGTCAGCAGTAGGAATGTTGTGGATAGAGGCGGCGGGCCTGTTGGCATTTGTTTACTGCTGTGACTGATGGAGTCTGGACCTGGTCAACGTGGAGTTCCCTGTGCAAACAATTCTTTCCTTAACAGGTTCTGACAGGAAAGAGGGTGCCTTGCACGCCTCACTAGCCCAAAGGGAAATGTTTGCCCTCAAGGCTGAGCACTCAGAAAGTCCCACTGCAGTCACACATGGTAACGAGTCTAAGACTTGACCAAAGTTTCTCCTAGACGCCCTTGTCCAAAGTCTGGGAGGGCAAGAATTCATTGAGATGTCAGAATCCATCTTTGCTTGTACCAAATGTTAGGATAATGTGGACAGCTTTACAAAGATGCTGATGCTGGGAGCACTGTCCCAAACTGAACTCTGGTGTGGGAGTAACTTTTTAAGCCTCCAGAGTGATTCTGGTGGCCAAGAACAACTGAAAGCCACCGGTTCGGGGAGTAACCGGAGGAGAGGTTCCTTGGTGTCATGAGAGCTGTCTTCTGCACTTCAGCTCATGTGCCCCTGTGCTTTGGAATATGCTTTTTTGGTTCCACAGCTTTTCAAAGCCTTCTGGAAAATAGCAGCCACCATGGAGCCCGCAGGGGAATGCTAAAGGAAGAGGACTCTGAAGCTGGAATAGTCTTCTTCATCCTTCTTTCTACCTGCGGAATTCCCATTTAGCTTCAACATCAAGGATTCACGCCACTTTCCCAATGAAGTCTTTTCTGGTTGCCTCAGGAAGAACTGGACATCTGTCAGGAGCCACGAGCTATGAAGGGCCACTGAGCCAAGCTGCCCTTCTCAGGGGGAATTCAAGAAGGGGAGCCTTGTGTCTCCAGCAACCATCTGCGTTCCCAGATGAGCAGACTCTGAGAGTTGTCTTGGTCCTTTATCTCCCAGATGAAGAAATTCAATTACCGGTTATCAGGGCTGTGCCGCCTAATACTAAAAGGCCTTAATAAGTGTGTTTTGTATTTAGTAAACTGCACAGCTTGTGAAAACCCCCTCCAAACATCTGGCAGGAGGCCCAGCAGAGGTAAGGCTGGAGCCTCTAATGATGGCAACATGTAAACAAGTGTTTTGTTTCAACTGATAGTCATTAGCTTCCAGTGTCAGCCATATCCCCAGAGGTTGTCTCCTCTGTCTTGCAAAGACTTCTGGGATATTGCAGCTGAGGTGGGGCCTGGAAGCTGGAGGGAATTAGGAGACATCCCGCTGATGGAGAAAAAGCATACCTTTCTTTCAGGGATTTTGAGGCTAGGTAAGGCTGGACTCTCAGTGGTGACACTGTCTCTTTGAGCTAGGGCAGAAAGCCTCAGTTTCTCTGTTTTGGCAATGGAATTAACAAAATTAAAGTGCTTCATAGAACAGCTAGAGAAAGCAGTCTCAACAAAGTTCCTGACACAATTAGCAGTTCATAAGTCAAATCTTTAGAGACATTCTGCTTTATAAATTAAAAAAACAAAAACAAAAACGGGATTTGTATTTACTTTTATTTATATGTATGCGTATACATGTGGGTATCTGCATACTGGTGCAGCTACCTTTGGAGGCCATAAGAGGGCGTTGGATAATCTGGAGCAGGAGATACAGGCAGTAGTGAGCCATCACGAGGGTGTAGTATTATATGCTCTTAACCCCTGAGTCATTAATCTAGTCTTTAATGTAGAGATAATCTTAACAGGGTTTAAAGCTATCAGAGATGCCCTTGCTTAAATCAGTGTGTCAAGGTTCTTGGCCCTGAAGTTCATGATGTCTGTGCACATAAACACTTTAATTAAAACCTACAGGGCATAGCTGGATCTTTGTTCTGTCTAACCTTCAGCAAACAGCATCCCTGGGTGATCCTCCACACTCAGATCCAAAGCAGCTTTTCACATAGTAGCCATTCACTGACTGGGTACTGTGCCTTGAGTGCTATGCATTAGTAGTTCAAGAACTGGAAAAAATGGTTCCATCTCTAGCGCACATGCTGCACAAGCATAAAATGAGGTCAGTTCTCTAGAACCCACGGTGGGAGAGTAAAAGTTAAGTGCAGTAGAACACACCTGTGTCCCGGTGCTAGGAAAGCAGAGAGAGGAGGGCCCTGGAACTCACTTGCTAGCCAGTCTAGCCAAATCAATGAGCTCCAGATTCAGTGAGAGACTTTATCTCAAACATAAAGCTGAGAGAAGTTGAGGAGGACATGTAACATTGACCTGTGAGTACATGTGTACGCACACAGAGGAGAGAGGGGGAGAGGAAGGAATAGAGGGAGAGATGATTTACAAGGATGCAAGTCTCAGACTTACTGGAAGGGAGGTACTGAGGCAAACTTGTTGGGAGGAAGTTATTTGAGGATCTCTATCTGTGAAGTGGAAATGTGTTGATTCTCTCTCAAGTTCCTATGCTCAAGCCTCAATTCTAATCTGTGTTGACACAGAGTTTTTAAGAAGGAAACTAAGGTTAAATACAAGTAGAACTGTGGTCTCCCAGGACTGCTCTTCTTATAAGAATTAGAGAAGCGAGACCATTATGCTTTTTCCTGCACACATGGAGAAGAAAGGCCGTGCAAGGTACAGACAAAAGGCTCCTACCTGCCAGCCAGGGCCTCGCCAGAAAACAGCCTGCTGACTTTTTGACCTTGAACCTTCAATCTCTAAAACAGTGAGAAAACAAATTGCTGTTTCTTAAACCCAAAAGTAAGTGATGCTCCTTTACAACAGCCCAGAGAACACCTGGAGACGGAGAAACAGGTGATCACAAATATGCTGGACCTGTGCTTCAGCTCACCTGAAGCACCTGAGCTAGGGTGCCACTCACGGTGTCTTAGGGACCCCCTAGATTCTTAGAAACAAGAAGCACTTTCCCCAGTGGTGAGTTACCCTGGAAGGGGATCTGAAGCATTGTATCACAATGTAGCCCCGTGGAGCAATCAAACTTTGTCCTTTCCCTACGACCCGCTGTGGTCCGGCAGCTCCAATGAGTCATTGCACATTTCTTCACAGGACTTCTGTGTGATGACACCTATTCCCCAGAGCAGACTTAATAACCTATCCAAAGCCAGAGTTGACAAACAGCAAGGCAGAAGAGAGAGAGGATCTTTCCTGCATTGGCAATCTCTTACCTTGCCAGGAAATCCCTGAAGGTCCTGCAACAAACACCCCTTGTCCTCCTCCAGCAGTATACTGTCCCCATGACAGCTGTACCTCCCCTCAAAAAGCTACATAAAGAAGAAAGGAATTGGGCTGTCAAGACTGAGATGGCTCAGCCAAAGGAGACTGTCTCCAAGCCTGACAGTCAGTTCATACCCAGGACCCACATGGTAGAATGAAAGAACTGACTCTCACACACCTGTGCACACAAATAAGCAAATGGAAAGCAAATTTTTAAATGATAAAAAAGAATGAAATTGTCGCCTGTAAAAAATGGATATAACTATAGATCATATATTAAGCAAATTAACTAGATTCAGAAAGACAAATATTTCATGTTGTTTCTCATTGCAGAAGCTATATCTACATATGCACATACATTGTGTATATATATATATATATAGTATGTGTGTACATATTGGTTATGTGTATATGTACTTTAACACATACTTTAACGTACACACATATTTTCACTTGTAAGAAAGCAGGAGGGGAACTATATGGGGAAGAATAAAGTCTAAAGGTAGGAAAGATGAAAAGTGGAAGGGTAAAGGAAATGAAAAAGATTTTGCTTGTGTACGTAATCTAGATTTGAATACGTACTTTATATATACATATGTATATGTATGACAAAATATCTTCCATGAAAAGAGGGGATCAGTAAGAGGTTAAGGGATATCAAAGAGTAATGAGGTGAATATGGATAAAATGCAATTATATTTATGTATGAAAATGTCACAATAATGTAATTGTTCTATAAACAAACCAAAAATTTAATAACAAAATACAGGAAAGTGGACAGAAGTGTATGCAATAGGGTGACTAACTATGATCAAGAAGTCTATAAACATGAATGAAAATGTCACAGTGAAGATTATTATTTTTGTTCAATTCATATAAACTAGTAAAATTATACAAAAGAAAGTCTACATTACTTTCCCTTCTAACAATAATACCAGCTGATATTTCTCATTTACATTATCCTAGTTGCTGTTCCTAAAATATCTGTTTACCTTGGTTCTTAAAGTATTATTTTTATCATTCCTATTTTAAATTCCTTTCTTTTCTTTAAACAAGTTCTCCCTATGCTGGCAGAAGTATTTCCAAGTCCTGAGCTTACATGACCCTCCTATCTCATCCTCCCAGAGGCTGGGATACTGACGTGCACCATCAAGTTTGGTATCATTCCAAGTTTGCTGCTAAGAAGGCTTTTACATTCCAGAACTTGAAATTTGAATGAAGGTCAGATTCCAAGTGCAATATCCACATCATATACCTGAAGAACACAGTCCTTCCCCAATACCTAGCACTGATATACAGTAAGTTCTCATAGGAACTTTCCAAGCAGAAAGATGGCTTCCTCATGAATGTTCTGTGTGGACAAAGCCTAGAAGAAAGGTTGAACACAAAATCTGTTTACTCCATTGAAGAATTGAGTTCATGAGCCAAATTTCAGTCTTTCAATTTCTAGGTATTAATAAAATGTTATTGCTTTGTCTGAAATGGGATTTTGCTTGCTATGTTGCCTAGGCTGCCTTGAACTCACAAACTTTATGTATGAGTCTATTATGTAGCTGTGTGTGTGTGTGCATGCCACAATGTCCACCTCTTATAATACTGTTTATAAGAACTCAAGTGCATGGTAGCAAACTTTCTGTTTTCCAATGTTGCTCTGGGTATAAATCCTTATAAACAACTCTAATTGTGTGACATGCAGGATGTAGGCTTCCTGGGAATTACATCACATCCCACGGTCCCATAACCAACAAAATGACCAGCCCTCCCATTACTGCCAGAGTCCTAGACTCTGTGTCAATTGGCCCCTAATAACAGGAAAGTAGTTCCTGGCAACCAGGCAGAACAGCATTTCAAGATGAGAGGAAAGAGGTTGCAAGGGTTCTGTGGTAGGACAAAGCTTGACAGTATTCCCAGAGAAAGAAAAATGGCTAGTTAGCTGGACCAAAGAGCAGGACGGTGATGGGAAAAATGAGAGTATGATAATGGCCTGCAAGCAGGATGAGCAAAAAAACTATCCTTTTCCTGTCACTGTTAAGGGCTCGTATTTTCATTGTGCATTATATTTATGGTACAGTGGGGGGGACCAGTGGGAAGCTTTAAACAAGAGGGGAAGGTAGCATGGTTGAAGAATCTCGGAGATGGTTCTAGCAACAGAATGAAGAATGAATGGTAGATAGCAAAAAATGGAAGCGTGGGGGGCCAGTCAGATGACTCAGTGTGTAAACATCTTTGCTGCCAAGCTTGGGGACCTGACTTCAATTCCTGGGACCCACACAGAGTTAAGAGACAGCCTATTCCCGCAAGCGGTCCACACACACACACACACTAGCATGTATGACCACACATAAATGCACCCACACAATTAAGTTATTAAAATTTGATGAAAGAATTAAATTATTCTCTTTTAAAATAAAACAGAAACAAGGAGACTCCATTTACTTTTTGCTAGGTGTCTTATCGAACAGTTGAATTCTGGTTTGGGGTCCCAGCATTTCTGTTCAGCAACAAACATTACCTCATTCCATCCAGACCCATGGCTCCCTGAGAAGGTTAGTTATAATTGTTATCTTGTCACCATCAAGACTCACCTGGGAAGAGAGTCCCTATGAGGAACTGTCTAGATAAAGTTGGCCTATAGGCATGTCTATGAGAGGGTTGTCACAGCTGCATAATTGAGGTGGGAAATCCCATCCATTATGAGCATGCCATTCCCTGTGTTTGGGCCCTGAACTATGTAAGAATGGGAGCAGGTGCAGGGGCAGAAATCAAGCTGAGCCACAAGCATGTATGCACTTATTCTCCCTATTCTATGGATGACTGGCTGGATCAGGATCCTGCCTTGACTTCCCTCAATGATGCACTGTAACTTGGACTTCTGCACTGAATGAATCCTTTCTCTCCTGAGTTGTTTTATTCCAGGGTAGTTTCTCACACTCAGACACTGCCCAGGATTCTGCCTGGCCTGCTGTGTGCTAGCCTATCTACTGTCCCATCTGCCCAGCTGGCTCTGCACAAGCTGGGGTAGGTTGAGCCTTCTGGGTCCCCAAAAGGCAATGCTTTGACTCAGTGAAATCACTTGCAAATCCAAAGGACAATGAGAGCAAAGCAGGAGTTGACACCATTCACCAAGTCGGAGTAGAAAATCCAAAGTGATGGGTTTTATGAATGGAGGCGTCGAAGGTTCTGAATGTCCTTTGATTGACTGGGTTGGAAGGGGCCTCCACAGATAGAAATCATGGAAGACGTTACAAGGGAGCTGCCACCCAGCAGGCATCTCCCTCATCTTGCTGGCCGGAATGAAGCTGCCCAGAGGCCCCTTCCTGGGCCACATGAGACCTGCTGGCTTCTAAGTTCATTGAACACATGAACTACGAAATTTCTGTTAACTACTACAATCCAGCCATATTGAGCACTTGTAATTATGATAAAGCCAATAATACATAGGCACAGAGCTCGCAGAGGGGTCCTCGATTATGGGACTGGGTTGAGGAAGCCACAGCACAATCTATACAGCCCTGATAGCCATGTGGAGTGGTTTTTAATTGGCAAAAGTTAGGTAAGAAACTCCCCTCCTGGGCATACTGGGCTCCAGGAGACCAAGAATTATCTCAGAGACAGGTTCTTTTCCTCCTGAATACTGTTAGTATTCAGTCTCAAAGGGGCTGGGGATTTAGTTCAGTGGCAGAGCACTTGCCTAGCAAGCAGAAGGCCCTGGGTTCTGTCCTCAGCTCTGGGAAAAAAAAATATTCAGACTCAGAGCTTGGTTAAGGCAGTAGGTCTAAGAAGAAGCCAATTTTTGAAGCTTTTTTCATTTTCTCAGTCTCTCTCCAACTATGTGTTATTTGCATATAAATACATAATATTTGATTCTGCTTTTGTTGGATTTTTTTAAAGCAGTTATCCCTTAGGCCTAGACACAGCTATAAAATAATAAAGGATTCTTAGACATCTGATATAGAGTCTGGATCTAATCAGCTGTCACTCTGACTCATTTTTACCCATCACCTCTCAGAGTCAGTTTCCTCATTTGTAAGGTGGGAGTAGCATTTTGCTAGTTTGGTGCAGAATTGTTCTAAGAATAAAGCAATAACCTATTGAGGCTTCATTTCACACATTTTGTCGGTGTTTGGTCACTTAACTATCTCAGCGACCCTCTATGGGAGCACTGGAATCATCTCGATCGTAAAATGGTGATCCTGAGGGGTTATTGTAGAGCAGGTTAGCTGAGGAGCCTACACACGCCTGGGTAATCTGAACTCAGTTCTAATAACCTAACCTGTCACTTGGGACAGGAGCAACCAAATAAAGGATGGCGATCCTTGTCCTGTTATGAACTGCAGGCCAGCTCTGTGCATTGATCTTTGCTGCCTTCAGCCAATCTAGAGCATGGCTCATGGTCTTTATTGAAAGGAAGAGAGATGCTTCTGAGGGAGGCAGTAAAGGGGAAGCAGTGTATGCCACCCCAAGAAGCTGGATGCCTGGGATATGGAGGGTACAACGCTTCCAAGAGAATACAACTGAAGCAGGAAAGGGACATGGGGAGGAAGACCAGAAATCTAGATTCCAGTTCTCAGCTGTCACCTGCCAATCATAACTCCTAAGCAAGGACAGCTGCCTTCTAAGGCATGGCAATGCCAATGTGAGCTAGCTCTAGAATGCAGATGGAAGGAAGAAAAACATGAGAAAGGAGAGAAACAATGATAATCTTTGTGCTGACACATGGCTTAGGCTAAACAAGGGGTTTTGGATCCCCATTTGGTCCAGAGTATCTACTCCAGGTCACTTACCATGTTTCGTTGGTCCAGTTCCTGATTCAATGCAGATTCTCTGGCAGACAAGATCAAGAAACCAAGGTTCCCCGACCAGCTAACGCCTCATTCTGGCCTCAGTTTGTCCCACTTGTAAAATCAGAAGGTCAATTAAATTTTAATGCCTCTAACATCTTGAAAATTCCATGTGCCCTAGACTCACTTCACCCACAGCCATAAATTAATATCCTTGGGGCAAGCAATTTTATTTAGGTCAAATGATTCCTTGCACATAAACAGGAGAGAAATAAAGACAACACACACACCACTCCTGGAACCTCATGATGCTTAATAGAGCCCACCCCCACCTCAGTCATACACAAAGGCACACAGACAAGCAGAGGCACAAACACCTGGGCTCTCTAAGCGGCTCCTTCCTGCACCCACTCTGTTGCTCCCGCCCCACACCCAGTTTCCAGCTCCCCTGCTGGGAAACCCAGGGGCCCTCCCCTTCCACTGTCAAGTTACCTAAGCTGATGGGCTGGTGCCACCCAATGGTCAGGATCAGAAGTACATCCTTGGTTTCAAGACCCAAAAGGGATTGGACAGAGCCCAGGGTCATTCAATCCATCCTTCTCTGTCTGGTGAGGCTGTGTCCAGAGCTGCCCTAGATAGACCAGGCTGCCTATGGTCATAAAACGTTTCAAAGGTCAGGGGATTGTCACTGACACTCTGGGAGGCTTTGGGCCAGGCTGGAACCTAAAAATATTGGGTGCAAACTGTGTGCTCAGCACCATTCTAGAAGCTTTATCTGCAGTCTCCTTTTGATCCTCACACCTGCTGTCTTTGTGGGGCATGTATTACTGTCTCTGTTTTAAATAGCTACAACCAAGAGGGGTGACTCTGAGACACAACTCCAGCTTTGCCTGACCCAAAAGCCAGTGTTCTTTTCAGCAGCCACCTGGCCACCCTGGACTTCAGTTTTGTCACATCTACGTCATTGAATCTAATCATTCATTCATTCTTCCAGTGACTGGTATAGCAGACAGGAGCCATGTTAGCGATAGAATTCAGAGGGGCACAAGGGTATGACTTTAAGTGGCTTCTAGTATCCAGGAATCAATGAGCCTTTGTGTCTTCCTGAGTCCCCAAACATGACCTTAGCAGCTCTTTGCCAAGTTGTATAAAGGCTCCCAGATGAGTGGAAGACACCTAGCACATAGAGGGAGGGAAGTCAGTGTGCTTTCCAAAGGACCCCTTGAGCCACATTCTTTTCATCTAGAACTACCTGAATACAGAGCCCAGCCAGACACATTCAAGGGAAGAGTGGAAGGAAGCATGGTTATCTGACTTTAGAACTGCCATTTGTGCCATAGGTGAGAGCTAGAAGCAGAGAGGCACATCCAGCGTATAGAAAATTGGTACGGCTTGTTTTGGCATCTACAGCCTCTGTAGCTGTCAAATCCAGCCTGTGTTCCTGCGCAACTGTTTCTCTACCTATCCTTACAGATTCCTACCACCCAGGCTCCGAGCACCCCACAGCTCACAAACTCCTGTTCTTCACTTAGTTTTAGAAATACATAGAAGTAGAAATAGTAGAATAATAAAATCTTGGTGAGTGAAGTACCACAAGAAATCACCCAGCCCTAACTGTGTAGAAAGGAAAAGAGACATGGATATAAGGACTGGTCCAAGGTCGCACGGCCAGCATATGGTATGGCATGGCACCACACAATGCAGCCTGTAGAATAGCTGGGTGCAGAATTCACATTCTCCTTTCTAGTGAGAAGTACTTTCAGCTTTTACTCATTATCTTCATCCTTGGAAAATCACTGATGGAAGTCTAAGATAACTCCAGTTCCCCAAGTTTAACTAGAGCATAAACCCCTTGAAGACAGAAAATCTCTTTATTTTTCTAAAGTCTTAGTTCTAGCTCAGTGCTTAATTCTAGCAAGTACAAACCAATATTGGGTAGATATATGGCAGTATAGATTAATGGGAGGAAGAAAGGGAAGGAGAATTCTTAGATTTATATCTGTATTTTACCTAGCCCTTCTATCCCTGATCAACCCCCACAACCCTGCCTGTTATCCAGAGTGGCATCAGAATGCCTCATTAAAAATTAAAATAAAACTGAGTCTTCCTTTTCTCTGTGAAAACAGCATTTGAAGCCAGGCCTGGTGGCACAGACTTGCAATCCCAACTACTGGGGAGGCTGAGACAGATGGATCACAAGTCCATGAACCACCTGGGCTCCAGAGTGAGTTTAAAGCCAACCTGAACAATTTCTAAAGCCCCTCTCTCAAAATGAAAAGAAGACTATGTAATAGCTCTGTGATAGAGTTCTTGTCTAACAAGCATGGGACTTTGAGCTCAGTCCTAAGCAACACACACACATTTGAAATTTTCCCTATAGTCTTTTACTATATGTAGTAATAAAATCAAGGTACACATATACCCACCCTAAACTCACAGAAACCCTGACAACTCAGCATTCCCTGAATATGGCAGGCATGCATTTACTCTCATGTTACATTCTTATATCCCCGAATTTCTTGCTGCCAGTCTCAAAGTCAGTTGTACCCCAAGCCAAGCTCAGTTCAAATGCCACCTCTGTGGAGCCTTCCCAACTCGCCTTATGAGATTGGTATGTTCAGAACATGCTGCCTCTGTGATTTGATAAGCACTGTGCACCTCATTCTGCCCTTATTAAGCGATCTTGTAGGATTTTCAGCTGGGAATCATAGTTGGTCGTTTTCTGCCCAACTCTCCTACCATGCTCTCAGCTGCAGGTCTGACACACAAAGTAAGTGCTTATTCAGCACCCCATGAATTGATGTTCCTCTTACCACACCATATGCTCCAGTTGCCTGTGAGGGCTCAGTTATATTTCATTGTAAAAACCACTTAAGTTACTTCCTGGATCGTTATAAACAAGAGCCCTTCAGGAGCTGGACACGGTGTCTCCAAAGAGCAACGGCTTTAGGGCAAGGACAAACCAGGGCTGTAGAGCTAAACACAGCACACAAGCAAATGGCTACCTCTGACAGGAAAGAGGACCCTTTGGAATAATCTAGATCTCATGTGTAGGAGACATGAGGAGCCAAATTCTGAATAACATTAAGATTTCTTTGTAATTGGCATTGTATATCAATAGAACAGTACGCCAGAGGGTAGTGAGCCCTCTGGTCATGCAGATATCGAGGTAATAGCTACAGACAAGCACTGAGGACAAATCAAAGGCCACATGGAATTGCATGTGATTCAAAAGGTAGGGCCAGGCCAGCACTGAGCACCTGTGATTTCATCAGATCTCCAAGAATTGCCCAAGTGATGTCGCAAAATCTGACATTTCTACCTTTCACTTCAGAGTCCCCATTCCACCGTTACCTTCCTAAGACCTTTGTCATTATCAGTACTTATTGGTAAAACATTGTCTTTGTGACATTCTTCAGGCTCTCTCCTCACACTATAGGTCACCTGGGTCTTTGTAGCGTTTTCATACTTACCTCTTTCTCAAAGGTTCCAGTGTCAGAGTGGTCCCAGTACTCACAGAGGTCGGTCATTCACTACAATGTCACTTCTACTAGTATCTCTTTTCTCTTTGTCCATTTCCCCAATCAACTACTGATCTCTAGGATTGCTTTCCAAACAACCAATGTTTACCCACATTATTGCCTGCGTGTCTGCATTGGGGGTCCCTCTGTGTCAGAATCTGTGTTGGAGGATGCAAACCAGTCTTCGAAGTGATGGGACAAAACACAGTGTCTCGTGGTTACTCATCACTGGTTAGAAAATCTAATTTATCCTTGGGCACAATCGAAAACTTGAATGAACCTATTTCAACATGTGCACCAAAGTCTCTCAGATTGCACTATGTTGAGTCTGCTCTCTGTAGCAATTACCTTAATGATTCCGAGATGAGAACAGCCTGAATCAGCCAGGAAGTTTGTAAGTCCCATCTCAAGTGTTTGTGAGGAATAAACTAAATGACACAGGTGAAGGCCATGTGAAGGACATGGTGCTTGGGATTCTGCAGACACAAGCCAGACGATGTCTAGAGCAGTGGTCCTCAACCTAGGAGGTGGTGACCTCTTAGGGGCCAAGCAACCCTTTCACAGGGGTCACCTAAGACAATCAGAAAACACAGATATTTCCATTATGATTCATAACAGTAGCAAAATTACAGATATGACGTAGCAAGGAAAATAATTTTATGGTTGGGGGTCGCCACAACATGAGAAACTGA
The DNA here is from genome assembly GCA_028658305.1 of Pachyuromys duprasi. Lineage (NCBI taxonomy): Eukaryota > Metazoa > Chordata > Mammalia > Rodentia > Muridae > Pachyuromys > Pachyuromys duprasi. The sequence goes on from CM053758.1 coordinate 22,906,124, forward strand.
ATTGAAGGGTTGCAGCATTAGGAAGGCTGAGAACCACTGTTCTAGACGCGTGGAAACTGGATCAACAACGGAGGAGTCTCCCAAGGGCTGTGGAGAGAGCCCGAGGCTAACGGCATTTCTCTAGAATGACAGAATACATTTCTGTTGTTTTAAACCACAAAACTTGCGGTATCATCTTACAGCATCTCTGAAAAGGGGGTACAAAGGTATTATTGTCTTTGTTTGGTTGAGGAAACAATCAAACATCAGGAAAAAAAAAGCTACCAAGAGTCACACAGAGAGCATGGCGATGCCAGTATTAGATTCAGGTCTTCCCAGCCACACAGGAGCTGCTTGTAACCATCACAGCGAGGAAGTAAGTGGTACGGTGTGCCCGAGACTGTGATGAGCACCTGATGGACAGTAGAAGGCAGTTAATTTATTTACCCCATAGAAACTCTCTCTCCCCTATGTTATCCTTGCCATTGACTGTCACTAGATAGCTTAGAGTTCATCAGGTAGCCCAGACCCTGTTGATTTTTAAGCCGACATATCATCTTTCTTAAAGTGGGCTTCTGCCTGTGATACAATAGCGCACATCTAGAAAGTTCTTAGGGATCAACTTGTCAGATAAGTATCTCAGCACCATGGCAGCTGGTGGGAAAGATAGATGGGAGCCTGTGCTTGGAGTGAACGTCAGTCGGAATTGAAGATGTGCCAGCCTCATCAGGACAGATTCTTTAATTAACCTGCTAATCCTGTCAGGATTGGGTTCACTCTCTTTCTCCATAAATGTGTTATGTGTCTCTTCTTTCACCACTTTGTCATTTGCTCTATTTCAGACTCAAGGTGTCCTTTAAGGCAGCACTTAAACAGACTCTCTGTCCTCCAAGTCAAGTGTTGGAAAAGTGGCCCCAAGCATTCCCGCATTCCCACTGCAAGCCGTCCATGCTGTTCTAGAAGAGTGATCTCCACACAATAAACTCACACAGAGCAACTGCTGGGTGTCTCGCCCTCTCCTGCACATTGCAGGAGATGAAGGAAAAGGACCCTGGTAGTGTGTATAGGCACCTGTTTGGGGATGGAAGGGCATAGAACAAATCACTAGATTTAGTGACTATAGGCTTTCCAAGTAGTTGTGTGTGTTTGTGTCTAAGCCAAAAGACACCCTCAGAGACTTGCTAATTAGGGTAGGCGATCCCAGTGATCCATCCCTCTCCTCCAACACCCATATGCCTTTATGCCCACTTATTATTTTTAATGCCAGCTTGTTATTATTACTTTTAATGTACGTTCTAGGAATCAAATTCATGTCCTTGTGCTTGCCTTATAAGCCCTTTACCAATTGAGCCATCTCCCACATACAGAAAATCATAATAGTTTTAGGGCCAGAAGAGAAAAAAAGTCATAAGACTGCTTGCGTTCAGGGGCAATCAGCTCAGGATATCTAGTTCCAGACTCCACCAAATGACCACACATAGTAGAAAGGAGTGTCTTCTAAGTTCATTTTCTGTTGGCATATAAGGAGATGCTGAGACTCATAGCCAAACTTTGGGCAGAGTGCAGGGAATCTTATGAAAGAAGGGGAAATAGAAAGACCTGGAGGGGACAGGAGCTCCACTTGGAGAGCAACAAAACCAAGAAATCTAGGCCCAGAGATCTTTTCTGAGACTGATACTCCAACCAAGGACCATGCATAGAGATAACCTAGAACCGCTGCACAGATGTAGCCCATGGGAACTCAATATCCAAGTGGGTACCCTAGTAAGGGGAACAGGGACTGTCTCTGACATGAACTCAGTGTCTGACTCTTTGATCACCTCCCCCTGATAGGGGAGCAGCCTCACCAGGCCACCTAGGAAGACAATGCAGCCTGATGAAACCTGATAGGCTAGGGTCAGAGGGAAGGGGAGGAGGACCTCCCCTCTCAGTGGACTTGGAGAGGGGCATGGGAGGAGATGAGGGAGGGGGTTACAGCTGGGATACAAAGTGAATAAACTGTAATTAATGTAAAAAATGTTTAAAAGTGCCACAGAGTGAGTTGGGTATGGTGAACAGTGAAGTTTATTCGGTTCATGGTTCTGAAGGCTGCAAAGTTCAAGATCAGGCAACCTCATCTGGTGAGAGTCATGCAAAATTGACACATGACATCATAGAACACACGACGTCAAGCCTCTCCTCCTTTTCTTATAAAGCTATAGTCACATTGGATTAACACTCCACCCTTCTGGCCTCATTTAACCTTAATTACCTCCCAAAGGTCCCATTTCAAACAGCATGGTCAGATTAAATTACCACCCCCTAGCCTATCACCACAGGATTAAGTTTCAATCTGGACTTTAATGGAGGCATTGGAAGTCTAGCACTTCCCACTGCAATAATCCATTTACCCACATACCAAATGGGAAAGTACCTATGGAAAACCACAATTCTCATTATCCTCTCCCAAGCACTATAGCTCCAGAAATGGATTCTGCAGCTGAAATCCAACACTGGCAGCACATTTCCAATCGGTACAACACAAATGTTGACAAAGAACAAACTTTTTTCTTGTTGTTGTTATTCTTTGTTATCAATCACAGGTTAGGTACTTTGCATC
>CM053758.1:22909201-22935909 GCA_028658305.1 Pachyuromys duprasi
TTTTCCCACTGAATGGTTTTGGCTTCTTTGTCAAAAATCAAGTTTCCATAGGTGTGTGGGTTCATTTCTGGGTCTTCTATTCGGTTCCATTGATCCACTATTCTGTTTCTATGCCAATACCATGCAGTTTTTATTACTAACTTTTAACCAGAACTTTTTCCCACAAGTTTTTCTTTAAAACTTCCTATCTAATTGTTCCTTGGTTGCTAAAAGAGGCTCATAGAAAACAGAATGAATGGGAAAGTTATTAAGATGGAACCTTGGAGATGATGATGCCTTTTAGTTAAATAGACTGTGTGTTTCTTACTCTATGTAAATGCTTAGGGGAGGTAAAAGTTGAGGTTTCTTTTCCTGTATATGCTTTTAGCGAGAGAATCTCTCAAGGCTCCATTTAACATGGTTGCACAGTTCAAGAATTCCTCAACTAAACAACTGCCTGGAAGCATTGAAACAAACCAAACACTAACACACCACATGGAAACACAAACACACACACATGATCACACAATAGATTGATACTCGAGATTGATAGATTCTATCTATGATGAATGAATAGATGAACCTATAAGTTTTCCTCTCAAAAGAGTCTCCAGTGCTGAGATATTTATGTTTATTATTTTATATGTAATCAGGCCAGGCCCAAGGCAGCTACCTTCTTTCCAAACAAAGAGCTCAACTGGAACTCAATTTCACTTTCTACCGTAACAAAGTTCCCTAGCCTGTATAGCAGAAGCAACTTACTGTCTCAAGGTTATGAAGGTCAAAGGACCAAATCCAAGGTGATGCAGGGTTGGTTCTTTCTGCATATGATAGAGCAGTTATACTTATGTCTTTCTGCTTGACTTACAGGTGGTCTCTTTCTGGCTGTGTATATTTTCCCCATTATCTACTCTCTGTGCATGTCTCTGGGTCCAAATAATAATAATTCATAAGGTTCACATTGGATTCTGGTCTGCTTTAATGGCAGAATTGTAATCTTATGTTCTCTGTAGAAATCCTATCTTTAAATAAGGTCACTTCCAGAGTCCTTACCACTAGTTAGATCTTCAGCATCTGAATTTGGTGAGGATGCACTTCTATCCACAATGCCAACCGTGAGCTGAAGCCCATTATCATTTATATAAAAATACAAGGTGCCCAGTATTCAACCCATACAGGTTGGCTGGCCAAAACTCTGCTGAAGTCCATTCCAAAAATACAGGCTTCATATTCCCAGTCCTACACAGAGAAGATGGCCAAACATGAGTCATAGCAAAAGCAGCCCATATCAACTGTTTTCTGAATTGTTAATGTAAGATGGTACTGTGGGAAAACATTGTGTTGGTGACATCCTATCTCTGTGATAAAGTAAATGCAATAGACCCACACAGGGTATCTCTTTTGGCTCACAGTTTCATAGTTTTCATCCCACAGTCAACTGGATCAAAGACAAAGGAAGAATACCACGGTGATGAGACTGCATCTAGAAACTCACTTCACAGCAGCCACGACGTGGGCAGACAGAAAGGGTCAACAGCAAGATTGAGCCCCAAGAACACACCCCAGTCACCTACTTTCTCCAGTAAGGTCCCATTCCCTGAAGCTTCCACATTCTACCAAATAGTGGGAGAAAGAATTCAACAAATAAGCCTGTGGGGTGCCTTTGTGTTCCAAAAAAATTTAAAAGACCGTTAGCACTTGAGAGCTCCCACAGACTTCCTCACTATAATAATAGAGAGGAGGAAGACAGAGACCCAGAAAGAGAATCACTAATTCATGATGTAATAGCCTCCTTTCTCTTCACTGTGACAAAGTACCCTGCAGACACAATTTAAGGAAAGAGGAATTTATTTTGGCCCACAGTTTGAGTGAATACAGCCCATCATGTCTGGGAGAGCATAAGAGTTGATGGTGGAGCCTCTGGCCATAGCTACTTGATGTCAGCAAACCTAGGATCCAAGAACTAGGGCTAGAAGTAAAACCGGGTCTCCAGCTCCCAACACTGAACCTCGGTGTGCTTCAGCAGCCAGATAGCTGCTATAACCTGAAAGTTTCTACAGTCTCCTAAAATAGTGCCACTGCTGTGGTCCAAGTGCCCAAACACATGAGCCTGTGGGGGACATTTTACATCCAAACTCAGCACACGGGATGAGCGTCCCACCCTCTATTAAGGCATACCCTAGAGGGAGACTGAGAGACCATCATGTCTACTGGTCCCTCAACTGGCTTAGTTCACATATGCCATTCATAATGGGCTTCTCCCCATTCTTGGGTGTGATGTAGGGAATTCAAAGACCCCAAGATGCTTTGTCTTACATATTGGAGCCATATGCACACTTCTGATATGAAATCCACTCATTGATGGACAAACATGGTTACAGATTAAGACTTAACAAACTAGCAAATTCTTTTTCCATTCCTCAATTCCCTAGACTTTCTCTTTCTATGGAAATAAATACCTGTGCTTAAAGGCTCCAGCTACCACGGTGCTAAGAAACCTTACCTCCCCAAGGCATGACGCACAAACTTGTCTATAAGGCCATACAAAACAGAGCCTTAAAATAAAATCTAGACTTCTATCTCAAAAGCGTCAGAGTTCTGCTCCAGTTCTGAGTTCTTAATAGGCACTCAATTAAAGTCTGCCGAGTTGAAAAAAAAAAAAACGTACCTTCCATTATGATGTATTTCCTCATTTTTCTCCCATATTGAGAGTGACAATTTCCATTTGTGATGATCAGCCACAACATACATGCAAATGTGCTAAGTAAAATTAGGTGTAGCTGAGTGAATGTCTTTTAAAGACATGCTGTATCCTAAACCGGCAAGCAGAGAATGAGGGGAATTATTCCTGCTCTCTGTACTATATGCAAATGCTCAGATTATAGCTAATTATATTGTTGCAAAGCAGAGCCAAGAAACCGCTGCTGCACTCCCAGTCTCCTTGGGGAACATGCCATGAAAAACAAAACTTTTTTTCTCTCTCCTTTGTAAATTACACTATAATATAATTGGGTCTCACTGTTCGGGTAACACTTCTCTCAGGGATAGCTCAGGAGAAACGAACAATGTCTTCCTAAATCCCTGTTAAGATCATTAAATGTGGGATCACAACATACTAGCAAGCACCCGAGTCTCCGAGTGTCACAGTAACAAAACTGGGAAAAGAAAAAAACAGTGGCAAATTATGTCATAGGGTTTTTTTTCCTGTTACAGTGGAGTCCAAGGTAATAAAGCGTTAATGGATTCGGCCCTGCATCATTGGCATTGTGGGGGAAGTTTTTTGTTTTGTTTTGTTTTGTTTTAGGTTTTTACTCCATTGTAGAAAAATTGTCCTGCGCTGTTAGCAGCTGTTTGGAGAAAAGCTTTGACAGTGTGCAACTGACTCTATTTTTACTTCACTTTCATGTGCATTGTTATAGTATAGTATAGTATAGTATAGTATAGTATAGTATAGTATAGTATATAGGAATATATACTATACTGTGTTCTGCTTTGCAGTTTTACACACAAAGAAAAGTTCTCTCTAAATGATTTAGGGTTGGGGACAAACTCACGCCTACCTAGCCAGTTAAAAATGGTATGCACCTAGCTTCTCTCCTTGAACATTTGGCTGGAGTGTTTTGAGTAATCATTCGGGTGCACTGGACAGAAAGGGACTTCCTAAAATCAACCTTTTCATCCTGCAGTTAAGAAAGATGTACATATACTTTGGAACCCATACACATAGAACCTTCCAAGTGGCTGCAGTAGTCCAGAGGGGATTTTTCTAAGAAATAAGACTCTACAATTGTGGGCGATGTATATATTCACTTTTCTTGATTTTTTTTCCTTTGTCTTTTTTTCTGGTCTGTGGCCTCCTTTTCTGTTTGTCTTCTGACATGCATCACAGGGCCCTTTCCCATCCAGCATGATGCTTACATGTAGCGAAACAGCTAATCCCCTTATTCCTAAGATCCTAAGATTCCTAAGATTTTGTGCATTTTCAACTTAGCTTTATTTCTTTTCAAATTCAAATCAATACGTCTCAGATGCTAAATGTTCTGTACATGTCTTCCTACTTTTGACTGCAGAAGTGTATTGTATCATGTTTGAGAGCACAGCCACAGTACTTCTTGTCAACCATCAGTGTGTTAGGGGACCCACTCATCAGAAAAGACAATGGCTACAAACAGCTTCCACTGCCATATGGGATAACCTGAAGACCATCAGCTGCAGCATAGACTCTACCTTTTGGAGCAGAGAAGTAGTCTTGCCACCATTGCTTACTGACTGGGGGACTTGAAGCTAGTCAGCCTCTGAGAGTCCATTTAAATTGCACGAACATCTTAGGTTGTTGTAAGGGCTAAAGGAGAAAATGTGAACGGGCCATTGACTCCCTTCTCCCCTGCTGGTCTTTGTCTCTCTGCCTATCTCTTTCTGTCTCTCTCTTTGTCTGTCTGTCTTTCTATGCCTCTCTATGCCTCTGTCTCTCTGTATCTCTCTGTATGTCTCTCTCTCAGGAAAAGCACACAGAATCCTTTAAGATCCTATAGATCTTTAAAAAAAAGAAATATCACTGTACTCAAACTATTAGTGATCATGTGGTGAGGTAAAATGATCAGTTTTATACTAAAGATAATGCATTAGTTACTTTTCTGTTGCTGTGATGAAATACCATGGTTAAATGCAACTTGAGGAAGAAAGATTTATTTAATCTTACAGTTCCAGAAGGTGAGTTCATATGAGGAAAGGCATAGTACTAGGCAGCAGGAAGCTTGGAAATCACACTTCTAGCTACATGTAGGAAACAAAGAGAGTAAGCAAGACTATAAACTCTTAAGGCCTCCCACAGCGATTTATTCCTTCTAGCAAGACTCCAGTTCCTAAAGGTTCATAATCCCACACACACACATACACATAAACAGTGTCACCAACTGAGGACCAACAGAAAATACATGAGCCTACGGGAGGCATTCCTCATTCGAACCACCACAAATATCAGTATCTACCACTTGCATACAGCAGTGTCATATACTTTTCATCTGTACTGATGGTATTACCCCTCACGGTAGACATTTAAGATAACATCAAGATACCTGCTACAGAGATAAAAAGGTTGAGGTAAATGTACTTAAGAGGTTAAATGTACTTAAGTAAGAAGGTAAAAGGTTGAGATCGGATTCACACTCAAGAAGCCTAGCTTTAAAGAATTTATTTTTATTGTTCTTATGATTTAACTACTTTCTCAAAATTACTTCTGTCCCAGGCACTCCATGCTCATAGCTATTTACCCACCCTTATTTAACATTACAGTAAAGGAGGATGGAACCTAGCTCTTAGCTCACCTACTTCCAAAATCATGTTGGCCTCTGCACAACTGAATGGTAGGTTTTGGAGGACACTCTTAAGTCCTACTAGAATGATGACGCTCAGTTAAATATGTTAATACCTGCTCACACTTGTCTCGCCTTTTGAGAAGACATTATGTTTTCATACAGGACATTATGTGCTCTCAAGAGTTTGGTGTCTCTGTGTTCTATTATTATTCATATGAGTTTCTCGAAACTCCATGATGAAAAATATCCTTCACTCAGAATCCAGACTCCAAACTTTCCCCTAAGATCCCTAGTAACATTTAACACAGACTTCAGTACATGACCTCCCAATGGCCATTATGGGAGGATTTTCTATGACATTTAAAGATCCGAGAAATCTTTGTACCCAAATTCTCACTTTCCGTTCATGCTCCAGTGATGGCTTCCGTAAGACAGAACCTTGTCACTTCACATCAACAACAAAACTCACAGAGCAGCAGAGACAATGTCATCTTCAGGACAATTCTAACAAGACAAACACAAAGTCAGGAGGCGGTGTAGTTCCAGTGTCGTGGCGATTTTTTTAAAGGACTCTTCAAACCTATGAGAGGTTTGAACCTGTAGGTTTGATAATAGTCTCATCAAATTCACTCTTAAAATCCTTATGGCACAGCTATTACCTTGGAACTTGTCCTAATTAATTCTTCTAAGTAGTTTTCCTGACTCCAACTATGATCCTTCTGTCCAGTGACAGATACAAAAGGTTCTATGATCACCGAATCCATTTTCTTTCCTTCTGGGAACAAAGATGGATAATAGTCACATGACTTTGTAATTAGGTGGTGCCCTATCACTGGCTTCTGGCTAAGCTTCTATAATAAAGCACCCTAGACTTGGCAGTTTATAAGCAAATCCTTTGTTAACAGCTCTGGAGTCTGGTAAGTCTGATACTACAATGCCAGCAAATTTGGTATCTGGTGAAGGCTTTCCCCCTACTTCAAAGATGGGATCTTCTTTCTGAGTGCTCATGTGAAGGGAAAGAGAGGAATAGACAAGCTTCCAATGGTTTTCTTTGTAAGAACATGAATCCCATCGATAAGGGCAGAGCTCATGACCTAATCATTTCCTTCAGAGCACTCCTGTACACTATCACATTGGGAATTAGATTTTAACAAATGAGCTATACAGAGACATAGGCAAATATTCCCCAACCTGCCTACCTAATTCATAACCATCTCATACTCAGGATACATTCATTTTGACCCAATTCTCATTTAAGCACCAACATTGACATCTAAGTCAAAGATTCATCTAAATATCAACTCATTCCACATAGGAAGACTCAAGATGGGTTATCCTGAGATCAAGAGTTCTGTAAAATCAACATGTTTCTAAAGTACGATAGTGAGACAGATATAAAACAGACGTTCTTCATTCTATTGGGAAGGGAACAAAATAAGAGGGAAGACAGGCAGGGTGGAAGAGGGAAGTGGTCTCAAGTAAATTCAAGAACAACTGCCAGCACTGTGGAATCAGAGGTCTTGAGAACCATCTTTGTTGACTCTGTGTTCTACCCTGTGGAACTCCTGGATGGCCCCGCCAAGGCTCCAGTAGGGTCATTTCTACTCCTCTGCTAGGCAGGGCCCACATAGCAACTCTCAAGGGTAGATGGGAATTTGAGCTCAAGGTTCTTTAGACTGGTCGCACAGTGATGAGTCTACTGTTCTGGATCTCAAGGTGAGCCTGTTCTTAGCCTATTCCATCTCACTTCTGATTTTTGGCTATACTTCCCTTCTTTCTAAAAACAAAACAAAAAACAAAAAAAACCATTTTCCTCTATCATTTGTCCAATTAATTTCCCATCTTTCCAGACTCAATTCAATATATCATCTTTTGAGAAATTTTATGTGATCTCTCTGGATCTGTTAATATTTTGGCCATGATGAGTTGTGATTGGTGTTTTGTATCTTACAAGATGTTTAAAGTATCTCAAAGACCCCAGATGCCAGCAGAAACCCTTACTACAGTATGACAATATCTCCAGACAGCTTTGAAGAGCCCTGAAGAGCAAGCAAAATGATGCACATCCAAAAACCACAATTTTGGATAAACAGGAATATCTTTTGTATGTACCCTTAACATGAAAAATCATTTGTGATTCTCCATGCAATTAAATACTTTTCCGGGTGTTTCATACATGGACAGCTCATAGGCCAGGCATAAGTTTCCCTGGTAAATCAGCTGGAAAAAAAATGTAGCTCAGAATAACTGTCACTTGCTACTGAATCAGTTAAGCAGTGATAATCCAGGCTCTACAATAAGGTTCCCTTGACTCCAAACATTTGTCAAATAAAGTCATATAAACTGAAATATACTTTGTAGATGACAGTCATCTTTCCATGATATGAAGGCCCCTTGGTGGCACTACCATTACAGAATAAGAAATCTTGTCCGAAATGGGTTATTGCTAGACTTTACCATCTAAACAAAGGCTTAGTGTCAAGAACTTGAAAGCATTGTTGAAGAGAGTCAAGAAGATTGATTTGTTTCAGGAGAAAGACACGTTAGGCAGGGAACTTGGAATGAAGTCAAAGAATGAAGAATTGAATGAAGCTGGAGGGCTTGGAGAAGAAATCACTTCTCTAATGCCAACCTATGCAGACTGCTACATAGGGGAGGTTTGGGCGTCCTCTGGGTAGTTCCGTGAGGATAAGAGAAAGAAAAGACATGGCTTGGGGTTATTTAAGTTAACACTAAGAGGGAGGAGTAGAGGGAAGAAAGAAAGGCAAGGAGAGTTAGAAGAAGTAAAGGAGGCAAAGGTGGAAGAAAATAAAAGAACAGAAGCTGTCTTGGGTGGCATTTATTCCCTGTGATCTAGTGGGCTTGAGGACGCTCATTAACCTGTGAGACAGATGGGTACTTACTGGGTGGCTATTTTCTGTGGGTTATGTATGATTGTTACCATCTTGAATCAGCATCTGTGATTACCAGCAAGAGGCCCTGCCATGGCCGAGCCTTTTAAGATTCCCTGGTAGATGAAGAGGACAGGCTCAATGAGGCCCCTCCCCTCCCGAACATATAAAAATAACAAACAACTGCTGGGAGAAGGGAGGCAGGAGACAGACTCTTCACTGGTGTAGCTCCTTGTCAACTGCCTATACTCCTCTGAGTAGCCCTTTATCCCAGGCTCTGGAAGTTTCTGCAGGAAACTCGTGGCCTCACCTAGCTCAGCTTGGCTTGGAATCTTCCCTTTGGTCTGTCACGAACAGAAACAGTCTTTCCAGGAAAGACCACATGAGAGTGCTTAACACAGAGTAGTCGTTACTGTAGTGCTTGCAGCAGCTGGCCTTACAGCCCTTTTGACCCCGGCGGTCCCGGCTCTCACATTGGAAGGCCCCAAGAGCAAAGAGCGGTCTTCTCTGCAGTGCTCTTGCCGCCTCACCCCCACTGCCCTCCGCTGCTGTCTCTTCAATCTTTCCACCTCACCAACTCAAAATACTTTCCTAACACATGACAATAAGGTGCAAATGGCAGATATCAAGTCTCCAGTTTCTGCCACACCACCTGATCAATCATAAAACTACCAAAGACAAGTGCAGACAGCCTACAGTTAAAATTCCCCATTAATAACAAAAGACATTTGGCTCAGAGCTCCAGCTGATAACCAGGAGTGACGTCTGTCTAACTGACCCTGCACTTATCTAGGTAGACTTTCCAAAAAAATGCATTCCTAAAGACTGGCCGATCGCAGGCCCATCACCACCAGAGAGTCAAAAAGTGGGACTAGGCTCTCTCTTTTCTTTCTCCTGCCAAAGGACCAGAGCTTCAATGGATATATATCCATGGGCAAACTCCATCAGCCCTCTGGACAGAATGGAAGCTTGAAAAGCATCCCGGCCTGAGTTCAGTTACAGACAGGAGATGTTGTAGCAGAATTCTACCATTTATAGTAAACCACTCCTTCCCACATCCTTCAGTCACCAGCCGAACAGTGATAGTCAGGAAATATCTGTTCCACACTATGCCAGGCAAAGTCATATTCATACTCCTATCCAATAAACACACCCACATGGTAAGATATGAGTACTCAGACATACCTTGCAGGTATATACTATATATACACTAGGCTACATAGAGATATTCCTCCCACAAACGGAAGTGCAAATACAAGTACACACAGATTTATGTAAACACAAAGCAGTGCCAAATGCTCGTGTACACAGACACACTAAAGCATGTCATTGCAATAGAATCTTGGGCAACACAACAAAGATCCAACTCAGTTGGCTTTACATAGTAGGGGTATTACCACCTGACAGAATTGAGGTCAAGAGCAAAGAATCTGGGATAAAACAGGGATGGACCTTGGCCTGAGGAACAACTAAACTCGGAGCCATAGACGTAACTAACTTCATCACTCCTTTTGGTCTCTGCACCTCTGAATTTTCACTTCTGTCTGTGCCAGCTTCACACAGAAAGCCTGCATAGAGCCAAATGTGCCTTTCTCCATCTAAGGAGAACATAGCAGTTACATCCCTGTCTCTAACCGTAGATGGTGAGAAGTAAAGTTTTCTGGTTGCTATACCAAAAAGCCAAGGGAGAGTAGAATTGATCTAGGTGCTCACATGTCTCAGGTAGCTTAAGACAGGTTATGTTGCATTGATGAAAAAATTTAAAACCTCCATGGCTTACTTCCACAAAGGCTACACTCTATTACATGTTGATCTTGAGTAAGATATGGCTTTGTCTCGTTCTGTCTTATCTGGGACCCAGGATGACAGCAGAGACTTTTCCCACCTGTTAAAGAGTCCCAGGGCATAGAGAAGGAAGAGGCGACACAGGACACGAGTGCTTTTAGAATGTTTGGAGTGTGGCACGCATCTACAGGTTCTCATTTCAATAGCCAAAGCACATCATCTGGCCGTGTCTGATATCAACTGTGACTGGCTAAGAGAAATACTAGAACAAATGCGTACGATCCAATTGTGCCTCAGTGGTGGCTTTGGCAGTAGTGTTGAGAATAAAGAGCAGAACTATGGATACCCTAAAAGGGGTCTTCTGCACATGCTATACCATTATGTCATGGAAATGCTGCAGATGAATCAATAAACAAATATTCATTTGGCTCAACAAGACACACAGCACATACATGAAACACATGTTAACTTCTGCAAGCTGATGGGAGCATGTATGCCGACATGAACATATATGTACACATGTGTACATTAATAGAGGTTTATGTGTATGCACACACATGCCCCATGCACTTTAGTACTGGTTCTACCCTCATTTACATATGAACCCACATGCACATGCCATCCTCAGGCGCACATGCACACTCCAGCTCAGCAGGGAAGGGCGGCTTCTGTGGCTGGAGAGATCAAAGGCAGCTGCTCCCTCTGCATATTTAAGGAACCCCTGCTGCTTCCCTGCAGCTCTTAGCTGAGCCCCCTGCTTAGCCAAAGCCCCACTCTGGGAAATGCCTTCTACTCCCAAACTCTACCCTAGGGGGGAGGGATTTGAGATCTAACCACTTCTTCCCTTAAGCTTTTAAAGAAAGACACACACAGAGACCCCCAAACAGGCCTGAAGGATCCAGGCTGAAGAACCCAAGGGTAAAGATGAGGCTTGGGCAGAGGGGACAGAGCCACTGAGGCAGCTAAACTCATCCCTAGGGAAGTAAAGGATTGACAGCTGCCATCCTGAAGAACTTGCATTCCCTGTCAGGGAACACTCTTGCTGTCCAGAGGCTTAAGGCTTGAGTCTTTGCAGAACAAGCCCCAAACAGAGAGCCAAGCCCCAGGTAGTATTCCCAGCTTTGCCAGTCACTCAACTGAACCACAGAATTCAAAGCCATCCAATTCAGCAATGCAAAGTCCTGGCTCGGCTAGCCCTGCCCCAGTCCATACCACACCACAGCAGACATCACTAATCCATTGCAGCACCCATTCTAGTCCATTCTGTAGATGATCTCTGAACAGTTTTGCATAAAACACTCTTGGTTGAGATACTGAGTGAATGACATAGACCCATGAAAAAAAGAAAAAAAAACTGTCAGCAGCCCTGGTGTGACCTTAATACTTCACTGACTTCAGACTTCATGAGAACAGCACAGCTCAGGAGAGAAAAGGCTCTGTAACCTACAAAAAAATAAATTAGGAGGTTGGCATAACATAAATGTACCCTTTGCTCTTCACCTCCTTCCCACACTCCATTTTCAACCAGAAGCAATCATGGGTTTTATTTATCTGATACCTCTGATTATCACTAGTGAAAGAAAGACCACACTGAAAAGGACTCAATATGTCCCAGCACAGGGGGGCAAGAGCACCATGGTAAATTACTCACATCTCTGAGTAGCAGCTGGCCCCATTCTAGGCTTAGATACATTTACATGGGGCCAAACCATACAGTCTCCTCTACCTGTAAGGTAATAACTTTTACCTGTCAGTGAAGAGAAATATCTCTCCTGGGAATGGAGGATGCTCTGAGCTGAGCCCTAGGAGCTGTGCAGAAGCCTGTGTAAAGTGGCCTTGCCAAGGAGGTAATCCGTCATGAACTCAACAGCTAACCTGCCCTTCTTGGCAGCCTTCTCATGCCACCGATGGGAGATCCACACTCTATTCCTATTGCTGATTCAATCTCTATTAGAAATGAGGGCATGGGATTCCCCGGTCCACAAGGAGCTAACAATGCCCAGACGGTAACATGATACTTCATTGAGCACCAATTATACAGCAGCTACTGTGCTTGACTCCACATGCTAACCCTTTCAATGTCAGGATACACACCCATACTCAAGAAAAATAGATGCTCCAGAGATGTGAGTGAATTCCTCAGTATCACACAGGCAGAAAGGGGTAGGATTCTAGCCAGTGTCTGTCTGATGCCAAAGTCTTTTCTCTTTGTACTAAACAACGCTCAGATCTGTTTAGAATCAAAAGAGGAGAGAAAGCTTACAAAAAAGAAGCTGAGGTAGTTGTGGGGCTGGGCTAGAAAGGGGGGTGTATAAGCCTTCAATTTCTGATGACACTGTTCCACTGTTCACACCTTAACGTTTTTAATTTACAAACTTTTAGAAAGATTTATTTATTTTATTTTATGTGTGTGGGTGTTTTGCTGACATGTACGCACGTGTACCATGCGAATGCCTGGCATCTGTGGAGGTAAGAAGAGGGCATCAGGTCCTCAATTTCTGGAGTTGTGGATGCTTGGGAGCTGCCATGTGGATGCAGAGAACTGAACCCGGTCGGTGCAAGGACAAGTGCTCTTAATGACTGAGCCATCTCTCCAGCCCTGTACCTACTTTTCTATATGCATCTGATCTAAAATTAGATTTCCAAGCTTCAATAGACAAAGACCGCACAATTTTTATTGAATCTGTCCGATAGAGTTTAGTAATGATCCACGCTGCCTTTAAAGCCCTAAACATTATATCACTAATTTAGAAAGTGAAAAAATAAACATGCAGAAGAAAATAAAACATAATTTTGATTTCTTAATCCATCTCTAAGAAATAACAATTGTTAACGTTTTAGTACACATAACCTTCCAGAATTTTCCATACAAATGGATGTGTTGTTTACATGATAAACTCATTCCACAATACCAATTTTTATAATGCACCTTTTATTTTAGTAAGATTTCACAATGTTACAATGGGCATCACTTTGACTGGATACCAGTCTACTGCAGGGCTTTATCATATCTCATTTGAAAAATATTGGCATTGAAGTTGTTCTCAATTAAATGTCATCATCATAAAAATAATCGTAACAAGAAACTTTTGCATATCTTTATGGTGAGTAATTTCCTTAGAATTCCAAAGTCAAATGTATAAATAACTTAAGTGTTTTGTATCTAATCCAAGTAATCCTCCAGGAAAATACGTGTCGGTTTGCCAATTCTACCTTCTTTCATAGATCTTTGCCCAAACTGGACATTTCATTTTTGAATCTTTGCATCTTAACACTTATGAACATGGAAACAGTATGATGCACTTTGGATGGATCCTATGGGGCCTCCAGAGAGCTCAGGCATCAACTGTGGAAATGAACTTGTTGATTTATTAAAGTGGACAAGTGTCAGCATCACTTGAAAAGAAGATGCTCATACAACAGTTAGTCCTATGATGACACTGCAGTGGCATTGATAGAACCAGGTTCAGTGTGCCAAGGGGCGCTCTCCCCCCTATGTGGGTAGGAACCCTACCTCTGAAACTATGGAGGCCTGAGGCAGGGCCCCACCCACAAGCACTCTCTTCATCTCTGTCAGCACAGAAACTCATTTCAACGTATAATTTCTACAGTGGTGCCCCTTCATAACCTGTAAAGAGAGCAGCTCTGGTTTGGTTAAGAGATTGGAAACTCAGGTCCTGGATCCTCTAGAACCACTTGCCTCATTTTGAAAAGGACTGTGTCTCCTGCCTTTAGCCTATAATCTCAGCACTTGGGGAGGCAGACACAGGCAGAGCTCTTTGAGTTCAAGGCCTGCCTGGTCTACAAAGCAAGCCCAGGACAGCAAATGCTGCATAGAGAAACCCTGTCTCTGAAAAGAGAGAAAGAAGGAAGGAAGGAAGGAAGGAGGAAGGAAGGAAGGAAGGAAGGAAGGAAGGAAGGAAGGAAGGAAGGAAGGAAAGAAGAGGGCTGATATCATTGACTCCACAAAGCAGGAGGTAATAGAATTGGTGACATGAATGGGAAAGCCTTCAAATAGCAGAACCTTGCCACCGTGCCTTGGACTACGGCTATACTGAACTCTGAGAGTTGTTTTATAGATGCCTTTGTCCTGAAGCAGGCATGTACATATGAAATTCATTTACACAGTTCTCCTTTTACATAGCCCAAGAAGTGATCATAGCTAGGGTATATAAGAAATAGACCTGATTTTAAATCCTGGCTTTACTATTGACTAACTTTGTGACCTTATGCAAGATGTCCAAATATCTTACAAACTCTTAGGTCTTCTTTTTCTTGAGATAGGCTCTCACTATATAGCCCATACTGGGCTGGAACTTGTTACCTAGGAGAGGCTGACCTCAAATTCACAGAGAGCTACCTGTCTCTGACTCCCAAATTCTTAGATTAAGGGTATGTGATACCATACCCAGCCTCTTAGTTCTTCCTGTAAAATAAGGTCAATAGTATATATACACACACGTGCCCACACACACAGCAGCATAAAAACTAAGTGAGAGACAATAAATTCAAGTGCCCAACCCAAACTGAGGGTATATTAGTCAGTGTTCTGTTGTTGTGCAGAAACACCATGGCCATGGCAACCCTTATCAAATAAAGCAGTGCTTATAGTTTCAGAGGTTTAGTTCAATATCGTCATGGAAGGAAGCATTTTGGGATGAAGACAGACATGGTGCTGGAGAGGTAGCTGAGAGTTCTACATCCAGATCTGCAGGCAGCAGGAACAGAGGAAGAGATCTACTGGGCGTGGCTTGAGCATCTGAAACCTCAAAGTCCACCCCAGTGACACATTTCCTCTAACAAGGCCACACCCACTCCAAAAAGGCCACACCTCCTAAACTTAGGTACTGTCACTCCCTGATGACTAATCATTCAAATGTAGAATGGCCATGGGGCCATTCCTATTCAAACCACCACTGAGGTAAATAGATTGAACTTAAGAAACAGCCCTTTCTTCAGCTGTCTGTGGCCTTTTGTTGTATCAAAAACCACCCCAAAATGTACTAAAACATGAAACAGAAACCATGTATTCAACTCGGAATCCTAGGAATGCAGGATGTGAGCTGGGGTCCGGGGGTCTCTGTTGACCTCACCTGAACTTGTTTGTCCTTATGTCTGCAGTCACCTAACAGTTGATGATTTCCCTCACACACATGGTTAGTAGGTAGGCTGAACATCAGTGGGGTCAAAGAAGGAAAAACTGGAGCAAACCAGACCAAACTGGGCCTTGCACGCTGTCACCCAGCAGGCTAAATGGATTCTATTCTCATGACGGAAAGAGCATATTTCCAATCACAGCAAGAGTTTAACTCACCAGGTATGTGTTTGCTAATGCTTTTTCTATACAAAGCTACCGTTCAACCAAGCCAAGATTCAAAAGGAAGAGAAATAGAGTCCACTTCTGCATAGACAGATCTCAGTAGTCACATGACATCATAACTAAGAGATCATCTTGGAGTGGGAAGAATCTCTGTGATCATTTTTACAAACTACGCGAAAGTTAAAAGCTTCCGGGACCCTCTGCATCCTACGACCTAGTTGATCACCCCAAAATATCATGTCTGAAATTTTGTGCATGTCAGAAATTTCCCCATAACTTTCCAGGGTTCCCTCAAATCAGTGCCAAAATGGCACCATGATCCACCAGCCTAGAAGCCTGCTGAGCAGGAGACGAGACAAAAGAACAAATGCTTAAATTATCTGATGAATGTCAGGTACATTAAACTAATTTATGTAATAATGTAAGCACAGTGATGGGAAGGTAATATGAGAGACATAAATTATACATTATTATTGTCAGCTCTAGCACTTATCTTAGTAGCGTGTCAAAATACATCCTGATATGTTAACATTTATAGAAATGAACAACAAGTGCTTGCTCAGGGCTCCAGCAGTGAGGAGAGCGATGCCATTTGCATGTAAGCATCAGCCTGTCATTGTTTCGCTCAGGACCAACAAGGCAAAGAGAAGAGGGTGCCCTGGGGGCTAGGCTTCCCCAGAGAGCCCTGGGCCAGAATCTCTCTGGCTAGGCTTCTAGGCTGTGAGAATCAGGACGGAGCATCCTCTTGAGGTCACACTGGAACTTAACAGCTCTGTTATCTAAGTTATTTTAATTCTCCAGGCCTCAGTTTACACACCTCTAAAGTGGGACCAAGAGACCGTATTTGAAAGGTTGCCATAAGAAAATAATGAAATGATTTTGATTTCACTAGGTGGTGGTGACTGTGTGCATCAATGAGGCAATCCATGATTTGGAAGCCCAAATCGAAGAGAGGCATAGAAACCTTTAGATGTCAGTGCAGAGCAGGCTCTGGGAGAGCACTGGGTACATGGTGTCAGACAGGTAGGAAAGCTTTTCATGACTGTTACCCAGGGCTGATGGGCCCAGGTGTTGAACTTCAGACAGACTGCTGCTGCCCAGTGCAACTAAAATTAAGCCCTGAACCTCACTAGGCAACTCCAAGGCTCCCCAACTAAGGGGAGAAGTAGGCAGAAGCTCCCCTGTTGTGGCCTGGCTCTAGTCCTGACCCTTCCACCTTCCAGGGTCTGTGTGAGAAATCTCTGGTTCATATCAAAGAAGCTGTGGAAGACCACACACATATGCGCACTCCCTTGTATAACAAACACACCTCCATAGATCTAATTCAACAAAGCAAAATGAATGAATCTCCTAACTCCAGTAGAAAAACTGTAAAGGAAGAGTCCCACCATTAAAACATAACATTGAGTTCACAACAGCTTTGTAAAAGGCCATCTGCACATCACCATGTGCTCAGCATGCCTAGGTCTTTATGATAGGATCAGAAAATGTTTGACAGAAAAGACATTATAGTTCTCTTTTGTTGACTGGATGCTGATTGATGTGGCCAGCACAACAAAACATGGGTTAGCCAACTCTGACCCTCAGGTCAAGGCCTAGCCTTGACTCCTGTTTTTGTAAATAAAAATTGATTGTAACACCATGAGTCCCATTTGTTTGCTTATGCCTGCTTTTATAGGCCAAAGGAAGACCTGAGTGGTTGTGACATAGATAGAATGGTTCCTTACAGAGAACAGGAAATGTTGGTTAACTTCTGACCTGGAGCATCCAAGCATATAACATATACAGTCAATTGAAATTCCTAAACATTATCGTAAACACTCTTCATTACTTCCTCTACCAGATGGCAAAGTGTGTGTGTGTGTGTGTGTGTGTGTGTGTGTGTGTGTTTAGGCCAGAGGTCAACCTCAGGTGTCATTCCTCAAGAGCTGTCACCTTGTTTAGAGACGGAGACTCTTGCTGAGAATCAAAGCTCATCAAGTAAGCTGGCTGGCATTCCAGCAAGCCCTGGGGATCCACCTCTCTCCATCTCCCAGGGCTGGGATTACAAGCAGGCTCCCCCACTCCAAGCTTTATTTTATGTGGTTCCTGGGGATCGAACTCAGGCCTTCATGCTTACAAGGCAAGGAAATGCTTTTCTGACTCAACCATCTCCCCAGCCCAACATGGCACCTTTTACAACCCAGTTTTCCCAAACACTTTGTTGGTGCTGCAACCTCAGACCTTCTCCTCAACAGAGGGCATGAGAAGGTACAGTACACAGAAAGCAGGTTCCGCTGGTGGAAAGGATAACCCTCCTGTCATCTTATCTACAAGCCCCCTGACACCCCAGTGGCAGTATCATTTTCCCATCTCCCAGCAAAGCCAAGCAACTGTGCCCACCCCTTGCCATTCGACAAAGTCTTTTAAACAGATGACTTTTAATAAGTTAATCCATTCATTGTCTGCAGCTCTGAAAACTGACATAAAAGCACAATGACGCCTAATTAAACTTGTTCTGTGAAAACTAATTTGTCAAACCCAGAAGCACAGTTCATAGATAAATGCTAATATTTGAAAGTCAAATTAAAGTTGAAAAGGTTTGTAATAACAGTTAATTAACTCTTGTTTTGTTTTCCTTCGCTGCAAACTTGAACCAACTGCATTGCAGGCGCCTCTTTAACATTTTGGACCACAAAGATAAAATTCAAAGCTTTGAGATACGCCTTTGATGTTGGTATTCTCTGCAGATTTGATATTATTTTAAGTCTCTTTGTTTAAAAATTCATTTTTATTATCCCTGCATGAAATGCATGGCAATTCCCCAAATAACGAGCCATCAGTGCAATTAACATCGTCGATCGACACCAGCGTTCTGATAATTAATACAGACGCACTGCCTCCCCAGCGAGAGCTGTGAGGGCTAGATTTTTCAGAGCAACTGTTCGTTTACAGACTCAGCTTCAACCTAATGAAAATGGATTGTGAAACTTTAATGAACAAGACTTTGCTGTCATAATAATAAAGACTTTGAAACAACGCAGAGGCCTCTGTAGCAAGCGTCTGGCACCATGCTTGTTGCTACGGTACATCAAACCAATTAAGCCATATGATGAATATTTACACCAAGGCTTTTTTTCCAACTCTATGACATAAGATAAACTCGTAAAAGTGAGTATTAATTCTGCATCAACAGTTTCTGACATTACATCCTAGGCACGACACATCCACCCAGCCAAGAAGCTGTGCCTGCCCACCTCTGTTTTGTCTTAATAAATGTCAACAAAGTATTAAAACGTTCTGAAAAATCCAATTTGCATACACAGGCTGTAAGCGCTAGCAAGAGGAAATTACCTTCCTACAGGTGCATGAGTGTTCGTGAATGTGTGTGTGTGTGTATGTTTGTTTTGCTTGTGGGATATTTATAATGGTCCTCCAGTGGCCTGTGTCTGAGCACATTCAACTGCTTGGAGAAATGTGTGCTAGCTGTGTGTGAATCTATGGGTATGCGTGCACACACATCACATTTACATATATATCTATATATTTATGAGTATGTGTGGGATGGTAACCATATGGGTTAGTTTGGGCTTGTTACTGTATCTTGTATCCATCCATCGCTTTGTACGGAACATCTGTTCTGTCCTAGACAACATGCAGTTGCAAAGGTTCAGAAGTATTTCTTCCTCAAGGAGCGGCTGTTTGGTTAGAGCTCTCTTTTTCAGTGTACTGCCAATCCCAGTATGTCAGGACAGTGCTAACACAGGGAAGAAAAGAACAGCTTGGCATGTAAAGCTGCCACGTATATATAAATTAAAAGGAATTGAAACAGAATGCTTTGGAGGATATTGAACCTAAGCTGGGGCCTAAAAGCAGAGTCACTGAGGTGAAAGGAAGAGGATCTGGTGAAGGAGCAATTAGGTGCCTTTATGCACACATAGACCCAAGTGCACGTCTGTGTGAGTGTCTATGTGTGCACATGTGCATCTGTTTATGCCCAGGTCTCAGTGTCTAGGAATCATGCCCCTTGCCACCAAGGCCTTAAAACTAAAACCATCTCTACTGGGCTGCAAATAACAACTGTGACTCTGGGGGGCTGAAGGCAACAGCTTTGGGCCTGAAAATTTGTCACCTATGTAGTGAGTCTAAGCCAGGTTTACAAATCAGACTTTCCCATCTCCAGCAGTGCCCATGGTCCTTACATGTAGAAGACAGGTTTATCCCCCAATCTTCAGCAACCCCAGAGAGCCAAACAATCTTCTAGAAGTGGGAGTGGTAGATAGGGAAAAGTCAACCAAATCTAGTCACTTCTAGTCTAGCTATAGCCCAGCTATACAGAATTGTTCACACACACGTAGATGCCAAAGAGGAAATTCTGACACCAGCATGGTGAAGATGAAAGAAGAAGAGCATGGGGTGGGGGAGGAGAAGGAGAAGAAAGGGAGAAGGAGGAGAAGGAGGAGGAAAGGGGCAGGGGGAAAGAAGAGGAAAGGAGAGAGAAGGAGAAATAAGAAGTGGGGAGAGGAAGAGGGAGGGAAGCAGGAATGGGAGAGAAAGAAGGGGAAAGACAGAGGAGGGGAAGGGGGAGGGAGAAGAAGAAGAGGAGCAGGAAAGGAGAAGGAGGAGGAACAAGAACCGAAGATGAGGGTAGAGGAAAGGGAGGAGGAGGGGGAACCGGGAAAAAAGAAAAGAACTCAATACGGTTGCTCAGCCACCCCACCGCCTCCCACACCAGTTGAGCCTGAGCTGGAAGACTCCACCATCTGTTTTTCAGTCTGAGTCTAGGCCTTGCCTTACATTATATGTGTCCAGAGAACATCCAGGTACAAGGAAGGAAATAAGCCAGGTCTGAGCCTACCAGAAGAGCCACTATGCAAGCCTATCCACACTGAGCTCTGTACACATGTGGACATTCATTTTACTGATAACATCCTTAGATGGCATTGCCCAGACCCCAGGGAGAGGAGGACAGTCAGTTCAGTTGGTGCAGAAAAGATAGAGACCACAAATGCCTCAGCGGAAGGAATGAGGCAGAAACTTACTCCACAGCCATCCCTCATGCATGCTCATGAAGGCTCATCTGACTCTCTTCACCATCCCTAGGGCCTCACTCAGTATACAGCGTCACATGTTAACTCCAGGCCACCAAGACCAGCCTGGCTGCTTTTGCAAAGAACATAAAGATTTGCATGCAACATCTTCAAATGATTTTAATGCTTAAAGGGCTAGCCTTGGCCATGCAGAAAGTTCAACGGTCCAAACTAGACTCATCCATGTCCATTGAGGGTCAGTGGTTTCAGAGAAGCCATGACAAAGAGCTTAAATTCTAGTATATTACTACTGTTCACAGAAGAAGTAGAGCCAAGAGTGACGCTGAGTTGTTAGGGGAAGAGAAAGGGTCTGTTCTTAGTTCTTTCTGATTCCTGAATTCTGTCTTCCTCCTCCTTTCTCTCCTCCCCCTTTTCTTTTACACACACCCCCTGCTTCCTATCCTCCTTTCCCTGCTCCTCCTGCTTCTGTTTTTTTTCTCTTCTTTCTTTTTCACCATGCAAGTTCTTCAGGCACAAGCAGACCTACAGCTCTAGAGACACAAGACCTTACAAAGGATGCTGAAAGTTGTCATGCCCATAGCAAAGATGTCGTGCACTGGAGTATGTTCTCTCTTCACATTAAAACAAATCCTCTGTCAGCCTCCTGGTCCTGGTTTGGTCTTCTGCCCAGACCGGCAGGAATAGGGGCTTCTTCCAATAAAGCTTAGAGAAAGATGGTAAGCTCCTGAAAATAAGACACAATAGGGCACAGACTGCTTAACCATAGCAAAACATCTTCAGGAAAGAAAAATGACATCCATGTTTTCCCCCATGTTCATTCTCTTCTTGACTCAGCACAATGGAAGCATATTAATATACATTAAGAGTTTCTCTAGGTTACATCAGGTACGTTCTCAACCTTATCTCTGCTCTTTTACAGTGCAAGTGGATAAAATGGTATAAATGGTATTCTTTTCCAAACGAAAACTGAGGTGCAGAAAGTTGAGCAAGTTGCCCAAAGTCTCTCTCTCTCTCTCTCTTCTCTCTCTCTCTCTCTCTCTCTCTCTCTCTCTCTCTCTCTCTCTCTCTCTCACACACACACACACACACACGTAGTAGTCCTGGAATTTAACCGGAGACTCCTAACTTGGAATCTAACCTCCCACTACATTATGCTACCTCTGATAGTGATTTTTTTCCAGGTCCAAAAGGGCTAAGCCTATAACATCTATAGAAGATCCTTTCAGTTTTAAGTCAGGATTCAAAGAGAGTAGGTTGCACCTTATCATGCTGTATCTATGCAACATAGCTCTACAGCTGATGACTCCTGAAACTTAAGAGATGTAGACACAAGACTGATCTATGCCTGCGAAATCCAAGAGGGCTCCATTATCCTGGAAACAGAGATTCTTATGGACTTGGGGACCCCAGAAACCAGCCTCTATAGACTCATTGCAATATCCCCAGAGACTGAAAACTCTCCATGGCCAGGAATTTATCTCAGTGATGATGAATTCAATCTGTATAGAACAGTAGTTCTCAACCTGTAGGTCATGGCCCCTTTGGAAATTGAACAGTCTTTTCACAGGGATTGTCTAAGACCATCAAAAAACACAGATATTTATATTATGACTCATAATGGTAGCAAGATTACAGTTATGAAGTAGCAATGAAGTAATTTTATGATTGCAGGTCACCACAACATAAGGAACTGTATTAAATGGTCACAGGATTAGAAGGTGAGAATCACTGGTGTAGAAAGGTTCTTGATCCAAGGAATGAAACAGGAGTAAAAATCTTTTTTCTTTCCAGCTGCTACTCACTGGCACATCACTGAGTCCTTCCTCCATGGGCTTCTCTCCATTCAGGTAGAAGCATGGAAGACAAACATTGTGTATTCCGGATGTGTCTCTGGTGTCTGCTAGAGGTTTCCATCTTCCTCGGTGAGCTCCAGAAGGGCAGGTCTCAATCCTGCAAACTGTGTCGAACCTGACAAGAGGAACTGGGATAACCTGACAAGAGGAACTGAGGAACAGGACGGCATGCTTTCTGCTCTGGCTTGACCGTTTGTTGGTCCGACCTAACAGACAGTGTCCCATCCTGTCACACAGTCTTTCTTTCCGTCTATACCATGAAGTCCCAGGGCTCCTGTGAATCACTTCCTTCAGGACCCTAAAAATCTGTAACATACTTAGTAAATAACATCGAAAGGAGTGGAGCTCAGAAAGTCTTGTGACAGCTGCTGTTGTCTAGAGACACTATCCCAGGGTAGAACTACGGCCCTGAACAACCTCTGAGGAGCAGAAACTGGCCTCCAATTACAGCCTCATCATTAAAGGTGAGAAAAAAAGAGAGGGAGAGGTGATGATTCTGATGATGAGAATGACAGCAGAGCCACCGCCATTTCCTCTGTGGGTGGGAAAACTAGGCAAGTTGATTTGCTTTTGTTTGTCTGTTCAGCGGTATAGGTTATTTTGGTTCTGCTGTTATTGTTTGTTTTGCTTGTTTGTTTTTTGAGAAGTTCATGCAGGATAACAATGTATTTTGAAACAACCCATCCTGTTCCTTCCCCTCCATCTTTTTTTACACCACGTCTCCCTCCCTGTTTTCATGTACTCTTTCCTTTTAATCCAGAGAGTCCATCAAGTGCTGTTAGCATGTGCACGAATATAGGAACATACAATGGGATGCACAAGTTACCAGGGGTCTTAGCCCTGAACAAAACTAACTTTTCCTCTCCCCACAGCCATCAACTTCCAACAGCTCTTCAGCTGTAGATGGGATACTGTGGACTCCTCCCCTCTTCCCCTTGAAATTCTGACTGGCTTGATATTACACAGCTCTTGTGCATGCAGCCACAAGTGCTTAGTGCTCCATGTACAATGGCCATGCTAGTCTGGAATGCAGCATTTTGTCATCTACAACCTCTGGGTCTTCCAATCTTTCCGTACAAGCAATGTTACCATTTGCTCCCATTTTACTGATGAAGAAACCAAGGCTTAAAGAAGGTAACTTATTAAAGCCATTTAATCAATAATGATGAAATTAGGATCCTAGTGCTCCAAACGCCTAAGTCCTACTGACCACAAGCTGGTGTTTCATGTCCCTGACTTGCTATGTGAGTCCAAGCAAGACATTTTCTCTCCCTGCATTGCAATTCTCCACCACTTAGGCTTTTACAGCTCCAGCAAGCAGAAGAAAGCCAGTGAGGATTCCCCAGCCTGGGCACACTGCCCACCTTTTCCCTGCATATGAATTCACTCCTGACTGCCAGGGCAGCTCTCAAACTCATCTGAACATGCAAATCAGAATTAATTATTCAAGACCAGGCTTACTTTGCATACCAATTCTATTTTCTTCTGGGTGGGAAGGTTCTCACCCCTTTTAACAGTTTAGAATAATGTGTATCAGACTCAAAAATGAAAACAAAAGTTTAAGGAAAAAAAACTGGAGAGAAGAAGAAAAGGAAATTTCTTTTGCTGTTTGCACTCTCTGGCAGGGGCTGGCCTGTGACTTAGAATCGGGAAGACAGAGGTCCCTACAGGCTAGGGTGCCTGGCCAGAGAGTTCTGGAATTTTCTAGGCCATGGACATCTGAAGATTTGGCAAAACATTTTGGAGTCTCTCTTCTGGAAAAGCTACAAACACAAAATGTGGCATAGAGTTACGTTGTGTTCCCTGAGTCCCTCAAGTTCAGGAACATAGCCCTGGTTACATCT
The DNA here is from genome assembly GCA_028658305.1 of Pachyuromys duprasi. Classification (NCBI taxonomy): domain Eukaryota; kingdom Metazoa; phylum Chordata; class Mammalia; order Rodentia; family Muridae; genus Pachyuromys; species Pachyuromys duprasi. The sequence continues at coordinate 22,933,219 of CM053758.1, forward strand.
GGAATGTGTGGGACCAGAGCTAGGCTGAGAAGGTACACCTATATCCTGGGCATGTGAGTGGGATGCACCAGCAAAAGGCAAGATGCCCGGGGAGTAGCCTCAAACCTCTAAGTCACAGTTCTATGACCTACTTGCAAGGTGGGCAAAAGCATGTCTCAGAACCCTTGACTGGTTCCCCTTAGACCATGTGCTTAAAAATAGCCTTAAAGATGTCTTTAGGTACCTTCCTCTAAAAGACGTAAAAATGGTATTTCCAAACTACCCCTGTTTATATGAACACAATGCTAAAAAATAACCACATATAAATGAATAGAAGAAAAACAAAGTTTTGTTGAAGTAATCATATTTTGTTAAGACTTATTTTATTTTTAACTGTGTGTGTGTGTGTGTGTGTGTGTGTGTGTGTGTAAGCGGTGCCCACAGAAACCAGAAAGGGGCATTGGATCCTTTGGTCTAGAGTTCTACACATTCATGAGCCACCCAGTGCGGATGTTGGGATGCAAACTCAGATCCTCTAGAAGAGCAATAAGTACTCCTTACTGCTGAGCTTTGTCTCCAACCCCTGAGGTTTTCTTTGAGTGGCACTAACAATAGATCTTGGGGTGTTTTGTTTTTGTGTTTTTGTTTTTTGGCTGATCAAGTTTTTCTCTAATTTTCTTTGATGAAAACTTTTGCCTTCTGGTGAAAGAAAAATCACATAAGTTGATATTAAAACTATGAGATGAAAGACCAATGGGTGGCACATGACTGGCCCCTGAGACGAGAGATAGCTGTGCTCCATTTTGACACTGTTAGAAAGTGAACATCACAGAGAACCATCTACAGTGAACTGAAGGCAAGCAATGACAACAGAATTGGCCAAAGGAGAAGCATAAGGATGGCCTGTCCACTCGGAGAATACGAAAACCAGCATGCCTATATTGACATTCCTCCCCAGAAAGAGAAAAAGTTCCACCCTGGCCCCTGACTCACTGAAAAGACCTGGCAGGGATTCCCACCACAGTTCTACAACACAGCTTTAATCTTCCCAACAAATCTCCTTGCTAAGCTGGTTTGAGTGGGCTTGATCTTCTGCATCCAATATAGCACTTAAGACACCGAAGTGGGACAGAATTGAAGTGTCACCCCTATGACCAAGTGCCTGGGACAGCCGAGTGAGTGTGAATGATGTCTGAGAAATTATGAGTAACATCTGCATGGGTGTGTTTGTGTAACTGGCTGAGTGTGTGTAACATCCAAGCATTTGTGACATCTTGAGAGGGTGTGTGTGAGAGATCAAAGTACGTGTGTGCAGCAGAGGAATATGTATGCACGGCTAGCAGGAGTCAATAAATGTTTAAGTCTGTGACCTGTCAGTTGTAATTTTTATCAATTTCCCCTCCACAATCTGGTCTAATAGTCAGCCTAAGGGTCTCCTCTTTTGAAATCTCACCTGGGGCCAGAGTAGTCTTTCTCAAAAAGCTTTTCTGCATGGGTTCACTGCAGAGAAAAAGCAGGCAAAATCTTCCATGTCCTACTCCTCATCCAACGTGTCTGCTGACTGTCTGCAACCTTTCCAGGAGCCTAAAGCCATGATCTTAGCATCAGGTCAGGATCTTAACTGATGTTCAGAGAAAAAAAAAACCCAGCGGCCATTAGTCCATGATGTCTAAATCAGGAGCCTGTCCACATCACACGTCTTGGAAGCAGACAGAATTTTTATTCATTTTCCTCACTCCAGAGTAATGAGTCCCTTCTCAGTTTGTCATATCTTCCACTAACAGACTCTGCAGATGTAAGTCAGGTTTTACCAGCCATACCCTGGTAACACTTCTCTGCCAGGGTTCTATCAAGAACTCAAAGCAAACTGAGCCTGCTAGCAGGATAACTTAGTTTCCACTGCATGCTGGCGTCCAGCCCACTCGAGCTTCGGCTGATATTGGAATAAAGGATACAGAGCCTAATAAAGGTCCCATTTTGCCTGAGAAGTGTGCAGCAGTTGATTTGCCCTCCTGGTGTCTTGGACTTGGCTTTATTTGGAAATTGTTGCATGACAAAGCCCTACAGAAAGGGCTTCATTGGCTGCATGTCTTCAAGACTAATGTTCAGGAGACCTATGGCTGGGGAAGCACTTCTTATAGAAGAGATGTGTTTCTAAAGTTCTATCAGGCAAGTAGGAAAACTCTAGCAGTAGCCAGGTGCTGTACAGCAATTTACTTCAAGATAAACACCACCTTAGAGAGAAGTTCCTTAAAGTGCATGATGTTCTAATGGGAGGTGGTGGCGATTCCTGCCGGAAGCTCCTCCAGAGAACCGAACAGCTCAGAGGCCTCAGGAAGTCCCTGAAACTGACCAGATATAATAGAACCCTCTCTCCTCAAACACAAATAAGCAGTGAAGACTGAGGAGAGACACTCTCAGACAAACAGGACACCTGGAAGAGGCTCAGACCACCTGACCTACCTGAGGAAGGCACTCCATCCTGCCAAGCTACCTACAATTTGTGCAAGGAACTCCAGGGTTTCAGCTTTTGTGAACAGTGACCCGCGTTGGCATGGACTTTGGTGTTGTAGCTATCTGTGAGTCATTTCTGTAAACACATCCTCATCATTCATTCTGTAAGCAGCCCCAATAAAGCCATGGCTTTAACTTTGGTATCCTTCCTTTGGTCTGCCATTGGTTCTCTGCTTGGGGGAAGTAGACGCTTGTTCC
>CM053758.1:22936409-23003053 GCA_028658305.1 Pachyuromys duprasi
TGGGGAGCATATATAGAACCCGGCTCAGGCGAAAACAGCGGAGGAAAATGCAAAGGTGCAAAGGTTCCGAGATGAATGTTCCCTTCCTTTTTCTCAGGGCTGACTCCTACCTCTTCCGTGCAGCGGTACTCTTGCCTTAAAAAAGCCATGCATGTGCCTGGAACAATGTAGAGACCTTTAGAGTTATTAATTCACCCAACATTCTCCCTTGATTTTGAACTCGCTTTTTCTGTGCCAGTGAATTAATAAGCTCAGAATATGACCAAAATGGCCAAGCTGAATAGATGCCATGGTGAGAAAGTAAAGGGGAAAAAATAGCCCAGAAGTTTATTACTTTGTGTCACTGATACTAGTTTAGGAAACATTTTCTGCCCACTTACACATAGATATTTTCAGTGGCCTTTTCTCACTTCGCTAAAAAACCACCAAATGAAAAATGGTAGATTTCTATTAGAAATAGAGGACAGAACCCAAGCACTGCTATTAATGAAGTGGTTTTAAAATATGTATATTCAATCAAGAGTAATTGAGGCTAGGCTTTGTACATCATGGAAAATTATAAACTATGGCCACTCTAGGGCATAACTGACTATTAACATTGTTTTCACATCATTGCCCACAGAAAGCAAGCTGGGCACTACGCCACCAGGGAGGTGGCAACTGAATGCCCTCATTCTCTAAACAGACTTGCAAAGAAGGGAACAATCAGAACCAAACTTCACTGGATGGAGTTTGGACAGAGAGCAGAGAACTGGCTCCTCAGGCAAGCTGTAAAGCGGCTTTGTTCATCAGAGAAGCATTTATTGGATATACTTATTAAACATCCGTTTTGCATATTAGTACCAGTCATCCCAGCTAATCTCAGACAACTGTGTGCAGCCCATTTTATTTCATGTCGCATGTAAAAGTAGAAAGTGGTGTTCAAAAATAAAAATAATAAAAAAAAATAAACCCAATGTGATCTGGCCCATGTCACAAAACCCCAATGTCACAATGGATTCCGGTCAGAGCTGCCATTGAACTTCCTGATTCTGCTCCTGGGACACTTTTGTGGGCCCGTGGGGTGCCCAGCATGATTGTACTATCATCCACAACCACGGCTCAATACGGCTCAATCAATATCAGTTACCCAGAATCTTGGGAACTTGCCATTTCCTTTTTTGTTCTGAATTGAAGAGAACGCTGTCTATTTCAACACGGGTCATTGGCAAGAGTCGGGGTGTGTCCAGATAGCTTCACCTTGGCTGCTGCAGAGGATGCACTGAATTTAACTATTTCTAAGATGTCCTTACTTGCAGAAATGACCTCTCTTTGAGTGCACTTGTTATTGTCCAGAAATGTGAATGAATGGCTTTAAAAGGAAGATGAGAACTTGGGAAACAAGACTCTGAATGGCTACGTTGTTTCATCCAGTCTTTATCTATTTTCTTCTTTCCCTGCTTTCCTTCCCCCTGTATGATAGATTGGGACCTAGCTATAGGCTAACACTAGGGTAAATCTTTGTTTCTTTTAATAAATTCTTCTTACAAGATTGCTTCATTGCCATACACCCCAAACCCCTGTGTGTGTGTGTGCATGTGCACACATGCTTATGAATGTGAGTATGGAGAGCAGAGGTAAGTCTCACATGTTGGTTCTCATAGAATCTGAGCACTTTGTGGTTTTGAGACATGTTTTTTCATTGGCCTGGAGTTCATCAACTGGTCTAGACTAGGTGACTGGTGAGCTCCAGGAACATGTGTCTCTCTCTCTCCACAATAGGATACAAGTGTTTGTCACCATGCCTGGCTTTCTTCGTCATCTTCTTCTTCTTATAATTTTTTCTTCACAATTTATTCATTATATGTCCCAATTGAAGCCCCCTCTCAACTCCCCCAGGCCCACCCTCCCTCCCTCTTTTCCCATCCTCTTCCCCTAGTCTACTGAAAGGGGAGTTCTCCACTGTCGCCATCTGCCCATAGCTTGTTAAGTCTCATCTGGACTGCTTGGATCTTCTTCCTCCGTGGCCTGGCAAGGCTGCATCATCAGGGGCAAGTGATCATGGAGCAGTCAACTGAGTTCATGATGGAGGCAGGCCTGGCTTTTTTAAAAATGTGTTTTTAGGACCAAACTCAGATCATATATTTGCTTGGCAAGCACTTTCCAGCCTGAGTCTATATCCATGGGCCCAAAAATTCTTTTAAAGAATCAGAGAAAAAAATTAAAATTCTATATTAGGTAAAGTGCATGACTTGGAGCTGCTTTGCCAAGGCTGAAAGCTGCCTGATATAATAAAAGGAAATCTGAAACAAGCATCACGTAACAAAGGAGCCAGCTTCGAATTTACGGTTGGTTACTGGTGTGACCATGGGATGCTCATTAACTTAATTAGGTCAATTTCTTCAACTTCAGGTGGAACTAATGATTCTTATTTACTTCACACAATGAAGACTGGGTCAGGTAGTATGAAAGTCTTCAGAACGTTTCAAAGGCTGCGGTTGAGATAGGCTTGTGACTTGTTCCCCCAAATCCCGTGTTGGATACATGCAATCCCAGAATATCTGCACCATAAGTGGAACATGTACCGTAAAGCATGGAAAAGCAGTGACCTTCTGATCAGAAGACTGCTGCTGCCATTCTGATTCTTTTCCTACATGGATGCCTTGGACGAGTTAATAATTCCCACGATGCCTCAGGTTTTTTATGTATAAAGTGAAATATCAATACTATCTTTACTTGTAAAGAGGACCACACTGATATTCTAGTAGATGTCTCACCACAAGATTTCTGGACAACAGCAACGAACACCTGGATTTAGAGTTAACTGTTTTCTATGGTGGACTCTCACAGTCACAAAGGAGTTTCCCATTTCTAACATGGCACATTTGAATGACACATAGTGGGAAAGGGATGCATACCACAGGCTTGTATGTGAGCCTGAGCTAGAAATGGATATGCTAGTGCAGGGTAGCTTCCTGCCAACTTAGTGAAAAATCAATAAGTGCTCTGCCATTTTCTGCTTCGTGTGGGCTCTGACTTTGAACACTCACATGCTAAAGCACATCCTGAAGCAAGCTTGAGGAAACAAACCTGTAAGTTTTCCTGCTAGAATAAAGGAAAGGACAGTGATTGCTTAAAAAAAAAAAGTCACAACTGGTGCTTCTGTGAGGACCAAGGTGGACACAAGAGAAATATCACGAAGAAGGTGGAACATCCATGCAACACACACAGAGAGAACATAGGCATGGTGAGGGTCCTACATTTCTACAACACACACACAGGAAAACATGGGTATGGTGAGGGTCTTACATCCCTACAACATAACCCACAGAACACAGAGGCACAGTGAAGGTCCTGAAATTTATACTCACTCTCATCATGTAGACACTCTTCATTCCATCATCACCTAGGTAACTGCAAAAGTGCAGGATTAGTTGCCTGGCAACAATGTCTACATCTTTACTCCTCTCCACACCCATGTGCTATGATCATCAGTCACGCTCTCTTTCTGGAGGCCACTGTGAGTCTCAAGAACATAGCTCTACTGCAGCTACCAGCCTGGAACCAAGACAATGTGCTGAACATGCCACATCTCTGCCCACTGCCATGGAAAAAGAGCATCAAAGACAAAGAGCTCAGCCCAACAGACTAGGTCTTGGAGTCTAGGCCCAGCTCCATGCTGAACCAGCTGCTATGGGTCCTGGGAAGTTTTCTGGACTCCTCTGAGTTTGTGTTTCTTCAGCAACCAAATGCAGATTTTCTATAAATTTATGCAATGAGGATTGTCATCTGGAAAATAAAGTATTATAAAGCTTTTAGGGTCTGCACACCAAGATGTCTGTGGGTCAGTGTGTGGGATGAGTTCTCTGAAGTGTGTGAAGTGAAAGAGTGGAGACTGACCAGCAGAGCTGGCATCAACTAGACTTCCAGCCTCTCCAGAGCTTTCCAAAGCCAGGATGAGACTTTGGCACCAGGAAACCCAGACAGGAGTAAAGGCAAACCTCTTCCTGAATGAAGCAGGTGACAAGTCCTAGTGGATTCTGAAGAGGGCTTATGTTCCTGCCCTTGACCATTGTACAGCCATTTGTGGCCCAGAATCCTTCCCAGCAGCTCTTTCTCTCAGAGAAGGAAATTGGCAGCACTGGGAAGTGAGCAGCTCTCAGCTTGGACTTGATTAGGTCCCAATTTGGGCCTGTGAGCCGAGCCTCCGGCATCATCTCAACCAATTACTGGCCCAGCCTGGCCTGCAGCTGGCTGCTCCCTTCCAAGCTGGACACTTTCCTTCTAGTGGAACAATCCCCTGCTTCTGAGGCAAGAGACCAGGGTGACGGTGGCCTATTATAAAAGATGGGGAAAGACATCATTCACTCAGTGAGATAATGAAGTAGGCAGGGCTTCACCTGCATCCTTAATTGAAAGCAGCAATAACTAACCCCCCTCTGAAATTCACAGTCTTGTGGCTTATATGTATAATAAGTATGGGAATGTAGACGTTCTCCTCAGCTATTGGGCTCTGATGACTATTAAAGTTCATGTCTGGAAGAAGGCTTTTGGCCCAATGGGCTAAGTTATTCTGCCTCTGCCAAACCAAACAGGCAACCAGAAGGGAAGCCTGAGGGACGGAGCTCTAGCTACCCACTTCTCCAGAGCTGCATGTGTTCCTTTGCCTGGGCTAGCCACCGATCAGGACTGGATGCTAAGAATGCTATTGCTCACCCAAAGATTTGCCATTTTGCTCCTTTCTCAGCTCTGTAAGATACTTGTATGTCAAGAAGACCTGAGGTTCAAATCCCAAGAACATACATTAAAAAGTTGGGCCTGAGCATTCACACCCATGATTCCAACACTGTGAGGCAGGAAGAGGCAAACCTTGGGAGCCAAGCTGAAATGGGAAGCTGCAGGTTCACTGAGAGATCCTGTCTTAAAACAGTAAGTGGTAAGCAATAGAGGAAGAAAGTGTCTTCTCTGGCCTCCATGTGAGCCTGTGCACACATATGGATATACAACACAAATGTGCATCATACTAATGAAAAATAAAAAGTAAATAGCTCTGTCAAACACTTCCTTCCAAAAGTCCTCACCCCAGGACTACAAGGGCACAGGGAAAATCCTCCTATAGATACTACGTCTTCCACTGGCTGGAATTCCCAGGTGTGTTAGCATGACCCAAAGCTCTTTCTACTCTTCCAAGAAACTCCACTTCCTGTCATTCTCTGCTTCCCATTTCTGGTGTCTTTTCCATCTTGTCTCTTGTCTGGGATGAAGACACAGCTTATGCTGCTCTCTGTGATAAAGCAGGAGTTCTCCTCTCTTGCTTTTTGGTGCCAAGTGCTCAGTAAGAATATAATTCCATTCTTCTATGCATGTGCCAGCTCTATAACCCCTGAGTGCTTACTCACAGGACCCCAAGTTAACCCAGAACACAGACACTTGCACATCAGATTTTATTGCAATACTATGCAAGTAGCTAAATTATGGAAACAACCAGGTGTCCAGCAACAGAGGAGAGCATATGGAAAAGGAAATTGGTATACATGAGCAATGGAGTTCTTTTCAGAGCAACGTAGTTCACACACACACACACACACACACACACACACACACAAAACAGATGTGATTAGATACTAATATTCAACCCCAGAAGGACTAATACATGTCTTGTTTGTTGCTCATTTGTATTTCATCTTTTGAGAGCCATCTATTTCATGTCATCTGACTAACACTCATCCCTCGGCTGATGCCCCCCTCCTTCATGCCTCATGCTCTAAATCTTTCTGCTTTCCACAATTATGGCTTGGTTACAGGTACACCTCTCGGTACCTTCTTCCATGATGGCTCAGACTGAGTGTGTGTTTTTCTCCCATAGGGCATATGGGATACATTATGGGCAGTGATGACCTAGGGAGGTATTTACTTCGATTGCAGAAACTCCTAAACACACACCTCGCAGAACTATAACTGAGCCATGCTGCCTTGCAACAAGGTAGACCCAGCTGAGGGTACCTGTGACATTATAGAAAGGGCTGTAGCCTTTTCTGCTCCTTTACTATGCTCCTCAAGACAGCCATGTAAATGAAATAACTGGAAAAGGTGAGCTGATGGGAAGGAAAGAAACACAATCTTGGCGTCCACCCCCATTTTCATTATTATAAACTCTCCATGTTTTCTAGTCTCATATCTTCTCCCTCAGAGCCTTTCATTGACCACAATACAGAACTCACATTTGGCTTGCCATGCTACTGACAGGAGGTAAGCATGCAAAAAGAAGAGGAAATAGGAATTGGGCTGAGACTTGAGAAACACAACAGGAAGTAACATCTTCAAGTTATACATAGTATAACTATGACCACATGTGGGATTTTTCTAGAACATTATTCTCTTTAGTCAAAACAGTGATACATTTAAGCTTGAAGATAAAGCTAGTGGGAGGAAAAGGTAGTGGCATGTTCACACAAGCAGAGCTGCTAATTTACAACCTTAATTGACAGTCTTAAGGATAGGGAGAGTCTTCCATGTAGCACAGGAGCAGGTGGCCATTTATTTTCCAGCAGATGAACTGACAGACAGAGAAAAAGGAAACCCAGCCCCCGTGTTTAGAAAGTTCATCATCTACCGAGAGCATAAAACCAGTAGGACTGTAATTAGCCTTGTAAACCCAAGTGCAAAACCAACCAACTGTACAATGCACCCTGGGACCTGATCAAATCCTATTTCCATGAAGTCTCAAGATCTCTATTTAGCCTAAGATTCCCAGCCAGTGACGCATGTGCTGCAATCAATATCTAAGACAATAAAATCTCCCCTAACAGGAAAAGAACTCAAAGAAGTCCTTGGGGTCTTGGTTAAAAGGTCTGGCTTGGGTAATAAACACTTGCTGTTTTAACTGGGCACCTAAGAACAATGTGCGAAAGATCAAGTGACTGCACCCCTGTGACAGCTACCAAGAAGATCCAGGTCAGCAGAAATCCCAGAACTGAAAGACATCATAGTCTCAGAATTTTCCAAAGTATGTTCTTTCAATTTTTTTTCTGGATAGTTTATGTAGAAATTTTTACTTTTTAAATGTCTTCACAGTAAAACGTTCAGTATGTTGTTATCAGTGTGATTCTTAGAAAGAAAAGGATAAGACGTGCATTGTATCTTAGTTGTTTCTCATTTTTTTGATGGGCATCATTCATCGTTTCTATCAAACACCAGTAGCTCTCACTTGTAGATCACCATTAGAAATCAAGGTGATGGGAATACCGTTGTCTCCATGAACAAAATCCTATAACATGCTACTGTTCCCGGACATACACTATTAAAGTGCCTGAAAATTATAGAAATTATATTATCGTCTGCATTAAATTCCTCTTGAAACATCTCAACACATCAACTCAAAATTAAGCATCAGAATTCTGCAGTTGCATTTAAATGTGTTAATAATCACAGGTAAACAAACTCAAGGCTGAAATTGTCCACAAAGAATAGAGGGCAGCTTGCTGCAGGCTCACAAACACAATACAGTATAATTATATGCTGAGACACTTAACCTCAAGAACACATAGAAAATTTACAAAGATCAATTGCTCATAAAAAAAAAAAGAAAAAAGTTGTTAATCAAATGAGAGAGTTATCTAGTAAATGGTTAGAAAATTGATGGGAATTCCTTTGATAACACCATTTTGATTTGATTAGTTGTACTATTTTTATATCTTTAGTAAACAGAGTTTGATTAAACCACTGAGCTCTTTTACTGCAGAAATATTACAAACTCATTAGTGGCTAAGAAAAAGTATAGAAGGAAGATTCAAAATTTATTTTTTAAAACACCCCCGACAATCTCTCCTCATTGCTTTCTGCTTGTATTCTAGCAGTCATTAAAGTGATCATCCCTAGCAGCACAGTTGGGTGTTTTAAATAACATGGGTTGCTGAGGACTAGTGAGTGACTCGGAGGCAGAATGGAGGGGGGAAGCAGGGTTGGTTTCTTCAACATCCTCTCTTTCAGGCTGTAAGAATGAACACCTGGGAAGTCAGCACCCCCAACCCACTCAATCTGAGCTCCGAGCCTTGTTAATTATTAAGAATGGACTAAGGGGAGCAGGGGCAGTCTTCGACCACCTCCTCCTGGAGAGGTGGCCGTACTAGGCCACAGAGAAAGGGGATCCAGACAGTCCTGATGAGACCTGATAGACTAGGGTCAAAGAGTAGGGGAGGAGGACCTCCGCTGTCAGTGGACTAGGGGAGGGACATAGACAAGGAAGAGGGAGAGAGGGTGGGACTGGGAGGAGATTAGGGGGAAGGGGGGAAAAGGTGCATCTGACCCAGAAAGGTAGGTAGACTCAGCTGAACTTCAATGCCTGATTAAGTTATAGGGACCTCACTGAGCAAGAGGGAATTCTGGGAAGAAAAACTTAGTATCTCACTAAAGGAATACTTTTTTGGTCTGTCTCTTTAGCAGGGCTTACGGTGAACCAGTCCCTGTAGGGATGATTTCCTGGCCAAGTGATGGACCCAGTACAACTAGTATGTTAGCTTTTCACCCAAGTCAGAGTCTCTGCTCTCCTGATTAAGAAATTTCCCTAATGGGCCTTGATTGCTGCTCTCACAAGATTCCCATCTGTCCTGTCTTCTCCCTGTAGCTGTCAATGTCTTCTTCCTACAAGGACGCTCACCGCACCGGATTAGATTTCAAGACCTGTCTCCAACTACAGTCATTTTCTATAGTTTTAGGGTGAGGAACCCAACCTAAGAATTGAGGGATGGGGATACAGCTGGATGCTAAAGCTCAGAGTGCTGCTTCTGTAACATAATTACTCTAAACGTTCACAAGATGCGGATCTGTCACCCACATCAAATCACTAGCAAGCCTGTTGACTTTCAGCTCCTAAGACTTCCCCATCTCTCACATGGATTCCAGCAGCAGTGTCTTGCCCGACCTCTGCTGGAATCCAGTGTCTGAGTGATCTTCTGCAGAGAAGTCTTACAGCTGCCTCGTCGCTTAAAATATCTCCTGGTTATTTAAGTATCCAAAAGTTCTAAAACGTTGTCAGTTATATTTATATGTATTTAATGAAAGGGAAGGTTCAAAATATGCAAGTATGCACTTGCAAAGAGTTCTATTACAGCATCATCTACAATAGAGAAGATAAAATCACCTAGATCCAGTAATGTATTGATAATATAAGGTGGGTGAACAACCTTAACTCATATTTATTATTAAATTGTATGCATTACAATAGCCTCCTGCCTCTGCCTCCCAAGTGCTGGGATTAAAGGGATGCATCACTACCACCTGGCTTGGTTTTCTTTTTAAGAAAAAAAATATTTAATGTTTTTAAGTGTGTCTGTGTGTGTATGTGTGTGCGCATGAATGAAGGCACCTGTGGGAGCCGGGAGAGGATGTCAGGTCCCCTGAAATGAGAATTACAGCCAGTTGAAAGACACCTGACTTGAGTGATGGGAACTAACTCCTGGTCCTAAGCAAGAAAAGCAAGTGTTCTTAACTGCCAAGTTGTCTCTCCCATCCCCTTGATTCTTTAATTTGTGAACACTCCACAAAGCAAAACCTCACAGAACTCTCCATTATTCCCCATCATTCCTCACTCCTTACCTTATCCCCATAGTGTAAGCTTGGACTTCTTAAATGTTTGACACTTATTACCTCTGCTTATGATAGAAATTATGTGACCACAGGTATGAAATAGACATACAAATAATAAATCATAAAGAAACTCATTGAAAAACAATTGCTTGATTTACATATAATTTCACTATCAATTAAAGATGAAAGTGAATTTGTTTCCTAATGAGATGACTGTGCTTTGTTTATTTTACATAAAGATCAAATCAGGGCTGAATGTGTGAACACAGAGCTTCTCTAATATTTTTTTAAGGCTGTTAGATATTTTGATCAGTGATAAGAAAACCTCTTTGCAGAGAAATGTGTGGTTCAAAATGACAGAAGGATGTGGTGTGCCATTTGAAATGGCCAGAAATTCTGTTTAAATCCTAAGCCAAAACTCATTGAATGACAAAAAAAAAAAAAATTCAAGTCAGAAATTCAAACAGCACTTTTGAAAACCAAACATTTAAATAGAATGAAATCCCAATATATATTAATTAGATAATTATATTTGAGGAATAATGGCAGAAAAAAATAAAGAGTTTGATTTTTGCATTTAGACCATTATGATTTTATTATAAAACTTTGTATACTAAAGGCTTCTCAGTGTATAAAATACATTAGTCTCAAGTGGGAGCCAGTTGTTTGGGGCAGCTTTCATTGACAGTGGATGATGTGTCAACCAGCTCAGTGCAAAGTACACATACTGTGTTTTCGAATCCAAGGCATGATGCTTCTCAAACTATCCCTCCAAGAAACACCTTGGATTCCTCACATGTTTGATTTTGAATTAATGTTTGGTCATTGAACCCTCAGAAGCCTTTGACTGTTGCCAAGTATCTGTAACCCCTACATTCAAGTATGCAACCCCCATATGGTACCACAGTATGAGAAGCTCAGGTCTAAACTGCCATCATCTTCCTCCTTGACCGATGAGACGTCACCGAGCACATGCTTAATTCAACCATCATGTTGAAGCAAGACTTCCTATTGAAGAATAAATGAGTATTGTGGAGGAAGTGATTTGCCCACCTGCCCATAGCCTACAGATTACAGAGCAGCATCAGCCCACAGACCTCATACTGCATTCTTACCTAATGGAGTACTTCCTCCCTGAGTTTGATAATGCCTTCAGTATAGAGGGGCATGTGTTCAAGTCTAGGTGTATAATTTGGTAACGTTTTATATAAAACACCCGTCTAGCCACTGTATGCAGGTACATACTTTTGAGTGCTCGCAAGGCTCCCTTCTTCCTTCCTGTCAGAGAAAAACACTATCCTGACTTCCATCACCACAGATTGGTTTCTCTGTTCTTGAACTTAAAATAAGTGACTCGGTCCCTGAGTGCTGCTGTGTGCAAGGTTGAGTCTGTGGTAGTCATCCTACGGCCACACACACGATGCTTCATTTTTTTTTCTCGTGGCCCCTGACTTTACACATAGTCCTTCCCTGATTCTGTCTTTGCATTTTGGTGTTTTATCCATGAATTTGTAAGTTGTTCTTAGGGTAACTACGTCGGCATTCATCTTTACCTTCTTCGGTCACTCAAGTCTACTTTGCCATTTAGATTTAAGGTTCAATCCTCCTTTCTTAACTCAAGTTTTTCTTGAAAAATCCTACCTTTTCCTAAGACTAGACCACTTTTTTTTTTCATTCTTGTCTCAGGTTGTTCTGTCTCCCGCTGGGATGATGTTCTCTGAGAGCAAGAGTCACATAATGCCCCCTGTGCTGACCACTACACCATAGGGACCCAGCTCCTTCTTCAACAAAGGAATACACAGAACAATGTCCAACTAAGTGCAAGCCCACCTCAGGTTACAGGCATAAGGTCCTCTTCCCTTTGTCATGGCATTACGAAGTCCGAATACTACACAGTGTGTTCTCTGACCAAGCAATGCCCACAGTGTAGAGGAGGACCAGGAGAGCTCATCACTGAGCCTCTATACAGTGACTTTTGAAATTTTCCCACTAGCAATGAGGGGAAGCTCTGGCATTGTTTCACAATAGACTGTGACATGTTTTTCTTTACAGCACTTCCAGGAAGGAATCCCATGAAGACCATTAAGGAACGTGTGAACAAGGATGAACACAAGGGGAAAATAATGATCAAGAAAAAAAAAAGTGAACACTGCCTTTCTCAGGATAGTGAGATGCTGTAAGGCTGTCTCCTTTGTATTTTAATTTCTAAATTCTCTGTATGTAATGCACGTTGTGCTCATGATAATACAGTGTTAACTATGAAAAAGTCAGCTCTGCCTGTCCTGTAAGGACACAGTAGGAACTGAATGAAATGCATTTTGTCATTGATACACAGGGGTAGTTCCTACAGCTGAGGGAATAGAGCTTTCCCCTAGACAATCTGGGAGGAGGTAGAGGGAACACAAATTAAAAACAACTACTGCATCAGTTGCTTTCCCAGATCATGGTTTAACCAGAAAGCACATGCCCAAATAAGCCTGAAATTCCTCACTGCCTAGCGAAGCTCTGAATTGTCAGGACCTCAGAAAGAAAGTTGCTAGGTCCCAGAGACAAAAGTCCCAAATCCCTGCAAATATTTGAGAACAGTTGGCCTGGCCAGTGCTGTAGGTGACCTTGTTATTGCCCACTTTCCATTCATCGATGATAAGATTCAATGACAACGTTGGGGCTTAAAGGTACAGAGTCTCTAATTAGAATACCCTGGTCAAAGCCAGCCCTAACACTAGCTGTGGTGACCAAACTCTTGGGCATCTCTTCTGTACAATGGTGACGTTAATCAACCATTCCTGCCTCAGAGGCCAGCAGGGAGGAGGCAAGGGGGCACACTTGCCTTGAATACCTGAGGATGAAGAGGGCTCTTCTGCTTGTTTTGATGAGGAAAAGGGGGGCAGGGGCTTCTAAAAATCCCTCATTGGCTGATGCTGAGACCAGAGTTATAACCCCTTAGATCTTGGTTCCCCACCACCACCACCCCATCTAGGAATTGTTCATTCATTTTTTTGGTTCTAGAGGCGGCAAAACAAATTTTGCATGTTTTCCCCAGAGAAATTCCAGGGGGACAGTAAGAGACAAAGTGAGAAAAGGCAGAGAAAGAACAGTGGCAGAGAAAAGGGGTGTGTGTGTGTGGACAGGGACACATAACAGATTGCAACTGCCAGTTTGGCAGCAGGAATGAAGCCTCCGAAAAGATGCTCACTTGCCAGCTGGGTTTTGCCAGTGATTGTTTTTTTTTTTAATTTTCTTTTTCATTTGTGTTCACACTTCCCCCTCTTGTGGCCCATCAGAAAATCACAGGTGCTGTTTTGCTCTCAGCACTAGTGGATAGGCCTGGCTAAGGCAAGCCAGGCAAAGACAACTAGGCCCAAAACTCTACTTGGATTGCAGAAGAGGGAGGGGAACCAGGCTACGCTGTACTCATGTCCCACCCCAGTTCCTTCTCCAAATGTCTTGTGAGCAAAGGGAGCTTTCCATTCTCATCTTTAAAGGGGAGAATAGCTCCAAGAGACCCAAAAGCCACATTCTCCAAAGAAGAGTCCTCCCCTCCACCCAAAGGGCTTAAGGAGCTGCTGGGATAGAGTCATTTAGGGGCAAGTCCGCAGAGAGACAGATGATATATCCAAGCAGGTCCAAAGGAGAACCGACCCTCTACTGCTATACTTACCCCACTGAAGCCAGCCCATACACACAAAACGCACTTCTTCAAAGGACTCAGTAAATGTCACTCTTCATACTGTCCACCGACACCTCCTCCCTAGATCGTTACCTCTAGGGAGCATCCCTACCTGCCACACCTTATTCCTTTTCCTAATGCAACCTGAGCCTGGTCTGCTCTCTATTGCAATTATGTGTGCCCTTGTCCCACCTTTCCCTAGGGATGAAAGGGGAAAGTCTGTGCTTTGTGCAACTCCAGGGATCTAGCCTCGTCTGAGGAAGATGCGCAGTAATATTTCACGGATGCAAATGACCCCCACACAACATCTCTGTTCCAGAGAAGCGGGACCAGGGGAAGCTGTGTCTGAAGCTAGGGTAATGTCAAAAGGCACTGGGACCCTTCCCTAAGAATTCTGCAAAGACAGTCATCTGTGCCAAAGCATAGCTCTACCTAGACTTACGTGATCCCTGCATTTAAGAAGGGAGGGAAGAAGAGCTCAGGGAAGATGGAAAACAGGAGAGAGAAGGGAGGGAAGAAGAGCTCAGGGAAGATGGAAAACAGGAGAGAGAAGGGAGGGAAGAAGGAGACAAGTCTTACGAGACAGTGAAATCCAGCTTTAGGATATGGGACTGTCCATACCCATTGGAGTTTTGTTGTTGTTGTTGTTTTGTTTTTTATCTTTCTCAGTTTTGAATGATTTCAAAGACAAAAAGTTAAGGCAAATGCAAAGTCAACTCTATTTAAGCCCATTTCTAGGTTTAAAAGTGAAGTGGGTATGTGGATAAAAACAATGGAACCAAAATACATGGCAAAATGAGTTTTCCATCCCAGAACATAGGTGGGTTTTAGTGTTTACAAACAAAATACAACTGAGTATAAGTTCTGTGACTGCATGTTTATTTACATTTGCATGATTTACGTGATTTACAGCTTTTATCAAAACATCAGAGGTTTGTAAATCCCATACCCCCTCCCAAAGTGTTAAAATAGTAGCTTACTGAGAGACAAAAGAACTTTAATTATGGAGTTAACAGTTGTAGGAAGCTAGATAAAACCAGTCAAATTTCAGAGACAAGGACTAGCTTGGAAAGCATGCAACCTTGACACACCCTCTCCCGTTCCTCATCCACATAGGAAAGCCAAGCCCAAAGACAGGACAGTGAGACTGACTCCAGGAAATGAGACATGTATCACTGATTTCTAAACAACAACTAGGACCACAATGATTTCCTTATGTCATGGGGCTTCCCTTGTCTCCTAGAAAAGCTATTCTAAAAAACATTTCCAGACAACAATGGCTATCTTGTCAGCTCTCATAGACAAGGGCATGCATCTTTATTTGAAACCAGATGAACGCATTCTCACAGGGCTGATTGCAAAGGAAGCTTTGTATAGTGGGTTAGAGGCGTATCACGGGGTCCACGGATATTCTCAGCTGTAAGAGAGACGGAGTGGGCCACTAACTAAGATTGATGGATGGTACCAGCCCCGGCAGACCAAACACAATGCTGGGATGGCCAAGTGGGGGAAGAAAATTAGTTTGCAAGATTAGAACATATTAACACAAGTCAGACAACTGTCATGTCACAGCTCCTCACCATAATGCTGATTGGCAGGCAAGCATTTCTGATTCTGATGGCCACGGAGGCGAAGCGTCTGCAATCTGTCTCGCATGACATTCCACCGGCTGGCAAGTCCCTGCTGCTGGAGAAGTCAGCTTTTCTTAGAAATCTGTCCCCTTGGGTCTTGTTTGTCAGGCCCCCAAGCCAAAGGTACATGGTAAAGTGGGACAGGGCAGGGTGGATGTACTAGCTATCAGTGGTGTCAGCTGCCAAGAAATTGGGAGGCTTTCTGAACTTTGCTCAAGAGGCCCTGTCAGACAACTTGCAGGCCTGGTATTGGGATGGCCAGGACAGAGAGATACAAGAGACAAGGTCCCAGCCCCAAGGAGGGTCTTACATCACCAAAGAGTTCAGACCTACATGTGTGGTCAAGTTCAGTAATGAAGCAAAGCAGGCCAGTGTTAGTAGTGGTCCCTTGGTTAAACCTTATCTGGTTGATTCCAATCAATGCCCCTATCACTCCTCTCTGGACTCCACAGAAGATATGCATAGTTATTTTCATTAATATTAAGTTGGAAGAGTTGGGAATCAGTCATGACTCACTGAATGTCCTGAGTGGCACTATGTGGTTGGTATTTTCAATATGGGTCTTTGTTTTGACTTTGGTTGTTTTTGTTTTTTGTTTTTGTTTTTTTTCCAAAGCAAGATTTTTCTGTGTAGGCCTAGATATCCTGAACTCACTTTGAAGACCAGGCTGTCTCTACCTCCCAAATGCTAGTGTTAAAGTAACCCTATACCATCTGGCTTCAATATGGGTCTTTTAAGTGGTGTGATAAAATAGTAGATACAAAAGATTTTTGTTAAAGTGCAGGAAGGATGTTATGTTAACTCTGGCAACAACCCTAAAATGCCAGTGGCTTCACCTAGCCAACACAGGGCTCTCACCTCTGTAAAAATCAGCTGCTGTTGGCCACCTTCTCTAAGTCACTGACTTTTCTCAGGTTAACGGTTCAGAGATCCTGGCTGCTTTGAGAGTGACTGAAGTAATGCCATCTTGTCCTGATCTTACTCTGAGTCTATTTCACGTCTACTCAGAGTTTCTGCTGAGCTCTTCAGCCTCTAACACCCTGAACAGTCATGTCCACCTTGACAACACATTGAGGACTTTCCATGAACCTGACCATGGCTTATAGGCTGGATATGTAACCAAAACCATTGCTACACAGTCCCCTTGACCTATACCCGGCAAGGTTATGGTTTTTATAAACACTTTATAAACACTGTGCCCCTACACTTAAGGGCCATGAGTTCTTTGGGGCAAGGGCCTGTGCTTGTCACCAGCAAATAAAGAACTCTAATTTGGCCTTATATGCACAGTGGTCTACAGCTGCATGCATTCTGTGACTTTACTTTTTTCTCAGCATTCTTAAAATTTATTCTTTTTTTTTCTGCACAACTGCAACTCACTTTTCAGTGTTTTCATAAGTTTCCACTGAAGGACCACAATGAGCTATGTGCCCATGCCTACTGATGAATGAATGGCAATGACAATGAATGACAATGTCCACACCCACTACTAAATGAAAGACTACAGTGCTCACACTGACACTGAATGGCCTACCGTATCCATGCCTACTGTCAAATGAAAGGCTACAATGTCCATACGATTGCATGGACACTTGTGTTGTCTCCAGATTTGGACAACACAGCGATAGTGTGTGCTATGCACATTCTTGTTCCTGTATCCTAATGAACTTGGTCAAAACTGTCTCTACAGAAAGTTAATCAAAACAACATGTGAGGTGTAAGTTGGCACAATGGGCAAATACATTGATAAATGTATGGATCTAAGCAAATTTTAAATATACAAAATAGTAGTCCTTATAGATTATAAAACAAGCAAGAATATGTATTAAAAAAACAGTACTGGTTCTCCAGCAAGAACTGATTGAAAATATATCCTAGAGTCCCTGTAATTTTCAGAAAGGTGGCAAATTTATTGTCTAGTTTTTGGCTTCTGTTAGTTAAACATACATCATATATTTTAAGATAATTACAAAAAGGAAATAACTAAAATAAAACTATAAAGCAACAATACTAAATTTGAAAATAGGAAAGAACCAAGAAAAAAAAAAGAAAAGAAGATAAGACATACAGAATTACAAAATAAGATAATGGATGGCTACAATATAAACATAAATCAACTTGATCCACTTAAAAACAAGTATCAAATCGTGTGTGTGTGTGTTTAATTAATGTGCCAAATGTGACCAAGGAATGTCTTCAACAATCACATTGGGTCCCCAGGCACAGCCCACATGGGAGATCAAAAATCAAGCTGCAAGCCCATGGTTCTTCTTTATCTTAATTGATGTTACATTTATTTCTTGAAACCAGTTGTACCTTTCAAAACTTGTGCAAGGACTGTAAGCATTGTGGAACCCTGGACTTATTTATTTAAATGTTAGTTCCAAACCAACTTTTCAAAACATCTCTTTTTGATTGCCACTTATAAAATTTCCTAATGAATGTAATAAAAGAAATCAATACATTTTCTTTTATAATGACAAAACCACACCGTCTCAAAACTACGATTGATGTTGAGATGGTAGTAGAGATGAGTGGAGATTTGTTGTTTAACTGGCCCATAGGTCATGAGAAAAAAAAGAATTGGACATTAATCTGGGGCTTTTGGCCCAAGCAGTTAGATAGAAGGATTGCTACCATCTAAGATGAAGGTAACTATGGGAACAAGAACAAGATGCTCCCAGAGGGAGAGAAACATCCAGATAAAAGGACTTCTATCTCATGAAAAGCAACCATTCCCCAAGAGTTGTGAAGAATTTCACAATTGACACACACACACAAACACACACACACAAAATCTAAAGAACATCATTCTGCAAGAAGACCTCAAGACTGATTAACTATATAAATTCAACATGATGATTCATAAGATGCTATGAGTCCGGATGGTCAACAATTCACTTCTGAATAATTAAAGAATACCATGGCTCAAGAATGCAGAGTAGGATACTGCCAAAGGCTTCTGCACAACTGTCCCACATGGTGAGCAATGGGCCATGGTATTGTGTTAGGTGGTGGAGTGCCTGCCTAGGGTGTCTGAAGCACAGGGTTCAGTCTCCAGAACTGTACAACAGACAGGGAAAGGGTATCATACCTAGTACAGACTGCCTTAGTTACTAGTGAAGACATTTCCTTAGGATTCGGAAGAAAGAAAGAAAGAGAGGGAGGGAAGGAAGGAGAGAAGGAAGGAAGAAAGGAAGGAAGGAAGGGCAGAAAGAACAGAAAGAAAGTATAAAAATAAAAACCATTAGGAATTGCAATCAGCTGGAGACAAACAAAAGGTACCACATCACTGCTGAGAAAGGGCAAAAAGCCTGCAGAAGGTGGGAAATTGAATGCGCCGTCCTGTATATGCCTAAGAAATTAGGAGAGCACAGTCATTGTGGAGGATTACAAACAGCAACAGTGGAGCCTCCAAAGGAGGCTGCGAGCTGATAGGAAAAGCCATGACAATTCTTAACTGCAACTAATTGAACATTTAATAGGCTAGCTTAATATATAATAAACAAAGATTTAATCAAAGTACCCAATCCAAAAGGATTACAGAGCATTCTGAATACCTGAGCACCTGGAAGGAAAAAAAAAAGACTGTGTTACCATACTGATGAAATAATGACAGCTAATGATATATACATATATACCTTTGAAGACAAAATTGCTGGCATACTGAGTGGAATATCATTGTTTCACAAGCGGTGACTGTTAATTAATTGGCATATTTTATTATAAGGAATTCAGATTCAAATGAATGCAAAAAATGTAAAAATTGCAGATTACTCTGTACTTATCCGTATGAATAGCAAATGTCACATTTTCTGTATCAATTTGAAGCTAGCATCGTAGATATTTAGGGTAAACCTTACTTTTAGAAAGCGTTCTAGAAACCGACACTGCCAGAGAGGTTGCCGTAGTATATGAGCTACTCGTGTTCTCACATGAATTCTAGCCCCCACGACCCTTTCAAAAGGGTCAGTCTAGTGTTACAGTACTGCTCTAAAAATTCTGTAATTATTTCCCACATCTTTCGTAAGATTCCATGCACTCTGCCCAACAGATTGGCCATAAGTCCATCTGCTTTGATAGTCTGCAGGGCAGAGCCTTTCAGGGGCCCTCTGTGACAGGCTCCTAGCTTATTTCCGGTTTTCTTCTTCTTATGTCAATCTGCTTGTGGGAAATAGTAAGATAGGGAGAGGACAGGAGCTACACAAGGAGAGCAACAAAACCAAAAAATCTGAGCACAGGGGTCTTTCCTGAGACTGATACTCCAACCAAGTACCATGCATGGAGAAAACCTAGAACCCCTGCACAGATGTAGCCCATGGCAGTTCAGTGGGTTCCATAGTAATGGGAACAGGGACTGCCTCTGACATGAACTGATTGGCCTGCTCTTTGATCACCTCACCCTGATGGGGGAACAGCCTTACCAGGCCACAAAGGAAGACAATGCAGCCACTCCTGATGAGAGCTGATAGACTAGGATCAAAAGGAAGGAAAGGAAGACCTCCCCTATCATTGGACTTGGGGAGGGGCATGTGTGGAGAAGGGGGAGGGAAGGTAGGATTGGGAGGGGAGAAGGGAGGGGTTTATGGGGGATACAAAGAGAATAAAGTGTAATTAATAAATATTAAAAAATTCTGTAATTAAAATATAACATGGATCTACCCTGAGTTAACTGAGTTAATTCACCAATCCTGGTGGAACAACAAATAGTTAAGGCTTAAATGACTTAATTTCTCAGTATCATAGCAACTACTAGCCCACTGCCCAGCCTCTTCTGGATGCTGAAGGTAGACACTCTTTCTCCGCAGTGGAATGACCTGGCCCACAGGTCTGTCTGCGGAGACCCTGAATGGGGGAGTGGGAATGCAAAGGGACAAGAGACACAAAGAATGAAGACCAAGACAGGCGGTCTGCTCACGGTCTCCGCTTCTTCGAATTTTTCATACAACTTTATAGGGAGAAGGCAGGGCAGAAGGAATGTAATTTCCTTTGGCAGGGTTACTAAGTGACCAGGAATCACAGGATGACCCACCAGAGGAGTCACAAGATGTGCTAATAATGGTTGTTTGGAAAGTTCCTCAGAAGTGTTACATGGGAAGCCCCAAGGGGGGCTTAAGGTATTTTAGGAAGATGACCTTATTGCAAGTCCCAGGTCAGCCAGGAATGCACTATTGTATCCAAGCAGTATGCCATTAATCCAGGTCAGGCCAAATGCCAAGAATTCCGGGGGCAGGAGGATGCCAGAAGGCCCCCACAGTGGAACAGTATCCCAAATCACTTTTTAAAATCTGCTCTTTGAGAAGCTTTCACATCCTCCATTTTGATTTTCGGGTTCCTGAACCTAACGATTCTCAGCACAAGAAGAGTTCATGGTCTGTCCTAGTCAATGAGCACCTCTCTTAAGAGGAGCAGCCTCGACCTCATTCCACTCCTTGGTCAGCATCACAAAGACGACCACCGTGCGTCTCATTGTGTGTTGACAGATGGTCTAACAGCCAGCAGGAGTTTCCAGAGTACCTAAGTTGTTTATATACAGTGAATGTCTGTGTTCTGACATTACAGGAGTGCCTACTTAGGTCTGGCCAAGATTTAAGTAAGTACTGGGACTGACACTCATCTGAAGCAGTCAAAAACTCAGGCTATTGATAAGCCCTTGCAAATAACAATTTATTTTTCTTCTAGGGAGTCTCCCTGGGAAAAGAAACTACTCTGAAGAGCAGGCCAAGTGGCAGATGGCCAGTGGGAAATGGACTCAACGGCGTCTTTGGAGGTTCCTTGTCTCATAATGTCATGTCTGGGCCTTTCTTTTTTTAAAAGTTTTGTCTTATTTTTATTTTATTTATATATTATTTTATTATTTTTGCCCTACAGGTCCTGTGTGCATATTTTATGGCTTTCAGGTTAGTATTTTTATGTTGCTCTTGAGTGTGTGAATGTGGGTCTTTATGTCTATGTCTTTGTTTGTTTGCTTGTTTGTGGGATGTTTGTGTGTGTGTGTGTGTTTGTATGTATGTGTGTGTGTATCTGTGGGGGGTGTCTGTGTGCATGCACATGTGTATACACATGTGTATCTGTGTGTGTGTCTGACTTTTCTTGGGCTCTTTTCTTTCTGCTTCTTTTGTCCTATTCCAATGTGTTAGATTTGTTTTATTATATCATAGCATATCACATCATATCCTATCATTATCCCTTATACGCCTGTGTGTTTTCTAATGAGAGACAGAAAGGAGGTATATGTGGATGGCGGGTGGGCTGGGAGGACTAGAGGGAGGGGAAACCATAATCACTACACATTATGTGAGAAAAAAATTATTTTCAATAAGAGGAAAAATCAAAAGTAAAGAAAACTCAAGATAAATGTGTCAGTTGTTTTTAGACACCAAAGAGACATTAAACTGTCAGGAAAAGAAGAAACACTTTTAATTGTTCCTTATTACTAGCTGATGAGTTTTGTTTTGTTTCATTTTCAGACCACAGAACAAAGAGATGGGATACAGGCAGATCCTGGTACTCTCTCTGAAGTAAGAAAATGAGCTAGGCGTATAAGGCATACTGAATTAAAGGGTTCGATTCTGAGAGTGGGGAAAGGGGTGGAGATCTGAAACTTAGGTCCCTTTAAGGTTTTCATTGAATAATGCTTAATATGGATATATAAGAAAATCACTCAGAGCTAGGAAAGAAAGATTTCAAAGAGATTAGAGTGAAAGTATCTGGTACTTAGACAGAGCTGGGAATAACGTGTTCCTAATATCAAGAAGAGGAGAAAAAAAAACTTATGTCATGTGGTAACTACACAGGAAAGCGTTTCCTAAGTATTAGGAAAAATGCATCCACAAACTAAAGGCTACTTTGGTTCTCCCAGAAAAAGGTTATAAGCCAGCCTTGAAAGGCTATTCCAAACCCTAACACAAAATTAAAAGGTGTTTATAAAAATGCAAAAGTAATCTAACACTCAAAAAGATAAAATCCACAATGTTTTTCTATCAAAGCAAAAATAAATGAGCATGAGATGAGGACCTACAGAAACAAAAAACAACAAAAAACAATGAAAACTTCCAAATTATACATATGATAGGATGACACAATTAGTTTAGAAAGATACAGAAATAACTTTTGTAAAGACATCCTGTATGTTCATGAAGGTAAAGTGAAGGGATGATAGGACTTCTGAAACATAATATCTAAATCAAGGATCTAGAGGTAAAACTTAAGGTCTATGATCAGAATTTATTGGTTGGGCCCACCAGCAGGCTTGATAATGCAACATAAGACATGGATGAACTTGAAAACGTAAACGTAGAAACTATCTAAAATAAAGCACAATCTTAACCAAGACAGAAAAAAATACCGAATAGCCTAGGAGATACAGGCTGAGCCCAGGTACCCATCAGCAAAAAAAGGAGCTCTCCAGTGCCATAGATCAAGATAATGCTAAAGACTTTAATGCGCTTGTGAATGGAGTCTTCGCACTCCTAGAATTTATGTTGGAGAGCACACAACAGCAAGTAACTCCTGCTCCGAGATATCTGATGCCCTCTGCTGGCCTCCCAGGGCACTTGAACATATGTGGCAGATGTTTACGAAGATGCATACATACATACATACAGACAGACAGACAGACAGACAGAGACACACACACACACACACACACACACACACGAGTGCACCCACACGTGCTTTAAAAAAGAACCCAAAGTCACATTCTTGTCTTTCTTAGTTAACAATAAATTACAATGGCAACCAGGTCTTTGGGTGGGTATGTATACAGCCCAACTCAACCAAAGGTATTTGAGAGATCTTAGTACTGAACTACTCATCCTGGCTCAGGGCTCCATATTTATATTTTTGTAAATTCCCTGATGGGCCCAGAAAAAACAAGCAAGATTAGATGATTCTAAAGAGACAATCGGGTAGCAAACTCGCAACTAGGGGCCAGCGGACCAATACCTGACATGGTTTTTCTTTATTTTACTTTCTTTCTTTTTCTTGTCTTTCTTTTTTTCCCCCTACACAAAGGACAGAGCAATTGCTAAGCCTGGTCCTGAAAACAAGGCCTTTGTTTTGTGTGGTTACCACATGGTCTCGTCCTCTCTCTTTGGAATTTGACAAGCAAATTGGCATTTGTGTTTCTGAGACTGTCATAGAATAGTGATTGTTAATTATACCCTAGATGTCCTGCCTCATTCTGCCATGGATGTATTATGCTAAATGTGTTTAGTGAGCAAAAGATCTTAAATTTGATTTCAAGTTGCCTATCTCAGCATGCCAGTCAGACCCGCCCCAGGTCAGAGAGCTCTCAAGGGGGCTGCTCAGAGTTCTCCTGCTGCCTAATCCCTGGTTCTAACATAGACCAGGAAGTATTCAGAGGGTCCAGCAGATGTCAGTGTGAAAGCTGTGACCCTCTTCAGGTTGTACAGTAGATTACAGCAGCCACTGCCCTAGAAAAAATATTGTCTGAGTGTTAATTTCAGAGACAGTAGTTTGCATAAGAATCTATCTCTCTAACTGGTAAAAATTCTGACCTTACAACTCCACCCCAAAGCTGGGTGAGAGATGCAGTTACCATGCTAAAGAAACTTTAGGGGATGAGAGGTATGAAAAGGATGCCTGCCTGTCAAAATAAACATACTGATGCCCACTGTCTGGTTTTCCCTGCACCGTCCCTCTGAGTTGATTCTCAGCACCTTTGGTTTAACTTGAGATGCTATCACCTGATGGCCATAGACTGCCAGAGACACCACAGCCAGGCTTTAACCTTCTTCGGTGCCTTATAATTAGCAAGTGGCATTGCCACACGAGACGTAGATACATAAATGTGCCTTTAACGTTCTAATTAATTTTAGGGTTCTTTGTATATATTAAGAAAATAGCAGAGACCACATAACAAGTATCTGTATGTCTACTATATAATTTAATAACTAGTGGTGTTTTACTCTGGATGCTGAAGGTTTTTTATGGTTAATGAAGTAGTTTAACATACTTGTCAGTCCCAGCCCCTTTCCTCTCTTCATGGGTTAGACGTTACCTTTTAAGTTCACGCACATCAACCCTGTAATTGTTTTCTGGGACTGACATAACAAATCCCTGCAAGCCGCGTGTCTTAAGGAACAGGAATGTATCATCCCATGTTTCTAAAAGCTAAGAGTCTGAGATAAAGAAAGGTGTTCAGCAGGGCTGTGATTGTTAGTACTGTCAACTAGGAGACAAGCCTCGGGTGTGTGTGTGAGGCTATCTAGATCGGGTTAGGTGGGAAGACCCACCCTAAGTGTTGATTGCACCATTCATTGGGGTGGGGACCTGAATCGAACAAAAAAAGTGAAAATGAACCAAGCACAGACGTTCGTTGTTCTCGCCTTCCTGATGTTAGCCACAATGCGACAACTGCCTCAAACTCCTGTTGCTGTGATGTCCCAGTCAATACGGACTGCACCCTCAAACTGTGAGCCAAAACAAGCCCTTCCTTCCTTAGGTTGCTCTTGCCATATAGTTTGCCACAGAAACAAAGACAATCAGTAACAGAAGGGCATAGGTCTAAGGTGGCTGGGGCCAGCTCTGTGCTTGTCTTCTAAGCTCCTGGCACGTCCTGGGCTGGGGCAGCAAAACTCCAAGTTCATATGACACCCTCTGTGGGCATGTCTAAATGTCCTCATTTTATAAAGCACCTATCATATTTGATTAGAGGCCCAGCCTACTGTGATAGGACCTCACATTAGCTAATTACATTTGCGGTGACCTTAAGGTGGCATTCTGAGGAATTTTGTCATGTGAATCTCAGAGGGATAAAAGTCAACCCACACCACCACTTAAGTGTTGGTGTTTTGATAATATATAGCTTTCTAATAACTGTACTATAATATAATGCATTTTCAACTTTGGCATAACTAGCATTGTATTATGCATTTTAAAAAAACTTTCTCTTTTTTTAACCAAAAATAATTTTTGAGATATGCTCATATTTCCAGTGTTTCATCAGGTGAATTTGCCACTATCAATCTATTCTCTCTACTGAAATGTAAAATAACTACACAGTTCAAAATGGTACCCAAGCAGAAATAATAATGTGTTTTGGGCTGAGATCATGGGAGCTTCCTGGTTTGGGTCCTCACCAAGACTGTGTGATTCTAAGTGAATTTCACAACCTTGCAGTGTTTGTGAGTTCAAGGATCAGCAGGGTGTTCTAGGCAGCAAGAAGAGCCACTTCACAACTGCAACATGCTGTTAAACAAGGAAGGGGTTTTAACTGATGAGCAGGTTTAAATGTGGTATTTGAGAGAGTCCCTGGGATTTCAGGTGAATGTCCTAAGCACCTTTAGGGAACAGGTGTTAGACCTAGTCCCTTTACCTCTAAAAGGTATTTTTCTGTTTGATTTTTGTTTTGTTTTTCAAGACAGGGTTTCTCTGTGTAGCCCTGGTTGTCCTAGAACTCACTCTATAGAATAGCCTGGTCTCCAACTGAGAGATCCGCCTTCCTCTGCCCCATGAGAGCTGGGTCTAAAGGTGTACACCACCACACCCATCCTCCAAGAGGGTCTTTAAGGAGGAAATTGATCCCACTCTTTTTTGTTTGTTTTTTTCTGAGTGGATATATTTATTTTTTTGCAGATCACAATTTGCCCCTACTGAATTGTTGCATTAGCTTTTCCATGATAGAAGAAAAGGGTAGTGAAAGCCACATTTAATTACAGCTTTCCCATGACTTGAAGAATCGTTCCACCTAACTGGGAGTCTGTGGCTGCCTGTCTGACCTTCTCTCTTTCTTCACTCACTAGATTTAAACAATGTCTGGCTAGTGAATGCACATGCCTTGTTTATTTCAGTATATCAAACATCCCTGAGTGTTGACAGACCACTTAGTCTCTGTTTATTTTTTTTAAATATGGTAACACAATGAGGGTAGAGTTTTTTTTAACTTTTTATAGATTCTTTGTAAATTTCACATCATCCCACTCTTCTGATCATGAGTCACACCAAGCAGCCTATCTGCAATGCTTCCAGACCCTCCTGAAAATATGCCCAATAACCCATCTGCTTGTCTGCAGTCTCTGCTGCTTAGGGGTTCTTGTCATAGTGTCTGAGAACCGGGAGAATGAAGTAAATCTGAGAGTCAGAAAACGTGGCATGCCTGAGGTGGGCTGTGTTGGCCCATAATAGAGAGTAAGAGGCCCATCAGCACATCCAAGGACTCTGCAAGTTTGTCTAAGGCAGAGAAGAGGAGGACACATTTGTAGGGAAATCACAAGGTCTCTGGCTATGGAGCTCCCACTATGGACATACGGAGCTTCCTGACAAGTTATCTCAGACAAAGAAAGGTCAGTGTCATTACTCAACACCACTTCTTCTTAGATGGTGGTGTGACATCCAGGTCTGAGCTCTTTCTGGGCCTTAGAAAATCAACACAAATCTCACTCCCTGAAGAGTCTATGAAAACCTCCATGACACTCATAGACACTGGATGCTTGAGGAAAATGTTAGGAAACAAGATAGAATCTGCTTTCTGGAGGCAAAAAGTAAGTTGGAAACATACCCAGGAAAGACATCCACTTTCTTTGCCTGCTGCTCTGACCATTACAATAGCTCACTCAGGCCAAGTGTAGGGAACAAGCCTTGAGTGAATGTGTGTTGACATGGACACAGCCATGTTAAGGATCCCAATGCCCTAGAGCTATAAGAGTGGCCAAGCCTTCCCTGGGGGAGTCACAGGTGAATGGCAAAGCACTCTGGTGTGAGTGTAAATGGATGGTGTGTGTTCATGTCCATTGTACTTTACTCCCCTGGCGGTTTACAGCCTGATGATTGCTCCCTACAGAGACTGCTCCTAAGAAGATGAGCTAAACCGGCTTCCTTGTTCAGGTGTATATAACCCTGCCTCTTTGTTTATGTGTATGCAGTAATCCCACCCCCTTGTTCAATTGTATCCAATAACATCTCAACTATGGATAACAAATATGCTGACCTTTGGGGTGCTGTGGCTGGCGTCTCCAGCAGGGAGCTAGTGTACCCAACCCCGGGATTTCTCAGCTCACGTGCCTGTCCGTTATTCAGTCTCTTGCTGCTGACAGATAGGTCAGTCCCTGAAGACATTCACGGACACCCAGTTGAAGAAATGGCTCAGTCAGCAGGGCAAACTCTCCAGTATCTGTGTGGAAACAGGAGGGAGGCAAATGCACACCAATAATGCTAGTGCTGTAGAGGCTGAGACAGGAGGATTCTGACTTGGTACCCAGCCAGTCAAGCTGAATTGGTAATAGAGGAAGACAACTCATATTAATATCTGGCTGCCATGCACACGTGTGCATGGGTATCCCCCACACATATACTGGACATACAAACAAGCAAGCAAAAAAGACTTGTTCAGAATTTGGAAATTCTCTCAAAAGCTCTTTGTACAAAGTGTCAAGTAGAAATGAAGTCGTGAGTCAGCTGTTTGTGTTATGTGTCCTATCTAAACAGATCTCCCCAAGTGGAATAGAACTCTGGAATGCTTTGAGGTATAGGTTACTAAATCTTGACATGTTGAGGTTTGTGAGGCACACACTCACCCCTCCCCCACATCATTGCATTCCTCAAGGGATATGTGAATTCAGAGAAAGCAAAGCCCAGCTGGGAGCAGTGAGTGGCACTTTTATTCCAAAAGCTGTGATTTATCCACCCTTCCCTGAGCGCAAACACCCAAAGATTCTCACCCATCTGCAAGGCAATTCCCAGCTGTCACCAGTGGTCACCATGACCTGCAGTGAGAAATGTGGTTGTTTTACTTGATGGTGGAGCCCGCCTACACTAGCTTGTCTTGAGCTAGAAAGAAGAGAGGCTATGACCCTCTCTTTGGAGACAGGGTTTCTCTGTATAATAGTTCTGGCTGTCCTGCGCTCACTCGGTAGACCAGGCTCACATCTTTGAACTCACAGAGATCTGCCTGCCTCTGCTTCCCTGAGTGCTAGAACTAAAGGCATGTGCCACCTTGCCCGGCTGCGATGAGAATCTTGTTTCTGAATGATGACAAAAACTGAAAAATAAGCGCATGAAACTTTATGGAGTTTTCTATGGACTTACAGTTGGACTCTGTAGTTTCCTTTGAAGGTTTCAAATCAAATGAGTTCTGCCATCCTCTCCATAGATAGATAGATAGATAGATAGATAGATAGATAGATAGATAGATAGATAGATGATATTATATACACATTTACATATCAATATCCTCACTTCTGTTTCTATCAATCATATAAAGCCCCCAAATCTCTGTAAGAAATCTGAATAAAAGTCACCATGAAGAAGATAATGAGATTATGAACACAGAGATTTCCACCGATTCCTATGTAGAGATGTTAAGGAAAAAAATTAATACAACTCTTACCGGAGGCTTGAAAATGGAATCAATAGTGTGTGCCATCCACCTTGATTGATCTTGTTCTTCTGACCAAAGATGGAGCCCACATACAGAGAAGCCATTTAGAGATTTTTTTCTGGCATAATAAGGAGTCATCAAGGGCTTCTGCTTTCATGAAGTTATATTTTACTCCCAATCCCATTTTTTTCTCTCTGAAATAATTTCCATGCCTACTTTTCTAATTCCAACAAGTAAATAACTAAAGATGCATACACACATATATATTTAGAATGTAGATTATTTTTCTCAAAAAGTTTGGAATTTCCAAATATATTTCAACTTTTAAGAGCACACATAATACTTGAAGTTATATATATATATATATGTAGATGTGCTAAGGACAATGATTATCAGCTTCGGTCCAATCCTGTCTATATTACTAGTTGTGTGTTATTGACAACCAATAGTCTCTCTGGTGCTATGTGCTTATTTGTAAAAAGGTGGTCAGTAGGTACTCCCGAGATTTTCTTTAGAATCTGATAACATAGAACCTGCACAAAAGCTGGCAAAGAACTGATGCCAATCATGACAGCTGCCTTAGGGTTACTATTGCTATGATGAAACACTATGGCCAAAAGCAACTTCAAGAGAAAATGGTTTATTTGGCTTTCACTTCCACATCATAGTCCATCACTGAGTTCTAGGACAGGAACTCAAACAGGGCAGGATCCTGGAGGCAGAAGCTGATGCAGAGGCCATGGGAAAGTGCTGCTTACTGCTTTGCTCCCCATGGCTTACTCAGCCTGCTTTCTTACAGAATCCAAAACCACCAGCCCAGGAGTGACACCTTCCACAATGGGCTACCCACTTCCCACATCAATCACTAATTAAGAAAATGTTCTACATGTTTGTTTATAGCCCAATATTATGGAGGCATTTTTGATATCGAGGTTCCCACCTCTAGCTTGTACTTAGTTGACAAAAAAACCTATCCAGCCAGCACAGCTGCTAAGGCAGTAACAACATGTTTCTTTGTTGAAAGTTTCAGCTTTTCTACACATTTGCTCTGCAGATGCAAATATGTCCTTGTACTCCTATGGAGATAAAATGAGATGTGATACTTGGTAACTCTCACCCTCCAGAACTAACCATATTCACTTCTAACACTGGATCTACATTTGAAGCACTGACATGTGAGAACAGGAAACCTGGACAAATCCAGTGCTAAAACTGGGCTATGTTTATTGAGTACTTGTCCTTAGACACTACTTTATCCACTTTCCAAGCATTAAAACATCGAACGTGTATGGGGGGGGGGGATCCAAGATGGCGGCACCTGTGGTACAAGGTGTCTGAACAGCAGGACAGCAATGATTGCAGAGAGACCAACAGCTGGGCTGTGGACCCCAAAATGCCAGTGTCTGTGTTTCCCAGGTGAAAGGAAAATGAGTGCGTCCAACCTCAGGTCACTGGGCTAATCCCAGGAAAAGTTCCTGGGTTCCCGCAGTCGCGAGAATACCTTCGAGTACTGGGAGCTCGTGAATCCAACCTCAACCTCCTGACCCCTGGGATCCACAGAAACAGCCCCAGCTGCTCCTCCAAAGCTCAGCTTGGGAGAACGGCCAGACCTCTGGGCACCCAGGTTCCCAAGAAAGTTTCGCCCACCACCCACCGAGCACAGTATCTGGGCACAGTGTCTGGGCAGCGGGAGATCATTAAACTTGGAGCAAGAGAGCCAGTGGTGGCACAGTTGACTCTGGGACTTTCCCTGGCAAAAGAAGAGCCCCTAGGCTCCTGAGGAGTCCAGATGGTCTTCAGGATCACACATCTAAGGAGAGCTCCCCGCAATTTGCTGAGAAACACTGAAATGGAAATCATACCCACCAATCTGAAGAGTGCCCCTCCAGGAACATCCAGCTTCCTGCCTAGGGCTCTTCCCCCTCTTCCCTCCACCCGAACTCTAACAGGAAACAGGAACTACCATCCAATGCCAGAGATAACCAGATTCCTAAAGGCCAGTGTAAAAACACAATCAACCAAAAGCAGAGCAATATGGCAACTCAAGAGCCCATTTATTCCATAGCAAGCAGCACTTGATATCTTAACATAACTGAAACACAAGAAAATGACCTTAAATCTATCTTATGAAGATGATAATGGAGGAAACAAATCCTTAAAGAAATACAGGAAAATACAGTCAAACAGATTGAGGCCTTTAGAGGGGAAATAAATAAGTCACCCAAAGGAATACAGGATATACAAACAGGTAAAGGAAATCAATAAAACAGTTCAAGATCTAAAGATGGAAATAGAAACAATGAAGAAAGCACAAACTGAGGAAATCCTGGAATTGGAGAACTTATGGAAGTAAACAGGAACCACATAGTTAAGCATCTCCAACAAAATACAAAAGATGGAGGAAAGAATTTCAGCCTTACAAAAAATACTAGAAGGAAAACTCCCACCTGTTAACTACACCCAAAAAACACAGGATATAAAATAACTTCAATACAGCAAACCCAAAAGTAACAAGCACACACAGTATCACAACCAACATCAAAATAAAAGGAACTAACAGTCACTGGTCATTAGTCTGTCTCAACATCAGTGGACTCAACTCTCCAATAAAAAGACACAGACTAACAGAATGGATGCGTAAACAGGATCCATCATCATTCTGCCGATTACAAGAAACACCTCAGCCACAAAGATAGAGATTACCTGAGAGTAAACTGCTGGGAAAAGGGTTTCCAAGCAAAAGGACTCAAGAAGCAAGCTAGAATAGCCATTCTAATATCCATCAAAATAGACATTTGACCAAAATTAATCAAAAGGGATGAGGAAGGACACTTCATACTCATCAAAGGAACATTCCACCAAGATGACCTCTCAAATATTAACCTCAAATACAAGGGCACTCATATTTGTAAAAAGAAACGTTAATAAAGCTTAAACCACACATCAATCCTCACATGTTAATAGTGGGAAACTTGAACACCTCACTCTCACCAAAAAAACAGGACAAAAAATCAGGAACTAAACCAAGAAATAATGACACTAACAGATGTCATGTGTCAAATGGACCTAACAGATATACAGAACTTTCCACTCAAACACAAAAGAATATGCCTTTTTCTCAGCACCCCACGGAACTGTCTCCAAAGTTGAACATATAGTTGTCACAAAGCAAGCTTCAAGAAATACAAAAAGATTGAAATAATCCCTTGTATCTTATCAAGCCACAATTTACTAAAGCTGAGCCTCAACAACAGAAATAACAAAAAGCCTACACACACACAGAAACTGAACAACTCTATGTAATTGGCCTCTGCAGTACATAGTGTGGGTTCAATCTGTAATCAGCATTAACTTTGGTTTTGACGTTGCTACATAGCATCTTCAAGCCTCAATTTCCTCAGCTGCAATTGAGACCATAGTTGGATCTCATTCACATGAGTGAGACTGAGAGGTCACACAGCCTCAGATGACTAGTAGCTTGCAGAAAACAGGTGTACCTGGTGCTTTTGTTGTTTCTGGGACCCCCAAAAAAAACAGCAAGAAGAGAAAGTCTTTATTTGGCTCATGGATTCAGAGAACAGGGCATCAGGCAGGAAGGCATGATGGCAGCATGTGAGGAAAGTGGACACAGAGAGTCTGCAGTCAAGGTAGAGAAAGATGAATGTTGGTTTTCAGCTCTCTCTCTCGATGTGTGTGTTCTTTTTATTCAGTCTGGAACCCCAAGACATAGGCTGGTCTGACAGCATTCAGGATTTGTATCCCCTCCTCAGTTAAATCTCTCCAGAAAACATCTTTATAGATTCTTTTGGAGGTGTGTCTTCTGAGTGACTTTAAATACAGTCAAGTAGACAGAGAAGATAAAACATCATGGCGGGATTAATATTAATCCCATTTTTGGGACAAACTTAAACAGATCCACCAAGCTAACAGCTGCCTCAGTTCTCCCTTCTTGAGGGTCTCAGAATAACATTTTTTTTTCTGAGGAGAGTCTGTTATGGCTTCTGCCTAGAGCACCCCGGGGGCCTAGAAGCTGATCATTCAAGCTAGTAGTCTATGGCCCAAAGCCCCTTTAAAGTGAGGCATTGAGGGTCTCACCAGTCAGGGCTCAGTCATGTCATCCTGCCTGGAGGGTGAGAGGCATTTTTCCATGTCCTGTGAACTTTAACTCTAAATTCTACCCAGCTCCTGATGTCTTTCTTTTATTCCTATCATGAATTTTCTCCTTCAAAAGATCGCCTTTCTGAATAACATTTTTTCAAGACACTTTAAGTCTTATTCTGAGTTTTACTTTCAATGTTCAGCACCCCATTTCACTTTGCCCCCTTCTTTGAGTTAACAATACAGCTTCCTTTATGTGTAACACCATCTCTCCATACTATGAATGTGTGTTGCACAAAGGCATTACTGCAGGGACAGTAATTATTTCGAGGTTTTTATAGCCTGGAGAAAGCATGAAAAAGCTGTGGGTTCCCTGAAGGCAGGATCTCTCACAAAGGCTCTTTCAGGGGAGCAAGCATGGTCTTTTGTATCTTCGTGCCTTTGAATAGGCTCAGTCATAGATCTTCCTTTCTCACTCTAAACCACAACTGATATTTGAAAGTTAGACCTATTACCCACTGTTCCTAGCCTTTCTTAACCAAGCAGATAGCCAATAAGAAAGAAATCTTCCCTTCGACTTTTGAATATTTTCCTTAGCAAGGGAATGTTTTCCCTTGAAGTCAAAATTTAGTGCTGATTTTCCCTTCAACCCTCAGTGTCTAACCTGGGCACTTAACTCATGCCTTGCTCTGTCATAACTGGTGATTGTGTGGTAGCGATAGGAGGGTAGGGAATGGAGAGAGAGGAGATACATCTCTGGTTCTGGATGCTTCATTCTGTTGAGAGTGGTTGTCAGGTGAATGAGGGCTGAGTGATTTTGACAGGTCTGTTCTCCATTGCCTTCCATCCTGTTCTCTCATGAGGGATCTGGTTCCTGAATATTCTATCATATGGCTCTCAAAGCAGAAGGCTAGGCAACAGCAGACACTTGTGCGAGGTTGGAATGTGGGAAATGGGGATGCAAATGCACCATGCTGCTGCCCCTCTGCCCAAGCTCCCCACTCCTATTAGGGCTGTGTCTCTGTCACTCCTACAATTGCTCCCATGGCCAAGTGACCCTCTGCCCTTGATTGTTAAGAGCAGTCTGTTGTTAATCCCTAGCTGGCTCAGCAGTTTCTAGTGGCTCTCTGAACTCACCTTACAAGTCCACCATCAGTTCTTTCACTAGATGTTATTTGAACTACCTTAGTTAAATTCTGTATCCCACCAGGACCCTGCCTGGTATATGTGCACAACCCCAAGTGTTACACTGAAGATTTTCAACATACGTATTATCCCTTTTCTGTAGACTCAGCTGTTTCTGTCTTACTGACCGACTAGCCTACAGAGTAGGCAGAGCCTTGACCTGCAACCCAACAAGTCTTCATTGATTGTGTTTATGAGGAAATCACTTTCTTCCTGTCAACAGAGGCTCCAGTTTTCCTGATAATTAAATATAAAGTTCAACTAAAAGGGTGATGCTCAAACTGGCGGAGGGGCACAATCTCCAGGGGGTTCCAATAGTCTTTGAGGAATACTCAAAGGTCAAGGCTATTTTTGTAAGACTGAGTGCTTACTTATTTACCTTGTGTTTCCACTTCCTGATATTGCTAATGGTACAATGGTAGATAACACCGCACATTCAAGGTTTCAAGACAGCGGTATAAATGGCACCCCTGTTGCGCTCTGCCACACCCTTCAAAGTCTGAGTAACAATTTCACTTAGGGATATTCTTGAATATCCCTAATATTAATAGAATACTTGATTACTATTAATATTAATAAAATACTTGAAATACTGATTTTTATTATACACAGTAAGCCTTTGGCTTGTGTGGTTTTGACTTGTTGACAAAAATGAGAAGCAGACCCTAAGCATTTCCACTTTATATGGAGACACAGAGGGTGTCAGTTCCCGAGAGAAGGCAGGTATATGTCCGAGTTGGGATACCGCCACTGTTCCCGCCAGTTCTACTCAAAAGATTAACTGACAGGCAAACTATGCCTGTTAAGGCTGAGACATCTGGAAGACATTTTTCGCAAAAGTGATCAAAGAAAGGCTGTCTTTCCAAAGAAGAGAACTGATATTATTTGTTCTAAATAATATGATTTTAAGCTTTCAATCATGGTACCGTCCCAGTGTTTAAAGACTTTCCTCATGAGATCAGCCATGATAGTAACAAGTCATGTGTTGATACGTAGTGAAAGGTGTCAACATCCAAACAACCATGTCAAGTAACGTAGTAAAATACATCCAAAACCTCCTTCCTGGGGCTGCAGAGATAGCACAGTGGCTCAGGGCCCTTGCTGTTCTTACAGAGGACCTGGATCAAGTTCCCAGCACTGGCATGGTGATTAACAACCATCTGTAACTACAGTTCCAGAACATCTGGTCTCTGTGTGCACTGCACACACATACACATAAAAGAAATAAAAATCTTTTGAAAAAAATAAAAAAGAAACTTCCTTCCTAACTGCAAGCTTTGGACAGGGATACAAAACCATTTACTCAGTGTCTGAGTTCTATTGTCTCAGTCATAAAGAGAGTTTCTTTATTTCCTCATCTGTAAAGTGATCTTGCCTGGCTAGAAAAGAACTGACTAAATAATATATGGGCAAATATTAATGTACTTATAAATTAATATAGAAGCTTCAAAACAAGTGCTTGGACATGGTAAATGACATGCAAGAGTTTTCCACTGTTACCATCATTGTCACTTTTCTTTATGGGTCTTTGGAACAATGGCTCTGGCAGTAGAAGTTGCCTGGCTCATATTCCAGCATAACTTACAAGCTACTGACCTCAGCCAAGTGATTCAGTGACGTGATCATATATAATAATCATGTATAATAATCTGCATACAGTGATGAATGGCCATACGATTATTGTGAGGGATAAAAGAGATGTTAGCTGTTCAGCCTGGCACCTGAAACATTATATTAATTTATTTATGCTAGTAATTGGGTGTTTCAGAAACCTTTCTTGAACTCTATAAAATCATATCATGGGGCAGGTGAGATGACAGACTGAGTTGGGTCCCCAGGATCCACGAACAACTTCCACTAGTTATCCTTTGACTTACACACACGCGCTCGCACGCACACACACACATACGCACTAAAATCATGTCACAACACAATGACATCATACCTTTCAGGACTCACAAATCTGTGTAATGTTACCAGAAGTGATACTGAAGAAGTAGCTCTGTGAAGAGTTCAGGAGCTTATTTCTGGGGTCTGAATACTGTCAACATGGTCAGTTTCAGTCTATGAGCATGAGAGCCCTGAACACAGAGCTGGTAAGAAGTTCTCAATCTCAGGCCCCTCCATTACCAACTCCTTTCCAGCGGCCCTCTGGGAAAGACTCATGCACTGTGTCTCAACTCAGGATTCTGTTTACTGGAAGGTGTTGGTTTACACAGCAGAGGAACCAAGGGAAGCTGGATTTTGGTGTTTTCAGAAACACATTTTAAATGTACCTATAGAAACAAGACAAATCCCTCTGCACTTTAAACAGC
This sequence comes from Pachyuromys duprasi, assembly GCA_028658305.1. Classification (NCBI taxonomy): domain Eukaryota; kingdom Metazoa; phylum Chordata; class Mammalia; order Rodentia; family Muridae; genus Pachyuromys; species Pachyuromys duprasi. The sequence continues at coordinate 22,972,215 of CM053758.1, forward strand.
TGGAGATGTTCCTATAGCATGAAACCATGAGAGGCAAAAACCGAGTTTAAAACACAATTCAAGCAGAAAATAAAACAGAACATATTTCCATTACTCCATTTATTAAAGAAAAACATTTCCTTACTGTGTATCTGTTCGACTGTGAAATTCACTTTGAATTTCTGAAAAGAATAAAACTAACTTTTAAAAAATGCTGGGCAGTTAAAATATCCCAGTTCAAAGATTAAAAAAAATAGGAAAGAGTATACACTGAGGAGAGAGAAAGCATTATGACAGGAGTCACCTGTGACACCCTGTCATGTTAGCCTTGACACAATTCAACTTCTGCATCTGCACAGCCACAGAAGTCAAAAAGAGAGAGAGAAAGAAAGAGGAGAGAAGTCAAGGAGGGAGGAAATAAGGAAGAAAGAACAAGAGAAAAAGAAAGAAAGAAAAGAAAATGATTCCCAAGGACCAGCTACTGACTGGAATATTTCCCTTTCCATTTCATGTAAAAAATAAATTACATATAAATAAGGAGGCAAGGAGAGCTAACAAGTTCTGAGACGTGCTACAGTGTGCCTCCTCCCCAACACTTGCTACACAAAACTCTCTTCCATGTTGCTACACAGCAAGAAGGAATCCACAAGCCGAGGCTGAACCAGCTGCTGGAAGTCAGAGTCCTGAAGGCCTTCTGGGCAGACCCCAGCCAATCGACGCAGGGCAGCCTGGGGAGAAAGCAGAAGAGAAGACTCCATCAGACGTGCTTTCTTCAGCTGCCCCAAGAGATGCATTTGAGAAATGTGGTGCATCAACTCTGATTACTTGACACTTCTCTCATGATACTTCAGTGGCCATTTTGGTCACCATAGTGCCCTTATCACCATGGTCACCTGGTTTCATTTGCATTTGAGCTGGTGTGGCTAATATCACCTGGAAGTTCTTAATAATTATAATGATGATTTTTGTGTTTTATTTTTTTAATCACTCTGGGAAACTAGTTCTTTTAAAGATCTGTTTTTTAAGGATGTATTCAACTTGATGGTATATGTATGTTCAAACTATGTTCCTCCCAGAGACTGGGATTTCCAGAAGCATCCATGGACTCGAATTATTGCTCTTCAGGGGCTGTGAGTGACTTACAGAAACCAGGGTCACCCAAAAATGCAGCAAGTCCTGCACAGAGCACTGTAAGATAGGATGGAAAGAAGAAGGAAATCGGAAACATGGAACCAAGGTAGATAAAGATGGTGTAAGGGGAAATCCAAGTCAGAGAAGGGAGAGCAGGAGTCAGGTGGGGACAGAGCAATGGAACAGTTCCCCTGATTACCGGATTGGGTGCTAGGCTAACCCCTACTCCTGGGCAGATGTCTTGCTTCCCTATGGCATGTCCCTCCCACTCTTTCCTAGTCAGAAGCATTCCCCTACTGTCACCTCCTCAGCAATGCTATCCGTGGTTACCCTAACAAAGGAATAATCTATGTCCCTGTCCCAGTGCCCAGAGCCTCTGCACTCTTCCCAAGCCTTGTTCTCAGTCTCCTTCTTGGGAGGGTTAAAATCAGTCATCCCTGGATCTCATTCCCAGACACTCAAGTACTAAATAAAGATAGTTGCCTACTGCCAGCTGCTTTGCTAGGGAAAAAAAATCAATCCTGTTTGCCAAAGGTGACCTATGCTGCCATTTTCCTCAACACAGGAAATAATAATTGAATTATCCTCCCCCACCCCGCCTAAGGTCTGTTCAAAAGGCCCAGCTCTCCAAAGAATGCCAAAAGTCTACTACATGAGTGATACAGATTGCACCAAAAGACAAGTGGAGAAACTAAGGTTATGCACTGTGTATTCCCTGCTTTTGTAGCACAGAGGGATCCAGGGAAACATCATCAGATAGGGATTTAGATCTGAGCTTCCAGGGCTGAACAACTGAATTGTAAAGATGGTGTTTTCTCTGGGGTGTGGGACAAGACAATGCTTCCAGGCAGAGCTGGACAAGATCTGGAAACAACAGGGGACCTTCAGGGCCCAGGTCAGAGCCACACTGTGAAGGGCTGGGTGAGTGGACAGTAGAAGGGGTAAATAATGGAAAAGCATGGAAAATTCCATTCAAGTTTGATGAAAACAACACGAGTCAAACTCTCATAAGAGAATTCACTCAGTGTCCACATGGAGGATGGGCTAGAAAGAAACTCTCCTCAGCAGCCACCCACTTGTCCTGAAGAGCAAATGGAGTCCCTTTCCAGTTGAAAGTTCTTTGAGTGATTGACGATAACAGCCAAAACTTTTATGTACTCTCTCGAGAAACACAGTAAAAAATGCCAACAGTAAGTAATAGCAACAAGCTTTCACACCTGAGGCAGCCTACAGTTTCCCAAGTGCTTTCTATGTCCTTAACTTCTCCTATCAAGCCCTTTAGTCTGGCACTTGCTGCTGCCAGAACGGCGAAGATAAGGGAGTTCAGGCCAATCATTATGTGCTTGCCAGCTATGAATTTCTCCTCATTTTGTTTGATAGAAAAATAGACCCAAGAAAGTCTGTGAACTTGGAGGAGGAAGGTTTTATCCCTTTTGTTACTAACTCCTCAGTGAAACAGCATTTCCTTCAGTTGTCAGTGTTGCAACAAACTGTGGATCCTGCTGATGTCTGACCCTGCTCTTCAGAAAATAATCACAGATACCTGCAGACCCCATTAGAGATGCTGAAGGTGTCTTCAAATAGTATTTACCAACATGAACAAGCACATTTTAATATGACATGTACATAAATATGGAATAGTCACTTTGAACATAATTGGTGCCCTTTTAAAACTCCACAGTAATCTCTTTACGCATTTAAAAATTACTCAGAAGATGGGAGGGAAACTTACTAGGAACAAGGACTCCAGAATGGATTGAGGGGATAGAAAGGGTTAATAGGGGGAGGTGAATCTGCTTGAAATACATTATATGCATGCGTGAAGTTGTTGAGAAAAGATTCATAGAAAAGGTTACAAATCTTCACCAGACTTTAAAAGGCACAGAAGAGATAAGAGTGTCCCGGATGTCCCAGAATAAAAGCTGCAGGAAAGCTCTTTCCTGACTGTCTCTGCAACTGTATTCCCAAAGCCTAGAGGAAGAAGCAGCACATAAATTCACTAGGCATATATTTACTAGGTAAGAGTTACAGCTCTTTGATGTGCTCAGTGAGACACAGCTCATCAAGGTACAGCCAGGATGGACCCACTGATGGCAATGCCAGCTGCTTCCGCAACTGCACGGTGTCTGTCTAGAACTCACAGAATTGAGCTGAGCTCAGTGAAGAGTCAGGCGAGGAGGGGCTCTGCAGTGACTCAACTTGAAAAAAAAAAAAAACATTCACTGCTTCCCTTGTGTTCTTTGAGAGCCAAGCCAGAGAGCTGGCACTCTCTTCTGAAAGCTAACTGCTTCCCCGTGACCCCATACTTCTATCTGTTCTGCCATTCTGCTCTGGGGTTCATCGCAGATGCATAGGAAGGTATGTGTGAACAAAGCATGCATTGCCCATCTGCTACTATAGATTAGTTCGAGTACGCAGCACCCAGAAGTGGGAAGATCCTAGGATGCACCAGCATGGGTTCAAGGAAGAGCTCTTAGCTGCTGGTTGAGCAACCCTCACTGTCCTGTCTATCATACCCTTTAGAGTTATTTCCACAGCTGAGGGTGCAGCCACTTGGCTGGAAGGGCCTGGCCACTTTAGAGACAGCTGTCTATTTCCTGGCCCCTGTGTTATGGGGGTCCATGACATCAACACTGCCACCTAGCAGCCCTGCAACTCACTTCTCTAGTTTTAATCTGCTATTGGTAGTCCATAGAACCTTAAAAAAAAATCACTGGGGTCCTAGGGGATAGGGGTGTTGGATGAAGAGATGCTTCTCCATTTTTCATGTGATTGTCATCACAACTTTATCAATTAATGGAAATATGCATCAGCATTATCATTTTAATATATAAACGTAAAGCCTGGAGAGGTATCAAGGCTTATCCAAACTGTGGCAGAACCAGCCGCTCTGGCCCCAATCTGCCTTTCTTGAAGCCTTGGGAGGTCCTGAAGTCAGGCTGAAAACTCACCAGACAGGCCACAAGTACAGCGTCACTGCTGTTCCTCTCAGACGGAGATCTGCAGAGTTCAATAAGGCGAGACATACCTGCACAAGACACAGGAGGGCCCCGCAAATGGGTCAGAGAAGCCTGGCCAGGTGAACCAGAGGCGCTGGCCAGCTTCACCCACAGAACGTGTTAGCGCCAGTCTGCAGAGGAGAAGCTCAGACCACCTGGAGGACTATTTCCAGGAGACTTCCCACTTTCCGCTCAAGGGCAAGAAAAGCAGAATGTCAAAGTCATACCCACAAGTGTCAGAGCACTGGCCTGGGCTGCTCTTTGGCAAATACTGTCAGTATATCACGCATTCCTCTGAGCAAAGGCTTCGGAGGACATACTTTCTGCTTTACAGACACAATGCTTAACATTCACGCCTGCGCAATGGGGTCTCCCAACTATATTCCCACAAGTGGCTATGTCAGTCAGAGAATATATTTTAGCTAAAAATTATCGAAAGCTATAGACCCCACTAACATTCCCTCGGGATTTACTGAGAAAATGTTGCCATATTCCAAAAGAAGAGGCATGTCCTTGTAAATATATGTGTGTGTGTGTATATATATATATATATATACACACACACACACACATTGATAAGCAGGGCTTATTCTGTCAACCAGATGTACTTTGAGCATCACTGTCATGATTCTCACATGCAGACCATTCTCCTATCTGTCACCACTCAGGTATTGGATTCCTCTACAACAGTGCTTCTCAACCTTCCTAATGCTGCAACCCTACAACACAGTTCCTTATGCAGTGGTGACCCCCAACCATAAATTATTCCATTGCTACTTCATAACTGTATGAATTAAAATGTAAATATCTGATATGTAGGATATCTGCTGTATGACTCCCAAAAAGGTCGAGACCCATAGGTTGAGAACAACTGTGCTAGAGTTTAGTATAGAATAGAGAGGTTCTGGGAATATTTAGGCAAATAGAAGCTAACAAAAATAAAGAATTAATGGATACTCTGATGCTAAGCAGGTGAAGTAGTGAGTGACTGAGTCGATAAATTACTGAGTGAATAAACGAATGGAGAATGAGCAAAAACTGGGTGAGTAAAAGAGTAAATGGCTAAGGGAAAGAAAATAATAACCAGGTTCTGAATTGCAAGGAGCCTGCAGGTGAGTCGCTATTCTAGCCAACTTTATCTCTTGTTACCACTCAGACTAGGGGTTATACTTAGGGTTTCTACTCCAGCATCATCCAACACACAGAGCGTGGGCTCACCTCAGCTAGTCCTAACACTCTGCCCACTGACAGCACCATGAAATCACAGCTACTTCCATCCCAAGCTCCCCATTCCGTTCTGTGTCACTTACAACTGAGCCGCACGGCCTCCCGGGCTACTTCCGGGTCTCGGCAGAGGCGGGCTAGAGTCACCGCAGCTTTCTGCTGTACTCTTTCACAGGCTGCCACTTCAGCGGGAGTCCCAGACCGTGGCTTCTCAGACAGCATGCCCATGATGAGCTGGACTCCTGCGCAAGAATCAATAGGCAGTTTATAGACCGTTTAGGCTCACCGCCAGTCTAGAGCTTTCCTGCTGGGGCCGACTGGACAGATGGGTGCAGGGTTCAAGCAGAGGCTTCGGGTAGGGGGGTCTCAAGCAGAGGTGGAAGCTGGATATGGTCGCCTCTTTCCTCTCCTCCTCCATAGAAATGTGTCTGATTTTAGGCACCAAGTCACTAGACTGGAAAGAAACATCTAGAAGACGCTCTTGCCTTAAAAAAAAACAGCATTATTGATTTTGTGTATCACACTGTGTTGTGTGCACAGTAAATGAAGAGTCTCCTCAAACATCCCAAGAGCCTCATGGGCATGACCGAGGTAATCCTACTCTGAGGCCCAAAGTGGGATAAGCCTCTTGCCCAGCGCACACAGTGCATGTAAGTGCTGGGTGGAACTTGGATGGCCGGTCCCATTTTTTGTCACCTCTGATGGGTCAGCAATTGAGACAGATCAGAGGTGCTAAGTCCCATGACAGAAGGTATCTCAAATTTAGGCTGGAGAAGGGCTACAGCAAATGCATTCGAGGGTCCATTTAGCTCACTCAGGAGCTTCCTATGTCCTCCCCAAACCAGATTTGTGTCCTGTATGTTCTACCCACATCCATGCCATCAGCCCTCCTTTGCCCGCTTTTTCTGTGGGGAACGCCCCTTTTCCCTCTTATTCTCGAATACCTCCCATCGTACGGGTTTTCAGCAGAAACCTACCCTCTGTGAAAGCTGACCCCACCTGCCACTACCCTAGGCCCAACCAGCCATCTTGGAGTCTTGGAGCTTAAACTAGACATGATCTAAAGACATGCTTTATTTTGTGGCTTCGAAAATTATGTTGCATACAAGGTGATGATTTCTACAGAATTTTTGATTTCTGTTTTCTAGCACTTCCCTTCTGGAGCAGACAATGGTGACCACACATACATTTGTATAGGGCCAGAAGCTTAGTGCTGTTGTATTGTTTCTACTTCTGTTTTTGTATTAAGACAGGAAAGTACTATGTATCTCAGGCTGGCTTGGAACTGACTATGTAGCTGAGTCTGGGCTGCAACACAAAAATCCTCTTCCTGCAGCCTCCTGAATGCTGAGATTACAGGCGTGTGCCTACAATCTGTCTTCAGTTTACTATTATTAATAAAACAGGTCTAATCCTTTTCTACCTTATCCACTTTATTATGTGTCTGAATCCTACAGGCATCTACATTTACAACCAGTGACTCAGTCATGGGCCCTCAAAGCTCACACAATTTAACATGCCTTTCTCCTTATCGAGACCCAGGGTTCGCCTGGCTTCTGGTGGCCTCTGGGTGTGTCACTGCCATTTGGAGCCCACAAATCATCTTCCACTCTTACAAATACTGCCTTCCTTCTACTCTCTTGGTGAAATCCTATGAGACTCCCACTGTTTCTGAAAAGAGAATCTAGGGCCGGCACAGGGCTCATTCTTAGCCGGACACTCTTCTTGACACTACGCATGGTCATTCTCACAGTCTCCTGAGAGAGTCCATACTGTTTGTGACTAACTGAGCCAGGACTCAAGCCCACCAAGTATGTCTCCAGTGTTCATGTTCTGCTACCCCCCTCCTTTGTGGCTACATTTCAGTCCAGGCAGGTGCTCTTTCTGGACAGAGAAAGCTTTTGGGACAAATGTAGGGGCTCATTAAACTCCATGTCCTCACTGTACAGCACAATGCCAGGCACACAGTAGGTCTGCCACTATGGACTCAGTGAGTTAGTCAACAGCACTTCGTAAGCCACAGAGCACTCCCCAGATGGCAGCTGTCCCAACCTCAAAGGCACAGGCAAGTGGCAGCTTGCTGTCATCAGCCACTTGAGCCAAGACTCGGAGTGCTGAAGGAGCAGAGCACAAGTGACAGCCCGCAGCCTCTCCTCTTGGCCTCAGCTGGCTCAGCACAGTTTCTCATTATTAGCTCAATCGCATGAAATTAACACAAAATGGTGCGTTTCAATTAGTCCTGGGGAACGGGGAAGTTCGCGTTTGTTAAGAGAGCAGGGCAGCCTGGGGGAAGGGACTTTCAGGAGAGCCGAGGTAGCCAGGCTCCCAGCTCACTCTCTCTCTCTCTCTCTCATTAGTGTCTCTAGTCTCCAACTGCTTGCTAATTGCTCCCTTATTCCTCAGTCACAAGAAGCCCTCGCCTCTGCCGTCCTAGATCTGCTACCAGCTGCAAGGCAGCCACCTTGTCTTTTGACAGAGACTGCTCACATCGGCCTTCAGACTGACAAGCCTAGTTCCGCCTCCCCTTGACTATAAACACACCAGGTAGGGCAGAGAGGGTCAGTTGGAAAAGAGATGCCCTCGAAGAGTGACGGGCAGCCCTGCGGCCCTCTCGTCCTGCTCACCCTCACTCCTTCCCGAACATCAGCTTTCCATGGAGGCCAAATGCAGGAAGGCAGTTAAAAAGCAGTATCTCCACACTTTGAGACAACCTTACCTTCTTCACTACTTTATTGTCCCCATGCCACTAACACCACCTGGCACTATCTCCAACTAGAATTTAAGACTGTGAAGGCAAATAAACATTTCACTTTAGACCAATTTATACACGAAATTCTCTGTGTGTGTGTACATGTTCATATAGACATAGAAATACATGTGTATTTATATATCTACCCACGTGCACAAAGGCACGTGGCACCATGTACCCTGATAATCCACAGGGCACACCCCGACATACCATTCTCCTGAACGATGTCAGAGGCACAATGCTCCAGCACAGACATGTTCGCCAAGATGGTCACAATCTGAAAAATGAATTGAGAAACTATAAAATAGACATACAAGGTTTCCATGGCATTCTCCTTAGGCAAGTCAGCTGGGGGGGAGGGGGTGAAGGGCTTCCATCCAGACTGGCTCCTGACTGAACATCTGTCTATCCTTCTATTCTGTGGGTATTGTCTTCTATTCTCATGGGCTTCTGCCACCCAAATATAGGCCTTGGTGACGGATGCCCATGAATCAGTGGGTGGCTCTGAGATGGTCATCTGAGGCCCCAGTAGAGAACAGCTTCACACTGGATGAAGCTGAGGCCCAGCTGTTCCACTGCAGAGGCCCTCTTAGCCTGACACCCAAAACTCAGACAAAATTGGCAGGTGCCAGACCCCTTGCTCTCTTCTGTTCCGGTTTGTTTTTCTGACTCTTTGATTCTTCTTTTTTTTTTTTTGGTTTGGGTTCTCCTGTGTCAGTTTCCTTCCCTGTGACATTTACCTTCAACCTAAAAAGAATAAAGGCTGAGCTCAAGGCAGAGATCAGGCACGAAAGGTAGATGCTGATGGGAAAATTTATCACACCCAAAGGACTTTGTCATTACAGGCATTCCATGGACATCCAGCCTCCTTGATCATCTCTTGGACTTTAACACATCCCGGTTACACAGCATAATCCAGGGGCTCAGTGAACTCACATCACAAAAACGAATCAAGGTGTATCTAACAAGAAACCCAAACTATAAATGGTGCCAATAAACAAACAGACAGACAAATAACTGAGAATGGCAGTGTGGTGCTCTGAACAGAGATGGCCTGTAACACTATTCCTAAAAGAAACCACACATTGCAGATGTGCCTGTCTCTCCAGATGCTGACAGCATGCACAGGTGGCAACTGAAATAAATAGCAAAATCAGAAGTATTTCTCCCTAGTATGAGCCCACGCCCCACAGAGCTTCTTTCCAAGCTGGTGAGATGATCTAAGCAAGAACCATGCTTCTGCTTCTGAAATGGTAAGTGGTGGTTTGCAGAGGACAGTACAGGAGGCTTCAATCCTGAGGATGGAAGGTAAGGCAGTTTTTGCCAAGAAAAAGCCTTAGATGTATTTTAACTGGCTTAATTTTAGCTTATCACTCTCCACAATAAAGCATCTAAAAAAACTGTTAAAGAGAAAGGAAAATGTGTTGTCTTACTAATAGAATATTCCTCTGCCTTCTCGAGCAAGACACACGAAGGCATTATCTCTGCGTATCAGCCTCGCCCCACTCAGATCTGGTCAGGGACTGGATGGGTAAGTAGTGACTGGAGTGAGATGTTGGGGGAGGCAGGAAAGCCCCTCAAAACATTATTCCGAAATCAACTGGCATGCCCAGTGTTTCATGAGAGGGGTGGAAGGTATATAGCAGAAGTTCTGTTTCTCTCTTTTAGGATAGGGAGTATTTGTGGGCTCAGAGGAAGAAGTTAGAGAGAAGAGATGGGGTATAGATTCAGCCCTCAAGTGGAAGGTTTCCCAAGAGCCATAAAGTTCACAGTCATAAGAGAGATATAAGGGGTCTGCATCTGTCAGGTTACAGTGCCTTTGGGTGTCCCTGGGCTGACAATAACAGTGGAACACAGCCAGTTCCCACCACACAGGGCCTGCTATGCCCCACCCATCATCAGAGAGTCATTTCTGGATATAGACTCCTGTTTGACCTGTACATTCATGAAGAGAGGAAGGAAGAGAGGGAAAGAGGAAGGGAGGAAGGAAAATAAAACCTTTGTCTGTGGCAACGGGTTCATTATATGGCAATCATTAGCTGAGTCACAGGCACCAGGTAGGTCTTTGTGTTGGACTAATTTAGATCCTGTTAATGAAAATTACTTCCTCCTTACAGAGACTGTACCCCATGTGGTTTTCTGAGGTGCAGATGAAGTAGTCAATTAAACACAATTTGAATAAATGCCAATTATACCCTGCTTGGAGTCTCCCTTTTGAAACACACTTGTATGCACCGTGATAGAGAGGGGAAAGAATCCAATGTTTTCACCTAAAAGTTAGCCTCACAACTGGAGTTTTGAGGACAACTGGTTTACCTAGCTAGAAGCAAGCTGTCAATGCTATGTACAGTAAGTTATTCTTCGATTTGGAGTAATAGGAATGGATATCTCTGTGGAGCATCATTTGGTATACCACAGGAGATTAAAAAATACATCATAAATCTATTATAAGCATTCAATGTGTCTTATCAATCACCCAGAACACTTGTTAAATTGAACAAGCATAGCATGTTTCTATGAGGCAGGACCTGAAAGGACCCAGATCTTAAATAATTGATACAAGGAGAACTGGCAATGTGACAGCCACATGAAGGGACTAAACATTGATGCTACTAAGAGGTACTGGGGATGAGAGATGCTCTCAAGTGAATAAAAGTCTCATATTTGGAGAAGCCTTTAGTGGTTCCGCTGAAAATGGTCCAGAAGCCTATATTTGAAGTCTTCGTTTCCAGGTGGTGAAACTGTTTGAGAAAGAATAGGATGTGTGGCCTAGTTGGAGGAGGTCTGTCCCTGTCCTTGGGGTGGGATGTGCAGTTTCAAAAGTCCACGTCATTCCCAATCAGCAGTATGCCTCCTGGTTGTGGATTAACAATGTTCTGGGGGAACTTTAAGCTGCTTCTCCAGCACCATTGTTGCCTGTCTGCCTGCTGTCATGTTCCTCATCATGACGGTCATGTACTCCAACCCTTTGAAACTATAGTCCCAGAATAAACTCTTCCTTTTATGAGTTGCCTTGATCATAGTGATTTATCACAGCAATAGAAAAGCAACTAAGACAAAGCCTTTCCTGGCTAGAAACAACCAATGCCCTCAGTGGCATTCTGAAATCATTTTTCAATTGGAATACAAAGGACTTAGGAAAGTTGAAGTAGATAGAAAATCAGCCTAGACCAGCAGGGGATTGCCATGTCGCTGGTTTGAAAATAAGTGTTCCTGTTCGGTAGGATGTAGATTGGCTAAGTCTTCTGATACCATCATACACACACAAAATACTTGTCTTGTGCTCCTCTAGAGAAGGTGGTCAAGAAATACTCTCAGGCAGACATGAGGACATGGCCCAGGCTGTGTCACATCCCTAGCAGTCTGAGCAATCACTCTGCTGACCATACCCTGACTCCACCAACATCCCTCCTCACCGGCTGTGCTGTAGGAATAGCCCTAAAGACTACAATGTGAAGTATGCTTGGAGCACCCAACGAAGACAGGTGCTCTGACCTGACAGGCCTTATGTCACAGAACACCTGGTGTACATTTCATGGTGAGTCATGGCATCATGGGTACTTCTCTGTTGCCTAGGGATTTGGATAAAAACAGCCAATGTTCACAAAACTGTAATTAACTTTTCTCTTTAATCAGAAGCTAGCCAACAGTGTCAAGTATGGTTCTGGAATCCGCCCCCCCATAAGCTCCTGTATGTATGCTTGCATGCATTTGGAAGCAGAGATCAATCATTCTCCACCTGTGTGAGAGTGAGAGTGAGTGGTCTTCACTGAACCTAAGGCTCATCAACTCAGCTAGAATGACTGCCAGCAAGCCCCATGGAGCTACTTCTCTCCTCTTTCCAGCACCAAGACTGGAGGTATATGCTTCCATGCTGAGCTTCTATGTGGGTTCCACAGGTGTGAATCAGGTCCTCATACTTGTGCAGCAAGGATTTTACCAACTGAACCATTTTCCCAGCTCCAGCTTATAGTACTTTTCAACCTTTAACACATAAATACACACACAAACACACACACACAAACACACACACACACACACACACCTTACATGTGTCCACATACAACCTGAAGTCATACATGCCACCCACTATTTCACACCATGCAACATTCCTCACTGCTTTAATTGTATTTCCTGCCTCAAAGTAGACATTTCCATCTGGACCCATCCCAATCTATTCTATTACAGTTGCCCAAGTCACTTCTGAACACCTACTTTGGTTCTAAATGCTTTATGAACACCACCCTCATTTAATCATATAGAGGCCAGAGAAGAGTAGAAATGTTATTATCTCCATTATTATTATTATTACAGATGAGAAAATTGTGGCTTAGAGAGATTAAGAGATTGGTCCAAAGACACACAGCTAGGAAATGAGATGGGATTTGAACTCAAGTGTACCTAACCCCAAGACATGTTGTTTCTACTCTTATCAATATACATAGCAGAGATTTATAAACTATGGACTGCTTTTGAAACACAAGTCACTATTACAAGTCCTAGTAATTGGCATTTCTGACCAATGGGTTCCTGATAAGTGGTATTGACATTAAAGTTCCAGAAATGATACAAAATGTGATCATTCTAAGATCACATTCATAGCCAAACAGACTATGAATTTCTATGGGAGGTGTAGGCAGCATATTGCCTACAGAAAGGCTCATGGTATCTCTGTTGTAAGTACCCTCTACTTTCAAGGTCACTGACACTGCCGGTGCAGGGCTGTTCTTCCTGCCCTGTTGTGTCTGTGGTTAGATCCCTGCACACTCTAGCCTCTGTGCAATACCCCATGGGCATAAAATCACAGGACCACAGAAACTGCTAGGTGAGCATGGTCTTCTTTACTTTCTTTTTTCAAAGATATGGTCTCAGGTTAACTTCAAATACTCTAAGTAGCTGAGGATTACCTTGAACTTCTGATCCTGCTGCTTCCACCTCTTGAGTGCTGGGATTACAGGCATGTGCCACCGTGCCCAGTTCTGGAAGTTGAACTCAAGCCTTTGTGTATGGTAGGTGAGCATTTCACCAACTGAGTTACATTTCCAGCCTAGGACCATCTCCCTGATACCTGCTATGCAGGTGTAACCCATACTGTCTTACTCTAGATTACCAGAAGGAGATGGAAGACCCCAGACCACAGCGACGTTCACAGCTGCTCACTCCTCAAGGCTGAGCACAGAATGGGCTTTGCCAGCGAGGCTTCTGCTTGACAAATTAAGTGGACTTGGCTTGCCTAGATGATGGAGGAGTTCTCACTGTCCAAACAGAGGTACACTAAGCACATAGCCAAGACCAAGAGGCTTTGCGCAGCATTGGCGTCACTCGCATGCTCGTTACCGGAAGCCTCACTGGGCATTTAATTTCTTAAGTGTATCAGGGGGCGGTGAGCACTTCAGAGCCCAATTCATCTTCTTTGTCTTCATTACAGAGAGCCCTCTGATCACCTTAATTCTCCCTTGGCCATAGCAAAGAGCCATTTGTTTCTTTAATGGGTATGCTCTCACTAGCTAAGTGGCCGCTCAGAGCCAGGGCAGGAGGTGAAGCCATCCTGAGGCAGTGGGAGATGTGCCTGATTCAGATAGGGGAACTGGGAGAAAACCTCCTGAAACCAGATGCAGGAAGAATGTCCATCTACCTCCTACTTGACCACGTTCTCACTCTGTGCCCTCCTGCTAAGTATTGGTGAGACTTCATGACGGGTGCTGCCACTCTTCATAGTCAGGTTAGGGAGCCGGCAAAGTCGCGGACATTCGCGATGGAAGCAACACCCCATTCTACACACAAGTGGGCTGTACCTGTGGGTCCTCACTCAGTGCTGTGTGTAGGGTTAACAACTCCAACGGGACATCCACTCACTCACTTTACAGCATCCTGTGCCAGAGTCTACAGCAGGAGTCTGTATGCACTGCTTTATCCGATTCCTACCTCAACTCTGCAATTAAGTATACGCATATCACAAATGAAGAAAACATGAGTTGCCCAGAGTAACATGATTATTTACAAAGATCTGTTGGATCCACAACGCCTTTCTCCAAAAGCCTTGTTCTGGTTTTCACTACTGAATCTCATCTGACATGATCAGAATAAGCCTTGCATTAGACACTTGAAGGCACCTGAACTCGCGCCGTGTGGGAAAGAGGACCAACAAGTGCAGGCGTCTAACTAAAGAATGAGACACATAATGAAGACTAATACAAGGCAGAACCTCCAGCTATAACTAACACACATGCCTACAATAGGCTCTGGCATCGTCTTCTAGAAGCCAATCAGCCAGGCCAACAGCTAGGCCTGTGTGAACATGATCTCTACCTGTTCCCACCCTGACCATATGTGGACTTGTCCAGCTCAAAGCAGTAAACTACAAAATCTAGACCTTCCTGCATTCTCACCTGGTCCCGAGTATAGGGTGTGTCCACCCTCTGCTTGTCACTGCAGGCTTCCAAGAGGACACGGATGGCATTCAACTGCAGAAGCATCTCACAGGCCATTTTGTCAAAGAAGGTGATGTTGGCAAGGGCCGCAGAGGCCAGCAGGAAGACTTCCCCTGATGAGGCCTCTTGGCACAGTTCTGAATAGTGAAAAGGAAGAAATGGTTCAAGTCCAAGTGTTTGAACATGGCTGATCTCCCTTGCTCCCTGATAGCTCTAGCTGGAAGTCTTGACATGCTTTTTAGAGATGAACAAATTAGTTACTAGAGAGAGAAAACTATGCCATCTGCATAGGTAGCAGAGATGGGATTGGAGTCATTGTGGGTGACTCCTGGTCACCGACAGCATTTGTTGAGTGAACCCTAGGTGCCTGGAGGCTTGTGATGTTAGGATGGACCAAACAGTCACATTCTTGCCCTTGTGATACATATTCTTTGCTAGCAGGCAAAAGAAAGCAAACCTTGGAGAGTTGATACAAATAATTGCTAGTTCTGATGAACACAAGAGAGAAAACTGACAAGAGCTAAGGTAGGGAATAACTGGTGACCCAATGGGTCACTTAGGAGGATGTCATTAAGAGAGGAGAGGGGCAAGTCATGAAAATATTTGGAGGAAGGACATGAACTAGATGAGAGCAGCAGCATGTGCAGAGGCCATGGGGCAGGAAGGAGTTCCCGTCTCTCCAGTGATTAACATCTCTAGGATGTTAAATTTGCCTGAGTGGAAAGACTGAAATTAAAGCAGAGACTCTTCCTTCTGGACACCTTCTACATCTCTTTTTGGTCTCAGATGGCAGAGGTCGTCTGGCTGCAGAAAGTGCTACACAAGCTCTTGAGTGCCAGGGCTCTCTCTTCCGTTCAAGTGGTCACAATTCCGCCCTAATCAAATGTCCCCACCTGCCATTTGTTTTTGTTTTGTTATTTGCTGGCCACTTTTTTTTTAATACACAATACTTGAACACAAGTTACAAATGAGACTCTGAGCAAAGTTCAGGATAGATTAAAGAAAGTGTTGAGACCTGATAACACAGCACTAGAGAAGGCTGCCAAAGACTCTGACTTTGACTCACTTGCTTAAAATCTAGGGAACAGTAAGAAAATGGTATGGCCAGCCTCATCTTCACTTCTGTGAGGAGAGGAGGGAGAAGGCACCCTATTAGTTTATTTACTATTAGTTTATTTGCTTTCCATCCTGAGGGTGCCTTCTCCCTTCTCCTCCTAGACCCCCAACTTCTGCTCCTCCCTTCCCCTCTCCCTTTCCCCCTAGAAAAGGGACCTCCTCTCTCTTATATCCACCCTCCCCAGAACATCAAATCACATCAGGACTGTGCATATCTTCATCCTCTGAGGCCAGGCCAGGCATCCCTGCCAGGGGGAAGTATTCCAAAAGCAGGCAATAGAGTCCATATTAGAAACAATGCCGCCCCCCCCCCACAATCGCCAGGCGCCCCATATGAAGACCAAGCCACCCATAGGCTAGGTGTGTGCAGGGGGCCTGGGTCCAGATCATGCATGCTCCTTAGTTGATGGCTCAGTCTCTAAAAGCCCCATGGGACTGGCTTAGTTTTCTCTGTGGGTCTTCTTGCGAAGTTTCTGTCTCCTCCAGGTCCTTCCATCTTTCCCCCAACATTTCTGCAGGACCTCCAGAATTCTGCCCATGCTTGGCTGCAAGTCCCACCTGCCATTTGCAATTGTGCTAAAGCCTCTTAGAAAAACAGTGCTTTGAACCTCACAGAACCCAAAAAGATGCCCATCTCAAGCAACACAAGGGGCACTGTCCATGGTGCTGCTTGTCCCAATGGCCCTGGCTTCCAAGTCTCAGCTCCAACTTCAGTCACCAGGCACGATGTGACAGGTCAAACCCTGTTCCACTTGTAAAACTTCTACAGAGGCAGAGGAAGGAAGACCAAGTTCCGTGAAACAGCTCAGCAGAGGAAGAAAGTGTAGAGACAGAGCTGAGCTAGGCCCCACACTCTTCTACCCTTCAGAGTTCTGACACTGCAGCTGGCATTTCTTGGCATCTTCATGGATGTAGTTTTGGGTCCCCACCCCCTAAAGTTGGATGAACAGGAATATCAGTCAAACACCTACAATCTGTCTTCTGCTGCCCCAGTGCATTTGGGCCTATCATCAAGGGAGAATAAGATATGTACAGATATGGAAGCAGCATCTCACAGGAGCAGCCACAGGTACCATTTCTTGAGCATTTTCTCTGAGCTAGGAGCTGCTTTAATTTTCACAACATTCAGTTATTTTATCTCAACGGTAATCTAATTTTATTGTGACTTTATAATTAAACGCCTGATATTGCAACTTGCTGAGATCTCATAGGCAGTAATGAACAAATCTAAGCAACCCTTCTTTTAAAAGCCCCATTTTTTCTACTCTTCAGGTTGCCTCTTGTTTCAGCTACTTGACTTCTTCTCATTGATTCCCACATGGACATACTCTTTGACTCTAGTGGGGAGGTAATGACGACCTTTGAGGTGTTTTGTTCCCTGTAGATGCACCCAGCTGTGGCCACCAAACATCTGGATTTCACCCCCCCCCCCAGGGCCGGGATCACAGATTAGCCAAGTAATTAAAAGCTCCTCACAGTCGATGTTCCCATAATCCTCTGACTGGGGAAAACCACTGGGACCATCTGACTGCATCCAAGTTCATGTCTCTATATCCAGGCTTTGATAGGGGACCACTCTACTGCTAGATTTTTCCATAGTGGAAAACATTGCCCCTCATCCTCACGCACTTGCCGATGATGCTGACACATCGATTATTAGCACCACCATCTAAGTGCCTTTTAATTTTGCTGCACATTGATTTGAACTACAATCTGAGTCACCTGGGATGTGTTAGGAAGATTAAATTGAAGATTCCAGCGACTCATTTACAAATGTTTCCAGGGAATGGCAAGAAATTGGAGGGCTATTTCCCACCAAAGAACAGAGCCCTGGCATCCTGCCCAGGTGATATATCCCATCTGCTGACTCTGTGAATGAGCTGAACAGCGCATCTTCATGGGGATGGGTTAAATAAGAAGGTCTTTCTCCAGGGATAAATGCCGTCTGGACAAAGAAACGGGAATGCGCATGTAACAACAGTGAAGGGCTGTTTGAAGTATACACACTTTGGCCTATTTATTATTTGGAGAGCTTCGACACAGTGTGGCATTTAATTTTTATATTAAAATATGTCAGCCTTCCCTATAAGGCAATAATCAACCGTGGTTCGCTCATGTCTGTCCACATTTAGTCTGTGCACACACTCATCAACTTAATGCAAGTCCCAAAGCCTCTTGTTTTCCCCTTCTGTCTAGCTCCTTTCAAGTAATTTCTTTCCTGCCAGGCCCTGGTGGGAGTCTGAGCATGAGATCACTGGCGTGGTGGATCCCAACACTGTTCTTGAGTCTCTCACCCTTTCTGGAACACCACCTTTCACAAAGAGTAAGCATGAGCTTTGTGGTCTCCCGAGCTCCCGGCAGCCAGGGTTCTCTATGGATTCCATGTTCCCTTGACTTTGAATCAATGTAAATGTCAGCACATCAGTTTTTCCAAACCTAGCCCGTGGGATACTCAGGCCCTGTGACCAGTTCACTAACTGATGTTTCCTATATGCACAGTTCTTCCTGAATGGTGAAATCCTAGAACCAGAAGGCCCCTTTCGAGAAGTGGGTTACAATCCCTCATTGTATGTAGAAAGAAAGTTGTCAAGAGAGAATTGCAAAATGCCCTGGTGAGTGAATGGCAGAATCCCACGCAATCCAACACAATGTTGTTGACCGGTAGCTGTTTGTGGATGGATATGTAGAAAGTCAGAACCCAAGCTCAGCTGTTCCAACTGCTATCCCAGCATGCCGCACTGTCTCTAAATCCAAGCAATTACAGATCTTTCCAGACCTGGCATGGCAACTTCAAGAGCCAGCCCTAATTAGTTTTCACTTAGTTTTGATAAGGGATAGACAACGAGATGGTGCATAACAGAAGTATGAATGGAAGTGGAAACTCAGACCTTGCCAGACAAGTTTCCTGAGCATTTTTGCTGGGTTAATCCTAGTTTCTGCAGTTAGGCAAAGGAAAGGATAGAGAATGAGGGTATTCTAGATAGTGGGCTATAATTCTCCTGCCAAGCATGCATAGGTCTGAATAGCAGGACCAAGAAGACTCAATATGTTTATGTGAGGCCAAGAAATAGGATTTTCTGCAGCAGATTGTGGCAAGTGAATGGCTACTTCTCTCTCTCTCTCTCTCTCTCTCTCTCTCTCTCTCTCTCTCTCTCTCTCTCTCTCTCTCTCTCTCGGAAGTCACTTGTGCCAGGTAGTACTCTACAGTCACTGACTACAATGACTTACGTTTTGGGAATAATACCTATTTTTTGAAGCCAACATTTGAGTCCCTACTCGTCCCTGATCCTTATGCTCTAGATTCCTTCTGAAAGGCCATGTGATTTCTAACTACTGTTCAATTTGATGCTAAAGGGCTGCTTGTATTTTAGTAGAAGACTCTGGATGACAGGACTCTGCAAAGCTGCCTCTGACCCATTAATGGTGAACTCTGAGTTAGTGCGACCGTCTTTCCAGATTGTGAGTTTGGTGTGAAACAGGTGGGGGCCCCTTCCTGATCCTCATGAAGACAATCATGATGAGACCCTCTCACCTAGAGGCCCCATCCACCCCAGGTTCACTCACTGATGAGGGCTGTCACAATCTCCTCCATGTTCTCCAGGAAGCTGGTGAGGTGCTGGGTGAAGGACAGATGTGGAGAGGTAACCTGGGCTACCACAGCTGCAGCCTCAGCTCGAGTGGCCTCTGAATGGCTGTCATCAGTCAAGATGTCGGCCAAGCACAGGATACCGTCCACCTGCAGATGGAGAGAAAAAACTTCCTTGTGTGCCTTGAAAGGGAGGGTCCCGGGGCTTGTGACAGTCAAGAGACAGAAGAACCAACCCCTTGACTTCTGAGAATAGCTCACATCCCTTGTGGAGCCAGAGAAACTATGAGGATGAACCCCTTCCCAAATTACCCAAAACTGGGCATTTAAATGTCTCTGATTTGAGCCCAGGAGGGATAAGTGACCTCTCATAAGCTTTCTAGATAGCAGACAGCAAGCCAAATGTCCAGGGGCAGACGTCGGCCATTCATCACTACAAAATGCAGTAGAAACTATGGTCGCTTACTGATCTTCTGACCCTGAGCTCCAAACTGGGCTCCATCTTTCATGCTGTGTGACTTCACAACTCTGACACTACTCCCTAACACACCAGCGGGGTGTCAGGAGGTCAGGATGAAAACGGGTGATGCTTTATGGAGAAGACAAGTTCAAGAAGTGTGGGCTCCCTCCTCTCATCTTCTTCTTTTGCAGCACGCCGCACTCATACCCCCCTTCCCCCCTTGTCCTCCACAGTGTTCCCCAAAGAAAGAGCGCTGCTTCCGTGCAAGCCTTGCTCTCTCTGCCCAATCATAGAGGTAAAGGTCTTGTTGGACCCATTTGCCAGGGGGCAAGAAGGCTTATTTCTCTGCTTTACCCCATCCAGACCTGTTCTTGGCACAGTAATAGGAGGCACTTCTAGAGTGCCTACCGCGTGCCAGGTCCCAGACTCGGTAGAATGAGTATCTCACTGTGTCACTGAATCAGGCATCCCCATGTCACAGAAAGAAAAACTAAGAAGAGATTGTTCGCCTGCTCTGGATCCTTAACGTTCAGACTCGTGGATTTGGGATGCAACAGTCTGCTCTTCAAGACCTGGGTTCTGAAAATGACATTACCCTTCCTCCTGAGAAGTTACCCCTGAGCTTAAAAAACTTTACCCTCCATTAGGAGTCAGTAGGTGGACTTTGATCGGGGGAGCAGGATCTCACCACAGACATATCATCAGTGCTCCTGCAGCTCCCCCAGGAACTAGGATGCCAGGCAGCTAAGGACCAGTGCTGGGGTGGGGGTGGGGGGCTAGGGCAAGGGAGGGACAGGAAGATGCCTTGACTGATGTCCTCCATATATGCTGCCAGCTTGAGCCTCCTGTCTCTACATCCATCCCTCTTGCTACTAGCTCTAGCGGGCCCCAAGAGTTTGCCCTTCATTTGATTAATTACCACGCCCACCCCCCACCCCAGTCCTGTACCTCCCCTAAGTGGCTCTGGGGACCTGAAAGGTCCATTAGCTGTGAAGGCCATTGGCAATTTCAGGCTCAAAGGAGACAAATGTGGAAACAAGAGCCCAGGGAACTGCCCACAGTAAAACCCACCTGGATGTGCTTAATAAAGGAACAAACCGCAGTCGGCCTGCCCCTGGCAGGCCTGGACTCAGGCCAGGTATTTTATTAACAGGCCCTTGGAGAGGCCTCTTTGAGCCCACAGGGCAGCTGCAGGCCTGGAAACAGGAAGCAGCTCTACTGCCAACATAAGAAGCCTCTCAACTGACTGGCTCACATCCCCTTTTCTCCTTCGAGCATCAGTCAAGAGTGTTGCTAAGAAGCTACGAGGCCTCTAGTGGAAAAACATCACTGATCCAGTGCCTTCGAACTTGTCTTGATTGTAGCTACTGCTGCTACCCTGGTCTCTGAGTCCATTGGAACCCCAGTCAGACTCAAACAAGTGTGCAGCCCTGATGCTCAGCTAATCTGAGTTGGTGGTCCAGGACCCAGTGAAACCCAAGTCCCAATTATGAACCAAATGCCAAAGCCTCGTGCTGTAGAAACACTGATCCAGCGGAGAGTTCCCTTGTGGTGGAGGAAGTGATTAGCATCACGGATAACCATGCTGCAGAGTGATTTCCCACAGGATGTTCTACTTCTTCTGGGAGCCATCCTTGACTTGACACACCCACAGTCCAGCTTGGGAAGATGGCTCACTCTGGCTCCCCATGCTCAAGTACTTCTGCTATTTTCATCATATGTTAATGCGAAAGAACATTGTTTCTCCAAGTGGGAGGGATTGTGGCTGCATCCAATTAACTGCGGGTTACTTAAAAGAGAATCCCTGTGCCCCTTTCAAAGCTATTATACCAGATTCATGGACAGGCTGGAAATCTTGGCTAACAGGTCCACAGAGAATTTGCATGCTGCTCCAGAATTAGCAGTATGCAATGATGTGATTCCCTAATCCTGTGTCTGTCTGCCTGGACTCCTGTTCTGCAAGAATGGGGACCACAGCTGGTTCACTTTTGAGTTCTTGATGCCCGACATGTACTGTGATTTTGGAAGAGGGGAAAAATACCAGAAAGTGACATTTGACCTAAAACTTGAGGATACATTGTAGATTAATGCAAATAAAATGCTGGCATTGTAAACTGGAGGAGGCTGTGAGCAAAATACTCAAAGAGAACAGAGTTGGAGGTAAGTTCAACCTCTAGTCCACAGATCCTTGACCCCAGGTGTTGTGGACCATGATGCCCTTGCAGCTCCTGGATTTTCCAGAGAACTTGTGGGGTCCTGGATATTCAAATGATGAGCTGCGCATTGTCTTACCTTCTTCCAGTATATTGACTAAGTTTCAAATTGCCACTGACTGGGTACTAATTATGAAATATAGCATCCCTTCAACATGAATCATACAACAGATATCACTCATCCTTACATGCAATACATATATAGCATACATAGTCTTATATACTCATAAAATATGTGACCTATGAACAGGAATAGAATACAGATTGTATGCTTATTTATTTACATTTGAAAACATTGAATATATAAGTAAATGAGGGGTAACATGGTTTATAAATGGACACCTATGGGAAGATCTATGTAAGCTGAATATCTAAATCTTAGAAATGGCATTAGGCTGAATCTTCTTCATCTCATCTCTCCAATCACCTACACTGAAAAGGCCTCATCCTCCTCTGTGTTGCTGATGCCCTTTGTTTCTGTTAGATCTCTGTCTAATAAACTACGTTCTATGGGTTTTAAAACAGATGTAATGTTGCTATCATCAACAAAAGGATTTTCCTTTCTTTCCCAGACATCCCTGTTTGTGAAGCTCCTTCCTGTCGCTATGTGTATTTGTGGGCCATTTGTTTTCTCAGCTGTGTGGTATTTCACTATATACATCTATTACCAGTCATGTGTACATGCTCCTGACAGTGGCCACTTGAGTGTCCTTTGGGGACTTGCTATACTAGACAGTGGTGCTACAAATATTCTTCTAAACATCTTCCAGCGGGTATGTGCCAGTTTCCCTGGGAGCCCTAACATGAGAATTAAGGGATAGCATTTACACATCTCTTCCAATGCTTCCAATTTTCTTTGCCATATGGTTGCAGCAAGTTATACTTACCAACACCATAGAAAGGTATATTTAATGCCACATCCTTCTCTGGTTTTGATAATATGCTTATAATTTTTAGTAAATTGATGGTTTGGAAGAGCCACGTCTCCAGTGGGCACTTGGTCTCCAGTTGGTTTGGGGTAGTTAGGAAACTTTCAGGAGACAATTACACCACACCACTAGAGGAAGGCTTTGAGGGTTTATAGTGTCACCCACTTTCTCCTCTCTCTGCTTCCTGTATGCAGATAAAACATGATCAGCCAGCTTTCTCTTCTGGCCACCTGCTGTCATGACTTCCTACAACTATGGACTCTGCCTATAGAATTGTAAGCCAAAATCATTTTTCTTTAAATTTGGTCATGGTATTTTATCAGAGCAACAGAAAAGTTATTAATAAAGATGTGGAAAAAAGACATTTGATTTTAGGGATAATATGCAGAAATTAGTCAGCTGTAGAATAATAATGTTGACCATGTTTTAAGAGTCTTTCTAAATTACCTTTTTTAAATCACAAGATGCAAAATTTCTACTGACTTAAAAACATTTCAAAATAGGCATGCATAAAGTATAAAAAGTAATTATAATATATAAAATAGTAAGTGTAGGTGATAAAAAACAAGAATCATAGAAGCGGGATGACATTATTTGACATTGATATATTACAATTTGTCAAACCTACTGAGTTCGTATTGCCAGAAGAAATAGCTTTGTTAGCATTCCTTATTGTGTTTCTCATCTGTCGTGAATAAATGTAGAGAATGTTGAATAAAATAAGTATATTTTTCCAAATAAAATAAAATAAAGATGAAGCCATAAAACTATTTTAACTGGAGTGAATGAGACTGAGTCGTTTATATTGTTTTGGTTTCCTTTATGTGGTTTGCTTGGGCTCTGCGTTTGGTAAGCTGGGGGACCCTGTTCACATGTCTTGCTTGTTGTTCTACTGGGTGGCTTTTTGTAGGAGCCAGATTTCCTTGGTTCTGGTTTTCCTCAGCCTGCCGCTGGCAGGGGCTACACAAATCGATCTCCATACACACCACTGTCTCCAAGGCTCCAATCCAGCCCAGCTCACCACAACTCATCACCAAGGGCTCCGTGCCATCAGGTTATGAGCTTTTTAGCACTCACACCACTTCTTAGAATATCATGATGTGCAGATGTTGGGGGCCAAACCTATTAGTCTGAATCCTGCCTCTTAAAACTTGAACTTTTTTTTTACCCCTTTGAGCCTTTATCCCAAAATTTAGGGTAATAATACCAGTGTCAATAGCTTTTATTTTTCTTATAAAATGGGTATTTGAAACGTCGACTTGAACAGACTATTGCTCAATTATTCAGTGAGAGGCTGCATGGGCGGTGCCTGCCACATGGTGGTGCCATCATGCCATCTTCTTCCTACCTGGGCTTAGTGAATCTCCTGATGCCTGGAAGGCCCTTTCCTTGATTCTGTGTGCCTCAGAGACTCCTAATGAGGACCCCTCCAAGGTTCCTCTCTGCAGTCTCCTCCAAAAGTGAGAGCCTCGGGCCTCTGGGTAGTATGTCAGTCAGCTTTCCTTCGTTGTGACAAAATACTCAAGAACATCACAAAACAGAAACAGGTTTCTTTGTTTGTTTGGGCTCCTGGTTTCAGCGGTTTCGTGGCCCATGGTTGCTTGGCCTCTTTGCTTCAGGCTCATGGCAACAGAGTGCATCATTGTGAGAGCATGTTATGGAGGAGGCCTGTTCACCTTATGGCAGACAGTCATAAGGAGAAGCCAGGGACCCCCTCTTGAAGGGCTCGCCAATGTCCTAGCTTCCTGCCACTGATCTTTACCTTCCAGGGGTTCTACCAGCTCCCAGCAGCACAACAGGCTGGCAACCAGGTCTATGCCATGTGACCCTCTGAAAGGCATTTAGGTGTCAGGGGATACACAAGTTGACCCACTTGTGTAGACATCAGATCACACCATCTAGAATCAAGACTTTTTAACTGGGTATCATCTGTGACTGACTGGGAATGCTAAGATGCACAATTAGAACCCCTTAGCCAAGAAGTCAGCAAAGCCTGATGCTATACCAGGACTTCTATTGATTGTCAGTTCCTGAGTGCCCTGCACTGCGACAAGCCTCTAGTTGGTCAGCAGCAGAAATAAATGACAGAGGCAGAGAAACGACAAGAACAGAGACAAACAGGAACAAGAGGGTGTTGAGGGAGAGGCAGGAGAGAATAATAAGTTCACAGGATTTGGCTCAGTCACTCTCATTTGATTTTCTGCACCCCTTATTCCTCCTGCTGAGAACTCTCTCCATCTTGACCTTCTCTCCCAGGACTCCAGCATAGTTCATTTTAAAGGCTTGTGTCCTCCTCAGCTAGTAGCATCTCTGTTTGCTCTCTTAGCTTCTTCTTCTTGACAGCCATATGCCAGCTTTTGCTGCCACTCTGTGCCACATTGGAAACCAGACTCAAATCCACACAGTCTTTAGGTCTCACTGGTGATTCTGAGAGCTCAGTCTTGACTCCCTTTTCCCAACACGCATATCTACATTTCCAAACCCTTACTGGACCATTTTATGTTTAATTAAAAAAAATGGTCTGTATATTTTATGAATACTTCAAACCCAATTTGCTTAAAACTGAAGTGTTTTCCTCGTTTCCCTCCTACCTCTTGCTTCAGACCCAGGTCAAGTCACCTACCTCCTCAGACAGAGGCCATCTCTGCCCTTCCAGCTGACACACCACCCTGATCGGATCGCAGTTGCAACATATATCACCTGATACGATCTGTCCAGGTCACATGCGCATCCCCCTCTAGTTCGAAGCCTTCAGGGATAACCCTGCTCTGAATTTCCTTAAAGTCCTTGACAGCCAAATGGGGCCCAGTATTCAACAGCCACACTCTAGTAGGGGAAGACAATGGGGAAATGGGCAGAGAAGTGAGGAGATGACCCAGGCTACACCACACAGCATGTCAGCTCTGGTCCTTGTTAATGGATCCTTGCCCTGTGCCTTCCTCTATGGAACCTCTGAGAAAGAAAGGGAGGAACTGAAGAAATGGCCAGGTCAGTGGAGGCCATTCATCTCAGTTCCTATGAAAGGCCAAGGGATAGCCCTGCTTGAGGCCAGTTCCTTCAAACACTAGTCCCATGTCGGGAAAGTCTCCAACCCCTAATTGCCCATTTCCCATCCCTAGTCATAAACTTGGTGCCAAGAGAGTCATCTAATCAAAGCGCATTTGCATCCTTAAAGAACTGGCTGCAAGAAGCACTTACAGATAATTAGCTCTTACAGAGAGTGGGATGGATGGGCCTGAGGTCAGATGTTCCTGGTGAGTAGGTGTGTATGTGGGGATAAGATTGTTCTGGCTGAGGCATCACCTGGACAACAGGGCTCATGGACCTGGAGTCTGGCACAGAGGGAGCCAGAAAAATTCAGATGTTTGCTGAGGGTTGGAGGAATGTGATACTCATGTATCTGGGACACTCAAGGTATAGAAAATTATGTCAGACTTATGAGTAGCATTGAAGGCCCATCATACATCATCTGTGCTGGTCAGTCATCTTAGTTTTGTGTTAGAGCCTTTGTCTTGATTTTGCTTTATGTTTAATTTTCAGTGGGCTCCAGAGGAGCTAGCTAATGGCTTGTAACAAAGGAATTGTGTAAATGAGGTAAAAAATCTGGCCATGGGAAAACTTACAAAGAGCTTCTTCCGTCCCTCCTTTCCTCTCTCTTTTCCCCTCTCTCTCCTTCCTCCCTCCCTCCTCTTCTCCCCCCACCCCCGACTCAAAATTAAGATCTTCCTGCCTCAGCCTCCCAGGTGATGAAATGACAGGCACCACAGCCAGTTCCTAAGACTTTATACCTTCATGATTCTGTCTGCTCAAATATTTAAGACCTACAGGAAAACACAAAACAAATGAGAATTCCAAAGACACTGGAATCGTGTTCCTGAATCCTGGAAGAATGGTCAATTCATCTATAATATAATCAGTCAAAAAGAAATTTTACTTATTGTCAGAGAGAAAATAAACACAAATGTGGGTCAGAAGCAGAAATCAAAGTATGAACTAGATTGGGACAAGATTTGGGACTAAGTGGTGTCCCGAATGCCTATGGTCCAAGGCTCCCCTCATAAAATGACATACTTGTTTTAGACTTAAGGTAGAGCTGACAACTCAATAAAAATCCACAGAAACTAGATAAGCCTCCAAAAGATAACTGTATCCTCCCCTACGCCGACATATCCAGGCTCCATCCCACCTCTCCTGTTATTTCAAACACAAATACAAAACCACAATAAAAAATGGAAGAGTGGCTAGCAGGGTTGTGTGGCCCTTTGGAGGGGAAAGCCAATTAGACAGAGGGAGAGGATGCACAGAGAAAGAAGAGAGGCGTGTTTTCAGCGGAGATAAGTCACAGGGGAGTGTGACTAGTAAATAATCTCCCTGTGGGCAGAGGAGTTTCCTTAAATCACATTTCAAATAGATGTTCTGAAGGCATTTGGCTCAGGGTGGCTATTCCTTGGGTCAATGTTATTAGCCTTGTGCTAATATAACAATGCCAAGTTTTCAACCAAGTCCCATGGAGGCCCAGCTGGGACCTGGGCGGTAGCCAAAGTGCTTGGGTCAATGAACTCTCAGATGACAGGTGCCATCATCTAGGAAAGTATTAAAAGTTGAAATACTACTTGGGTGTGGTTGCATGTTCCTGTAATCTCAACACTTGGGAGGCAGGGGAAGATAGATCTCTGAGTTTGAAGCCAGCCTGGTCATAGAATGAGTTCCAGAACAGCCAGGGCTACACAGAGAAACCTTGTGGTACAAAAAAAGTTGATACAACCTTCAGAGTTTGGAGACTGCCTGCTTTCTAACTTAACTTCCTCAAGATGTGGCAATGAAATAGTAATACATTAGCCTTCCTTGGAAATCAGCAGCAAGACATCCTAACACTCTGCTTGCCAATGCAATCACACAAGAAAAGAAATAATGATTGAGAAGAAGCAAACCTGCTATTCTTTACATCATTCTATATACATACTGCAGATGTGCAGAAAAATGTGAAACAGTCAGCACTCTACTAAACTGTGTAAGTAGATTCAGCAAAACCATGGATATAATATCAAAAGTGCATTTTTCAGTATATTAGCAGCAACATTTCAAAAGTAATCATTTAAAAATACAGCTTACATTACCATAAGACGTAGCTATGAATAAATATTTAAAAGATGTGAAAGGGCTCAGTCCTTAAAGAGAATCTATACTAAAGAGTGAGGTGTGTCACGTTCATTGATAAGAACACTCCATCTGAGATGTCAAATTTATACAGAAATGTAAAGAACTCTTAATTAAAGTATCAGTAGGTATTTTGTGGACACTAAGAGGCTGCTTATAAAAATGAATGTAGACATACAAAAATGCTAATATAATCTTAAAGAACAAAGAGAGGCTACTAATACTCTTTATTTTTTATTATCAAATTTTATTAGATTGGGGACTCAGTGTTACACTGGTAAAAAGGATGGTCCAAAAAAAGACTAGTAGAACAGAAAAAATGAAGTCCAGAAACAAACAGTATCCATCAATTTGTAAACATGGAGGTATCACTTCAACTTAGGGATGGTCTTTTCAATAAATGGTGTATGCTCAACTGGCTAACTGTATGGGGTGAGGGGAAGAACTAAACTTTTGAACACCAGGTGAAGTGAGTCTTAAGTCAAAATTGTAAACAATGAGGCTCCTGGTGATGGATAGCTTTTTTAACTACGCACAGCCTGGCATCAGCTGGGAAGACTCTCAATAAGGGACTTTCTAGATCAGGTTGGCCTGTGGGGCATGTCTGTGGGACTTGCCTTGATTGCTTAGGTTTAGGAGGACCTGGCCCATTGTGGGTGACAGCGGTCCCTAGGCAGGGACTCCTGACAGTATAACAAAGGAGGAAGCTAGCGCAGAGCAAGCAAGCTAGGACTCATGCACTCACTATTCTCTGCTCTTGACTGCGGGTGTGACGTCAGCAGCTGCTAAGAGCTCCCACACTGTGGCAGGCCGACCTCCAGTGGCCGACTGCAATCTAAAACTGTCAACTCAAATAAACCCTCTCTCCTCTAAGTTGCTCTTTGTCAGGACATTTTGTAACAGCGACAGAAATGAAACAAGCACAGTCTCAAATTAAACAACAACAACAACAACAACAACAACAAGGGAATACAGCCCTTGGATCGTTTTGGAGAAAACAAGGATTCCTTAAATGGATGGAAGTAGCACTCAGTATAAAAAGAAAGATTAATAAATAAGAGCTTAACAAAATCAAGAATTTCTATTTATCAAATAACAACATTAAGAGGATGATGAAGCAAACCGTGGGCTGACAACGTTTATTCTCACCGTCTCTATCTGAAAAGGGATTTGTGTCTGGAATACACTTTAAAATGCATAAATCAATAAGGCAAGACAAACGATGCAATACTTTAAAATGAGAAAACATCCCAGACTGACATTTTACGAAAAAAAAGACAACCAAATGGACAATAGGAATATGAAACAGTGCTCCAGATCATTACTCATCAGAAAAAGAAACTTTAAAATCATAATGAAAGATGAGTTTGTGCCTGAGTAAGTCAGAGGCAGGGGACTGCCTCATAAATCTACAAGCACCATCATTTGTGCTTCTGAAGTGATCTAAGAGACCCCGGTGCCGCTCTAGAAATTGTAGACATCTCTTGTCTCCAGGGGTCTTTCCTGTCCCCCTGTGTCTCTCCATCTATGAGACTCCTCTTCTTTTTCATAGCCCTTCCCTCTCCCTGTTTCTCCTCATCCTTGTGGGTGACCAGCAGGCCCACCCCTTGCTCTCAGGGAATGGCAGGTGCTGACTCCTGATCCATGACCTAAGGGCTGTCTGCTGTCCCTTCTACACTGTCAGTACCAGAAGGTGGCAGAAAAAGAACCCTCCCGACTCAGGTCCAATCTGCATGAATGCTCTCAATCTCCCATTTTCTTTTGCTGCCAGAAGCTTGGGTCCCCTTCTCCTCTCCCAGTGGTACGTCTCCACTCAGAAGCCAAAGGACAGCCCAGTTTCGGTAGCCAAAAGCATCACCTCTACCTCACCCCCCCCATGACCCCCTGTCAGGTCCCCTTTGTGATGTCCCTTAAGGTATAGCTTCCCTCCACCCCAGCACCAGCATTATGCTCACACAGATTCTCTATCTTCTCTGAGTCCTTTGGGCTCTAAGGAGGACGTGCACACTGAGTACCCTTTTATCCACAGGCCTGCATCTTCTCACTCCTGGTCACCACACGCAGAGCAGGAAGGGAGCTTTCAAAGGCACGGTACAGGGACAAAATGCTGCAAGTTCTGCTTCAGTGTCTGCTCCCACACACCCAGGGAATGAGCACCAGAATCCCCAGCAGAGAGAGCTCAACATCTCCTCGTTTCCCTACATTACCCTGTGGATTGCAAAATCCCTTAATGTTCCACACACTACCAAAAGACTTCCTTGTTGGTATTGGGAAACGTCCTTCTGTTTCCTTAGCAAACCATAGCCTCACTACTAATGCCAGCATGGCAGCCTCCGCCCAAGAAGCACGCCCAGTCTCAACTGCTTGCTCTCAATCTCACCTGTCTCACGCTGACTATCCTGGCCCACCAGCCTCCTGTGTCTGCTTGGACACATATTAGTTTGAGTCCGGGCTCTGAGGAGGGAGGCAGAGAGGAGAATCTGGCACAAACCTGAGGGCCTAGGGTGCAAATGGGACTTAGCTCACATCCCGCAGAAATCGTTCAGCCGTTCTTCCCTTGCTGAAACCCTATGGGTTTTACACCCCCCTCCCCACCCATCCATCTGCTGCCTCCACCTCACACTGAGGTGGCAGAGGCTTTTGCAAGGCAGACCTTCCACATCTAGCCTCATCCCTGTGACTGGTGGTAGAAATGATATCGGTATGTACATCAAGTGTGAGCACACATGCATGCACAAGCGCGTGCACGCACACACACCTCTATCTCCCCACTGGCAAGCAATGTTTCGTCAGTCGTTGACCTGCACATCTGTAGCACTAGCCATTTCCTTGACAAGCCAAAGCAGCTAGCCGGATAGTGTCCCG
>CM053758.1:23003153-23077998 GCA_028658305.1 Pachyuromys duprasi
AAAGAAAGAAAGAAAGAAAGAAAGAAAGAAAGAAAGAAAGAAAGAAAGAAAGAAAGAAAGAAAGAAAGAAAGAAAGAAAGAAAGAAAGAAAGAAAGAAAGAAAGAAAGAAAGAAAGAAAGAAAGCTCAGCAAAACAAGCTGAGCTCAACCCACATGGTGGAAGAAAAGAAAGAACTCAGCCTTACAGGCTGTCCCTCCGCATAGGCACTGTGCCTCGTGCATGCGCTCTGTCGCACATACTGATTAACTGTAAAAGATGCATGGCTGACCCTCTGGGGAAGCTTTGGGGATAGGGGCTAGGGATATAGTACGTTACAAGGCCTTTCGTTTTGAGGATAATATTTCTGTAAGAAGCATTGGCTGTCTTGAATTTTAAACACCAGCCCCACATACGTCGCAGGATATATTTTTCTAGTCCTAACTGTTGCTTCTGGGGTGCAGAGCCCAATAGCCACACAGCAGTTCCAGGGGTTAAAAAAAAAAAAAAAAAAAACTGCTCTGCGCATCATGACAGGGCTGCCAGTGAAGCTCTTGTCCACCAGGGGCCGCTGTTGCACAGCACATGATGTCCCACAGAGCCCCAAGCTGCATCACTTTGGTATCCAGACTGCCAGGCAGGGAGAGCTCAGCTCCCAGCCAGTGGCCCACCATGTCTGTGGAATTAAAAGGCAAATGAGTAGGCACACGGGGACGGGGACGGGCCGGGGGAGCTGAATTTGATTCCTCCTTTTCAAGCTGTAATCCTCTTCCTTCCTTCCCTCGGAGACAGACTGGAAACTAGACTGTTAAGAGAGAGACTGTAAGAGAAAACCAGACCCCTTAAGAGACTGGGTCCCTCCTCTGCCTTGCCCTAGTCAGAGCAACCTAACTAGTTGACTGTGGCCCTGAGGCGCTCGGCTCAGCCCTAGCCTACTCCCAGGGCAGTTGAAGTCATTGTCGGGCGTGGGGTGGAAGTGCGATCTGCTTTCAGAGCACGCCTGTCTCTGCCTCTCTCTCTTGGTTTTTCGAGACAGAGTTTCCCTGTGTAGCCCTGGTTGTCCTGGACTCCCTTTGTAGACCAGGCTGCCTGCCTCTGCCCATCTCTTAAGAACTTCCCCTAGGATAAGAAGGAGCTGTGAGTCGATCAAAGAGTTGGCAGCCGCAGCCTTCCTCTCCCCACACGGCCTCACTTAAATTATCAGAACCAAATCTAGCAAAGCAAGTTGCTGCCTTGTCCTTGCAAGTTGCTGCAAGTTGCTGCACAGTGTGGCCACTATGGCTGCTTTTGGGTCATGGAGGAACGAGAGAGGAAATGCACGGGGACTCTCAGGTTGGCCCTATGCCTCCCGGTGTCTACCCTTGTCAGCCTCAACTTGTGTTCTGTTCAGTGTCATGGAGGTGGCCACCACTCCCCGCCCTACTTGAAGAACAACAGTCAGAATCAAAAAGGCAAAAGGATTGAGAGAAAACTGGTTAATTTATTTAATATGTGCTATTTCCCGACAATGGTGCAGAGCACAGTGAAGGAAGACCCCTCCTAAGCAGGCAGCAGAGCCTCCCCTCACCCCTTGAAGCCCACTTCTTCCTTCCCAGAATCTCTGTCCTTTCTCCATCTTCCATTCACCCCAGAGCATAAAGGGTGACCTGCTGGACCAGGCAAACAACAGTTTCCCTTCCCACACCCACTGACACCCCCAGAGATTTTCTAGTTGGAATTGAAATGGAGCTCATCTGGCCTCCCCTGCTCATCTTTAATTTCTTTATCGATCTTCATTAAACTCTCCCTTTGGCTCCAGGACAAAGTGAACTAACTCCCTATTTCACACACACAAAAAGGGGGAGAGGGTAGAGATAAAAGAGTGTTCTTCTGAAAGTGAGACTGCCTCTTGTCTAAGGCTAGAAGAGCAGTTTCTAGAACTGGCTCAAGTTGGCTGAGCACTGGGCTTGGAACGTCTCTTACTCTCTTATTGTCTCAAATCTGTGTGCATCTGTTCTGCAGGTGCCCGGCCCCTCATCTGAACCACGTGCTCAGTTCTGCTCTAGTTCTGCTCCTCCCTGGTCCCATTCTTTGAGGCAGCAGAATCTGGCCCTCGCTTTAGTCACACCTGGAACTCTCTTAGGGCCCTTGTAAAATCCGCAGCACCCAGTCTCTTTGAGGGACAATTCAGTCTCCCTAGACCACCCTGTGGAGACAAACAAGCTAGACATAGGCATTTAGGTCTCACACTCAGGTCCTAACTGGAGACCCATCACACTGCTAGCCTCTGACAAGGAAGGGTAACTTAACTACATGGAAGACAAAGCCAAAGGTCAGAGGGAAGTAACCAGCTCCTTGGGACACTTTCTTTTCCCTCAAACCCTGCAGTTCTTGGCCATGCCAGAGTTTCACGAAAGCAGCTCAGACCTGTCTACCTCCACTGAATTTGGAATGTCAGCTGTCACTGAGCTGTGTGGCTTTGCGACCCTCACTCCACTCTGGGCTCTGGATTGTCCCAGTCATCTCCTAAACGTTGTCCTGAGAATGCTACCATCTGTCTGGGCTCCCCTGGTTCAATGAGCATAAGGAGCTCCTTAGATACACAAAGCTTAATGGCCAGTCACAGGGTCCTTTGCATCTCCTAAAACTGCTTTCCCCAGAATGCCTCCACCCACCCACAGACCTGTACCCAAAGTCTGCACGGCCTTTGTGGTTCTCTTTCACCAGGAATTCTGAAAGGAGGAAACTTCCTTTGAGGACACAGGCCAGCCTCCCCAACCCTATCTGTACTTCTGGGCTCTCCATGCCTGACCTTCGGAGCAAACTGCTTGCTTTCTTCCCTAAGCCTAGAACAGGGCCAGTTAGTTAGACATGACTGTCTGCCCAAACCTGGAAAAGCATGGCTTACTTCTAGAAGTGTACTGATCCTGAGCACAAAAACAGCATGGAGCTTGTAGCTGAGCTAAAACAGATCTCTTTTATGCCTTGCTAGGGAGACCTGTAGGTGTCTCTGCCCTCTGCCCTGACCAATAACTTGAGCCAATAACTGAGGAAGCTATTCCCCTGTGGTCCCCATCTCAGAAGAGCCAGATCTTTCCAGGGTGGCAGAGAGAAAGAACATAGGGCTTGGAACAAGCTAAGCATGGATTAGTGTCTGTGCTCCACATGTCCACCATCTGGAGAAAGGTCATTGGACCTCAGGACAACCAGGTTTAGATCCAGGACAGCCCGCCCCTCAAAGTTCACAGTGCTCAGCTACACTGGAGCGTTGGCTTCCCAATGCTGAAAGAATGAGTCTGCAGAGTGAGTGGTAGACGGTAGATGGGCTTAGAAGGGGGTGACTGACAGCCAGAAGGAAGAAGCACCAGTGAGCAACTTAGAGTGGGTGGCTGAGTGAGACCAGGACTTTATCAACGCCTTAGCAATCTGACTTGGAGGAGAGGAATGCTCACCACCCCCTTACCATTTGGGGTGGGGGGCCAGATGACCTGGGTTAAGTCACAGGGACTTTTTAGTGTTCTCGGAGTATTCACAAAGCAAGCAAGGCAGGGATGTTGACTAGCTTTGGAACCAGGGCTTAAATCCTGCCTCCAACACTTGCTAATGATGTGACTTTTGACAAGTCACAAAAACTGTCTGAGATTCTGGCTCCTCGTCTTCAAGATGGGGATGCTCATAGTGCTCAGCTCATAAGTCACTGGTGTGATACTGGAGACATATGTGCACTGCAGTGGTCCAGGCCCCAGCATGCATTGAGTCTCACTGATTAGCATGCCTTTCCGTCTTCAGAAAGCAACATAGGATACTCAGCCAACTCGGCCCTGGAACAGAGCTGAAGAATCCTAGCTTTTTTTTTTTTTTTTTTTTTTTTTTTTGAGCAGCATTAGGTGGGAGCAATGAACTGCATGCAGCCATTGCCGCTGCAGCTTTCAGCTCTGAGAAGGAAAGTGCTTCTGTGTTTCTTCCTTAATCTCTGCCTGCTGCCGTGGATGATCATTAAAGCCAAGAAACTGGCTGCTTTTGAAGGTCTGATCATATCAGTCTCCCTAATTACTTCTCTGTGCTCTCCACCAATCTCTACCAAGCCAGAATGAAAGAGGATGAGAAACAAACCTGGTTTTGGCCACTTGGTCACCATCCAGGAAAGATTTACCGGAGCTGGGGTGGTGGTGGGTTACACATCATATAAGCTTCTCCAGCCCCTTCACTGTCTCATCACCATGCAACCAAGTGCACACACGCACGCGCGCACACACACACACACACACACTATCCTTACACATTCAGACTGCGGACTGGGAAGGGGAGAAATGATATCTGGCTTAGCCTTGGAATCTAGGATTTGATTTGAGCTCTGCCAGAACCTTACCTGTAAGTCCTTAAGCAAGAAGCTCCCTTCTGTAAGCCCATTTGCCCATTGGGTAGCAGGACCCAGGCCTGGGCACCATTAGCTCAGCTCATCACCTGCAATCCAGGGCTCTCAGCACACCACTAAGCACAAAAGATTCTAGCTAAGAGGGAAGAAGGCTTTCTGCTCAGAGAGCAAGCGAGAGCTTCTCTGCTCTCCTTCTGTGTGGCTTTACACAGGTGGCTTTCCCATGCAGAGACTCAGCCTTGAGAGGTACGGAAGAAGCAGAGTCACTCTTCACTCTCTGCCTCAGCTAAGAGCACTTCTTACTCCTCTGCTGCTCATGGGAATGGATTTGGGAAGAGGCGGAACAACTGCCTAAGTATTTAGACCTACGCTATGGGACATAAAAGTGTGAAGCCAGAAGAGCTGTTGTTCCTCCAGACAGACAAGCACCCCAAACCCCGAAGTCACCACAGCTGTCCCAAGACACAACGGGCTTTAAGCCACAAGAATGTTCACCATACTTCCTTCAGATTAGGTCGGGAAATCCCAAAATATCAGCTAGACCTCCCTAGCTCTTAGGGTAGGATCTGTAGGATCCATCTGCAGGCCCAGACCCACAGCGTGAGCAGGGGTTCAGAGTAGCTGAGGTTAGATATACAGATCCTGGTTGAGCTGACACAGAAATACCTACTAGGGCCTCCAGAGTACCGGATTCCTTCCTTGCCCTCTATGCTTCCCTGTGATGCATTGGTCCAGCAAGTCCTTGCATTGGTTCTAGTACCCCAACCCAAGCTGTGCAGTCCTTCACGGAGTGGAACCCTCCCAGCTCACCTGTGACTGTTAGTCTTGATTGTCTGTCAACTTGACAGGATAGGGTGACAGCTAGGAAGCTGGTAAAGGGAGTGTCCAGCAATGACTGACACATGGAATTGGTGGGGAAGATCCCAGTGTGGACAGTGTCATCCCATGGGCCAAGGCCCAGAGGGAATGGAAGCAAAAACCAAGGTTCTCTCTCTCTCTCTCTCTCTCTCTCTCCAAGGTTACCATAGCATAATAAATAATAAAGTAAGCAAGCTTATCCATCTCCTCCACCACTACAATGCACTGCCTTAACTCAGGCTCAATGTAGTGGACCCCATCATCCTCAGACTAAAACTATAAACCGAATTAAACTCTTTTTCCTTTAAACTGATCTTCTCTGGTATTTTTTCACAAAGATGGAAAACTGACTAGCAATATTACCAGATGGCATCTTGCTCTTAGCACTTTTTTTGTTTCCTCTGACATCCTGCTATGAAACGACCAACCATCCCAAACTTTCAAACCACTCTCTGCGAGCTTTGTCTCACACCCAGAAAGTGCTTTGTGTCCCTTTAGAGTCCCTGGTTAGACACCGGAGTCGCTTTCCACTTCAACAGTCAATGTTCCTAATAACCCCATCTGAAATGTGCCTTGCAAGGGCATTAGGGTGGACTTGCTATATGAAGAGGACCAACTAGCCACCACTGGGCTCCCAACCCCAGCTGGCTCTGAGATTTCATCCCATGAGTCAGCTGCCCTTACCTTTTCCAGCTGATGGACACCCTCTTCTACACAGCAGATAGAAGCCAGTGTGCGGAGCGCCTGGGGGTACAAGCACCGGAAGCTGTCCTGTCGGCAGACCTTGAAGAGGGCTACAACTCCACCTTCCTGTGGAGAAGAAGACAATGATATCGCCTCCTGATCTTCCCTGGACTGGCTCAATATGAACTGACAGCCCTCATTTGGCAAACATGTTTTGGTTACTCCTCACACACTCTTAAACAGTGAAGTCCCAGTCCTTGAGAGTCCAAGTAAAAAGCAAGGTATGCATGCCAGCAACAGAAATTTTGGTAGGGTTGAGAATCCAGATGCTTTGGCTCCCCCCCCCCCAGAAGAGCAGGCCTGAAGTCACCAGAACAGGACCAGTAAACTGGTGAATGTAGACAAAAGGACAAAGTATAGAATTCAATGTCCATTCCCATTCTATCAGCTATCATGCTTCTCTTCGCTCTTTCCCCTGTCACAGAAGACAGGCAGAAAGGGAGTTTTATATCAGGTCTGTGATGGAAAAACAAGCCACTATGGGGAAAGCAATTCCTCCTAAATCCACATCAACCTTACTCCTGCTTGTAGAAAAAAACAACTCCTGCCAGGGCACTCATGCAGCTCTTGAGTGTGAGTGAGTCTTTCTTTGTCTTTAGTAGGAACTGCTAATGGGATCTCCTTTCTCCCCCCCCCCTTGTGGAGACCACCCAGTAGTGTGCACACCAGAAGGGATCTGGTTATAAGAACTATTCTATAATCACCATTGCAGTGTACAGAGTGACAGCACCCTCAAACCATACGGGGGACACACCACAATACTCACAGATCGATGACAACACTACCTTGTAAATCCAAAGCAAAAGTTGGTACCCCCTTCTGGCTTTGCCTCCTTCCCGCCGCCCCTCTCCCTTTTCTGAGAGCGTGATGACACTTAGAGGTGGCCCTGAGTGAGCAAGGGATCCAAGCCCTCAGGCAGTCACCTTTAACCTTGCCCATCATGCCTGAGTCAACCTTGCCCATCATGCCTGAGTCTACCTTTCCTGGCACCTGTTCCCAGAACTAAGCAAAATATCATAGGAAGGTAAGTTAACAAAATACTATGCCCTGTCATGTTTTTGATAATATACTTACCATGTGCCAGGCTCCGTTCTGTTCCGTATTTTGGGGATGCAGCCATGACTGGCTGAAAGAATAATGAATGAGCATCCTCAGAACAAACAAGGATCCCTACAGCCCAGAATGGCTGCACTGAAATAACCTCAGATCTTCTTCCCCTCTGCTCCAAACAGAGGTTCAAGAGCCCTACTTTCTCTAAGAGTTTTGCCCCTGACCACTGTATGTATCAAAATGAAGGTGTCCAATTCAGAGAGGTGGGTATATACTAATTCCTGGTGTTTTATAATCAGCTCACATTGAGTACAAATTTTTATATCCCTACCTCCTCCTGGGGTGGGTGCTTTGATGAAGAGGTAGGAAAATGCAATCATGCATTCAAAATATGGTAATTTATTACATGCCCGACACTGCCTTGGTCCCAATCCATACTGAACTTGTAGTTTGGCAGGGAAGGTAGACAGTTCTAAAAGCAGGAACAAAGCTGAGCTGGGCAGAGATGCAAAGAAAAGAAGGCAGGCATGGGGCAGGGTTCCTGGAGAACAGAGCAGGAACCCCTCAATCTGGGAGCAGTTTGTAGAGTGACAAGATAGAACCTCTCTGATTTCAAATACACATTATTGTTACAGTGAAACTCTGTCTAGCATGAGAAAAAGATGCCTACTCAAATTTCTTTATCTATAATCTTTTGTCCTGCTTTTTTATTTTCTCATGGGACATCTGTAAGTTCTGCATTAGGACCCTGCTAAAACAGTCAATGAAGCACAATTGAGTTACAGAAACACAAAGTAACAGGAGTTTTAAGCTGTTCTCTGCCAGCCTCATTGGTTATCAAAGTCCCCCTCAAGATATAAAATGTATGGGTAGATATTTATATCTGAGCATTTTAATATTTGGTCATCTAAGTTGAATAGATTTATCAATTGGTGATTAACATATAAATATTGTCTGCTTCATTGGGAGCAGACAATAAAGAGATGGTGCCACAGAATCTATGGTTGGGGAACCTCATGGCTCCAGGGATGAACCTGCTCCTACCATTTTGCTGCATGAACACAGTCTCT
Organism: Pachyuromys duprasi; assembly: GCA_028658305.1. NCBI lineage: Eukaryota > Metazoa > Chordata > Mammalia > Rodentia > Muridae > Pachyuromys > Pachyuromys duprasi. The sequence goes on from CM053758.1 coordinate 23,011,207, forward strand.
CAAACTGCCTTCTAAATGTGTACCTTTCTACCCAGAGACAGTCCTTGGAATTCATCAGAGAGGTTTCTTCGTGTGGAGGACAAAGAAACCCACAACCTGTCAACAAACAAAGACTAAGTTCCTTTGGAGCGGTCAGTCTCGGATGGGATACATCATACCCCTTCCTCAAGGACAGAGGATCACTGCACCCATAGCCCACAGCAGCTGTAGTTCTCTGCATAAGACCTATGCAAGATCAGGCTACTCAAGTTCCCACCCTGAACTGAGGAGCTAGGGCAGTGAGTGGCTTCTGGGGAGGAGGAGGAGGAAGAGAGACAGTTTTCTTTAAGGGCATGGTTCTTGATAGGTACATCCTCCAGTAGATGGCGCCATACTAAGAAGTATAGGGGAGCACATATGGTTATTTATTATTATTAAAAATGAAGGACACCAAGTTGAGAGGGGGCTGTAGAAGTCTTGGAAGAGCTAGTGGCTGGGGGTGAATGTGATAAAAGTAACTGTTGCTCAAAGAATTAGTAGAATTATTGGGGTTTGGAAGGCTTTTTTTTTTTTCTTAAGGAATCCAAGACCAAAGCCAGGAAGGCTTTGGCAGCCTCCTTTGCCTCAGAAGGCAATGAGTCCAGCAAATCTATCTGAGCTCTGCATTTGCATTGGGGCCTCATTATGTCTTTTCCTGAGCCTGTGAAAAATGCCGTTCTAATCATTTTCACTTATAGAGAGAAGCCCTAGACCCTTACTAAGGGGATTTGAGTCTCAGTCCTGGCTCCTCATCTGGTTTGTTTGGGCTGAAATGCTATGCAAGAGTTTAGCAGGAAAAGCAACTGAGGTGATATGTAGAAGGGCCTGGTGCTAGCTCTCTGGTCAGTGGGATGAGAGTTAGGCTCTCGGAGCCTTCCTGGTTAGAAGGTGGCCTTATCTCCTCATGAAATGTATGCATAGGATCAGGGTTTGTGAAAGGGGAATCAGGAAGGACTACCAAAGAGTTTAGATAGATTATCTGATGGACAACAACTAGAGAGCCGTTCCCACCCAGGATCTGACAGCGGCGCTTATTCTGGGGCAACACTGGGGTCACCTGAGCTAGCAGACCACGCTGTTGGCTTGGGCTTGTTTAATTTTATAGAAAGCTTTGGGCTGTAAGCCCAGATGCATAACAGCATGAATTATTCAGACAGTTTGGGATGAGCTGTCATAATGCTGGCAGGGGCCGGTCCAGGGTGCGTAGGCTGGTGATGGAAGGAATCACAGAGGGGCTGGGGTGAGGTTGACGCAGCACAGTGAGTTTTGTGTCCTCCACTTGGGGAGGGAAGAGGGTTGCCACCATCATCATGAGAGGGCTGGGCTCATTCATGAGACACTGAAAGGACAGGCCTCAGACAGGCTGCCTGGATCTCAACTAGAAGCAGCTTAGATGAAGGAGTGACCCAGAGGTCGCCATGGGCTCCAAAGGGGCCATGAGGAAGGTCACTGAGGAACCTTGCATACTGGTCCTAATGTTGAGTCCTTTTCCATGTGTCTGGACTCCCACGTGGTGCTTCTGCCATCTTCTAGACTGGAAAAATGGAAGGCAGCACAGCATCCTCTCCCTGCTTCAACCCTCAATCTGCTTCACCCCAAGGACAAAACACAAAAATGATAAGGCGAAGACTGGCATCAAAAGACTTGGTTAAAATCCCAGCTCTACATGAACTTCTGAAGTTGTAACTTCAGACAAGCCCTGACCGTCTGAAAACCTGCTTCATCCTTTTACAGGTGTGAACTTCAGAGTCTGGAGAGATGGCTCAGTGGGTAAGCACTTGGCACACAACTGTCAGCTCTCCAGCACCCAGATAAATGCTGGGTAGGCTTGGCAACCCTCCTATAATCTCAGGTAAATACAAAGGATCCCCATAACAAGCTGGCTTGCTAGATTAGTCAAGTCACTGAATTCTGAACTGAGAACCCTGCCACCATGTACAAGGTGAAGGGCCATCAAGAAAGGCAGACAGCATCAACCTCAGGCCTTCAAATGAGTGTACCTACATGTATAGCTGCACACAGATGTGGGCCTACACATATACACCTGAGGAATGCAGGCACTGTAACTATTAACACAGCAAAGGGTAGTTGGTCCATCAGATGGGATGCCAAGTGAAGAGCACAACAAAGTACTTGGATCACTATGGAGCCATAGGGACTAGGACAGGGGGAGAAAACAATGAGAAGGAAGAAAAGAATGTCACGGGAGATGAGAAGGACACATTGCTGGGAGACAGTTCAGAATAGCCAGGGGCATGTCACCTTTAATGCTGAACAGCCTAGCTCAAATTCTATTGGTTCCCATGTCTCAGCTCCCCACCTATGCAGAAGTGGATGCTGTCTTCTACACAAGGCTTTGAGTAGGTTTAAATAGGCACTCAGAACATTATCAAGCACTAGTAAGTGCTACAGAAAGACTATGTTGTTATTTCTAGTACTACATCTAACATCATCATCATCATCATCATCATCATCATCACTGTGACCAGTTCTAGCTTTAGAAAACTCAGTCTCCATGTCTCTCCAGCTCCCACCAATGCCTCCCAGTCCTAGCTTTCAGCAGGCTCACACATACATAATCATTTATTGTGTAATTACACCAGGAGCAGAAGGAGGAGGAGGAGAAGAAGAAGGAGAAGAAGAAATAATGATTGAGACAGAAATAAAGTATCTTGGAGCAGGGACTGTTCCCTATCAGGGAAGGGCTCTTAAGTTTTAAGCAATTAACCTGAAATGCAGAAAACATGGGCTCCAGGGGAAGAAAAATCTGGTTTCAAGCATGAGCTGGGCAAGGTGTTTGAACACTGGGAGTCACGGAGTTTTCATGTGTACCAGGTCAGTGATATTCATCTCAGAGGATGTGTGTGGACCAAACACTATACTTATGCAAAGAGTACCAGTCTGGACCCTGGCACAAGAGGAACAACCAGGACACAGTATTTTTTTAATTGTTTTTGTCATTAACATTCAACAAGGCTTCCCTTAGAGAGGCTATGATGGGGTATGGCTCAAAGCATCAAGACAAATATTTGAAACTGTTAGCCATGACTGTTAATCCAGACTGCACTGGGAACCTGGAGCTGTGTGGCTATCTGGGGAGAGAATGAGAGAGGTAAGGAAATGGAGGAAGCAGTGACCAAATGAGGAAAACAGCTCACCACGGCTGCCTGTTCAGACTATAGTTTGACAAAAACAAGAACTGCAAGCTTACTTTTCCACCAGCAAGGCCAGACACTGTGGCAGATTAGGGACATCTCTTAAAATTCCACAGTTCACAAAGGTAGGGCTAATGGTCCCAGAGCCTGGCCAGCCTCCTGCCATGAGCTAACGGCAGAACTGGAATGAAAGCTGCCCATGGCCCTTGCCCAGGCCTTTCTTCCTGCTTTCTACCACTGGAGATGCTTGGAATCAACATTAACCCACAGGAGGTCCCAGACCTCTGAGGAGACTAATGAACAGGGAGTTAAGCACTACCTTTGGCTTAGATTCAAACTCACATCTGCTCTCTGTTTTCATGAAAGAGGAACATGGAGGTCGGCAGGTAGTAAGCATTGTGTACATGAGCAGCACACAGAAAGGAGGTTCTAAGAACCTGGGCCAGCCAAGATTTGCCACTTATTTTTTAAGAGAAAAAGGTTCATTGTTCCAACAGAACCAAAAAATATGGGCCCAGGGGTCTTTTCTGAGACTGTTACTCCAACCAAGGACCATTCATGGAGATAACCAAGAACCCTTGCATAGATGTAGCCCATGGCAGCTCAGTCTCCAAATAGGCTTCCTAGTAAGGGGAACAGGGATTGTCTCTGACAAGAACTCAGTGGCTGGCTCTTTGATCACCTCCCCCTGAGGGGGGGCAGCCTTACCAGGCTACAGAGGAAGACTATGAAAGACAGTCCTGATGAGACCTGATAGTGTAGGGTCAGATGGAAGGGGAGGAGGACCTCCCCTATCAGTGGACTGGGGAAGGGGCAGAGAGGAGATGAGGGAGGGAGGCAGGAGGGCGGGATTGGGAGGGGACGAGGGTGGGTGCTACAGCTGGGATACAAAGTGAATAAACTGTAATAAATAAAAAATTATATTAAAAGAGGTTCTTGGTGCTGGAAAGATGGCGTAGCGGTTAAGAGCACTGACTGCTCTTCCAGAGGTCCTGAGTTCAATTCCCAGCAACCACATGATGGCTCACAACCATCTGCAAGGGAATCTGAGTTTCTCTTCTGGTGTGTATGAAAACAGTGTTCATATACATAAAATAAATGAATAAATCTTTTTTAAAAAGAGGTTCTTTGTTCCAAAATAAATTCAGCTATGTCTGTGGGAATTTAATCACTAAACTCGAGTTGAGAGGTTGAAGAATTTCTTTGTTCTGCACAGTATCGTGTGCCTCTGCAGGTCAAGACTCTCCACCAAGCTGAACGATAGAGTCACAGACTTTTTGGGGGAGACAGCCCTAATACTCTCCCTATTTCCTTTGCCCCAATATTATCATATGCATTCAAGTAAAATCTCAACTAATACCCCCTAAAGAAAGTAGTGGTTTGCAAGAGATTATAAATCACCTATCTACCATCACAGACCAGTCAAAACAGAATCAGAAATTGCTTAAAATTCTGCCATGATTCTCATGGCCTTCCAGCCTTGAGAACTCTGAGTCATACTTTGGCCCAAGGCTTGAATTGTGTCACCGCTGTGGGCTTTGGGCCATGAACTCTGAACCAGAGCTCTTGGTTCTAATTCTGAACTATGTATTGGCTATGTCACTTTGAACAAGTTCCTCATGCCATATCTCTGTTATAAATGGGAACAACATAGTGCCTGCTACATAGGCTATTTTCATGTTTTAAAAGAAACAGGTTGTGCAAGACATGAATGGGAGTGACATAATGTCAGCTATTGTCATTAAACCAAAATCACTTATCCTCTGACCAGAGCTGAGAAACCTTTACCCCATTCTCAATTCTTTAAGGGCTTTGAGATTAACTATCTTCCAGAGAACTTGCTGAAATGAAGAGTCACAAGCATCACCCAGAACTGTAGAAACTTTGGGGTGTTTGAAAACTCTCTGAAGGATTGCAGTGCAGATGGAGGACTGGAGAACCTTCCCACCTGGATCCTCTTCTTATGACTGGCACCCTGAATCTACAGAAGACAGAACTGAGTTCCACTTAGGTCATCACTTCTCAGATGAAAAATGAAGAATGCAACAAACCCAACTTTGGTCCTAGAGCCTTAACTTTTGGAGGCTGCAGTGAGTTAACCAAGAAGCTAGCAATTTACACTCCTGTCCGTTTTTATTTCATCTCACTCCCTCATATGGCTCAAGTGGTTACAGGCATTTTGAGGATCCAAAATGTATTTCTCCTGAAAACACTGCTGCTAATTATTATGGGATAGAAAGAATAGTGAGAAGTATCAAAGGGTATGACTGGAGCTTCATATACAGATAAGACTATATTCTAAAACTTCCCTTTGAACTGGGTTTAAGATACTGCATTTCTTATACCCATAATGAAATAAGATCACATGAAATCAGTCTTTATAGATTTATTTATTTATGACATTATTGCTCTATGTCAGATGGTCTTTGCACCACTGCATCTTTCTGTAGACACCAGGGGACACCACATCGTCAAGAAGAGATGGGTGGGATGTGAAGGAATGGTTGATATTTATAACAGGTGCCTCATCTGAAGGATGGCAGAAGTTCCTAGACTTATCTGCAATGGTTAATCTTGTCTGTCAACTTAGTGATTGACTAGAAACATCCCTGTGAGGGATTTTTCTCAATTAGGCTAATTGAAGTGGGTAGACTCACCCTAAATTGTGAGCATCTTGATCTGACTATCAAGAAGTCAGAGGGGAAAACTTTAGCTTTTTTTGCCTGCTTGCATTTGCACCTTGCTGGCAAGTTCATCCACTCCGTTCACAAGCTCATCTACTTCGTTGTCACTGCTGCTCTTACCACATCCTCTGCTGATGCTGGAAACCAGCTTGTTCAGCCTTCCAACGTGGCTGGCAGCACTCCAGGAATGTCCCAGGCCTTCAGCGCCACACTGGTACAGCTAGAGCCCTTGGACTGAGCAGCTATTAGTTCTCAGTTTTTCCAGCAGGAAGGCAGCCATTGCTGGACTACCCAGACTGCACTGTGTAAGCTCCTATAATAAGCCCCACTTTAACATATGCATTCCACCAGTCATGTTCCTTTAGGGAATCCTAACTACTATATCTTTTTATGTCAAGTGGGAAATGAAATTACAGGACCTAGGAAACATCAGGAAAAGTGACTCTTCCAAAGTCACACAGCAAGCTAATGCTGTGGCTGAGACAAATCTGAGCCAGCTGTCTCCACCAACCAAATAAGCAGATCTTCCTCCTACTTTCCCCAGACCTGCTCTCTGGTCCCCAACCACGAAAGTCACCTTGGCTATGATGCGGCACAAAGGAGCCCCTTCCTGGGTCAGGCTGAACAGGTTCCCTGTGGTAGACTCCGTGATGTAGATGTTGTCTGAGGTATCGATTTTTCTCACAAGTGCCTAAGAAGAGAGAAAAGTCAGCTGATTAACTCACTTCCACCTGCCCTCTGCTCCTCTTCCTCAGTGGAATACCAGTAGGGCCATGCTTCCGGTAGCCTCCATGGAATCTACAATCTTGTCCCATCTACATGAGGGAGCAATAAGATCCTAGCTGTAGGCGAGGTCTGAGCTCCATCACAAAGATGCAGAGATGGGGAGTCATTTCAAATCAATAGTCCACGGGGATCAATGGGTCCAGCTCTAGTTTACTGAGGTCCTAGGCAAATACTACTTGGTTGTGCTCTAAGTTCACAATGACAACAAAAATCACAGATGAAATAAACAAGCATCAATGTGACAACAAGGGAGTGCCCATTGCTATGGCCAAAGAATTTGCTCATTTTGCATGGCTGTTAGACAGGATGAACTCCGGCTGGTGATGGTTTCAAGGGTTGAGACCAGCACTCTCCAGTAGTATCATCACACTGCCTAGGGGATATTTGCACTGGAAGTGTAACCATGGCAAATAGTGACAGCAGAATTCTAGACAGGTAGGTAACTGCTTGAGTAAAGAATGCTTTACTGACCAAAGATAAAACATTCTAATGTGTGGCGAGGGCTGCATATAGAAATACAGAATTAAGGAAGAGCCAGGAAATCCATTAACAAATAAGATATGAAGATTATTCCTAGAAGAATTTAGCTCATTTTGGGGGGGCATGCAGGGAGGGGTGAAGCCTTACAAATTGAAATCACTTCATAATCAGCCATAAGCTTTGGCACATGTGACTCCCTATTGATTACCATCTATTCTTACCTACTAATGAATGCAGTTCAAGTTTTTCCTGGAATGTGTGGCTATGGAGACCTGCTTTCCTAGGCCTCCTACGAGAAGGCAAAAATCTGCAAAATATGGGTGTAAATCTTAGGTACCCTTTCAGTGGCTCTCTGTATGTACAAAAGCATACGTGTGCACGCAAGTGTGTGCACATGTGTGTATGCATGTATATGTGTGTGCCTATGCATATGCCTATGTGCCCATAGGTGTTTGCATGTACACGCAGATATGTGTGCATGCATTTGTATGTGCATATATGCGGGCTCATTGTATATGCATGTACATGTATCTGTATCTCTCCATCTAGTATTTTGACACAAGATCTCTCACTGAACCCAGAGCTGATGAGTTCAGTCAGTGAGCTCGAGGGGTCTCACTGTCTTCCTCTTCAGGTCTACAATGACAGACACACACCACTGTACCTGGCTTGTTTTAACGTGGGTGGATCTAGGAGACTGAACTTAGGTCTTCGTTCTTCTTCAGCACTCACTTTACAAGTTGAGACATATCTCCAGCCCTTTTTATGCTGTCTTGAAACAGAGTCTCATGAAGCCCAGGCCACCTTTAATTCTCTAAGCCTCCTGCCTCTGTCTGAGTGCTGGGCTACAGGCATGCACTGCAATCCCTGTACCATTTATTTTTAAATATTAAAAATGATATGTTTTTAAATAACCATGGTATTGTAGAAAGGACTCTTGAAGGAAAGAAGAGATCAATACTTGTCTCAGCTTGCCTTTAGCTCTCTATGCTAATCAAGAATGCATTTGGTTCATAGCAGATTCTGAAACTAAAATGCTTGAGTTTCCACCCTACCTCTGCCATTTGTGCACTGTGCCTTAGAGCAGATGATTTACTATAGGCTTTCTCTGCCTCAGTTTCTTCATCTGTACAATGTTGCGATAAACAGCATCTGTCTCTAACAGTGAAAATGCTCTTATCCTGACCTCACCAACATGTACGTTGAGAACATCATTAGAGGTCGTCACTTCTCATCTTAATCAAATGAGATAAACTTTTTAGGACTTGGTTCACAACTTACAAAATGATTTAAATGAAGATATTTGGCTCTTTTTTCTTCTTTATTTAATAGAATTCTTCATATACAGCATGTTAATCCTCTAAAAAGAACAGACTTAGATTAAGTGTGTATTTAAATAAACTACATCAAAAATAAAAATTTGTATTCTCTAAAATTTGGCAGGTACTTCATGTAACAGATTCAACAGAAGCTAGCATTATTAACCAACATTTGTCAGCATAGACTTCTGTCATGAACATGTTAGGCTCCTTCACCACCATTTCCTTGAGCATCTACACACACAATAATACAAGCTCAAATGGAAATGTAGATTTCATGTATTGGGGTCCTGTACCTAAATGATAATTACCTAATGTTCCTGATGAGTGTTTGCAATGGAAGCAAATTAGCATTAAATTAAACAATTTGAGCCCAGTGTCTTCTGTAATCAACTGCTAATATTAGGCCATTTATGTCTGAGAATAATTTCATGTTAATGTCTATACACATATATGCGGTAATTATACCCCAGATATGTCTTAGGGACAAAGAAAAGTTGTAAGCATACTTTCCCACAGCATAAACGTGGAAAAACAGATCAAAGGCTCCTGAGGAAGCCACGAAACTCTAAACATTACAATATCGGTCTCTAATTCAAGTCACTGTTCACATTTGAGCAATGTCAAGTACACACAACTGACCAAGCTCAAACACACATTGTCCATGGGAGCTGGACTTTGTCCTTTGTGTGATGGCTAATCCTGTGGCCAGCCTGACTGGATATAACATCACCAGAGAGACACACCTCTGGAGCAGCTATGAGAGTGTTTCCAGAAAGGTTTAGCTAAAGAGGGAAGGCTTGTCCTGAGAGTGGGTGGCAGTATCTCATGAGCTAAGGGCCCAGAATGAATATGAGGAGAAAGACAGCTGAGTATTGCATCCATCTCTGTTTCCCGACTGCCATAACGCCTTCCCATCACGACAGACTGCTTTCCTCTCTCAACAGTAGACCAAAATAAACCCTCCCTTTTCAAGGTTGCTTTTATTAGGTATCTTGTGGCAGCTGAAAAAAAAAAGTAACAAATACTCCCTGTGAGTCTGCATTTCAACTTTGAGGGTCAGTAGTCCCATTACTAAAGTGCATATGACCTCACTTAGACCAGAAAAGCTAGAAGCCAAGGCAAGTATGCCATCCGGTCCCATCAACAGTATTCGCTGTATTCTGGCTTCCATCCACATTTGTCAGTCAATGAAGACACCAGGGCTCTACCAGAGGCAGAGGAGAACTGACTGAGAGCCTTTTGCTGATCCCAGGATCTTCCATTATGTTCTTGCCAAAGCTACACTTCCCCTGAGCTACTTCTAGGTGAGATTGGACTCAGCATGTCTGTGGAACAGAGTCCTTCACCCACTGATGCCTTTGTCTTCATTCCCTAAGTCTCTCCTCCTACTCAATTCCTTTTCTCTGTCGACTTGAAACCCAACTTTCCACACCATCCTCAGTTTCCTCTCTTTATACCCAGGAACAGCCTACCTATCTTAGAAACTGATACACATTTCTAAAAACTAACACATTTCTAAAAGTCAATTTGGGGAGGATTATTTAGCCTAATTTTTGTTTTTTTAGGAAATCAAGGAGATACTGGAGACATTTCCAAAAGATACTTCATTCTAGATCATAGGAAGGGTGGTCTAAGATTCTAGACAAAATAAAACAAGAGAGGCTAGCAAGGTGAGTGACAAATACTTTCTTAAGAGACAGACCACACATACAGAAATAACAACAACAACAAAATAACAATGTCTTTAAGACCAGGAGAAAAGAAAAGAGCATGAAGGAGAAAGGATGTGTGAATTCTACCAGCTCTAAACAAGGCGATAGAAAGGACATTATGTTTCAATTGTGTCTCAATCAGAAAGTGCCACTGAAAGGCAGTGAAATATATCAAAAGGGAGATAGCTCAATCTGGCTAGAATGTATTTCTCAGAAGAAAACAGGAAAATACTGAGATTTTTTTTTCCTGAAGTTTCAGTTGGAAAGTGTAGTTGGACAAAGCAGGCCCAGGAGTTATACCAGACCCTAGCAGATTTAACAGGGCATAATAGATTAAAGATCTATTCCTCCTAAAGAAGATTGCACTGTAACAATCCTTCCCTTGGATTCCAATGCCCTGTTCAACCAATAGAAGCCAATGCCTCTCAGGAGTGATGTTCCAGGATTCCCAAGACTAGGTCATAAGAGGCCTTGAGCCTTCCACCCAGGCATCTTGGGATAGTCCTTTGGGAGCCCTAGGGTGAAATGTAGTAAGTTTGAGGACCCTGAAAAAAATCTCTTGAAAAATCCCTGTCTATATTCTCCACTGAGAACAGACTTACAACATACATACATACATGTGACAGAAGCTGCCTGGAGTTCATCAAACCATCTTCCAGCTGTATAGCATCTCCTTGAGAGACAGGAAAGAAGAGGCTCACTCAGCTAAGCCCCACCTAAGTCACTTAACCTTTATGATCATGAAAAATAATGAAAACTATCATTGGATTTGCTTTTATGCTTAAAACGCAGTTATAAAAAATAGGGGAAAGCCACAAAGATCAGCATGGATGCTCCAAAGGGTAAATGGACAAATGTCCAGATGAAAAGTTCTAGGAAGTGAGAATGAGAAACTGCTCATGTCCTATGGAACATGCTGGATAAATCAGGACTCAAGAGGGATAGCACAGAAGGACTGGATGAAGACAGAACCTAGAAAACTATCAACCAAACCCAGAGTTGGACTATCTGTTTGTTGATCAGACGGGAAATATCTCTTGGCTGAGAAGACCTCATTTACAAAGGTAAATGTAGATAACTGTGAGAACCAGAGGCTTTTGAAAGACCAAAACGTTTGTGATTTCATATCTTTTGAGAAAAAAAAATCATCCCTAAGTCTAGAAGAAAATGTAACACAAAGGAAAATACAACAAAACAAAAGAATGTACCAGAAACCTACAGGATGTGAGCAAGGCTGCCCAGATTCAGAGGCCTTATAAAGAGGTCTGTCTGAAGTTCGGAACTGGAGTGCCTTTGGAAGTGTTTAGTATATGTATCAGCAGGAAGAAAAAGAACTAGGGACCCAGATTGCTACTGAAAAACAATGAGGTAGCCTGAAGAAAAACTACTCAAACCTGACCTGTTCAAAGGTATTAAAAGTTGGTGCAAGAAGTATCTGGCTCCAGAGCGAGTCCTTCTTGCCCAAAGGTATCAAGGATCTATCTGCACAGAAGTATTCCTTAAGGCAGCAAGAGTGGGAGCCAGAAGGAAATCGTCCAGAAGAGCCAAGAGTCCCAAGTCCAAAGCAATCTTCTAGTGGGAAGTAGGAACACCAACCACCATGTCATAATGCTATTTGTGTCTGCAATTTTGCATATTTTTAATTTGACAACTACAATTTTTTAGCGTAGTATTACGTAATTTCCCATAGATTGTACGTATTGGCATAAAAATAAAATTCCTGCATCAGTCATTTAGGTGTAGTCACTGTAATTTGAATATCAAAACAACTTAACATCACTATTCATTTAAAAATATGTGAAAAATATTTCTTTGACATTTTTATAACTTCTCATCTTTAAATTTATATCCCCAGAATACTATCCTCTCAGAATTTTCTTACTATATTGAACTTAAATTTTGAAGTGTTTTATTGATCAGCATTATGATATTTATTACTGATATTTGATCTTTTATTTTATATACCATTACCGTAAGACTCCAAGTGTCAAAAACAAACAAACCCAAGCTTTTCCAGGTTGGTTGACATCACAATTATCATCAGTGCAATTGATAAACACAGAAAAAAAAAGTAACTACAAATCTTACAAACTAAAATTTTATTGTAAGCATATCTTAATGGCATGGATATTTGAAATCTAGTTTACTTTATATTATTACTATATATAATAAATGGAATTAGTCCAATTGTTATTAATTTTATGATTTTAAACATTAAATAGATATTATATTTCTAATATAAATATTTTAACAAACAAAACCACGTTAGTTGTTCGTTTTAAATAGTGCACACCAAATCTGTGAAAAAAAAAACAAACAAGAAAACAACAACTAAAAACCAAGCTCATTGCATTTAGAATGATCTGCATCATTTAGATTTTTTGGTTCTTCTGTGATACTTTTCTTTCCAATTAGTGTCACAGTCTAGGGATGAATATGAAAAATGGCTGGAGGGAATTGCTTTCATTTAAGTACATACTTTAAAACAGCCATTTTTAAGACTTGATAGAGCCCACCAATCTTCTCTTTGTTCTGATCCAAAGGCCATACACTATTACAGAATAAAATAGATAGAAAAGATAAAAATAACTGGAAATTCCCACAACTTCTTCTGCCCCCTCCTCCCCCCTTCACACATTCTACCATCTATCTGAATTCAGAAAACCCCACTCTGGGGAAAATAGACAATTGCTAATGCCCTTCTGGGCACCAATATGCAAAAATCTACGGAACTAATCATGGCAGCCTGAGGGCTTTATCCTTCCTGGAGGAAGGCTTTGCCTTTGCTTGATCCCCCACCCCAACCCCCAGGGTTTTGGAGGAGAGGGGAATCTGGGATGTGTGATAAACATACATTTCCTCTGGGAAGTTTCAGAATGAAAACTGAAGATCTAGAAATAGATTTTCTTAAAGTGCTATCTGCTTACATGTCTCCTGGGAACCTGTTGGGAAACTGAGCGATGCAGTGTGTCTGAAGTGGTTCTAAGATCACCAGTTCAAGTCACCTGATAGAGCCCCAACATTGAAGGCTGGGAAGCTAAAAGCACACTGTACAGAAGGAGCAAGAGATGAAGTGGATTCAGCCATGCAGGGTGAGAGAACACATAGCAAGCATGTAAAGTACTTGCAAATTCCTGACTTTGCAGGAAGGAGAAAATGTCCAAATCCCCTTCTGTGAGAACAGGGACATTTTTCTCCCATATATGGTAAATACAGCAGCATAATTAATCTGCAATGGTTCTCTTCCACTAGCAGGTATATGTTTACACGTGCTTGCGGCTATGGACAACTAAAATAAATACTCTGGCTGGCATCCTGTGGAGGCAACTTCCAAGACTGTGTTCTCTTTTTCTCAGATGCAATGTACTGCCTGAAATGTAATGTAATGCAATGTTATGCAATTTACTGCCTCTGGAATCCCTAAGAATGCTTGGGGTTTCTGTTCTCAGGGCTGAGAATCTTCTTGGAGTGAAAGGTAGTAGCAAGGTAACACTAGGTCTGAGGTACTAACTCTCTGGGCACTTCGGTTATGTTTGGGATGAACCAGCACACACAGAAACTTACTGAAACCCCTTCCCATTACTGTAGAGACAGCCTGGACTGTAGCCATGGAGGAAACCAGACTCAGCGTATAATGATAAGTTTTGGTTGTCAAACGGACAAGCTCTAGAACCACCCAGGAAACATACTTCTGGGCATGTATGTGATTTCTAGATTAGGTCAACTGAGCTGGGGAAATGCACATAAATGTGAGCAGCACTGCCCTAAGGGCTTGCATCCCAGAAGAAGTAAAAGGGAAGCGTGAGCTGTGCGCTGGCACCTAGCTCTCTGCTTCCTGCCTGCACATGGGCTGTGACCTCATTCATGCTCCTGCTGCCAGGACTTGGACTCACCTGTAAACCTAAAGCCAGAACGAGCTTCTTTCCTTAAGTGGCTCTCAACAGGAATCTTTAACAGCCCTAAGTAATGAACACACCCCTGCAAACAAACTGGAAGAAAGCCCTCCTGGCTGGGATAAATGCTAGAAGTGAAGTTTGTCTTCCATTTGCTTTTGCTCCCAGGGAGTTATAAAATAAGATGGGAGACATGCCTGGAAACGCCTGCTTCTCTGGCAAGTGCACTTGAATTAACTCCAGGTTGCTGTTTCATCTCACTGCAGCCTCACTTTACACATACTAGACAACGTGGCTGAAAAAATCTGAGAGTGGCAAGTAGAATCAGAAAGAAATTTTGGCCCCAAGTAGCCGGAAATCCATACATGATTTCATGACCATGACATGATAAACTGCTTCTTAGCCTACTGATGCAAACTGATTGCTGACTATGATTCCAAAAGGACCCACTAAGGAGCTGGGGTTGTCCTTTGGGGCAATGGCTTTGGGTAGGTGAAGAGTATTCTACAGATACCTGGCTTCCCTCTCTTTCATCTGCTGCCAGCCTAAGCAATAGCATCCTTACCAAGTAGTTAAAAGAATGTCAGTGCAGAACTATGAAATTAGGACACTCCTGTAACAGAAACTGCTGTGTTCTTTTAAAACAGCATATTTCTAGTCAGTCATATACGATTCAGAGAGCGGCACCAATTGCTCTGTGTTATTTCATTTACTCCAATCCAACTCACTCTAGTAGCAAGGAAAACAAGGGTCATGAAGATTGATTTGCCCAAGTTTTCATAATGAGTTAGCAGCACTCATGATTTGAACTCTGACTTGGTTCCAAACCCTGTGCTTAGTCCCCATCCCATAATGCCCATTGAGAGAGAAGGAACTTATATCCAATTTCTATCTACTGTTCCATCATTGCCATCCCACCTTAACCATGGGTCTTTCCTAGGGCAGCCACCTCACATTACTAGAAAGACCCACTACTCCACATGGGGTATCCTGGAGTTTAAATCCAGTAACCCTAGTTCACTTCCTTTAATGGTTCCAATTCATTGTGTAGGATTGGAATGTCCATTTCTAGACTGAGCATCCCCTGATCCCTCCAAGTATTCTTCAAACCCATTTTCGGCACCTCCCTTTGTTCTTGGAGCTTTCTCTGAACATGTGTGATGATTAATTGCCATTGTCAACTTGATTTGGAATTACCTAGGAGATACACCTCTGAGCATGTCCGTGAGAATGTTTTCAGAAAGGCTTTATAAGGATGGATGGTACCGTTCCTCAGGCTGGAATCCCAGGACAGATGAAAAGCAAGGGAAGGAAGAAGTCAGCTGAGCTCAGCATCCTCTGCTCCCTGCTTCCCTCTTCCCAGATGTGAGGTCCAGGCTGCATGTTCCTGCCCCTGCGAACTCTACCATGCCTGCCACCATAGATTTGTCCTTCTTAAGCCATGGGCCAAAATAAACCTTCTTCCCTTAAGATAATTTTTGCCAGGCATTTGGTCAACAGACATATTGCCAACTAATTGAGGGTCTAAAACTGGACTTAATTATATTCCAGAATAAGTCAGGACAATATGGAGTAACATTATTTTATTATTGTTACTGCCTTTGCTGTATCCATTGCCTCACTGTTTATTTATATGTGATTTTAGAGAGATTATTCCCCCTTAATAGCCAATGTGGTTCCATAGTGCTAAAAAAAAAGTCTCCAAAATGCATGCTTTAAAACACTACGATCTAAGCATAAGCAAATAAACATTTAACTTTTAAAAATGTGATCCTACCAATTTGAAATACACCAATTGGCCCTCTCTGCCACATATTGTTCAGGTCATCAAGAGATGTGTGCCTTAGAAACACATGAACATAGCAAGTAAAATTCCTGCCACAAGTAGACAAAAATCTTGTGAATGTAGGATATATCTCTGAGCATGCCTGTGAAAATGTTTTCTTAAGGAAGGCAGAAAGCCCACTCTGAGCCTGGCTGGTGCCATCCAGTGGGTCCTTGGGAAGCAAGCTCTGCAAAGCAGAATGGGCATCATAGAAGCTCCTAAGCAAACAAAGACACTTGATTTTATTTATGTCAGGACACCCCAAATATAGGTTCCTGGTAGAATAGGTTCCCTAGTCTCCTAGGGAATGACATTGACTCTCTGGTTTAATAAAGGTTTAATAAACCCTGCCTACAGCCAATCCAGTTCCTGAAGTCACCACTGTCCCTCAAGGGAATTTGCTAAGATAAAGACCATCTATGATACAGTATGAGTGTGGCAAACTTGGCTTTTAGGAGACTTGGAGGACAACATGGGGAACACTGGGAAGGAAGCAGGAAAACACCAAGAAAGGAAGTTCACAGGAAGAAAATAAGTATGCAGACACATCAAGGACAGACTTTGTCACCTGTCTCTGAGAAGCAAGGCTCGGGGGATTCACCTGAAACACAAGAGTAGCTGATCCAGACCAGCTGGCAGCCAGGCACCGTGGGCCTGGTCAGTGACACTTTCCAGTGGGGCAGCCGTCAGCCAGAAGAATAGGAGCATAGTCTACCCTGAATCAAATCAGAATGCTGCACCAACAGGATGAAGCTTGTTAGGAAGTCAGATACAGGATCCAAGTCTCCCAAACACTCCTGGCCTTTCCCAGGACTCTACGACCTAAAAGCAGGGGAAACCATACTCAACGGCTCCCTGCTAGAAAGAGACACTGCACCCTTGCTTAGAAACTCCTCTGGTGAGATGGGGCCCCGGGGTCTTAGGTCTTCTTCAGACTGCAATACTTTTGTTCATCACTGGATTTTCTTGGTGACATGGACAGTCATGTTTGGATGGCTCAGTATGGGACATGGACCCTAAAGTGCTTGGACACCCTTTCTCCTCCATGTCATTGCTAACACTGGTTCTTTAACTCAGAGTGACTACCTCAGAGCCTCCTTGTCCCAGGGGCCCCAAAGCACCAATAAGTATGCAGCCTTGAGAGCCTCCTTCCATTTGTTTCAGATTCTAAGGACAGGAAGGGTAGCCTTTGAGGACCTTCTGCACTGGCATGGATTAGAAACTTGGGCCAAGGCAGGGCTAGCAGAAGAATCAGGCCAGCAGAGCCCCAGCCCTGTGCAAAATAGGATGCACACAGGAACGGAAGAGAGGAATCTGTGAGCCCATCAGAGAGGCCGAGAAAATCAGACGTTTATTATTTGTGGAAGGCTTTTATTTGGTGGTGGGAAAGAATGGTAAGTATGTGGCACAGTACTCCTGAACTATAAATAACACGTAAATAGCTCTCCTAATGAAAACCTTACGGAGCCTGCTGTATTGGGAGGCGTCATGAATACCAAAGCGGGGAGAGGGGACCCATGTGTGTTTAACCCAAACCTTCTACCTGCCCTTCACTGCTTTGTACTTTCACTCTTGGGGAGTTTCACCTCACAGAGCAAGCAGGGGAAGAGGGGTGAAAGCTGTGTGTGTGTGGGGGGGCAGTTAAGAACCTCCACATGCTCTGTTGTGAACCTGTTTATGGTACATACGTTGTAGAACCCAGATGCGCCACACCCTCTTCCTGGAGTCAAGTATGAGCCTGCCTAGAGGCAGAGTCTACACCTTTCCAGAGTCTTCTTCTAGACTTTAAAAATCAGCTTATCCTCCTTCAGCTTACATTCTTAAAGATAAGGACAACACCCCACTTGCCCCCACCCCACAACACTTATACCATGTGTACTGTGAATAGTAGTAGCTCAACAGAGAAGATCCAGGACATTGGGAACAGTGCTGAAAGATATGCCAGGACTTGCCACCATCTTGCTGTGCGGCTTTGGCTAAAATATCTTTCTTCTCTGAACTCCAGTTCTCACATCTGGAAGCTGTAGAGTTGGGTTAGATATTCTGGAGAGCCTGACTGAGTCCTGACAGTCTCCACATAGATGCTGGCATGGCTATTGGTGGTCTGAAGAAGATTCCTCTCAAGAAAGGCCACTTTGCATTTTCTCTCAGTCTGGCTGAGTTACTCCGTGCTCCCTCCCTGGTGATCCCACAGTGTCCTCTGTCTCCCAGTCCACACTGACCTGCACTTCCCGTGTCAGGGCCAGCTCCAGTAGCTGCCCAAAGTGCTGGCCCAGCATGCTCAGGGTCTCACTCACGCAGGCCTTCATTGACTTCAGAACATGCTCATTTTCCACCTGGAGGCACCTGAGAGGAAGAACCAGGGAGTGGGCCAGCAGAAGGGGTACTTGGTTGGACCACAGCTGTGGCTAGGGCAAACCTGGGCTTGCTCAAGTCATGGTGTGTGGGAAGAATGGGCTAGAGGAAAGGCACTAGTCCCAAGAGAATCAGGGATGGAGTCTGCCAGCCTGATTTGTCCCCTGGCCTTTTGGTATGTAGAAAAGTACGGGACTCATCACATTCTTGTAATTGGAAACCACTATCACCAGAAAGTGGCGAAATCAGATCTCTGGGTTCTCCCTGGGATAGCGGGCTATCATTAATGGCCAAGTTGTCTGGTCGTGGTGCCTGGGGTTCAGGGGCAGCAAACTTTGGAGAAGGTAGAACTCTCTCTACAGAGCTTGTAAAAATTGCTACCTATACATAAACAAGACTGGCAATACTAATGAATGTGCTAACATTGAAAAGACAAAGTTTGAGGTATCCCACCTCTAGACAAAGAACTACAGGAAACAAATCGGAGAAGAATTTGCCTTACTTTTTATTGGTTGTTGAGTCCAGAGTGGTCAGCCTTGAAACCATAAACACACCACCAGAAATGGACTTACAAAGTTGTATTTATATATATTTGTACATGCGTATATGCACAAATATGTGTGTATATATGCACAGGTATGTATGTATGTAATAATAAAATAATCAAAAGAAAAGAGACTGTTAAATTGAGAGGGGGGAGGGTCACAAAAGGGCATTGAGGGAAGAAAGGGATACGTAAAGTGATATGGTTCTATTTCAGTTTAAAACTTATTTTTAACAAGAAAAACAATGGAATTGCTGTCACAATAAAAAAAATGTTTTAAGTTGCTTCAAAAGTTTTCCTCCCAGACAGAAAAAGCAGAGGGGAGTAGATTTATGTCCACCCTGTGGCCTGAGAATATTCTACCCAGAAAAGAAAAAAGACTCTCCAACTTCCCACAGATGCCAGAGTCCAGATTTGAGGCATGAAGAGTAAAGGAACATGTCAACACACACTCATGGTGTTTCCATAAGGGGGTGAGTGTGTATGTGTGAACTCCTGGATGTTTATGGTGTGAGATAGGTATTCTGTGATCGTATGAGTGTGTATTTACACGGCTATGTGAGAGCGAGTACATGTCTGTGAGCGTCTCTGTTTCTGTGCATGTGTGTGGAGGTGTGAGTTCAGCTTTCTCCTTATCTGGGCTCTTGCCTTCACTTTGCTGTCCAAGGAAGCTCTCCAAACCTGAAGGAAACCCTTCCCCATTAATCAGCTTATCTCAAACAACTTTCCACTAATACCCAAGGCTCTCGTGTACCTTTCCCTTTCCCTGGGCTCTGATTCTGGGAAAATTTCATGGGAACCTTTTATTATTCCATTTTACTTTTTGATTTTACTAAGCAGCCCTTGCTGGCCTAGAACTCACTATGCAAACCATGCTGGACTTGTAGCAATCCTCCTGTTTCTGCCTTCTATGCTGCGATTACAGACATACATCACTATAATGACTTTGAGATAATCCATGGAGGTTTCTGAGAATACCGAGAAAAAGAAGCTCCATCCTACCACCGCCTAGTGCAAGCCCTGACATCCAGAGAAGAGACTAGTCCTTTCCAGAGCCAGGAGGCCAGCTGGCCATGCAGCAAGCCCTTACCTCTCTGTGACTGCTGAGAGCTCAGAACATTTCTCCATGAGCAGCTTCTCTGCCTGTACCAAAAAAAAAAATCAGTATCATTCCTTTGATGACCAGCTCCTGCCCTGGGCACTCTGGGGCCTGAAGATGGAGGAAGAAAGAAACAGGCACAGAAATAGTACACACTGTGACCTGGGACATGGGAAGCCAAAGAGGCTTTGAGAGAGTAAGAAAAGGTGACATGCAGTTAGTTATACTGTGAAATCTGGGAAGCCTCAGGCAGGAAGAGGCATTTAAGCTGGCTTCATAGAATGAATAGACACCCTCTGCCTGCATAGTGAAGGAAGAAAAAGTTTAGGTGAGAGATGAAGAAAGGAAAATAAGGAAGGAAGGAAGGAGGGAAGGAAGGAAGAAAAGAGAGAAAAAAGTGATAAGGTTCAGTGGTTCACTTTGGGAAGATTTGAATACATTTTGGCACCAGAAATGTTGAGTCTGAACCTCCTTCACATCATCCCCTGCTTAACCCATGACAAGGGACTCAGCCTTGAGTGTCTATCTCCTCAACCATAATCTATAATACTAATCTTTTCAGTCAATTCAGTCATCCTCCTGGAATAAATATTGCTACACTCACCTATAGTCACTATGACATAGAGGAGTCAAGTAACTTGCCAAAGTCACACAATGTAGATTGGTAATTGAAGCCATGCAGTCTGTATTAAGGCTTTTTCACACACTTAGCCATTGTCAAGCTGCTCATAGTTGATGTGCAGATTAAAGGAAATGTTTATAAAAAAAAAAAGAAAAAAAGAAAAAAACGCAAAAAAGAAAAAGAAAAACCTGCCAAAATACCTTGCACAAGCATATATTAATTAAGTGTCCTCACTCTTCTTCTCTGCTTTGTTACAAGACAGGGGTGGCCACTGACCAGGAAAGGGTCAAATTCCAGAACCCAGGACGGCATCCCCACACCCAGCACCTACCAGCCCTATCCCGGCAAGGCTGACCTGGCCCATTTCCTGTGAGATGGTCCTGCTGACGGTGCTGTACTCGCTGACCATGGAGCGTGCATGGCACGTCAGACGCACACTCATGCTATGTACACGTGCCCAGCGGTCCTGGGCCAGCTTCTGCCCGATCCTTCGCAGTTCTGTATTGATGACCCAGCCCCGCTTCAGGAGCAGCTGTAGGGGATCTCCTGGGCCAGGACCACCTGCTAGGATAAGGTCAGCTTGCGAGTCTTCCTCCAGGCTGATGGGCTTTGCCTGCAGGACGCACATGCACTCACACTCGGTCATGAGCTTCAGGTCCTCTATCCAGCGCTGGACCGAGTCCACCTGCATGAAGTGCAACCTGCAACCAGGGAACAGCGGCAGGGTAACTGGCGACCCTCCACCCTTCCCCGAGTTCCCATCCCAGCCACCCATGTTCACAGCACATCTAGTTTAAGTTCAGCACTGTTTCTCCAGTTCCCTCCACGATTTCTTATTATCACTGTCCAACAGATAATAAGATGGAGGCACACTGCTTTGAGGGCAGATGACCAGACTGCTGATTGACAAGCCATGATCCTGACAGTGGCATGAAATGAACTGTGGCAGACCTGCAATGGGCATATTGTATGCGTTTTCTGCCTTCCAGAAAGTTGGTAGCAATGAAAATGGCTTCCTAAAGAAACAGAGAGGGCAGTATACACAGAGTACAAGCATAAAACAAAGACAATGACACAGAAATGATAATCTAGAGAAAAATGTTCAAAGGAAAGATAGCAATTCCAAGGGATCCTTGGGGGTGACGGCATCAAAGCATTTTCCCTTCTGCCTTTCAACTTTCCTCTAGCCAAGACAGAATCACACTACAAAACAATGCGGCCCTACTCCTTAAAACTGTCAAAAACATCAAAAGGAGAGAAATGGAAAGAACTGTCACAGGCCAGAGGAGACTTAGGAGCTATGCTGAGAATATAGAAGATGATGTTCTGGGAGGAATCATCAAGCAGAACAGTGACATGTGGGGACACTGAGGAACTCTAGAAATTCAGTTAAATAGTAATGGATCCACGCAGGTTGGCGACAAGAATCATGAATAATTGGAGTACTTGGGCATGGAGCCAAGAGGAACTCGATCTGCCATCTCTCCAACTTTCTATACCTCTAAAGCTGTCCCAATGTATGCAATGTTATTTTTTAAAACAATGTTTCTCCCAGGATGAATTTTACTTCCTTGCTTCTTCCTCAAATAAGAACCCAAGCTGAGATGGCTGCCTGTCTCGCCATATGTAACGAGCCCCTCCCTCGGGAGGAAGGCTGGTGAGACCCGGCTGAATAGACAGGAGTGGGGGCTTCCTTAGAGAACCTCGGAGTAGAAGAAAAAGGAGGGAACTGCTTGGGCTGGTGGCAAACCCACTCACTTTGCTGCCCAGTGAGGGCTCCTGATTTGCACCTATATCTTGCTGCAGTTGAATCTCAGGTGGCCCCTTGGGCCTTGCCTTCTGCCTCCTCAGAAGCTAAAGGCCACTATAACTAGATCCTAGTGTCCCTTTTCCCTCCTCAGTCACCCCCCACCCCCAAACAGCTTTAGCACGAGCTCCCTGGGATGGCCTCCTAGTATCTAGGGGTTATAAACATCAAAAGAAGTCATGAATCCCAGGTTAGTAAGGCTTGCGCAATGAACGAGTGGCATGTGAGGATAGAAAAGGCCTGCTCTACTCATCACCCGAGTGACACAGACAGTTTACTGGTTATTTTCCCCTTTTCTGTGATTGTTATTGAAATTTAACATATGTACATAAAATACAAGGTGGAGCTTGATAAATTTTCATAAGGTCAACATACCCCCCTAGCCACAATTAAAAAAAAAACACACACAACCAGTCATGTGATAATTTCAGTACTCAGGAAGCAGAAGGTTTGCTTCAAGTTCAAGGACATCCCAGGCTATATTGTGAGTTCCAGGTCAACTTGGGTGATAGAGTTGGACCCTGTCTGAAAAGAATAAGGGGGGAAGTGCTACCAGTTTCAGGGCTCATTGGTACAGCTCCTAGGTCATTCTTCCATGAGAATCTCCAGAATTCTGATTCTCTTGAAAATAAGCAAGTCTTTTTCATATTATTTTAACTTCTTTGAGCCTTGGCATCATCATATTTAAGGTAAAATGAACAGAACCTCCCACTTAGGGCTCATGGACGTGTGAGTTAAGCAGTGAATAAGCAGAGAATTCTGATTCTCTTGAAAATAAGCAAGTCTTTTTCATATTATTTTAACTTCTTTGAGCCTTGGCATCATCATATTTAAGGTAAAATGAACAGAACCTCCCACTTAGGGCTCATGGACGTGTGAGTTAAGCAGTGAATATGAGAGACCTGACACAATGTGTGATAAACAACAACAAAACATGTTTGTTCTCTTTGCTGCTTTCCCCACAAACAGCACTCATGACAATAACTATAAACACAATGACTAGCACTTACTGAACACTGAGCGGAGCCCCGCACCCCAGTGTTCTATGTGAATCATTTCATTTGCTTCCCAGAGAATCCGTCTCAATTAGGTATCATGCAAGTTGAGATGAGGAAAGTGAGAAGCAGAAAACTAAAACCTAAGCAAAAAGCCATAGCTCTGAGATTTGAACCTTCATTTCCCTGCCTCTGGAGCCTGCTCTTTGCCTGTAAAGTCATACATAGGAGGCATAAGAAACTATATTAAGTGAGCCGAGACCACCTGGCAGCCATGAAGACTCAGCCTTACCATGGGAGCTAGAAATACGTTCTGAACTTTCAAGGATAAAGTATAAATGTTTCTTGCCCTGTGGTAAACTTTTAAGACTTGGGTAAAGTAGCTAAAATCCAAAAAAAGACATAACGATGATGATTTCATTTTCAAATAGAAACACTTGAAGCAGATGTTAAGTGGAGCAGAGAAAGCTTTCGTGTATGACATTTAACAAATGTCCCTGCTCTGGATAGTAAAGCTTGGGCCCTTAGCAACTGCGGCCCCATCCTCTGAGTTGTGATTCTCTGAAGAGAACTGCCTAAAGCTCCCAGGGGAAGTGCCTGTCCCCACATGACACCAGTAATAAACAAAATATTCTCTACTAGATGAAAACAAGGCTTAGAAGTGACAGCTTTCCAAACAAGCCCTGGCCAGCCTGATTTAATAGTCCTCTGCCGCTGCAGCCCGGTTGAGCACATGGAGCCCGACTTCTTTTCCTGCCATCATGACAGGTCATGGCAGTTCCTCATGTGTCTTGGGAGCTCCCAGAGCTTACTTCATGTGTGCCCTAGCCTTGGTTAATCACAGGAGGAGCGGAACTGAACCTATCTTCCATGAACTCTTAGAACTCTGGCGCCACACCAAGCATGTCCTTTCCTTGGGGCTGTCTTCCCTTCCGATTCAGGGCATGCTTTCTGTACCACAGCGGACACCTCTGTTAGAACTTCCTTCAGCCTTTTAGGTACCCGTACCAGGCACGGCTCTGTATCTTTGAGTATCACTGTGGCTCCTGGTTGGCACCACTATTTCCTGGCTTCAAATCCCAGCCCTGACGTCAGAGGGATGCCCGGATAAATTGCATGGCTTCTCTGTGCTCAGTGCCTCATTCCTAAGCTTTTGGCCATCATTAAGTGAAGTGATTTTTATATACACATGTAATATGGATATATACATATTAATGTATTTATGTTTATAAAATAATACTGGGCAGACAATATTATACGTGTTAGTTATTACTAGGGAAATTTTAACACAGCAGCTGATGTGTCATCACTATTACTTAGAAATAAACAGGATGAGGAGCATTCTGGAATGGTGTAACATAGTTTTTCCATCTCTCCAAATCCCCACATAAAAAGTTGGCAGAGCAACTATGTGACAGAATTTTTCATAATAAGTAGTAAAACCTGAGAAGATCTAGCTTCCCCAGAAGCTTCAAAATATAGAGACATTGGGAAAAGCCAGCAGCTTGTGCCTTCTTGTAAGAAGACAACTAGGGAAGCAGCAGATGGCACCTGATGGTCACAGATAGAGAGGCCCCGTAGCAGTGTCTGGGTGTTTACTGGGAAACACAACCGAACAGTTTGAGAATGGCAGCTGAAAGGACACGGACGCTCAGCTCTTCACTCTCTGAGTCAGGTGAACAGTATGAACCCTCAGCACTGACCCACCAGGAAGCTTTTCTGCAAAAAGAGGGGAGTGTCAGGGGCCCCAAGGGGCACAGGAAGGAGAAACAGTGTCAATGTGAAAGGAGGGGTAGAGCTAGGAACCCTGAGATGCCAAAGCAAGAACTCAGAAGTGCTTCCTAAACCCCACCTGCTCCTAATTCAACATGACTACAAGAACCAAACACTTAAATCTCATCCTCCCTATGGGTGCTTGAAAAGAATAGAGCGTATATTACTAACCCTATATTGAGGAAATTAGAGAAGAGCATACTCAAACTAGATGAAAACTGAGTACATATATACGACTATGGGCTCACTTTTTAAGAATATTATGCAAGTCTTGAAGGAGAAGCATAAATTATCAAAATGAAGATGACCTAACTCAGGGAAGAATTGAAACTGAAACAAGAACATTCATTCTTAGAAAGAGAGGAAACAACAGTAACAACAAACCTGCATGCAATAATGCCTTTTGAGAATCAAATAGAAAAGGGAGAAACCTAAAAAAATATTAAAGCTATAAAATAATTTAAGAGAGGGTGACAAACATTAAATGTAGGTAATGATGGAGTAGCACACAGGAGATGAAATTCGAAGTGAGAAATGATAAATACTGAAAACTGCACATGAGGGAAACTTTCCTAGGAGGAAGAAGATTCAAGAGACACGTTAAAAGAACACTCTGTGTGCATGGAAAGAGAGGCATCCATCCTAGACTTAGCTTAGTAAGAATCCTGAACAGATGTGGTGCTGACCTCTGCCCTCTCTGCTTTTAGGGTGTGGAGGTAGAAGAATCAAAAGTTCATGGTCATCTTCAGCTATGCACAAGGCCAGATGAGAATACAGAAGACTGTCTAAAGAGAAGTAAATAAAGATTAACAAATCTTACTGAACAAGAGAAGAAGGGAAGGAAAGAAGAAATGAGTGGAAGGGGCCCTGTGCATCTAGAAGAACGTACAAGTTATCGATAAAGAATATAAATCTATGCCCACATAAGGTATTTTTGGTCCAACATCTTATTCAAAAGTTGTCACAGTGAAATACTCAAGGAAATGAGGTGATAGCCAAGGATTTTATATTCAGCCATAAGGACTCAAGTAGAAGACGAGGAAGAATCCTGGGCTCTAGTAGGGAAAGTATTCTTAGAGAACAGTCCTTCAAGGATGGCTAAGAAAGAGGTCCGGAGAGATGGCTCAGTGAATAAGAGCACTGGCTTCTCTTCCAGAGGACCTGGGTTCTATTCGCTGGGTTCACATGGCCTCTCACAGCCTTCAGTAACCCCAGTTCCCAGGATCTGCTACCCTTTTCTGAACCCCATGGGCACTGTGCATGCATATGGTGCACATACAATCACGCAGGCAAAACACTCGTACATATAAAATAAATATTTTGGGGAAAAAATGCTTAAGGAAGAGCTGGGGTGTACTTCTGAGGCAGGGTGCTTGCCTATCATGCCCAAGGCCCTGTGTTCAAGCCTCAGCAGTGAAGCAAAGGCTAGCAGAGATAAATTCATGGAGACTTTGACACTGGTTCAGAGAGATAATGAGTGAGAGAACAGTCAAAGCCTAGACTCTGACCTGAGACTGCAGCAGCAGAACGGATGAGGAAAGGAACTTGGAAGCAGATAATGAGCTCTGAGACAGACATCTAACAGACCTTACATTTCCACTTGTCAAGATGTTCAGTCTCTCACTGCCCCCACAGAGCTTCGTTCCACATATGCAGATGTGTGTCCCAAATGTCCTCACAGAGCCCATCTGGACATTCTTCTTCTATGCAACCATCATTTACTTAGTGCCTGCGGATGTGCCAGGAAGTGGGATGGAGCAGCAAACAAAACAAGCAGCAACAATCTCCTTATGGAGAGGACGTATGATGAGCAGAGAAGTAAATGACAAAAACAGAATAAATGAGAACTGCGTGGTATGCTAACAGCCTATCATTTTGGTACAGCTTCCTGAGGATATAAATCATGAGCAAACTCTCCCAGGAGGCAAGAGGATTAGCCGTGATGAAATATGGGAACTGAGTGTTCACAGCAGAGGTAGGGGCGCAGGCGAAGGCCCTGGGAAGGAACTAACAGGGAGACAGGATGGCTCTAGTGAAGCCTATGAAAGAAGGATAAGTATGAGCTCAGGAAAGAGACTGGCCAGCACATCCGTGGCTTCTGTGGCAGCATGGACACTGGCTTTTGCTCTGAGTAATAGAATGCTTCTTGGACCCACCAAAGAATATCCCTCCCTCTGCCCCATCAAAACAAGGCATAGATTAATTTAGAAAGACCTAACCTCTGTGAGGCAAAACTATACACTGTTTACTAGGCAGCCAATTTAAGCATAATAATTTACGCAATGAGTTATAAATAATTGACAGTGTGGTTGGGGTTTTAACTTCTAACCCTTCTGCTCCAGGAACTGGTGAAGCACAGGCTAAGTGGGGTTAGAAAACGCTGCCACTTCCTGCTTCTGAAGTTTTCCACTGTGTTCGTCACTCAGCCACTTGGGGTCCCGTGCTAAGTGGCTTCAGCGTGAGTCTCTCCGGGCACTGGGGCAGACAAGTCTCTAACTCTGCATGCCTAGAGCTGGAGAGATGGCTCAGAGGTTAAGAGCACTGGCTGCCTTTACAGAGGTCCTGAGTTCAATTCCCAGCAACCACATGGTAGCTCACAACCATCTGTAATGAGATCCGGCGCCCTTTTCTGGCATGCAGGCAGAACTGTACACTAACTCTGTATCTCTGTATCTTCTCCATCCCTAGTGAACAAGTTATCTGCTGGCCTTCACCACTCTGCAGTGTTAAATGGCTCAGACAGCAAGACACTCCTGGAGTGCATCTTTGCACTGCTAGAAACATTAGTGAGCTTTTCTTTATTTCAGAAGACTCTGCACAAACTCCCTTTATCTACCCATTATGTGATATACGTCCCTTCTGCTTCTCTGCATTCTCGCCTGTTTCCATGACTGACCTTCTTCCACAAGCTAAATTTTTACCCCGAGATTAATCAGAAATCGCAAGTTTATTATTCACCCTGCCCACGTAATATTTGCCCTCTATGTCCAGTGCCATTTTCTTTTTATTAAACTGCTTGGCCCAACACAGTAAAAGATTGAATCCTGCATTCTAGATAACTCCAGGAGTCCTGACAAAAGGAAGTGTTACCCATCAACAGCCTGGGAACAAAGAGCTGTGAGCAATGTGTACACAGTCTGCAGACTCTCCCCAGAAATAGAAGCCATTGAAGGTATCTGACTTTTTTTTCTTTTTTAAAAACCTAACATAACTTTAAGCACAATAGTTTCTAAGAGAAATTATTTATTTAGTACTATGATAATTAATAACAAATATCAATCAACTTTACAATATGTAGAAACACCCATAAGGGAAAAAAACCCTCTGGGCTTGTCTGTGAGTTTTCTAGCTTAAGTGAGATGGGAAGAGCTGCCCTAACTGAGGATAGCACCATTCTAGGGACCAGAGTCCCAGAGTCAATAAGAAGGGGCAAGCGAGTTGACCACCAGCAATCCTCTCTCTCTCTCTCTCTCTCTCTCTCTCTCTGTCTGTCTCTCTCCTCTCTCTTTCTGTCTCTCCCTCTCTCCTCTCTCTCTCTCTCTCCTCTCTCTCTCTTTCTGTCTCTCTCTGTCTCTGTCTCTCTGTCTCTGT
Source organism: Pachyuromys duprasi (assembly GCA_028658305.1). Taxonomy (NCBI): domain Eukaryota; kingdom Metazoa; phylum Chordata; class Mammalia; order Rodentia; family Muridae; genus Pachyuromys; species Pachyuromys duprasi. The sequence continues at coordinate 23,039,868 of CM053758.1, forward strand.
CTCTGTCTCTGTCTCTGTTTCCTGACTGCTAACACTCTGTGACCCTCTGCCTCACACTGCTGCTAATACAATGTGACCAGCTGTCTCTACTCCCCACTGCCATGGCTTCCAGGCCATGGTGGGTACCTTCAAACTGTGAGCTGAAATAACCCATCCTTCCCTCTGTTGCTCTTGTGAGACATTTTGTCACGATGATTAGAAACGTGGCTATGCAAATCCCTTCTGCATACCCAGCACATCTGATCTCTGACCTGTATCATAGAAACCCCTCATCAAGTATCCCCACTTAGAGAAATTCTTACAGTGGGCTGATAACAGGGATAAGACTCAAGTCCAGGTCAGGAGGCTCACTATTCTGTTTCAGAATGCTAAGGGACTTGAGTCAGGCACCTGTTTCTATCACAACAAGCTAGCACACACCTTTGACAGTTGCCCCCTTTCTAATGACTCAGAGTTCTCCTTGTTAACTCTGGCATTCTAGATGTCTTTAGCTTGAAAGACATTATCAATACTCCATGTCTTTCATGAATTCCTCCATGACTTATTATTTTTAATATTTATTTGTTGATTGCATGTATGAACACTGACATGCGCACATGTGGAACTCACAAGACAACTTGCGGCAGCTCACTCTTCTCCTTCCACCATGTGAATCCCAGGGATCAAACTGAGGTAATCAGGATTTGCAGCAAGCATGTTTACCTACTGAACCACCTCTCCAGCCCATGCCTTATCTCTTAACCTCTGTGACAGGTGTGTGTAGGTAGGCTCTGTATGTGTCTGAGAGTCTGTAATGATGTCAGCAGAAGGGAGGCCTGACGAATAGCCACTGTGTATACCATATCCCCGAGTTGCCCGTCTTAAGGGCTCTGCGCCCTTGCACATGATGCGTGTGCTCTGGGTCTCAGTTCTCTCACCTCTACCTTCCTCCTCATGTGATCACTGTCCCCAAGTCTTTTCAATCTCTCAGTCCTGACCTCTTGCCCACACCTTCTCCTCATATACTGACTCATCTCCTCTGATGGAGCCTTCTGGATGAGTTCATGTCTCATGTGTCCCACATGTCTGCACGTGCCATAGGGGCTAACTGTCGTGCACTAGACCTGACTATTTCAATCCTTGTAAATGATTTATCCACTAGATCCCAGATTCTCACACTGCTGGCCACCACCTCATAGAGGATTGCATCACAGAAAGGCTCACATGGGTGATGACCAAAAATCAACTCCAAACCAACTGTGCAGTGAATCTGAGGTATGCCTGACAGCACTGGTTCCTGTTGCCTCACAAGACTTCACTGCAAACGTGGAGGCACACGTTGTACTGTGAGCGCTGACACACCAGCTGACCTCACAACACAACCTGAGACACCTCAGCTCAGAGTTGAGACGACGGGCATAGTTATACAACTGCAGTGTTTCTCCTGCACACACACACAGTTTGCTGCTCTCGGGGAGACATGACAGTCCTACTCTGGAAAACAAAAGCTTTTAATATTTTCCTATTATCATCCTCAGTATGTAAATAACAAATTAGTATACATCCTTGGATTGTGTTAGACAGGTTGACTTTCAAATTGCTGCTTGAGTTGCTAATTTGAGTTTCATTTTGAAAAACCATTGATTTGGGCTGGGGAATAGGATGGAATTTCGAACAACTTCTGAAATGACACAGGCATATTTCTGCTGTTTTGTACTGTGTATTTATATGAACAACATTCTCAGTACCGACAATGATAAAATTATTTAATTATAAAGTCAAAATATTAGTCAACTCTAAAGACATAGAAGTTGCACTGTGTTTTGCAAGGTCAGATACTCAGCCAAGATTTAATTTTTTATACGAAAAGAAACAACATATCTAATGTCTTTAGCATGTCTTTATACCTGATAAAACTGCATGTGTACAAAGGGTTGCTTTAAGATAAATTTATTCCTGATTATATAAACTAATAAACATTTTATTTTATACCTAGTTTATGTGCCTATGAACTTGGGGTCATGTAAACATTTCTCTGGGTAAAAAGGGTCATGGTAGATGAATGTTCAGATGATCTAGCCTGTGTGCGCCTAGCATGAGCAGGTCCAGAATGCCTAGCACTCTGAGGCTGTTCCCCATATGCATGTGTGTGTGTATACATATATATATATGTGTGTGTTTGTATGTATATATATATATATATTCATAAGCTTAAATACCTTGTGATGAGAACGACAAACAACTTGTAGCTGTCTGTCTGCTTCATAGGGGTATGGGAATCCAAGGAGGAAAAAAAAGTGATTTAGCAGCATGTATTGAGTCAGGCCCTACGCCAGTCATGACATGGGGCTCCCCGTTATCATCACATCAGCCCTCCCATGACCCTGGAAAGGGTTCTCTGAAGATCTCTTACAGATTTGGAAACTGAAGCTTAGTGAGGCCGAGCAAGCCATCACACAGGTCAGAGGTAGCGATGTGAGGTGTTCAACCCAATGCTTTAGACTCAAGAGCCTGTTCTTAAGTACTTCCTTAAAGGATCTTGCAAACAGCTGTTCTCTGCTGCAATGCCATGTGCAGTGTCCTCAGGTAGGAGCCACCAAGTGCATCCAAACACAGAAATTCTAGTTCAGCTGCCCCTATGCTCAGGCCCCACCTTCACAGCTGTGCCACGGAACTCCATGTGAACATTAAACAGGAATGAGCTGTGCCTTCCCTGATCTTTTCTCTTCCCTGCCTAAAAAAAAAAAAAAGAAAGAAAAGAAAAGAAAAAAGAAAGAAAGAAAAGAAAGGTTTCCTTTTACCAACATGGCCCATATAGAAGTCCTCACATGTCAGTGGCTATCCTAAGACCATGGTGTCATTCTGCAAAAGGCAAGTAAGAAAGTAGGATATCTGCAGAAGATTTCCCAGCTAGTCACTCTACCACCTGCTGGGCTTCTGACCCTCCCCGCCCCCGCCCTGGTACCCTCCAGCCCAAAGAATAGAACCCATTTCATCCACCAGGCAAGACTTGGGCTCTAGCACAAATTCCCTGCCTCCAGTTATGGAAAGGCTTAATGAACAGAAAATCCTTCCTTTGAGTTGCACTGTTGGCTCTGTCCTCCAATAGGTCCCCAGTTAAGAGAAGTTGCTCATCCTACCAAGTCCCCTATGGATGTACCAGGCCTAGGCTATAGTCAGTTATTTTCTATATACTCCCACTATACCAGTAGAGACTCCAAAGCTGAGCAAGATAAACTCTCAGCCCCAACAAAGCTCATTAACCCCTCAAGCTAGCAACAACTCCAACAATCAAATCTGGAAATGATCCTAACAGACGCCAATGTGTTGAGATACAGCAAAAAGCCAACTGGGATCCTAAGGCCCTATCTACATTGTCTCCTTTCATCCTGGACACAGAACTATGAGAGAAGGACTATTATTACTTCCAGATGAGGAAACATCAGCCAGGGAAGAACACATAGTAAGTACCAAGCCATCACTCAAACCCAGGCCTCCAGGGCCCAAAGTCTCAGCTTCACTAAACAGGCTGTCATCAAGAAGCTGTGAATCCGTAGCCCATGATTACAGAAGATGGAGCCTAACCTCACCTGGGAATATTTACCCAAAGTAAATAGCATTCACCCTGTTCTCAGAGGAAAGGAGCTGGCCAAAATGACAAGAGTCAGATGGTTTCTATGCAGAGGAGGACATGATGTCCGGAGGCCAAGAGGACTAAATTAGTAATAGAGCAGGAGCTGCACTGACTAAAGCAGGAGGCCTGTGAAGGGGTGGCGAGGAAAGGGTCTGAAGAGACGGACTGGCTCCTGATCAAAGACCTTGAATGCAGTAAGTTTAGGAATTTGGATTTAGCCTGGAGAATATTTGGAGCTACTGATGGCATTTTCAGGCAGAGGAGTGACACAATGGTGAAATAAGTCAGTAGCAGGAGGAGTAAAGTAGGGTTAAACGCCAGTCAGGGGGCTGCCTGAGAGTTGGTGCTGATGGAAGAGAGAGAACACAGCCTGACTGACAACAGTGCCTGGGGATGGAAAGAAGCAGCTCTCCCAGGAGCGGAGTGGAAGGATGTGAGAGAAAGAGAGAAGAATAAAATTGATCCTTGGATGTCGGATCCCAGTGGCTGAAGCTCCCTGTCTTGGGACAGGAAACACAGCCAAGCAGGAGCTGGTTTTCATTTTGTTTGGTTGCGGTGCAAGGAGGTACTACAATAAGTAGAGTTCACAGGCCACTGCAGAAGGGGTAACCAGGCCCGGTAGAGATGTATATCTAAGAGTCCTCAGCTTCTCCGGAAGAGGAGATCAGGCAAGGTAACACAGCCCCTCCCCCGGATGCAGCCCCAACATCAACTCATCCACAGTCAGCCTTGGTCACTGTGCCGCCACAGAATGAACTGCTCTCCTCAATTTCAGAGTCTAGGGACTATGGCTCATTAAAGTTTGGACTATGTTAGCACTGAACATCCCATAATTGCATAGCTTGCCTGACTCTCTGTCATTAGCTCTCTGGATCTCTGGGCCCCACCTCTCTATTGGATTTGCTGACTGACCCCAACAGAAAATATCTAGTTAACCAGGACAGCCCTGGCTATGTGGTGGAGGCTTCTGCTGCCCTTGCCACACCCTGACTTCTAGTGGTTCAACTGTCCTCAGCCATGAACTTTAAGCTGCTGTCTCCCTATGCATGAAATCTGTCCTTCGCAAGTACAGACAACTGATCCTATTACTCACACAGAGGAGAATTGAAAATTGAGGTCAAGGCAGAGGGCCTGGCAATGAGTCACATTCTCTTCATGGTGGAAAATCACCAGTCAGGAGCTTGTAGGGTCTCTGCTCAAGGAGACAGAGGGGCCAGAGCTAGAACTGGGGTTCAGTTTTTGCCATAGCCACGATGAACAGAAATCTGAGCCTGGTGCTATAAAGATCATCCCTGTGCCTGGGGAGCAGGGTGAGGGCGTCTCTCAGGGGTGGGGCTCCTAACAGTTCTGCCAGGTCCCTGGAGATATCCTGTTCCCCATGTTGCTCCTCTAATACTCTCAGACAGAGGCTTTCCTAGACATCTAGACTGAGGTGACTAAGCCCCCAGATCTGGACAATCTGGAGTCTTGCAGACTGCAAACACAACTCCAGATGCAACCACAATCTTCTCCACACACCAGACTCCCAGCCAGATGATGCTGTTTAGGCTGGAATTATGCAGGGTGGAGTTGGAGGAGGGGGATGGAGTTACAGGACCTCATCTTAAGGAACTCCAGTGCCAGTTGATGCACTCCTAACACATTTCTCCGGGAACGCTCTAGGCCAGAGGAATAGACTGCCCACCCAACAAATGAAGGATTGCCAATTGCAGAGCACCCTCTAGGTAGGTATCAGCCTTTGAGGTAGTTTGGTGGTTGGAGAGGGCAACCTTACAGATGCACCTTACAGATGCAGAAGTGGGGACTTAGGGACATTGTGTAATCTGTCTAAGACCCCACTTGCAACTGTTTTAATAAACTTCCTGGCCACTGTGCTAAGTGTTTGATTCAGCCTCAATTGCTCACATTAACCCTCAAAGCAGTCCCAAGAAACTACCTTCACTGAAACTGATTTAGCCAGTGTCACACAGAGAAGCAGTGGAAACAAACCTCAGAAACTGTGAAACCAGAGCTTTGATCTTCTCTATTATGCTGTACCCTTGGACGGTGTCCAGTGATTTAGCTGATGGTCAACCCTAAGACCCAAGGTCGGCTCCTTCCACTGTGCTCTTATGTTGCATAGTGATGCCTTGGTAAAGCTTGGGACCATCTACAGCCTATAGGGTGCTAGTTACTTACCAAATCCTTTCTGAAAAACAGTGGGATGTGTTAGACTTCAGGGCCAGTGCTCCCATTATTACAGATCTCTGATGACTCGGCAGCCAAGCAGGGAAGCCTTGGGGGCTCCCCACCTGTCCTCCCCCTACTCTTGGATTTTTCCCTTCACTCTTTGAAGTCCACCACTGGGGAAAAGTCTCTAGGGCTGATCCTTTACATGCCAGAGGGAATCATATTCCCACCTTGGCAGGCCTACACCAGCCTCCAGCTCCTGGGATCAGTTCCTCGTTCCTAGCTTATCCCACTGGTTCTGTGTACAGGGATCTCTGAACCTCTGGAGTCAACAGTTAGTGGAACGCTACACCACTTCTCTGCCTGGCTCCTTTTGATTTCTTCATACTTCAAGTGGCATTTTCATTTCAATGCCTTCCAAGTCTAGAACTCGGATTCCTCTGTCTCACTCATTTCTACTTGCTATGCAAAGCGAGCTATCTGTAAATAAATGTTTTCCTGTAGAAAAAAGCACTGAGAAATAGTGCGCAGAATCTACTGAGCACACCGGGCTGGGCATTCTAGGATGCTGCAGAGGAGATACCTGTGAGGCGTACGTGAAAATGCTACCCTCCTCTTAGTCCCCTTAGTGCCAGGTGTTTGAACATTTGTCTCAAATTGGTGGCTGTGTGCGGAGACTTGAAAGGTGTGGCTTGCTGGAGGAAGAATGCCACTGGAGGCAGAATCTGAGGCTTCAAACCTCTGCGAAGTTCTGAGTTCACTCTATCTTCCACCTATTTGAGGCTTAAAATGTGTGAGCACTCAGCTGTCAGCTCCCAGCCCCAGCCAACATGTCTGCTAACCGCTCCCATGCGGTCTCTGGCATGATGGACCCTAACCCTCTAGAATCATCGGCCCCAAACCTTTTTATAATTGCCTTAGTCGTGGTGTTTTATTATGGCAACAGGAAAATCACTAAGATAATACCAGCATATGATCTCCGCGAGAGTTCCAGACATGTTCCTTCCACCGAGTATATGTTACACACGGTACATAGGAGTTAGCAGAGAGTTATGGGGGAAGAGAAAAGGGGTGCTTGACTAGGGTATCCCATGTAAGTTTCCTATCCTCATAGCATGCTCTCAAGTCAGTGGGATGTGAGAGAAAGTAGCTCCAGACAGAAGGAGTATCAAATGCCAAGAAGAGGCGTGGGATCATGCGCTGGGGAAGCGGTGAGTTGCCAAGGGTAGCCAGAGGGGTAGAGGTGAGTTTGAAAATGACTGGGTAGAGATCAGAGCCTGCTGGATGCCTTAATCTGTGGGCTTATCAGCATTAGACTCCAACAAATCAGGGCAAAACATGCTTCCTTACCATACTTCCAGTTGTTCCAAGGAGTTCCATACAAGCTAAACAGAGGTGATTCTCAGAGGCTGAAAGGACTCCAAAACTAGTGTACTCCACACTTTCACCCTAGCTACAGGGCAGATGCTAAACTCCACTGACCACCTAGCTTATCAGAGGCCTCCTGCTAGTAATAGAACTGCTTTCCTGGTCCTGGGGTACTAAAGATCATTTTGTCCGAAAAGGGACAAACCATCTAAAACTCAGCCCTGTAATCCTGGAACATTCCATCTAGGGAAGTGCCGGGGGAGTTTGCAGCATCTCCCACTCCTCAGATGAGAAAAACTGAACTGTGGGGGAGGTTTGCCCAAAGACCATGCAGCAAGTTGGCCACGCAGCAGGCTGGCCTCTGGTTCCCAACCCATTCTCCCTGCAGCACTAGGCTTTCCCACCTGAGATTTGATGAGCAAATTATAGACCTTCTCTTCTCCAATGAACTTAAAAGCAAAGGCTAAAACTATTTCTGAATCATTCTTCTTTAGATGGAAAAAAAAGGTCTCTCTCAACTCTGACTCTTTCAACCAATTAAACCTTTGGCTCCCGAGATAAGAAGCTTACCTTTTCCCTCCAAAGGACACTTTTCTCTGAAAGAAGAAAAGAAGAATAGGAAGGAAAGTATGGAAAGAAGGGAGAATAGGAGAAGGGAGGGAGAAAAGAATGGAAGGAAGGTAAAGAGGATGGAAGGGAAGGAGGCAGGAAAGAAGAAAGGCTAGCTTGCTGGAAACCAAAGAAAAGCCCAAGGGAAAAGAACCAAGTCTCATTGCCAAGCCATGCATGTTTAATTTCTCTTGCTCACCTGAAGCTCTCTAGCAAAGGGCTCTGTCTGTTCATTACACATCTGTGGGGATTTGGGGTGGGGAGACACGCATACAAGAGTCTGGTTGTGTCTACCCATGCGTGTGAGTCCAGGTGCTAGACTAGGAATCAGCATCCTCCTCTATCACGCATCACCTTATTGCCTTGAGATTGAATCTTCCACTGAACTAGAAGATTGCGGTTTGGATAGACTGGACAACCAGGGAGAGCCCAGGATGTGCCTGTCTGCTCCACATTGCCAATGCTGGGGTTATAGGGACTTTGTGGCTGTGCCTGGAATTTTATGTGGGCGGTGAGGATTCCAATTAAGGCCCTCATGCCTGCAGAACAAGCACTCATACTTACTTAGCCGTCTCCTCAGGCCATTAAACATTTGATAAACATTTATTCATTCGACCACCACTAATTGAGCTCCTGTAATATCCATTCTAATCATAGCCAGGAAAGCAAACGTAAATGAGATCCTTATTTAGTCCTTGGGTGCTGAAGACATTTGTTATGGGATAAGGTGTCATGTCCCAAATCAAGCAAGCACTTACTCTCAATTGATTAAAGGAACAAAAGGAATGAAATTGTTTCTCTACTACAGATTCCTGGAGGCAGGGTAGGAGGAAATGGGCTTATGAAATATAAGCCGGGGAAGAAACGACTCCTCAAACACGGGGAAGGCACCTGGAGAGTTACAAGCTCTGGGTCTCAGTTTCCCAGGTTTGCATTGGAAGGCTGGCAGAGATGAGCTCAGAGGGAACAGGCAGCAAGCAACATTCAGTGCTTCCGTAAGCCCAGTTCCCAGAAGCCTATGGGAATTGATATTCAACCTCTTCTTAAAAATAACTACTGAATCACTCCTGTCTGCCTTTCAAGGTCACACACCACGTTGTTGTGGATTTCTCCTGGGAAACGGGAGAAGGGAGGGAATTTAATTCTAGCTTTGATTGGTCTGCCTTTTGGCTTAAACAACAGGAAAACATACAATTATCCCATTGACAATTACAGTCTCCACACTCCACAGGCATAGAAAGTAACCCTCAGCAGCAGAATAGCAGCCACAGAGCAGGGAGCACACATGTAAGCTATTACTGACTCATAGACGGGCTGGCCTGCAATGGCCCCTAACCGCATCTCCATAACAGGTCGGACAGCCAGGGGACCACTCATCACTAGCTACAGAGGTGCCCAATCCTGGTCATCTCAGACTTCCGGTTAAAATGAATTTACAAAACAAAGATTCACTCTCAGTGAAAGGTCAAAGGTGCTGCAAATCTAACTCAATCAAAGGAAAGTCACTGGATGGAGTGTGAGTTTCTTGCTGACAGGGACCATGTTCTCCAGCCAGGTCATTATGAGTTCACCTCGGCTACACTGTACTGTACAAGGTATGATTTATGCTCAATAAATATTTGTGCAATAATTTCACAGGAGGCTAATAAACATACGGCTGCTTGAATAGTTGAGAATGTGACATGTTTGTGTAGTGCCCCAAGAACACCATGGAAACAGACTAGCTTAAGTCTCACCCAGCACTAGGACAGAAGTACCATCCTACCTCTTAGCAGCTCTGTCACCCTCTCAAGCCTCAGTTTTCCAGTGGGGTGGAGACTAGTCAGTATTTGCAAGCTTCTTGTTTTCAGAAAGATTTGGTACATAGCTGCTGAAGGCATCATAACCTGAAGTCTATAGCTGTAAAACCCTCTGGGCATGTCCTCAGAGCCTTGCTGTATCAGGCCTTTGTTCAGAGAGAAGCTGTGGACAAAATCTATTTCAGAGAATATGATGGTTAACATTGCTTGTCTGCTTGTCTGGGCCTAGAGCAGTGGTTTTTACCTTCCTAATGTTGCGATCCTTTAATATAGTTCCTCATGTTGTGGTGACCCCCCAACCATAATATTATTCATTGCTACTTCACAACTGCAATGTTGCTACTGTGTGAATTTGATATGCAGGATCTCTGATATGCAACCCCCAAAAGGGGTTGCAACCCACAGGTCTCCTAGGAGACCAACCTCTGCCCATAACTGTGGGCTAGTTTCTAGACGGGATTAATTGATCTAGGAAGACACCATAAAAATAAGCAGCAGAACTTCATGGGTTTGAAGAAAACAGAGAAAGCAAGCCAAGCACCATCTTTAATCCCACAGGTTCTCAACCTGTGGGCCATGACCCCCCCTTCAGGGGTCAAACTACACTTTCATAGGGGTCGTCTAAGACCATTGGAAAACACAGATATTTACATTATAATTCATAACAGTAGCAAAGTTACAGTTATGAAGCAGCAATAAAAATAACATTGCTTGGGTCACCAGAATGTAAGGGACTGTATTAAAGGGTCACAGCCTCAGGAAGGTTGTGGAATGCTGATTTAGCTCTCTCTGCTTCCTGACTATGGACACAATGTGATTGGCTATTTCAAGTTCCTGCTAACCTGTCTTCCTTTTCATGGACAGCATCCTTAAACTGTGAGCCAAAATGAACTCTTCCTTCTTCAAGTTGACTTATGTCTTATATTTTGTCACGGTAATGAGGAAGGAACTGATGCATAGAGTTTATTTGAGCAAAGAGGTCACAGGGCTGTGAGCTCTTATGTGCTAAACATACAAGGGAAACAGAAAATCTCCCTGGCTGGCCAGAATGGAAAGTGGGAAAGTGGCTGGTGGCTTCTGATTGGTGAAACCTGTAGTTTCATTTTACTCTTTTCCTTGAACTTCACTTTGCTTGATGTGAATCAGAAGATCAGTTCCAGCCTACTGGCAGTACCCAAAGTACAAGCCACTTGGACCAATGAAAAACTCTGATTCTAAAACTCCCTGTGAGGTCTGCTGAACTGCCATAGAGCCAGCACTGCAATTCAGTTTAACCCGCTACCCAGCCCTCTCCCTCCCACAAACACTGACCTCCAATGGGCCTCTATTCTGGACTTTGAACACCACCTCAAAGGCTGCTTCCCAGAGAACCTAATCCATGACTCTCACTTGCAAAATAGAGACCGTAACAATTGCATCAGCCACAGTGAAAACTCTGGGAGTAACAACATGCCACAGAGGATGTGATGGGCCCTGGGTAAGGCCAGCCCTTTATCTAACGGTGAGGACCGTGGTGCAGTTCTCTGCTACTGTCTCCTACAATATAGAATCCAGTTGAACAAACTAAGCCTCTTTAACATCCTGTAAGCATGAACTGGCTTTCCCTGTGAGCAAAGCCCAGAACATACATGATAGATGATAGACAGGTCTCCAGACCCTGTGGTTTTATCCCCCAGTATTTTTAATTAGCTTTGCCATGCTAGGTTAGGAATACGTAAAAGGAAACACGCCACCACCACCCCACCTTGGACTCACTGCCCCATCAGAAATACATGAAGACACTGTAGTCAGCCTTTTGCACAGGTCACAGCTCACAGTTCTTATATGAGCACAGTATGAATGCCTGGAGTTTCCTGTTGGATAAGGCAAACTAGATTCCTATGTCACATTCATGCAATCTGACTTCTGCTTCCCCTTAAAATTTCTGAGGACACTGCAAGCTGGAGAGAGGAAAAGAAGGGTCGATGAGTAACCAGGGAGACAAAGGCCTGTATTCTTTATTCAGGGTTGCTATTCCTCATCTAAAGGGGCAGCTAACCAATAGAGGAGTTTTTCTCCATACCAGCAGGTTTTACCAATCACCCCAGTGTTTATGTGTGTGTGTGTGTGTGTGTGTGTGTGTGTGATGGGGGCACGCATGCACATGATGGGGGGGGGACAGAGAGAGGAAGAGAGAGAGAGAATTTAGAGTCTCATAAGAAACCGTTGACATAAGTACAAATCTTTCACAATTCACAGATAAAGAAATCAAAGTTCAACTAGAGCAGAAACCAGAGTCAAGCTGAGGCGGTCTGCCCTCCTCACCACTGTCCTAAATGCTTCTCCAGCCTAGCACAGGCTTTGTCTGGCTCTCTCAGGACCCCACTGCTAGGACTGCTGCTTTCCCACAGTCCAACTTAATGGCACACGGGGCAGAGACAGGCGGCACAGTGGAGGGCAGACTGTACACTCTCCACCAGGACTCTCCCAATTGGTCTAGGTTTACAATTTAAACTTTGAAGGTCTATGTTTTCTTTCGCATCGGTGAGGTCACTCACTGGTGGGGAAGAGGGCCAGAAGTGAGGATTCCAGAAGAATTCTCTTACAAAACCTACGCGAAGTGACCCTGCCATTAGCAGACATTTGTTAAACAATACTCTCTTACATGTCTCTAGATATTTTGCATATATTAATCTGATTAGTGCTGCAACAAGCCTGTCATTATGCACATTTAAACATGAGGGGACTGGAGGACAGATGGGACTCCAGAATTTTCACTAGCCACTAAGAGGTAAAACCATAGGGGGCTGGAGAGGTGGCTCAGTGGTTAAGAGCACTGTTTGTTCTTCCTAAGGACCTGAGTTCAATCCCAGCAGCTCACAACTGTCTGTAACTCCAGGCCTGACACCCTCAGACCAATGCAAATAAAATAAGGAAAATTACATGAATTTTTAAAAAAAGAAATACAAAACAAAACCAAAAGAAGTAAAACTATAGATGACCTCACTTGGTGGTCTCAGGAAAGCTCTACCACCAGCTATCCCAAGCTGAAACAGCCCTGTCACTCAGGCGTCCTGATAACCATGTCTCACCATTTCTGAGTTTCACCAAACAGACTACACTCAATGTTCCCTTATTTTCTGCTTCTGGATGTACAAGAAACTTCAGATCACACTTCTAACAGTGTTCTGTGTCTTAGGGAACTTGCAAGAACTGTGTGTCAAATCCCTACAGCTCTCCTAATGGTGGGTTTAAGAGACTGATAAGCTCTGTCCCACAAGGGAGATTTAGCAAATAACCCATCCTTTCTATTTTAAAGTATCACATTATCTTGCTGTGCCCACCTACCATCCATCATCTGCCTGTTAATACATCTATCTGTTTTTCACACACACACACACACACACACACACATATACATACACATAGAACTTAACAGAATTATGTTTTCTCTAAACATCCCATGAAAATATCTCAAAAAAAAAAAAACAGAAAAGAAACAGCATTTTAATTAATGTGGCTGATAGGGCTAAAGACAATGCTCCTACGATGATGGAGGGTGCAAAGGATCCAAGACTAATCTGGCTGCCAGAAGTCAGGTTGCACAGCTCCTCTGGAGACCGGCCCTACCTCAGAGTCACCAACTGCCCCAGTTGCCTGAGCCTGAAGAATTTCTAGGGACACTGAGCCTTCCTGTCAGTCAGGGCAGTCCCAGGAACAGCTCATCAGGCACAGATGCGACACCCTGGACTCCCCCCTCTACTTCCCGTTCAGACCTCCAGGGCCTACCAAGTCAGTCCTGTGCTGGCAGCTCTCTGTGGACTTTTCGGCTGGGTGCAGCCACCTTTGGAGGCCTCGACTCTTTCCTCCAGACTAACTATCCTCCAGCCTTCTGTCTTCATACATTGCCTATACCACCTCCTCCCCCGCCCACACCACTCTGTTCAAGGTGGCTCCTAAGGACCAGATCTCCCGGCAGCTCTCCTGGGGTGGGATAAGCTGCGTGACTTACCTCTGCTCTTGCAGGGGAATGGAATCCAGGTGGCGGCCTCCGGGCAGTGCCATCATGTTGGCCCCAATCTGCAGCAATGCCTGCCCACAGCGGTCGGGACCCTGAAAAGACAGGCCAGGGTGGGTCTCTTCACCTCTCAGGTCTGAGATATAAGGAGCCAAAGGAGGTGTGACAGAGGTTTCCCAGGCCTCCTCTTCTTTTGAGCTGATTGACACTCAGATGTCCTCACACAGGTAAGGCAGATCTCAGCCCTGACCTTCTTTCTAAATCCCTGGCTTACTACAACCCTCTACGATCTTTCCCTTTGTCCTATTGCCAAATATTTGCCCTTTTGCTGTGTGACCGACACACAGGCCAGCAAACATTGTGCAGAACTTGCTCATACTAAAAGAGCAGCCAAATGCATCTCACTTCAGATGACATCATTTTACCTGAACAGCAAGTGGCAGGCTCAGGATGTGACCTAAGGCTCAGTTCAGGCCACTGAGTCATGACTGAGAGAATCCTGGTAAAAGTTCCTTTCTCTAAGCAGACCCACCAGGTGAGACTGTCTCTCTCCTGCCATGCCCAGAAGATAATGCAAATCTACTTCAGCAAGAGCATTATGCTATCATGAGAGGAGCTAGCTGCAGAACAGAGCTGGTGCGCAGAGAAATTGCCTGGGTCTCGTATCACAGGCCCTTGAGTCAGCTAATCCTGTAGTCTGGTCTGCCTCCACACTTCCTACATCTAAGATCATACAAATTTTTGTGTCTGAAGTCCTTCTTGACATGAAGGTCTCTGTTCTGCACAGCCAAAAGCTTACCAAAAGAAAGAAGGATGAGCTTAGAGAGTTCCAGTCCCAGAACTGAGACTGCACTCGGTTTACTTGAACCTTACCGTAACACGTTACAGGATCGCTCCTCCTCCCTCATGAAACAAACTGCCCTCTCACCCCGCCTCACCCCTACAGCACTTCAGAAGGAATTTTCTCCACATTACCTCTTCATTTTCCTCTTGTAGAGTAGCTTCAAATCAAGCAGAGAGTAGATTTTAACAGCAATACTATTATACTGGTAGGCATATCTTACCAGGCAGGTCCTCAGTGCAGCTCATGGGATGCACAGTTGGGTAGGAATGTTGGTGATTTTTTCCTCCCTTAGCTGCTTCAATAGCACTTCCAGCACTATGAAAGCTAGCCAGCAGGAAGGAAATTCCAGCTCAGACCCAACTTGATTTCTCAATGTCTTATAACCTAAATGTGTGGTGTCTTCAACTACAGGGTCTTACAAACTTATTCTGATGGGCAACCAAGAGCATTGGCAATCGCCTGTAATGCTCTGGGTGAGGGAGGCCCTAGAAGGTCCTAGAATATAGAGATTATCAGGGAAAATCCCAGTTTCCCAGGATAAAAATCTCACATGAGATGAGATGACAGTAAGAGGGCATTTTGTCTTCTCTCTTTATCATAAAGAAGAAAAGAGACAAAAAAATGAAGAGAGAATCAAAGTCTATAGTAGGTTAGAAGACTGAGAGATGGTTGTCAAGCCTGAAGGCCTTTCACAGTGTAAACCAAAAGATTCTGTAAGCCTAGGAGAGGCCAGCCATGGAACACTGGAGGAAGATCTGGATCTGATTCCACTGAATCTGAGGGACTCTGAGGAAAAATGGTAGTCATTGAGCAGAAACCTAGATGCAGACAAATGTTTGAGTTTCTATGACATGATTCTATAAATACAGCTCGGAACCCACAACATTCTGGCAGTGATTTCTAATCCATGATCTTCATTGAGAGCTTCCCAGCTGGGATGCAGGTGGAGCCCAAACAAACATTTATTAGGGTGTTCTCTTGAACTCCGTGTCTTTTCCCAGACTGAGAATGTCTCTTGGAGACATCTGGGATTCTTAAGAGCAAGGGTTCAGAGAGTTAAGACCAACCCAAAGCTACATAGTCTATCAGGAAACCAAGGACAGATGCAAGGGGACACCCTACTTCTTACTGCTATAAAAGAAAGAGCTTAAACAGCACAACGCTCGGGGTAGGGGTGATAAACTCAAACCCTGATTCTACCTTATTAGTGTGTGGCCTTGAAAAATCAGCACCCCTCTCTGACAGCGATTCCCTCAGCTACCTATACCTATTCCAAAAGCTCCTCGGGGATTAAGTACAGTCTAAGGGCTCTGGTATTGTGCTTGGGTAGTGAACAAGTGTCCTTTTCTTAGGAAATAGAGTTGAGAAATGTAGAAGAGGTGAAAAGGGAGCGTGCAGATGTAAACAGGAAAGAAGCCTCATCTGGCCCCCACTGTGTCACTCCATGGATTCCCAGTCCTGTGCATTCGCTCACTGTGTCTCCTGCACCTCGAGTGTCTGCTCAGGAGGACTTGAAGCCTTGAGTATCTCTGGCTCCATTCAACTCACTAAATAATTTCGGTGGCTTAGTTCTGTTTCAGCTCCCGATAGGGGCAGCCTTTGCTTACCTCCACTTGGCTAAGGTGACTGGTCTCCCCACAGGAAGTCAAGGCTATTTACAGTAAAGTATTCCACTAGAACCAGCAGCAAAGGGTATTTCTGCTCTTGTCGAATGGGACAGTTCACGGCACAGCTGGGATTGTTTAATCTGAGGAGTTCGGGGCAACTGACCACATGGGAGAGACAGTAAATACTGTGGAAGACACTAAGTTCCAGAAGCAGCACCAGGAGGTTACTTGGAGGAGGAGGAAGAAAGCAGGACCATCAGATATGGCTCTGGTCCCTCTTTCTCCAAGACTTCAGAGTACACAGGTTGTAAGTAATGGGACCATCTTGCCAGCCCATCATTCTAAGTCACTCCACCTTTAGAGCTAAAACGTCTCTTAGAGAATCTTAGAGAATGCGGCTTCATTCAGGGAAGCCAATAGGGCTTTCCGAATGTCTCCATATCTCTTTCCCATCTGCAGAATTGTAATACTATAGGCATTAAGATAACCTATAGACACACATTATTTCTTTGGTTTCTAACACACGCCTAACCTCCTACATCTGAGAAATGCTCCTACCCTTATGAATTTTCATGATATTATATATGAACAGAAAAGGCTGGGCGTTTGTATCCTGAACCCTTTGCAGTAGTAACAAATGCCAGTCGGCCACACAGAACAGAAACAAAAGACTTCAGTTTTATCAACTGTATAGAGCTTGGATTTTGAACATGAGAGGTTTCTTTCTGGAGCCTGTGTTTCTTTCTAGAGCCAGGAAAATCAAGTTCTCCAGTAGCTGGTATGTAGGTGACACTTCGAAATAACCCTGCAATGTATGTTTCTATTACATACATTATTATTTTCTTCTTTAATCCGTGAATTTGTGCGAAATGCCTAGGAGATAAAATCTAGTAGAATCTAGATGTACAGCCTACAAATTATCCCAAACAGCTTCATTTTCCTCATTCTCCAGTATTTCACTATCCCCTGACATTTATCGTTCTAATCCAGGAGAGAACTCCTGGAGGTCACCAGGGTCTTCCAGACTTGTTCAACTCAAACCTTTCTCAATACAATTCCACAATGCTTTGTAGCACAAGTCAAATCATATCATCTCGCTATTCACCCCAACCTCTCCCCCACCACCAATGGCTTCCTACTGCTACATTAAGCTCAACCCTTCTCTCTGGGTACCCAACCTAGAATCCATAGATCTGATCCCTGAATACTACTCTAACCTCTCATCTGAGAGCACAAGGTCAGACAGCAGGAGAAAGCACCATGGAAACCTCTTTGGAGCACGGTCCCAATACTGAAACTCCAAAGGAGAATCTGGAATTATTAAAAGCAGAGGAAGGAAAGGAGCAGAAGGAAGACTGAGGAGGAAAGTAAGCAGTAAGAACCAGATCCTGAGCACCATGAGCTCTGAGAGCAGGTGTTTCTGGAAGGTGGAACATTCTGTAATATGGCAGACTTTAGAGGAAAACAGCCCCAATGGGATGCAGGAAAGGGGGCGGTTGTTTTCGGCAAGGAGAGAAGGGGGTGAGATCTGTGCTGATCCTCAAAGTCAAGCTGAGATTTTTGTCAACTAAGAATGTGACAGTGACATTCGGATCAGTCTGGGCTGTAGCAGAAAATGGAGCAAAAATTTAGGGACCTGGGTGTTCCTCGTGAAGCTGGAGGGAGCGTGCTGTACAGTCCTGGACATGAAAGATCCAGATGTTTCTAGTCTTTAAGTTCCCATCCTGTGGATGTTAGGAGCCACTGGAGATGTTTGGGTGAGGAAGTGAAATAATCAGAATGGCGCTTCAGAGCTGTGGATGGACTCCAGCAAGGGAGACCAGCAACAGTGGTTTGATTCAGAAGCAGTGGAAGCTTCTGGAGGGAGCAGTAGAATCCTGGGAGAAAAAGAAAGAATAGAGAACAGCTTTTGAGATAACAATGAATCTCCCTCAACATCTGAACTCGGGGTCTCAGATCTGGGGCAAGAAGAGAGGCGGTTATCGGAGCTATCCCTGGGTCGCTAGCTGCGGTGCCAGGCACCTTGCAGCAATCAGATACTTCAAGGACTCTCATTCCCAGGGGAGGTGCGCGAAACCAAGCAGGCTGCCACCTGGCCCTGCCTAACAGACTAAGCCTCATGAAATATAGAAAGCTCAGGCTCCCTGGAGAAAAAGCCCTGGTGGCCCCTCACAGCTGTCAGGCCACAGAAGCCAAGAAGCAGGCAGAACAGACCTTAGGGCTCACTAAATATGCCTTACCCCCTCTAGGCATCCATAGCACTGTGTGATACAGAACAGCTTCAGCCAAGTACAGACGGGGACCCAACCTGGATCTACCTTCAAGACTCCACCTAAAAGCCACAAAAATTCTATGAAACTACATCACGGAGTTGTCAGGACAAAGACTGTGCTGCCCAGGAATTAATAGTCCAGTCTTCTAGAGTAGCTTAAATCATACTCTTAGGATATTAGACCTTGTGGGAATCTCAAGACCAGCCCCTTTTCACAGTATAACAGCAGTAATCAGGAAAGGGCAGAGAGCGAGAAACACTTCCTGGCTGCTTACACTGATCTAAACACTTTACGCTTGGCCTTTAACAGATTCCCTTAGCTTGGCTACTCCATCATCCCTGCTTTTCAGACAAGTGACAGAAGCATGGAAGAGGTTAATGCGGACAACTGGAGAGACAGGTTCAGAGGGAAGAAGATCAAGATTTTGCTGAAGCTCACAGCTAGGCCTCAGCCATGCACACATGTCCCATAAACTGCTTATCATCCCCTGGAAAATCCCAATAAGTCTTTGCCTAGAAAAAAGCTGTAGGAAAACCAATGGAGGCCTTATAGTGTCTGCAGTAGAAAATCAGTAGAGACCTGGTGCCCAGTTGTAAATCAGAGATATCTATGCCTGAGTTTGTTATTTGCTGTGGTTATCAAGAACAGGGAAGCAGAGTGGTAAGGGAAGTGAAAGGTTCCTGATGGCACACTGTCCTTCTTTGTAATGAGATAGAATAGGTAAGTTGGCTCAGGGATGTGTGTGAGTCTCTAGAGAGTCAGAGAGAGAGAAAAAAAAAAACATTGTGCACTTACTAGTTTGATGTTAACTTGACACAAGCTAGAGTCATCAGAGAGGAGGGAGCCTCAATTGAGAAAATGTCTCAGTAAGTCCAACTCTAAGGCACTTTCTTAATTAGTGATCAAAGGGGGGGGGTGCAGTCTATTGTGGGTGGTGCTATCCCTGGTCTGGTGATCCTGAAGTCTAAAACAAAACAGGCTGAGCAAGCCACAGGGAGCAAGCCAGTGAGCAGTATCCCTCCATGGCCTTTACGTCAGCTCCTGCCTCCAGATTCCTACCCTCGTTGCTTTGGATAATGAACTGTTATGTGGAACCATGAGTAAAATAAACTCCTTTCCTCCTCAAGTTGCTTTTGGTCATGCTGTTTCATCACAGAAATAGTAATCCTCACTAGGGCACACAGTATCAGGGTGCCCCTCCTGGAACCCATGTTTCCCAGGACCTAATTTGTGAAACCACTTATTCTCTATGTGTTATATATCACCGTCACCCATTGGACCAAACCGCTACGCATCCTCCACCAAAAGCCTTTGAAGAATCAGGAAACCCATGGCTGCCCCCAGGATGGGTCTTGAAATACAACCCCCCTGGTTCTGGGGCAAAGACTACCTACACAGCTGTCCTGTGTTGGAAGCTGCACAGGAGGCACTTAATTGAGCTGGCAATTTTTTTCTGAAGATTATAACTGTGAATTGATGGCCAAAACTTTGAGACCTGAGGTGGACTATCCCCTGCAAAGGGACTTCCTTGAGCTTTTGAGCCTCCCTGACAAGAGCTCTGTGACTAAGAATACACATTCAGGGGTTAAACTCCCCAAGTTAATTAGTGTGTGACTTGGGACATCAGGTTTCATTTTTCTATAAGACATAATACATAATTAGTATAAAATGAGAATTCTGTGCATACCAATGAGAGGATAGATAGATAGATAGATAGATAGATAGATAGATAGATAGATAGATAGATAGATAGATAGATAGATAGAACGAGCCATGTCTCTTCTGGCAAAAGTACATAAATGCAGGAAGAAGCTAAAGGCCATTTTGCCAGCTCAACTCTAAGTATTCAAAGCCTTTTCATTTTCAAACTTTAAATGATTACCTTCTACCTTCCCTGATATAAATATTATCCAAGTGTTCAAATGTTGCTTATCTTTGATTTGCAGAAGAGAGAGACCTTCCCCACTGGGCCCAGATCCCACAGTGCTAAAATTAACCATCACCATGCTCTACGCTAATGACTTACTGGTTGTAACTGCTATGAATAGACATAACTCTCAGATAAAGACCATTAGAGAAAATTGAATAGCTCCAATATGGGGAAAATTTGGATACGTTCTATTTCATAAATCACACTCAGATGTCACACTGGGCAAGCTATTTCCCTTTCTGAGTCATAATGAAGACCCAAGTTGAAGGGGTCTATATACTCTTGAGAAAGAAGACAGAGGAAGAAGAATTTACAGCATCTTATATCTCCATAAATACAACTTGTTCTTTCTTCTCAATCCATGCAAGGATGAGAGCACAGCCAGGACAAGGCAGGTTCCTCTGATTTCTTTCCCTACCCAGTCCTCTGCACTGGAGTTTACTAAGTGACCTTGACAGTGTAGAACACAGAAGCCGCTGAAATCCATGACTGCTCCCATTTCAACCCCTCTGACCTTTGAGGGATTTTTTCATCTGTAAAATCAGAATAGAACGCATTCTGTGATGTTAGACTGCCCTAAGGGCACAGTGCCTGCAGAAGCTAATAGCACACGAGAAGCTAATAACAACCTAAGAATCTATCCTGACCCCAAATGCCAGTTAATGAGATACTACATGAGAAGTTTCACGGCATCCCTCCATGTGCCCAATTTCTTACCAAGATGTCAAAGATATGCTCTCCCCAAAAAAGGTTAAAAAGCAGACTTTAATTAATGTACTGGAAAGAAGCAAAGAAAATTTGAATATGAAGAAAAATTAGTACGTACAGACTTCTATGGTTTGAAAATTCAAGTTCCCACTGAGATACATAAAAATTTAATCCCCAATGTGATAGCACTGGGAGATGGGGTCTAGGAAGCTAAATAATCATGAGAGTGAAATCCCTGAAAATGGATGAATACTGTTACATAAAGGCTCAGAGGAATGGGCTTGCTATCTTGATCTTTCCATTTTCTGCCACATAAGGACCTCTCTCCCCTTGGAGAATGTAGCATTCAAGCATCATCTTGGAAGTACCTTTCCACATACAAAATTAGTGGGTTCTTGATATTGGTTTTCCTAACCTCCTACACTGTGAGTCAATACAGTTTTGGCCATTATGATTACAATCTTTGCATTTGGGGATAGTAGCAAAGGACAGAAAACTTGTTTTGAATGAGCACAGACAAATACCGAGACATTTCTGTAACTAGCAGCATTAGCCTTGAAGAAACAACTACCGTCCCAACTCACATCCCATGTGACCAAAGGATCATGGGACATTTAACAGACAAGTCAATCTGAATCGGAATCTTGTCTCAGCCACAGTGGTAAAGTGTTCTCACCACTCAGGGGAAAGAAACCATAGCTAAGACACAACCAACTCTGAGGCTCGACTCGTTCTGAGTTTATAAACAGAATAAGCCAGAGTATGAGCAAGCACAATCATTCTCAACACACTATTGGCATTGCTATAATGTACATAGCTAAAGAATCCTTTAAATTTGGAGAAGGGGTGTCATATACACTGTCTATATCTGCCTACTCCAGTTAACCATGTGGACATCAAAAGTGAAGGCCAGAATTTTGTAGAATGCTGCATTAACAAGACTTGATGCTACTCCTAGCACACCACATGTCACAGTAATACTTGCACAGTGGGTTCAGCAGGGTGGGAGTTCAGTCAATATGAGGGTGGGCTCGAATAAAGTACCACCCGCTCTGAGGCTTTGGATCTGTCTCCAAGATGGACCTTTCTGCTCTCACACAACTATTCGCGATAACAGTCACTATTGCTACACAGCCACGCAATTCTGAGGTGCAGTCTGCCATACTCTAACAAATGGCATCTTGGCTTTGTCATAGTTTAACTAGAGCTATCATTCCTTCTTATGAAGCATGTGGTATCTTTCATTTCTTTAAATCTTTAATTCAGTGAATTGTGATATCTGGCACTTAGCTATGTGCCAAAACTTTGTCAAGTGTTTCAAATAAATAAACACATTTGCACCCCCAAACATCCGAAACAATCAGTCCCACTGTTGTGCCTCCATGGCATATCACTGTTTTTCTTTTTTCTCATTTATTTATTTTATTCACCTTACATCCTTGTAGCCCATTCCCGCCTCCTCTCTCACAGCCCCACCCTTTCTCACTTCCTTTCCCCTCTCCCCCAAAGGGGAGTTCCCTTTTCCATCCACCCCAGCTCATCAAGTTGCATTAGGATTTCCCCTGTGGCCTGTCAAGGCAGTCCCGCCAGGGAACATATCACTGTTTTTCAGCAGCTCATGTTTAGTTGGCAATGGAGCCTACCTATCTATCTATTGATTTATTCACCTAGCTATTTATCTTTCTACCTGTTTATTTATTATTTTGGAACCCTTTTCTTACACAGAAAACTAACATTATGTTTTTAATTCCAGTAAAATGATAGCCCAGATAGCCTAAATACTTCTCCATGAAAACTGCTTTAAATATAAAGATATTTATAAGCATCAGTCACTACTCTTATTTCTGTGACAAAATATCCAACAAAAAGCAACTCAAGGAATGAAAGGGTTAATCCTGTCTCCTGGGTGGATGGTGCAGCCCATCATGGTAGGAAGCCCCAGCTGCAGGAGGGAAAAGCCCATTATGTCCACAATCAGGAAGCAGAGTGCTGAATGCCCAGCTGGCTTTCTCCTTCTTCCCCCTTTTATTTAAGCACATACCGTAGACCAAAGGATGGCACTACCTACATTCAGGGTGCATCTTGGCCCCTCAGTTAAATCGCTTTGGAAATACAAGCTCTAAGGTGTGTCTTGCAGGTGCTTCTAAATCCAATGAATATGAACCACTTTATGGTCTTAGAAATATATCACTGAGCTGGCCAAAAAAAAGGAATAAATTTGGAGAGGCCAAAATAGGATGAGGTAAGGAAGGGAGTTCCCACTGATAGCACCTGTGACATGTTTCATCCATCAAGCATTTGTTTCTTTCGTGTGTAGGGAGAGGGAGACAGGTGCTAAAGCCTAGGGATTCCCCCAAAGAAAGAATCAAACACAAGTCCAGAAAGAATAAACTTAATGCACAGAAAAATGAGAAACCAACCTTCTCTGCAAAGTGTCAGCTATAAAATCCGAGAATTAATCACCACGGCATGACCCTCATAGAGGCCATTGGTTGGGTTTGCATCGCTTGTTAGGGGATTGATGGCAGAGCTCAACTACAAATTTTCATTCCAAGAAATAAAATAGAGTTCTTGGAAGCAGAGTCAAGAAACAAAGGCTACAAATTATAGTTCTGCAACTCCAAGAAATAACCAAAAGAATTGAAAGATGTAATGGTGTGTCAAATGACAGAACAAAAGGAGTTATCCAAAGTGAAGCTCAGAAGACACAGATACCTTTAAAAATGAGAAAGCTGTGGCTGGCTCTTTGATCACCTCCCCCTAGGGGAGCAGCCTTACCAGGCCAAGAGGAAGACAATGCAGCCAGTCCTGATAAGACTTGATAAACTAGGGTTAGATGGAAGGGGTGGGGGGGACCTCCCCTATCAGTGCACTTGGGGAGGGGCATTGGAAAATATGAGGGAGGGGCTGAAGGAGGGGGCTACAGCAGGGATACAAAGTGAATAAAATGTAATTTATAAAAAATATAAATATTTTTTAAGGTGAAAAAAAGAAAACTAAAGCTAAGAGTGAAGAGTGAGCCATTCCAAAGAAAGATAAGAGAGCATAAGTATAAAGTACAATTCAAACAGAATAGCTTTCAAATCCAGAAATAACAATGAGTAACAAACAAAATAAATACAAAAGAATACAAAAGATGCACATATCTTAGAAAGTTAAGAAGACT
The DNA here is from genome assembly GCA_028658305.1 of Pachyuromys duprasi. Classification (NCBI taxonomy): domain Eukaryota; kingdom Metazoa; phylum Chordata; class Mammalia; order Rodentia; family Muridae; genus Pachyuromys; species Pachyuromys duprasi. Next base: position 23,063,951 of record CM053758.1, read on the forward strand.
AAAGAACACCAAAGACAAAGAGGATTTTGGACATTCCCAAAGGTAAGCAGAATGGTTAGCATGCTGGAAGTAGTCAGAGAAAAACAGGAATTAAATGAACACAACTGTTAAGTATCAACCACAAGACAGAAGGCAGCAAGGCAAGCACCTGGCTTGGGGGAAGGGCTGTCCTGGAGTTCTGTATCCAGAGGAATCTGCTTTTAAGATGGTGGAAAAGCAAAAAGTCTCACAAGAAAGAAAGTTCTGAAGGCATTCAGAAGGAATGGAATGTTACCTGGGGAGGCTGAGAGACAAAAATGAATGATTATGACATTTAGTTGAAACTGTGAACACTCCAAACAAGCACTGATTATATAACAAATACAATAGTTGTTCTGTGGAATAAAAGGAAACTGAGTCTAAAATATTTTACGTAATTCAGAAAGGAATGATTAAAGTAAGTTAAAGTGCAGTAAGTTTCTTCTAGTTGCAGAGGAAGGAAAATAATGATGTGAATTAATTTTAAATTTGTTAGTTTTTATCATTTGTATAATATAGAGGTAACTAAGCAAAAGAAGAGACAGAAGAGGGGAAAACAAACCAATAATACAGAAAAATTCAGTGTAAAGGAAGAAATGAGCTAGACCTGCTAGTTTACACCTGTAATTTCAATACCCAAAGCCAGGGACAAGACAAGTCCCCAAACATTTCAACCCACCAGAGTTATACAGTCTGAGAAGAAGAAGAGAAAAAAGATGGAGCCTGATGTCAAGCTCTGGACTCCCCAGGTGTATACAGAAGCATTTGCACCTGCATACACACATAAATCACACACAATATGTTAAAAAAAAACCACAAGAATGAAGATATACAGACCAATCCTTTATATAACAGAAAGGAAAATATGCTAAATTAGACAACAAAACCCAACATCAATGGAAAGGATAGTACAGCCTGGCCATATTAGGTTTAGCTTTAATATATGTGATTATTTTAACATTATAATAAAACTCGCCACGTTTACAAAGTAGAAAAAACATGACTATTATCAATACACAGAAATAATTTGATAAAATTCAACAGTAACTTAGAAATAAAAGGGACTTTCCTCATACTGATCAGTGGGCATCTACATAAAAACAGTATCATAAATACTATGCTTAACGATCCATTGAAAGCAGGTCAAATGAGAGCAGATGCCCAATTTTTACCACTTTGATTCATTATTACATTAGAATCTGATCTGGGTTAAAAGGAAAAACATATGTGAGAAATGTCAGAATCAAAACTGCCATTATGTAGCACACAGCCACAGAGGAAGTATGGGTTAAAACTCATCTCTGATTTGTTCACCATGTCACACACCTACATGTAAACCTATGATTGCTTGTCAAGCCAAAAACCCATGCATCTGTGTACTCCCAGAAACTATACCTCCTTCTAGTTCTTCTGAGAATACAGCTATGGGTTTGCTGTTGTATAAAACCCAGCAGTGTCTACAGATAAGTATTTCCTAAGTTATAAAGGAACTTAGAAAGTTATTGATGAGGAGGAAGAGGCAGAAGAAGAAAGACCTTTAACAAGAGCAATAAAATCTATAAAGAAAACGAAAGTGATCCTTCTGTGCAAGCCCTTAATTAAGAAAATTATAAAATACTACTAAAAGATATGAAGAAATGCCCAGATAAATCAAGAGATCATTCAGATATCTGAAATAGCAAGCAAATTATGAAAAATGTCAATCTACATTTTAAAATCTATTGTATAAATTCAGTGGGAATTCCAGTTAAACCCCAACAGAATTTTTCCTTAGAATTTGACACTCTGAATCTAAAACAGCATAACCAAGATATATTGAAAACAGGGCATTTTTCCTATTGGGTAAGATTTTTTAAACTAGTAAATACAAAGGAATATTAATCCTGAAATGAATTTGTGAAGTTGAATAATTGTCTCAAGATTTACCTAAAGAACATTAAAACTTGATTGGCAATGGCGATAAGACAGAAAGTGATGGATTCGGGACTCACAAGTCGTCCAGTCAGAAGCAGAAAGTGAGTGAGCTGGGGAGACAGATGGCTCCACTCTTGCTCCTGCCTGCCCTCAAACTGCTGCCCCTGAACCCCACTTTAGCCAAGAGTCAGAGCAACCGAGTCAGAGGACTGCTTTTGGAGCCTCCTCTACAGTCATAAAGAGTGAGCCCCAGCTCCGCACCAAGAACATGAAAACTGTCTATACCGGGACATCAAGGAAACACACAAGTAGGTTTATACAGTCGCCAGAGACTGAGTCTCAGCCTAGGCGAAGCAGTGGACCTAACCCCATCCCTACACATACACATTTCAAGAGTCTGCTCGAGGCTAGGGGTCTCCTGGTGCTGCTCTTCCTCTGAATGGGAAGGTTTTCCCTGTAGTAATACCAGGCAACTTCAGAGCAAAAGATAGGCAACTTTGCAGCTGGCTGTGAGTGAAAACTGTCAAAAGCCGCTCTTAAAGAAATGCATGGAGGGGACCTAAAACTCCAGCTCAGATATAGACCATAGACTCAGTATCCAAGTGGTGTCCAAAGTAAGTGAAGCAAGGGCTTTCTCTGTCATGAACTGAGTGACAGGCTCTCTGATCACCTCCCCCTGGTGGGTGCAGCCTTGCCAGGACACAGAGGAAGACAATGTAGCCTGTCCTGATGAGACCTGATAGGCTAGGGTCAGACAGAAGGAGAGGAGGACCTCCCTTATCAATGGACTAGGGGAGGGCATAGGGGGAGAAGAGGGAGGAAGAGTGGGATTGGGGGAGATGGGAGGGGCAGGGGAGGGAGGAGGGGGCTACAGCCAGGATACAAATTGAATAAATTTTAATAAATGATAAAAAACAAAACAAAACAAACAAACAAAGGTACATGAATGCATAAAGTCCCATCCATAGGTCTTTCTGATCAACCATGTCTGAGAACAGTCTCAAACTCATCTTACTCAAGGTCAAGAGGGAGACACAATACAGCATCCTCTCTGCTTCAACCTGCAGTTTTATCTAAAGATGAAGATGAATTGCCCTTTTCATAGGATTTCCTCTTCCACTGGCAGAGACATGCAAATGCATAATTAGGTAAAGCACAGTAATTGCTGTAGCCTGAGTCTAACGAGGTGCTTAACTTTTTCTTGCCATGAGTGGGCACTCTGTATACAGACATCCTGGCAGGAATGTAGATATTCTAAAGAGAGTCGTGTGTGTGCTCCTCCACTTGTCTATCAGACTATTGAAACAAGTGTCCCCAAGAAACTGGAATTCCCCCAAGAGCTGGGAGAAGGAACAGGTGAAGCCTGGTGCTGGCCGGGAGAGGTTGCCTCCAAAAAGAACTCACACAATTCTGACAACTGGTCGTTCTCTCCAGCAGGAGGGGCTGGAGCTGAGTCAACAAAAATGGCCGGATGACGCCTTGACCAGGGCTAGTTACGCCACCTTCTATTTAAATCTAAACCTTAGGTCAGGACCCTAAAGATGGACTTGGGGAGGTCACTGGCCTTCTTTATTTGTTCCTCTCCCCAGTGTGACCACGCTGGGCTATCTTTCCCTGCTTTTCATTGTTACTAGTCTCTGTAATTGAAGCCTATTTGAGGTTAGATGGCAGTGCCTAGATTTTAGTGCTGCCAGAGCCCAGGCTCTAGCCTTAGTAACCTCCACAAGATATAACGGTTAAGGCGTGTATGTCTCGTCTCTAGGCCTCCAGGTTCCCATCTGTAAGAGGAGAGGCCTGGGACTGATGAATGGCTGCAGCAGATCTACTATCTCTATGGTGCAATGCCCCCCACCGGAAGCTTGTGGAAATCACTCACAACCAGAAACTAGACCCCAGTCTTTCCCCTCCAGCTTACTCTGCCAAGAAGCCAGGCCACTCTATGTTCCTTGTTCAAAGGTGGCTTCAAGTGACAAAGGACATCCGGGGTTTATCCCAATGATAGGTGTTCATTTCTCTTGCTGGCCGTGTTAGCCACTGGAGCCCCCACATAACTGCTTTCCCAGCTATTGTACCTTTAGGGACCACCCGACAGACAGCATTCCTGCAGCCTATACTTCAGGGGTCCTCACTCAAGGTGATGATGTGCTGATGTCAGCCTCAATCTCTTTAAACACAATTTTCACTGTAACACCCTCCTGGGAACTTGCTATACTTCCCTCAGCCCATGCCTCCGTGCAGACCTAAGTTCTGCATCTTCCTCACAGCTGTCAGACCTTGGCCCCAGCAAGCCCCACATCCTTTGTATTGTTATCATGTACTCCCTTAGGTTTCAGCCTCAAGGACGCCACCCTGTTGTCCTCAGGACTAGCCTGTCCACCCCATCAGTCAATATTTGGTTTAAATATGGCCATAATTTGATGCTTACTCTGGCCTCCACAAGAGGGCTATAAGACTGCAGTGTTGGCTCTATTCATGCTGGGTTTGCTGAGGATGCTTGGCTTCCTAACTGTCCAGTGACCTCCTATAGAACATTGTTAGCGTCTCCCTGTTAGCGTCAAAGTCCCACAAAGATATGCCCACCACAGCCAGTATCTCACATGTCTTAGAAACCAGCAGGCCTCGGGCTGGAGAGATGGCTCAGTCATTTAGAGAATTTGTTGGTCCTCCAGAGAACCTCAGTTTGGTTCCCAGCACCCATATCAGGCAGCTCACAACTGCCTGTAACTCCAGCTCCAGGGTATTTGACATCTCTGGCCTCTTCCAGCACCTACACTCACATGCACACACAAATCCATAGGCAGACACATAGCTTATACATAATTAAAATTAATAAAAATTTAACTTGGAAAACCCATGAGGCATGGTGGAGAAATCCTATGGGCTGGAAAGAATGAATGGTCAGTGATGGCCATCCTCTGTCCCTTGAGTTACTAAAAGAAACTCTTCTCTAGCTTCCCCTTCTACAATCTATTATTCTCTTTATATCAACCAAAGCATGACAACATGCTGTTCAATCCTTCCCACATCACTGCTGTCATTCAGATTGCTGTTTGAATGACATACAGGAAACTTCTAGATCTGTCTGCCATAACTGCGCTGACCTTTCTCCTATGGACTCTGTATTACTCACTCCATTCTTACTGACCTTCCCCACATATGCCTCTGGGCCTTCACCCTTGCCTCTTGGGTTCACCTTTCCTCTCCAAAATGCTCACAGAGCTTGCATCATTTCCTCCTCCAGGCCTCTTCTTGATCTTAGCCAAAAGGCTGAGAAGATAGTGACCTCTGCTTAAATGTAGTGCTTACCCAAACCTTCCCCACTCTTGGAGCTCCTTCACCATCTCTTATACTTCTACATGGTCCTGAGAACTGTGTTTGCAAACAGTATATGATCTGCTAGCCGTCCTCCCAACCCAAAGAGCAAATCCTGTAAGGACTTGACACTAGCTTTTGCCCACTCTTGCTTCTTGGGTGTCTAGAGCAATGCATAACCCATAGCAGATGTTAAGCAGATGCTTGAATAGATGGGAGAGTGAGTAAATGAGTCTGTAACTTAGACCCTTGGCACCCTGGGCATTGTTCCAAGATGCTGCTATCTGATGGGGCTGCTATTGTCCTCTCCTGCTCAGTTCCGACCCTGTCTGCTATAGCAGATGAGCAGCACTCATTCGGAGAATAAATTCACTTTGTAAATGACAGTCCTCAGAAAACTGAAAGGACAGCATCTGCAGAGGGCATCCAGAGTTATCACTGCTGGTTTCTAAATGTCGTATTTTAAGGCACACCTCCAGTGTCTCAGCAAATTCCGTAAGACTGGAGGGCAATCAATGTTTTAAAAAATAAAAATAAAAATTGGGTGCCCCAGAGGCAGCTGCTTGCCTTTCTCTCTGGAGCATGACTGAGCCCTGGCCTTCTCTGCAGGACCCTGCAACCACTTTGCAGATACTAGTGACCAGTCTGAGGAACCAGTTCCCTAAGCTATCACGGGAGGGAGTTCACAAAGTGGAGAACAAGAAGGGAGCCAGGAGAGGGGACCAAGGGAAGAGAGCCGGTCAGGAGAAAAAGAGACAGAGAAAAAGCTGCCACACTGATCAACAGTACCTTGTAAGCAGGGTGCAAGCTCCCCACCCCCACCCCATGGCTGGCTCCTTACCTGAGCCTCTGGGCTATGAGGACAATGGGTTAAAGTAATGTAACAGAGGAGGGGATCCTCAGCTGTGAGTGTTGCATATAAATCCACCCAACATCGATTCTTGCTTGCAGATGAGCGGGTAGGTGGCAGATGGGTGGGTGGGGAAGTGACCAAAAGAAGAGGAAACAGATTGATGAGTGACAGGAGAGTGAGGAATGCAGGAATGAGTGAGCCAGAGGGACCACATGGCCTATTCTAGTGCTTTAGTTCTCCACAAGGGGGGCTGGCTGTGTCTGTAAGCCCGGGTCTCTGTATTCTCTTTGGGTTTACATCCAGCCAAGTTGCATGTTGGCAGCTGCTGATCCACAAAATCATTTGGGATGCTTTTCCATTTCCCTCCACAGTAAACTAGGCTACTCCAGGGGCCTCCCTTTGATGCTAATGATCTTTTACACCACTCACATGTTATATGAGTTCAACAAACCAGAGGTGAGGAAAACAGAAAGGCCAGAGCTCAGGGTTACCACTGGAGTTCAACCACCTTCTCCAGAAGGCTTCTTGGGATTATACACAAATTTGTTCACCATCTTCACAGATCTCCTGAGTGATAGTCCAAGCCACTGGCCCCAAAGATGGTACATGTTCCAAGTTGAATGATTTGTCTTTATCTTCAAGTAAATTTTTCACTTAAATTTTCTTTCTGTTAAATGGTACCATCATCTCTCTGATGGCTCAGCAGGGCTTCATTCATTCGTCCACTTACTCATTCACCTATCTATCTGTGCTTCATTCATTCATCCACTTACTCATTCACCTATCTATCCGTGCTTCATTCATTCGTCCACTTACTCATTCACCTTATCCGTTCACTCAGTGTGTCCCTGTGGCATGTGTCAGTAATGTGTTGCCAACCTACCAAACAGGCTAAAGCACTGCACAAAAACGAAATGTCCCAGATAGCACAAAGTACCATAAAACACAACAAAGTAAAATAAAATTCACTATTACAGCAAAACAGAAATCCCTACTGTGATGGGTCCTTACAGGAAGTTACAGTGTGTTTTGAAATTTTATAAAAAGGTATTTGATTTAGTCAGGGAAGTCATGGATGTGAAAAGTGAGCTGAGGGATATATAGAGATTTGGCAGGTGAGGAGAGGAAGGAAGAATATTCTAGGCAGAGGAGTAACCCTTGCAAAGGCTTATGGCAGCAAGAATAAAGGAACAAGCCTGAGAGGGCTCCCCCACCCCCTGCTGAGACAAGGCATTGAGGGGAGGGCTATGTAAGAAGATGTGGGCAGGACCAGACAAGTGAGACCTGGTAGGGCTTACTTGGGAATTTGATTTTATCTCAGTTGAAAGCCATTGAAGTGCTTTGAAGTAGAGAAATGACATGACCAGAATTGTTCTGAAGTCTCCCTTGGCTGCTCTGTGATGACAGACTGGAGGGCAGCCAGTATGGACATAATGGAGTCACTCAGGTGTCTAGAGTGATACCTTGAACTAGGGGATGCTGGTGAAGATGGAGAGAAATGTTGGACTTGAGTGACACACACTAACATCAACAGGTATGGAGATGGCTGACCTGGCCTTGCAGCGGAGAGATGATGAGGATCGTGGCTTCATCTCTCTGCTTTGTGCTTCTCTTCAGATTGAAAGGTCATTCGGTGAGTTCTGAAACACCTGGTGAGGACCAGGTATGCCTAAGACTGACCGTGCAGGGGGGAATGACAGACAGTCCATCCTGAATGTGTTGAGTTTGACAAGTCTTGTGGACATAAACTGGGAGACCCCATGTCTGCATCTCTGCTGCTTTCTGTTTTAGCCAGTTACTGTGTAGTATTGACTCTGCCTTGTCTCCATTCTGTGTAATTAAAACAATCCCTTGGCTCTCTCCCCTTCCAGCTTGTCTTCTTCACACACAAATCATTTTAAATATCATCTTCTGAAAGAGGCCCTTCATGAATTATCCCTCACTCCAACATACCCTTGCTCTGTTACCCTCTACATCAGATTCACAGTGTTATTTCTTTTAAGACACACACGCACATGCACACACACACACACACACACACACACATTTAGCAACATACCGTATTGGTTAACTGTAAAAGGAAACAACATGCATGTCTTAGCCCTTCCAAGAGAGCAGATACACCAATAACAGGGGCACAGGTTGCCTCCAATTGGGTTTCCAGATGCCATTCTCCCATAAAAGGAGCTTGGACTCTTCAAACAAATGGCTAGTTCCAAGGCTGGAATAAGGAAGGATCAAAATGAACTCTAACTTCTTGATACACCAGATAATAAGGAAGCACTCAGAGAATCATGGAAACAAATTGAAAAGAAACAGAATCCAGCTTACATCCCACTGACTGTATCTGAGATCATGTGACCATCAAACTAAAACAAATATGACACTTGATTCATCCAAGGAATTAAGAATATATGAGGCCCTAGTGAAGAATAGAAAAGAGGAACAGAGAGAGGGAGAAAATTAGTAACCTTCCTGATAGTAAAATAATGATATATATATAGATAGATAGATAGAGAGAGAGAGAGAGAGAGAGAGAGAGAGAGAGAATTCAAAATTTTGACTGCTGTATCACTGTAAGTTCGATGGCAAATATACGTCTATAGTCTCAAAATATCTCTCCACAAGTCACTCATTAACTTAAAAAGAGGAAACCAGCAATTTCACTGTGGAAAAATGATGGACGTCACCTGAAGTGAGCAGCGATGGCCTCCATCATCAGACTGTCTCATTGTGTGGCTTTGCAGAACACGTTTGCCCTCCCAAAACACACAGCCGACGCCAGCCCCGCAGACCACCAAGCACCCGAAGTGGAGCACATTCAACTTAATAACCACCTGTACTTTTCAAAACCAAAGGGTCAGGAGAAATAAAGCAGAGGAGACTGAAGAGGCATGTGGCTGGCATCACCCACAGGCTAGATTCAGAGGGAGGATGCTCTGGCCACACAGATGATATCCAGGCTGTGATGTATAACAGTTATCGCCAACTTCACTGAACTGAAATCAGCCAGGAGGCTCACCTTCGGGCATGTCCGTGAGGTGCTTTCAGGGAGACTTAACTGAAGACTGATGACCATCCTGAATACGAAGGGGGAAGTCGGGAGCCAGGTGAGTCAAAGCAGTCTACTTTCTCTGCCACTGCATTCATGTCCTCACCAATAAACTACACCCCCTCAAATCATGAGCCAAAACCCCCTTTCCTGCCTTAAGTTGCTTTCGTCAGGACTGCTATGAGACGGCAACAGGCATGAACACACATTGCACCGAGATGGTAGCCTGCCCTTTCTCTACACATACACTGGAAATATGGAAATGTGTCTGTGTCCACACATACAGTCAAAAGATACATTATGGCAATGTATTTACAACCATGGTATATAAATTGTAAAGGCAATGAAATGAATACATAAGTGAGAGGGATGTATTTTCATGTTATGGGAGAGAAAGAAAAGCAGAATGGTAAAAAAAATTATGTCATGTAATCAGCTGAAAACTATGGATAAAGAGGGATTTCTTAAGTAGTCTTGCAAATTTAATGACTGTCTCTGCGGTTCAATCGGTTAGCGCATTTGGCTGTTAACTGAAAGGTTGGTGGTTCAAGCTAACTCAGGGATGACAGACCTTAGGCCTTGAAACTGGGTGCTATGTCACATGCCTGCGATCCCAGCACTCAAAGGCACAGGTGGATCTCTGTGAGTTCAAGGCCAGCCTGGTCTACAAAGCGAGTCCAGATAATCTAGGCTATACAGAGAAACCCTGTCTTGAAAATACAAAAAAAAAAAGTTTAATATGGTGTCAAAATTCAAAGTGACATAAAAATAATAAGCGCCTAATAAACATTTCTTGAGTGAATAAGTGAACCCCCATGGGACTACAACCTTTCCATTGAATTCTGTTGCCTTGCCTGTACATATGTGAGTAATCTCTGGATAGCTCAGGCCCAATTCCAAGCTCCCTGCATTGTCTCCTGTCTCATTTCCATCACACCGAACACTCACCCAGTAGGCTCCAGCCACAGTCATTTCAAATCCTTACCCATTAAGAAAAGCTTAGAAGAGTCTGGGGAGCCCGTTCAATGGAGAAGCTCTTGCCATGCAGGCATGAGGACTGAGGTTTGGATCTTCAGTACCACGTGAAAGTCAGGTGGACACAGCAGCCCTCTTGTAGTCAGTGCTAGGGAGGCATATACAGGATCCCTAGGGCAAGCTGATTAGCTAGACTAGCCAAATGGGAACACCCTGGGTTCAGCAACTTAGCAAAGACTGTGGAGGGTTTGAGGAATGAATCCCATGGGCACACATGTGCCCACATACCTGTGCATACATGTGTCTACATGCATGTGAACATAACACACACACACATGTACACACATACACACATACACACAGCCTAGCACCTGACCACATGCTGGTCTCTCTGCCTAGAAAGTCCTCCTCTTTACTTACTGTCTTTCAGGATGCACACCATGGGTGTCATCTCTAAAAAGACCTCTCCAGTGTGCACAGTTGGAGAGGACCCAGCCTGTATGGACCATTCCCACAGATGGGCATGTCTGACTTGTCATGTGGTCAGAGGCTGACTTGGGGACAGGGATGTTCTTTTCCCCTCTATCGAATGTTTTGCCTGGCTCCTAGCATAACAAAGGATCTCAATATAGCAGGCATGATGTAGTGACTCAGTATGAACCGAACCACTAGATTTGTTCCCTGAGTTCTCCATTATCCTTAAAACATACAGAGGGGCAAGGGAAAGGAGCTTGTCTTTCGACTTGCATGGAAGGAAGGAGAAGCACGGGGAAGGTAAGATGACACAGCAAGCTCCGAGGCTGAGAGCTGGCATCCACCCCTCTTGCCACTGGTCTAGCGTTCTCTCATGCAAGTGGATGAGATGGGAAACAGGGAGGTTGTCTTTCAGGGTGTGTTTATTCTGTGCCAGATGCAAGGTTTTTAACAGCTTTCCTGCTCCTGTCATCACCGCGGTAACAAGATTTACCCGTGTTACAGGCCAGCAAACTGAGACTGGACGTCAGATCTTTCTGCCGGCAAGGCCTAGGTTTTCTTCCTCACATATCACCAGTGTGAGCTGCCCACCTCCGACTCCATTAGGATAGATGGCCTGGATGAAATGTTCTGTCCCACAATGGCATCTTTTAAACCGGCAGGGCACACAGGCTCACAATGCAGCCCTCTCAGACCACAGGCCACACTTCGCAGGGTTTCCAAACCAAGATATTTGGTTTGTAAGACTAGCCCTCCATTTCTCCAGTGCAAACTGAGCACTATACACAATTACTCAGCCAAACTGCTGACGCCTACAGACACTGCATCACGCCTGGAAGAGTCCTGTCTGCCCACAGACAACCTCAGGGGGTCTGGGACACCCCAGAGCTTGGCACTGGGGGTACCTAGAGCTGGAGGAGGGGAGCTTGGACTGGCTAGATCGTGGTGCTTTGGTGAAGGCTACATTCCAAGAACAGATTGCTCCAGGGAAGAATAAAACCACAGAATCTCATTGTCACCCACCCCATGATGTTGGGAGGGAGATCTTCACCTGGCCTGTGAGGCCTTTCCTTGCCATGCACCCCTGTTTCCTGAGGCGTGAGTATTCCTATTTGAGGCTGGCAAGGGCAGGTGTACTGCTCAGCCACAATGCTAGTGATATTCACTTCCTGGTACCAGACAGAGACACACCCTTAACCCCTCCCCTAGTTTATATGAAGAGGTCATTTTTCCTGCTTTCAGGCTTCCAAAATGGAGGAGTTCTCTGTCCCACTCAGTAGCCAGGAGCTATCCACTGCACACTCCAGCGTGGCAGACCTGGCAAGAAAGTATAATTGGTTCTGACCCTGGGCTCATTTGACTTTGCTGTGCTTCAGTCTCCTTGTGTCTAAGATGCAAGGACCCATTTCAGAAGATGTCCTAGAGGTTTCATGAAACAAAAGGTTCAAAGAGCCAAAGCCAGAGAACTGGCGTTTACTGGATATTGAGTGTAGGACGTTGTGAGTGGCCTTCCCACTCACACACTCTGGCATCCTGTAAGATGCTCTCTTGTTTTAAAGCCTGCTTCCCAGGTCCAGTTTCAGTGTCAGGAAACCAACAGAGCATAACCAGAACGAATCCTCGGCATGGAACCTCTTTGAGATTCCGTTCATCCAGAAAGGAACAAACCCTCCGAGCCTTACCCAGTAGCAGGCTCAGGGTATCCCTGCTCTCTCCTTCTGTGGTCAAATGCTTCTCATACAGTTACCCTCGAACATGAGCAATGGCCACCCAATATGGTTGGCTTAGCATGCCAAGAGAAGCAGTCACCCACACAGGGCTTGAAAGGCCAGCACCAGGCACTCTAACCACTGCCCTGTGCAAGCATAGCCTTGCTGTGGCGTTTTTTCCAAACACAGCAGCCTCTATAGTAAAATAATCTCTCAGGAGGAATTAGAGCTCTCACCAGCTTTGTGATACTGAGATTCTCTACCAATAAGCAGTAACAAATGGCTTTCGGGCTATCTGAACGACTCGGGACCCATTCTGGAGAAACACATAGGGCTGAGCACTATCCTGTACCCCCCAGACCAAGGGGCAAAGGCAAGATAACCCTTCAGGAGCCCCTGCACACTCTGAAGGCCCACATTCTTCATTCCAAGCTCCATCTCCACAGACCTCAATCATGCGGAGGGAAGCAGGGCTCAGACCCAAGAGACACAGACCTCCCAGCAAAAGCCCTGGGCAAGGCAGGGTCACATGAGGAAGGGGCAGTCATGGGGCCATGGCCAGGTTTAGGGCAAGGATCAAACCCCCTTTGGGCACCCAGACACTAGGGCTTTTGAGACACAGAGGGGCTGGCAGCCGAAGCCCTCAGAGCAGAGGAGCTGATCAATGCTACAATTCATTCCAGACAATCCCCATTGTCTGCACCAGCACAGAGATTGCCATTATCCCTCTCAGCCACTAGGGAGAAAAGCCTGAGACATGGTCACCAATCAGAGCTCAAGCAAAGAAGTCACAACTGAAGGTTAGAGATTAAAATTTAGATGAAGTATTTCCAAGGAGAGATGTCACAAAAAAGAAGAAGAAAAAGTCCAAATAAGATGGCGTCAATCATCAGAGGCTAACAAAACACTTGATTGGTAGTTGTTTTTTTTCTCATTTCTTCTATAAAAATAAGGGTATTTACAATTAAAGAAATGTAGCCTATAAAGTTATTAAACTAGAAACCAAAACTGAAGTGGTGACTCTTATTAACTTAGTAGAATTTAGCAGTATGAGTTTCCTAGAAGCCAGAGTGAGTGAGAAGGGAAAGAAGAAAAGGAAAATACTTCCTTCTCTCTGCAGCAAGCCTGCTAAGCTAGCCACAGCCAGGTATTATTTATCCCTCTCTAGGGGTCAGGTCTAGGATTGGACCAAAGGAAAGACAGATCCTAGTGGACCACTCTGGAAATGATTGACCCTGGATCATTTCCCATTTCAACAGACTGGGAGGACAGCCTTTAGGCCGAATCACCAACAGTTTCTTTGACTAACTTCCCAACTGAAGAAACACATTAGATTTGGACACATCACAGAAACCTATGAAGAAGAGAATGGCCAGGGCAGATGGGCTCTAGAAGCCCTAATGAAATAATAAATGTAAGTACCAGCCCTGGATTTGGGGAGGCCCTCCCAGGGTCTCCACATAACTGCCGAAGGAGAGAGGGGCGTGTTGAAAAGGCTGTCTCCCCAGCAGCTGCAGGTGGGGTAACTGAAGAAATGGGTCCACTTACCATAAAACCCCTGGCCCAGGCCCATGGTCTCACTGCACTTCTGCAGCAGGATGACCCTAAGTCACAAAGCCAGCTACAGGAGCTGAGGCTCACTCACACCCTCGCTTAGTCCAGCTCACCTGCTGAGGCTGGCCTCCTCACCTCTAAGAGAGCAACTGCTGTGTCTCAGAACCAGCCCTTAAGGCCTAAGAGT
>CM053758.1:23078498-23128858 GCA_028658305.1 Pachyuromys duprasi
GGGACAGGTACTCACCGAGGACAGGGAGATGTTCACATGGACACAGAGTCCCAGACAGGCTAAAATGGACACACAGATACCAAAGAAATCTGGATCCCCTCTCGGAGTTCCTAATCTCATTAGTAAAAAATAATTTCAGAATGAACTCAACAGGAGCTTGGGACAATTTTATTAGCGTTTAAAAGAAAGAAGAAAAACAAACCAACAGCAATACAGGGTAGGCAATTTGTAAATTTCAACAGCTTCTCAGAGAACAATGGATGAGAGAAGGGGAAAAGCCATGCCATTTGGTCACCGTCATGGAGGACAGCCACATAGTAGCAGGCAGCAGCAGACACTGGAAAGGGGCTTCAAAGAAAGAGTAAGGAAACCCCAGAGTATCAGAAAAAGCATACTTAAGTCTGGTCAGCATCCAAAAGAAAAAGACAGAGGGGAAATATTAAAAGTTTATTCAGAAAGGTGGGCAGACCAGCCACACCTCACGGCTGTGCTGTAGAGGCTGTGTTGGGGGACAGGAATCCTGGGAAGGAAACGTCTACCATCTCTTTAAAGAAGTAATTATTCTTCCTCCCCTTAGCATGACCTGGGGTGGACCCATTTTCCTTACCCTTGACCAGGTCATTAACCCTGGCAAATTGCAATGTTATGCCTGTACCCAGATCCAAGATTCTATTCTCTTGACAAGAAGGTGTTTCTCTTTAAAGGGCCTTTGTTGTTCCAGCAGCCTGCCAATCTCTCCAACTTGGCTCTGCTCTTACTCAAGAAAGAGATGCTGCCCAACTTCCATCACTCATGTGAGAACCTGTAATTTAATTAAAAGGGAGAAGACCCTCTAAAGTCCCCATTCTGGATGTTATAATTCTGAAACCTAGGTTTCCACAGAGGTTCAGAGTCAGCAGGTGGATGGTGATCTGGGGTCCGTATGTACCCCTCCTTCCTGTGGAGAAGACAGTAATTCTTTTAGAGGCAGAGATCTAAGTCAGAGAGCATCTGCTTAGATTTCTAGCTTCTTGATAGTGATAGAAAGAGAGAACGTTTATGGAGAAAGAACAGAGGGAAGGAAGGAAGGAAGGAAGGAAGGAAGGAAGGAAGGAAGGAAGGAAGGAAGGAAGGAAGGAAGGAAACTCCTGAGAAGGAGGGCCTTGCAGCTACAACAGACCTCTGTAGGCTTGGTGAGCCTTTAATGAGGTCATTTGCATACTGCCTGCCTACATTGGGAAATCACCTCTCCCAGACAGCCTTGTTATAGGTAGCCTGGTGCTGATAAATTTTCAACCTTTTCTCAATCTTTCTCTCTCTCCCTCTTTCCCTTTCTTCCTCTCTCTCTCCTTCCCTCCTGCTCCCCATGCCTTAACCTCCTGCCAGGATTTCACATTCCTAGCTTGAACTTGGCAATGGGAGGAGTATTTATTTACACCACAGACCTGGGCAAACACTCCTGAGTCTCAATGTGTTAGGCTGAGCCTTGGAAAGCCTGTTATTAACCACTTACTGGCACCACATAGGGCATGCAGGTCTCAGTTTTCAAGCATCCCGAACAATTCTGATACAGGCTTTCTTTGAGAGACAAGGATCTACAAAGACATCCTATCTCAAACCCTCCATTTGACAGATAGGGAAACTGAGGCTTGGTTGGAGGAAATGTCTTGGCCAAGGTCTCTGTGGCAGGTCGTTTGTGTGATCAGAGCAGTCGGGCTAATAGCGGTCCCCGAGTGTCTGACTCCAAAGCTCTGGAGTGAGGTCTGAGAATCTGCCTATCCAGATGGAATGCAGGCCACTCTAACAACCACCACTGCAGGGTTGCGGATTTGAGTGATCATTCCCCCTATCTGAGGACAGGGCACAGCGGACAAAAATGAAAATGGCAGGCATCATGGGTTCTTCTTTTTACTAACTGTCTCTGTGTCTGCAAGTCAGAGGCTGAAGGGTAAAATCTGTGCTTTAACAAGCCTTCAAGATAATTCTGATGCCCACTAAACTTTGAGGCAATTGCTGTAGCGGGAAGCGGCTGTAGCTTCCGCCTCATAAATAATGGATCAAAGATGGTTCAGGTCAGAGAAGAAAGACCCACAGAGTGCAAGGCCAGCACAAAGAGTCAGGAACTCCTTCCTCCTGAGACTCTTTAACCCCCATGTTTCCAGGGAAATCCACAGGCCAGGCAGTGGCCTTGAATCCTAAGTTCTGACACAATACATTCCTCAGACATCTAAGGGCAACACCTTTCAGGAAGCAGCAGGGCCCACCTCAGCAACCCAGAGCCAAGGAAATGCCACTTCTGACTGTCTTTGCTGCTTAGTGAAGGGCAACTAGGTGGCCCTTCCCTGGCCCTTTCACCTGCTCTGTTTGGTCTGGGGATAGCTTCAGGTGTCCTGATTCTAAAAGTTACTTTGGTCTCACCAACACTGAATCCAGCATTTCCTCTGTTTCTCATGTTCCCCTGGTCCAGACAAAAAGATGGGATGAGAGTAACTGAGGTAATGAGGTCTGCTTGGGGATGAGAAAAATAAACAATAAAAATAATAACCACCGCGCTGACATGTACTAACTTCCTCTTGTAGAGCAGCCCCATCTGTAGTACGCATTTTCTGTATTTGAACTCATTGAATGTATATGTATGTATACAGATATATCAGTCTCCCAATAAATAGATAGACAGATGATAGATAGGTAGAAAGATGATAGATAGATAGATAGATAGATAGATAGATAGATAGATAGATAGAGACAGACATTTACAAAATCTATGAAGTAGTGCTGGCTCCACCTTAGAGAGAAGGAATCATGCTGAGAGAAGTTAACTTGCCCTTCCAAGATCACAAAGCCAGTTTGTAGACGATGAGTGATTCAAACCCAGGTCTGCCTGATTCTGGGCCCTGTGTGTTTCACCTGTAGATGGCTAACAGAAAATGAACTCAGTGGCATCTTTGGAGGCTCCTTGTCTCATCATGTTGTGTCAGAGCATTTTTTTAACCCTATATGTCTATGTATGATAGCTTCCAGTTTGGGTATTAACATGTGTCTCTGCATCTGTGTATGTTTCTTGTGGTTTTTTTTTTCCCTGTCCCCTTTCCTTCTGTTTGCTTTGTCCTAATCTGATTGGCCTGTTTCATCATATATCATATCATATCATATCATATCATATCATATCATACCATACCATTTCATATCGTAATCCTTTAAATGCCTCTTTGTTTTGTAACAAGAGACAGAAAGGGAGTGCATCTGGATGGAAGAAAAGTGGGAAGAATCTGGGAAGAGGAATTGGGAAAGGGGAAACTGTAACTAGAATATATTGTATAAACAAAATTTATTATTTTTTAAAGATTTATTTCTTTATTATGTATACAGTATTCTGCCTGTATGTATGCCTGCAGGCCAGAAGGGGGCACCAGATCTCATTATAGATGGTTGTGAGCCACCATATAGTTGCTAGGAATTGAACTCAGGATATGCGGAAGAACAGCCAGCCAGTGCTCTTAACCTCTGAGCCATCTCTCCAGCCCAACAAAATTTATTTTAAATAAAATGGAAATAGATGATAAAATATTTCTTTTTAAAAAATGACAAAAGGGGGCAGGAGAGGATTATAAAACACACATTTGAAGCAAAGGCAATGGGAACAATGCACGCTAGCCAGAACAAGGAGGCCAAGTTTATCTCAGGGAGAACTGGGTTGCTGACAATTGATCCGTGTGGGCGCTGGGGAGCCAGCAAGGAAGCTCTCAAGCCTAGCATGGGAGCAATATTCCCTGCCTCGCCTGTTGGGTGGCTCTGGTACTGCTGGTGAATTTTAAGTGTTTTCACCTCAATCCAACAGACAAAACATAAACCTGAATCATCCTCGGTTCCTATTTGCCTTATAATCCCACTCCCTATACCCCAAGCAGTCAGCTGGCTCCCTCACCCTGTCACTATTTCTGGTCTTCACTGCCACTATCTGACCCATGCCATCACCTCAAGTCTCCAGTTTAGGGTCTTTGCCTGGCTTCTCACGCCCACTTCTGCCCTCAGCCCTCCAATAGCCCCCACAGTGCTTTGGGTTATCCCCTAACAAAGAGAATGAACTCTAGTCTTCCCCAACCTGGTGTTCTCTAGCAGAGGAATAGAGTCCAGTTCCAGTTCCTGGCACCCAACTGGAGTGGCTCACAGCAGCCTTTCTCCAGCTAATCCTCCCAGTCTCTCTTAACTGAGCCCACCCAGGAGCAAAGGAGTCCGGCTAATGTGGTCTAACAAGTTCCTTGGACACGGATTAGAGGAGGAAGCTATGAGAGAAGGCGTACAGTACAAATGGGTAATAGCCAGGGTCCCAGTCTTCATCCCACTGAAATCCCTCAGCAAAAGCACAGAACCTTCCAACAAGCTTCTAAAATTGTCACACTGGTCTTGAGAGACCCAGATTTATAGCTTGTGGCTAAAAGCCTGTTCTTCAGGGTATCAGGAGCTTCAGCCATCCTAATGTGCATATCAATAGCTGCAGAGGGGGTGTTCAGAAACTTTTGACTGGGATATGAAAAATCTGACAGTTTGAAAAATTCAAAAGCCTAATGCCAATTCTAGGGTTCATTATTAAGAATGGATGGGTTATTGCCCAGAAGTGATCTCTCTCTCACAGGAAAAAAAGCCCAGCCCAGGAAAAAGAAATAGAGAGAGAGAGAGAGAGAGAGAGAGAGAGAGAGAGAGAGAGAGAGAGAGAAAGGAAAGACAGATTTACTTTAAATTCCATAAAATTAGCACTACTCATAGTTTGAAAGGTCTACTGTCCAGCGTTTACTCATACCTAACCCCCATAAGAATGTGGGGGAGGCCTGAGTAGATGGCTCAGCATTTGTTGCACAAGTGTGAGGACCTGAGTTCAAATCCCCAGAACTCATGTAGGTGAGGCAGCATGTTCCATAATCCTAACACTCCTACAATGAGATGGGAGGTGGAAACAAGAATCTTAAGAAGCTCAGGGGCCAAATATCTGGGTATAGACAATGGTAAACAACTATAGAGACCATACCTCAAACAAGGTAGCGGCAAGAACTGCCCATGCCCTGAGTTTATTCCCCGACCTCCCCATGTGTACATACATGCCTGCACCCACCCACACATGAAAATACATACATATACACACATGAACACCCATCATAAACTCACAGACATACAAGTTTCAATCCAGAATACTAAGAACACCCAAGGGTAGGAACATTCTCAAGCAACTTGCTACTTCTGAATATGCTGACTGCACTACTGCTGAATGAAATTCAGCCTAGCAAGTGTTAAGCAGTGAAGGTCTGGCACCATGTATGTTATTTAGGATACAACTGTGATTAGGGCGAAGTCTCAGTCCCGGTGGCGGGGGGGGGGGGACGCCTCACAGAGCAGTAGCAGAGAAAGATCTGGTACACAGAGAGTCAGGAGCACTGAAGATTTACCATGCCAACCATAGAACAAAGAGCACATGCGCAGATGACCCTAGGTACAGGGAGATTTGGGGAAAATCTGTGAGAACTCTCCTCTGATGGACACCATTCTCCCAATGAAAGGGGAAGCAATACTATAGGTGATGGTAGGCGTTGGGGGATGAGGAGACAGCAGGATGGAAGCAAATGGGAAAGTGAATGATTACAGGCATGTAATATGACAATATGAGTTCCAGGAAGCACTGAAGGCCTAATTAAGGCTCTCTCTGGGACTCAGGAATTTCAAAATGAGATAATCATATGACTGTATGTTTATCTTTGGTCATGAAGGGCCTTGGGCCAGATGCTGAAACCTTCTCTAGCACATTCTGAAGGTGGACACCTCCAATGAAAGGTTGACCATCACTGTCTGGGACCCTGAGCTGTCCTAAGTGGACATGACTCTCCGAGTCTGTTCTGCCTACGCACAAACCTGAGGGATTGTTGCTGATGGCTGTTACTTGTGTTGCTCTAACTCTCCCTCAATCTGGTCATTTAGAAAATCATTCAGAATATGACCACATACCTAAATGGTGAAGCCAGAGCTGACAAGAATTCCTACACCACATTAGTAGGAATACAAAAAGGCACATTACTTATAAGCCATTTGATTAGGCAAACCCACTACCAGAAAAGATAAAACTTGGCATCACATTACGCATAAATTAAATTAAGAGGATCCCAGATTGTGTCCAATTGCATTCTCTAAAGGAATAAATATGAAGATTTCGGAAGATTTTGTTCCATATATGATTATTACAGCATTTTTATGAATGTCTGGAAACAATATTCATATGTTTGAGGGACTGCTTTACTAATCACTGGCACATTTCTTTAATAGAATGTAAAATAGAAATTTTAAGAATAAAATAGTAGAAGAACAGAAACTGGAACAGAGGACACACCCACTGGGAAGGGGAAGCTCCTTGGTTCCTTTTCTCTTGCTAGATAGGCTATTCTAACAAAAGCAACACAGGGAGAAAAGGTTTATTCTGGTTCACAGTCCAAGGGCATGATCTGTCATGCCGGGGAAGTGAAGGCAGCAGGAAACTGCAGCAGCTGGTCACACCACATCCACACACTCAGGAGAGATGCAAGTCTCTGCTGCTTTGCCCATCTTCCCCACTTACACAATCCAGGATCCTAGGCACAGTGAGCAGGTCTTTCCTGCACCTATGAATGTAGCTGAGATCATCTCCACAAGCCATTCTCCTCTCTGAGTCTTGTTTTTCAGGTGATTCTAGATTCTGTCTAGTCAACAATCGCAACTAACCATCACAGGCAGATTGCCAAAAAAAAGTAGCTTTGACAGTATCTATTTTTATAAATATGCACCTACGATATTAAAAGTAACAAGTAACAAGTAACAAACCATGATTGTATGAATTCATGTTGTTTAACAAAACAATCTGATATTTTGAAACCCTGAAACATGTGTAATGTCAAATCATAGTAACGAGCATATCTGTCGGCTGGAATATTTATTATTTCCTTATGGTAAGGCATTCACACACACAGTGATACTGCCAAACACGGCCACTGTGTATCGTGGCGACAGAATCCAAGGATTCGGCAAGGCTGTAACTTTACATCCTAGACCAGCTTCTACCTATCTCCCTGTATGGTAGCCATTGCTCTGCTCTCGCCTTCCTGAGATCAGCCTTTTCAGACTTCACATATGAGTAGAGTCATGTGACCCTTGTCTTTCTATATGTGTCTGTCTCCATTCTATATCATGTCTCCTAGATTTACCTACATTGTCACACACAGCAGGATTCCATTCTTACAGCTGAATAGCATTCCTGGGGCGTATGCACCTCTTTATCTTCTCCTTTGCTGATGGGCACCTGGGCTGATTCTACGGCTTTGCTAGACAAGCGGTGATGTAGTAAAAAGAGGTGCAATATCCTTCCATCAAACTGATTTCATTGCTTTCAGATATGTACCCAGTAGTTGGGTTGCTGGGTCATACTGTATTTACATTTTTAAGAAACCTCCACACTCTTTTGTAATGGCTGCAACAATTTACATCTGCCCCCCCAACAATTATACCAAGCTATTAATGTATCAAATATGTACTGCTTTATCATTAGAAAACCAAATCCTTTTTTTTAAAAAAAACTAAACAGGCAAACCTTACTGGCATGTCAGCACTCCATCCGGACTAACTCTTCCACAAACGTTCCTATTTTTGCCTTTAATCACTCCCCAACTCCTACCAGGAGGTCTCCAAGTCTTCTCTGAGTTCAGACAGCGTTCTGATAGAATAAGCCTTAGTAAGACATACTCAGGAGGAGGAGCAGTTCCATCAAAATGTAGGAATCTCACTCATTTCCCTCCACCTCTGCCCCTCCACCTCTGCCCCAGCCGTTGTCCTTTCTGGGTAATCAAGACTGCAGCAAAGCTGTCTCCCTGCCACTGCCTTCCTTTTCACTTATTCCTGGCTTCTCAGGCAAAGCCTCCCAGAAAACAATAGCTTCCCAGCCTCCCCTCTTCCCGAATGATCCCCAGCTGCCATCAGAATCCTGAGCACCTTTGGGAGATAACAGCCTCTGGGGAGGGAACACGGGAAGAATTAGAGATGAATCTGGGAGACTTGGCTTGGACCCTCCAGGGAAGAAGGGATACTGGTAAAGCAAGCTGACCCGATGCTTGCTGCGCCCCCTGGTGGAAAAGGAGCTACCATTGGGGAGGGAGGCTATTTTATTCCACCAATCCCCAACTTTCGTTTTTTAAAGTCCTCTCCTTGTAACTTAAAAAAAAAAAAATCCACCTATATTTCACATTAAATATAATCTATATATAGTCACATAATATTTGGATTAAATTCAGGAATGTGTAAACATTCACATAACTATTTAAACATTTTTTTTTCTTTTTGAGGCCAATAAAATATGCTTGATAAATGCAAACATTTTCATGAGTCTCTAAAAAAAAAAAAAAAAAACAACCTAGGCACTTGTCTCATACCTCCAGAACTTGAGGAACAAGAAGCTCACACACCTGCCCTGAGCTGAAGTTTACACCCTTCCTTAACTGTAGCCCAGGTGAAAAGGAGACAACAGGAGTAGAGACCAGCAAGGTGACCACGGACTGGTTTGGGGACAGCCCACAGCAATGGCGGCTCCTGGGAAGGCCTGAAGCAAGCTTCTGCAAACCCCTACCAGTTTTTATAACCCACCTCACATAGAACAGAGCCCCACGGAGCATGGGAGGACAGAAAGGCAAATTAAACAGCTGCTGCCTGGTAGGAGTGTGAAGCCTGATAAGAAATATTACACCTGCCATAAAGGAAAGATGGATAACCCATGAAAGACTGGGTGAGTCAACTCCTGGATGTGACTCAACTGATGAAAATTCAGAGAAGAGAGTACTTTTTTCCTAGCATCTGAAATATTCTAATACATATTTGAATAAACTAGAAAAGGGGGTTTGACTATTTTCATTGTAAAGAAATGCCTGGTGTTTGAGGAGAGAGGTATGTTTAGCCAGATCGAAGCATTATACAATATACTAAAACATCACTTGTTATTCCAGTAGTCTGTACAATTTTGTGTTTTCTATATTAGTTTATAAAAAACCATTTAAATTAAAAATCAATGAACACATATTCCAAACATTCATCTTATCATCTGTTCTTGTTCTTGGAAATACTAACTAGGGCTAATCAGAAGAAAAATAATATATGCCCTGGGTTCAGAACCCAAAGACTGTACCCCACCATGCATCTCCACTGCTGTGCCCACACCCCC
Organism: Pachyuromys duprasi; assembly: GCA_028658305.1. Lineage (NCBI taxonomy): Eukaryota > Metazoa > Chordata > Mammalia > Rodentia > Muridae > Pachyuromys > Pachyuromys duprasi. The sequence goes on from CM053758.1 coordinate 23,087,695, forward strand.
TCCTCAGGAAGATATCCTCTGTTCAGGTACAGGCCATGCCAACCAGAACAGATAGGCAAACTCAGGCAGAGACTCCCTGCTGGACCAGACAGGCAGCCCACCTGAAGACCTCCTCCACTCTCTCTCTGTGCTCCCCCACACTATTCCCAACCCCTACCCTTCCTCCTCATCTCCATGTCCTACCCTCCAGTTCAAGAGGAGACCCCCTACTGGATCAAAGGCCACCCCCCCCCAACTCAAAAGAGACTCCGGGGACCAGGCTGCCAGAAATCCAGGCCATGAAGGCCACAAGACCAAAGAGGAAACAGAAACCAAGGAACAAAGTGTCCATCCAACAAAGACAAACCCATAATCACCCTAAACCCAGACACCTACATGCCAGCATAAGAACACAACAACAGGGCAATATGTCACCACCAGAGCCCAGCAAGCCCTGAATATTCCAACAGCGGGAGCCCAAGAAAAAGACTTTAAACCCAGCTTTATTTAGATGATAGAGGTCCTTAAAGAGGAAATGAATGAGTTCCTTAAAGAAAGCCAAGAAAAAGCAAAGAGTTGACAACAACAAATAAAACTGTTCAAGACCTGAAAATGGAAAGAGAAGCAATAAATGAAACACAAACTGAAGGAATTCTGGGAACAGATAATCTATGTAAGCAAACAGGAACTACAGACCAACAGAATATAAGAGATGGAAGAAAGAATCTTAGGCATTAAAGACAAAATAGAAGAAATACATACATCAGTCAAAGAAAATGTTAAATCTAAAAAATTCCTGACTCAAAATATCCAGGAAATCTTGGACACTAAGACCAAACTTAAGAATAATAGGAACAGAAGAAAGAGAAGAATCCCAGTACAAAGGCCTTGAAAATATTTTTAACAAAATAATGGAAAAAAATTTTTCTAAACTAAAGAAGGACATGCCTATAAAGGTATGAAAAACTTACAAAATACCAAAGAAAACAAGTCTCCTCCCCACATAATAATTAAAACACTAAACAGAATATTAAAAGCTGCCAGGAGGAAAGGCCAAGTAACATGAAGGCAAACCTATTATGCCCAACTTCTTAATAAAGACTCTAAAAGCCTGCGCAGATATCTTAGAGACTCAAAGAAAGAAAGAAAGAAAGAAAGAAAGAAAGAAAGAAAGAAAGAAAGAAAGAAAGAAAGAAAGAAAGAAAGAAAGAAAGAAAGAAGCAAAGATTTCAGTCACCATAGATGGAGAAAACAAGGTAATTTCACAACAAAGTCAAATTTAAATAATATCTATCCATAAATCCAGCCCTAAAGAAGGTATTAGAAGAAAAACTCCAACCCAAGGAGATTAACTACACCCATGAAAACACAGGAAATAATCTCACACCAGCAAAACCAAGAGAAGAAACACACACACACACACACACACACTATTACCACCACCAACAACAACATAAAAGGAATTAATAATCATAGACCATTAATATCTCTCAGCATCAATAGACTCAATTCCCCAATAAAAAAAATTCAGGCTATCAGAATGAATGTAGAAACAGAATCCATCCTTCTGCTGTATACAAGAAACACACCTCAATATCAAAGAGAGACATTATCTCAGAGTAAAGAGTTGGAAAAAGATTTTTCAAGCAAATGGACCCAAGAAGCAAGCTGGTTTATCCATTCTAATATCTAACAAAATAAACTTCAAACCAAAATTAATCAAAAGAACTGGGAAAGGACACTTCATACCCATCAAAGGAAGCATACTCCAAGATGACCTTTCAGTTCTTAACATCTATGCCCCAAACACAAGGGCACCCATGTTTATGAAAGCTTAAATCACACACCTAACCTCACAAATTAATACTGGGAAACTTCAATACCCCACTCTCACCAATGGACAGGTCATCCAGACAAAAACTAAACAGAGAAATAATGGTGCTAACTGATGTTGTGAATGTTAGTATTTACGCAGCTTGCTTCTGGGTTGCCTAGCAACCTAAGGTGTCATCATGTGTTGACCCCCAGGTGGCCACACCCGGCAGGCCAGGTGTGTTTCAGTTGCTCCTTAAAAGGATCAACCAACCATTTTGTCACTCTCTTGCCCTCTTGCTCTCCTACTCTCTTGCTCTCCTGCTCTCTCCCCTTTCTCTATCAGGGTACTGCCCTCTGAGCTTCCCCCCATCACGTCTCACTCTCTCCTTCTCTCTCTCTCTCTTCATCTCCATCCAACAAACCTCTTTCATATAAAATCTGTGCACATCATCATTTCATTGGTCCTAACAGTGAACCAAACGGACCTATCAGATGTCCACCTTACACTGGTGGAGATGAGAACAGGAGCGATCAAGTATGGGGAGATGGAGAGTACTCGGAGAGATGACTGGAACTGTGGGACATTTGGGGGGCAAGGTAAAAACCTAGTGGAAATTCCCTGTAATCTACAAGGGTGACCCTAGTGAAGACTTCTAGTAATGGGGGATACAGAGCCTGAACCAGCCATCTTCTGTAGCCAAGCCAGGCTTCCAGTGGAGGGACTGGGACACCAGACCATCCACAGAACCTTTGGTCTACAATTTGTCTTGCCTAAAGGATGTGCTGGGATAAATGGTGGTGCAGGAATTGTAGGAGTTGAGATGGATGCCGGGAGAGGGATCCAATGCCTGGCACGGCCTGGTTGGCCAGGAGAGAGGGGCAGGATGGCCCAGAGACCTAGGATAGAGCCAACACAGATGGAAAAGCTAAAGTCAACGAAATGATTCCTAATGATATTCTGCTATACTTTCAGACTGGAACTTAGCATAATAGTCATCAGAGAGGTGTCATTCAGGAACTGATGGGAGCAGATGCAGAGACCCACAGCCAAATATTAGGTGGCACTTAAGGAACCCCATGGAAGAGGGGGAGGAGAGATTGTAGGAGCCAGAGGGGCCAAGAACACTGTAAGAAAATGGCCCACAGACTCAGCTAACCAGGGCTCTTAAGGGCTCACAGAGGCTGAACTAAAATCGAGGAGCCTGTACAGGTCTGACCTAGATCCTCTGCATATATGTTTTGGTTGTGTAGCTTGGTGTTCTTTTGGGACTCCTAACAGTGAGAGCAGGGGCTGTTTCTGACTTTTTTATATTCAAGGTCTTTCAGTATATTATATTTATATTTTCCTCCTATTGGGTTGCCTTGTTGATTTGAAGTATGTGTCTATTGTTATACCATTGTTTGGTTGGGAGGCCTGCCCTTTTATGAAGGGAAATAGATGGGGGAGTGGATAGGTTTTAGGAGGACTGGAAGAAGAGGAGGAAGAGGAAACTGCTGTCTGGATGAAAGAAGATTGAATTAATTAATTAAAAACAAGACTCATTAGATCTTTCTGTGTTTATTCTGATCTCAAATGATTCCTATTCAAATTCCAGTGATGCTCACATCCAAGTACTCAGCATAGCTGTTTCAGAGCCATGGGTCACTTCAGCCCCTTGGCAGTCCCTCAATTTTATATAAGTCTAGGGATAGCATCCTATTGGGGAAGAAGCAAATACATTGAACATTAAACTTTTTCCCGCTAGCATGCTAGAAGGAATTTAGAAAGCTGCAGTTGTGTTCTCATAGAAGAGAAAGTTTGCTTCTTACAGTGGAAACTAAGAATATTTTCCTTCCCAGCTAGGATATCTTTCCTAACCCAAAAACCTGGCACCTGTAACATATAAAGTACTTTCAAAATTCAACAAACAGAGCAAGTCATCAACTAAAATTTTAGTGTTTGAAGAGACACTCCAACAAAAATGATAACAAACAAACAAAAAAGCCCAACAGCAATTTGTTCTCTTTCAGTTCTAGGGGCCAAAGGTCCAAAGGTGCAGGTACCAGGAAGGTCTACGCTTCTAGGAGAGTGATTTCTGGGCTCTTCCAGCCTCTGCCAATAGCAGTTCCTGGCTCTTGTGCTTCCTTCACTGCCTTTGCTTGCCCCTCTGCATCTTCCTTCACATCATCATCTCTGTGTGTTTTCTTCACTTCTAAGGACACAAAGAATTTAGAGCTTTCCTGAACAATCCAAAATAATCTTATTTTAAGACCCTTGACTACATCTGCAAACACTGTTTTCTAAAAAAAAAAAAAATACAGGCATGTCTATGCAGGATCCTCATTGAGCCCACATCTCATCACAATAAAATTTATCCATGAATGTTTGCCATACCTCTGCTCACAAAGTGTTAAAAGCTAGAACCATCCCAAGTGTCATTCAAGGGGAAAACATAAGTGGGTTCACCCCTACAATGTTTTACTGCTTGGTAATTCAAAACCCAAGCTAGTGCTATGTGTCATGACATGGAAAAATCTCAAACGCATTCTGGGAAGTAAAAGAAGCCAGACTCAAGACTTGACGTTCTGGAGGAGTCACATCCATAAAGACAGAGTAGCAGATACTGTGGTCGAGGGAGCAACTGAACGCAAAGGGAAGCAGGAGGATTTGGCGAGTGATGTAATTCCTTTACGCCCTCATTGCGCCAACTCCATGGCTCAAGTACTTGCTCCCAGAACGACACACCAAAATGAATGAAATTTTCGATATGCAGATATAAAATTGCACACCCGAAATGAGATCCTGAGGCTGGCACTCTGCCAGAATCATTTTCTCTTGCCAACTAGACCCCTTTAGACTCTCTCAATTGGAGTTCCTAAAAGAACTCAGAAGCCAAACCCAATCTCAAGTTCTGTTTCTGTCTGGTCGCTAATGTACTGACTTCCTCTGGCAATGAAGTCGTTTCTAATTCCTAGCTTGGCTTAGTTTTTCTGAATCCCTACAACATTCTAGGCCCACCTCCTCCCCTGCTCACCCAAAGAATATCTGCACTTGCCCTCTTAGAACAGCCTTACATCACCATCACCCCAGTACACAACCAAGACAGGCTGGAGTCTCCTAAGTTTCCTTCTCAGTGGTCTAAGACCCCTTCAGGTTTCTCAGTTCTCCTTCCTCTAGCCTATAGATGGTAACTTCTGTACTTCATATTCTTTTTGGCCTTTTCAGCACTCTAATACCTGTTTGTGCCACTGTTATATTAAATATTTCTAGTTAAAATGACCAGTGTAGTTTGCTTTGTCAACTAAAACTTAACTGATAGCAATCCAAAGTCTTTTATGGGCCCTACAGAATCCTACATTATCTGTCACCTTCATTCCTGGGCTCATCAGCTTTTTCCACATCACTCACTCTAGGCCTGCCTGCCAATTCACAGAAACTGCAGGCCAACCTCACCACAGCAAGGGAGGAAACTATGGTGCATATAACCTAGTCTCTCTTGCCAATGAGCTGCAAGAGGTGAACTAATGGAGAAGAACCTCTACACCAAATGGACCTTAAGGTATAAACCAGAAGCAATACTCAAGATCAGCCAGGATTTTATATATGATATATAAACACCGGGGAAGGTTAAACCATTACTGTATGTGTCAGAGTAAAGAATTAAGAAATAATGAATGTACTCATTTTCCTTGTTAAATAGGACTTGGATGGGGGCTGGAGAGATGGCTCAGAGGTTAGGAACACTTGCTGTTCTTCCAAAGTTGCTGAGTTCAATTCCCAGCAACCACCTGGTGACTCATAACCATCTATAGTAAGATCTGGCATGCAGGCAGAATGTTGTATAAATAATAAATAAATCATTTTTTTAAAATAGGACTTGGTTATGTTCAACATTTTTCCATTTAGAGATGCACGGTGAATCCTTACAGACATGCTGATCCAGCAATCCTCTGAGGAGGAGAAGAGATGGGCTGTGGAGTAGCCACGCTGCTACTGGTTCTTCTTGAAACCAAGTAAGGGGCACAAAAGACTTCACTATACTCTATTAGGACATTAGATGCTTACAATTTCTTATGTGTCTGCAAAATGTAAGGGTCTACCATGTCAGACAGGAAGGCCAAATAATGGGTCCCTGGAAAATGTCAGAGGTCATTGTGAAAAACATAAGGCATGGTGGCTTGTACTGTATGCTTGGAAACCATCACAGATCTACCGTAGTTTATTAGTATGACCCGGAATCTCACCTCTCCACGCCTTTTTTTCCTCAAATGTGGGTATCTTCTTATGACTTGGCCGTGATGATTAAGTCAATTCATCATAGGTGTATAACAATTTCTTAGAACACTGAATAATACTAAACACTCAAGAGTATTTATTATTATTATTATTATTATTACTATTATTACTTAGGAAGAAAAGTTGAAGTGGACCACCACATACTCAAAACAAATGTATCCAAAATATGTTTAATCTTGATGAAGTTCACAAATGGTAGCTTTGACATTTCCTTAAATAAATATACTTCTGAGACATCAAGGCATAGCATTTCCTCTACCATGAGTTCCCAGTGGCTATAAGAGGCAGTGATTTCACATCTCCCTAAGGTTCAACAAAGCTGCCACCATCAGCTGGATGGCTCTTGGAGAACCTTTGTGGTTCGCTGCTGGGAATGCCAGTGGGAGACGCCATCACACTGACTGGCCACAGACTCAGTATAATAATGATGCAAACAAACACAAAATTAACTCATTTATACCCAGTTTCTTTCCTCTCAAGAAACAACGGTGCTTTTCTCAGGTAGCTATCAGGATGCAAGCATATGCATTGTCCACAGGGCCTCCTCACCAGGTTGTCTTTAATAAAAATTAATAGGTGTGGTGAGTTCGGCTTTATGTAACCTGAGGTTAAGAGAAACAAGAAAAGGAGAAGGAAGGAGGCAAAAGAAGAGGAGGGGGAGAGGAAAGGAATAAAAATAAGGGAAAGAAGAAGGATATACACGTAAGTAAGCACAGTGATGGGTAACAGTGCCAACTTACATACGCAGCATCCATGAATTCTGAATGTGGAGGGTGAGGAGGCTTATAAGACTGACCCTAGTAGTATGGGAAGTACTGATAGGTCCTGGAGACCCTGCAATCTCAGCATTTGGAAGTTGGGGTTGGGATGGGGGGAGGGAGGGTCAGAATTCAAAGCCAGCCTCTACATACTGATCTGGAAGCCAGCCTGGGCTCCTTGAAGCTGACTCAGAAACAAAAGACACAGAAGGTTAGCAACGTGCTCACAGCCTTCTGATCTGCGCTGTGGAGCATCGACCAAGAGCAGAGCCCTGCAGATGCTGGGCCCGTTTGTGGGTTTGTGGGTTTGTGGGTTTGCAGGCCCCTCACTTTCCAAATCCAGACAGTGTTTCTTTTCCATGTTATTCTCAGAAACAAGGCGCTGCTTCTTTGCAGTCTCTCTTGCCATTTCAATTATATTTTTCAAATTCAGTTCGAGAAGGGACTCACTATCTCAAGAGGAAGTCTAGTATTAAAGATAAAGGACCTGAAGACCGTACCACCACCAGTGGGCTTCTTAATGTGAATCTTAGCCCCAAATCCTCCCTTCCCTGATTCAGAGTATAAAAATCACCTTCTTTCTGGGACCATTGGTTACTCAGGCCTCAAGATCCCTGCGGCGCCGGCCAAAGGCTTTGGAGCCCACATCGGTGGGCACGAAGTTTTCCTTCACCACACCTCCTGATCTGCTCAGCAGGCCCGCCAGCCGATGGGTCACACACGTGGCAGTGTTGCAGGATCTCTTCTGGGCAGTGTTGCTGAGATTCAGGATGGGAAAAAGAAGAGAAATCTTGTCAGTGAAGGCTGGGGGTGTTCCTACCCCTCTGGGAACTCCATAAGGAACACCTCATCCCTTCGACATGGCCACTTAGCAGTAAGTGCTTCTCCTAAGTGCATTTATCAAAGCTTTTCAGGGAAGTGACCGAAGTCTTTGCCAGAAACTCTTCCCCAAACCATCACCAAATTAAAAAAAAAAAAATCCATCTTACCTTTCTGAGGCTAAGAGCAGGATTTGCAGCTTTGTCTCAGAAGCACTTGCCTGACGCTTGTTGCGGTAGCTGCATCACAGAGGTGCCCATCATGTCCCGTGCCCAGCTCCCCTGAAGCTAAGGCTACTTCCTAGGCCCTGTCCACTCACAAGCTACACATGTTGCCCGAAGCAATGATTCCCTACAACTCTGATTCTTCTAAAAAAAAAATTAAGTGAGATGTGAGGGGTGTGTTTATCTCACTATTCAGGAGCGGGAGATAAACCTGAGGGCTCCAGAAGGTTCGCTCACTGTCTCTTACCTCAAATGTGATCTATGACTTTGGTTCTCTCCCTAGCCACTGATATCCTCAGTCACACTAACCCTGCTATTGCCAGCTTGCGAAACAACCAGGGGGTGGCGCGCATGCAACAGCTTCAGAGATAGGAGCAAGAGAGGAAACAAGGAAGAACTCAGAAGAGCTCCTTTGGCCTCCGGGACAGCTCAAGCAATGGGCAACCTGCAGGGTTCTCTTCTTGTCCCGTGTTTCAGGCCTGAAATCTATACCAGAGAAGGTAGGAAAGTTGTTCAGATCCTGCACCTACATGCCCATAACTCATGTATTTAGATTCCCAGACTGCAGGGAAAAGTCATGCCAGTCAGTCCAGCACGCATCAAGGGCTGATCTCATAGGCAGTCAGCAGGGGGCGGAGGGGGGGGGGGACGGGACTAGAAGTTGGGGTAGGAGATGGTGGAGGGAGAGTTCACACAAACTCAATTGGAAAGGCCTGGACAGCGTGGGGAAGGGCAGGGGAAGGGTAATCCTGGCATTCCGTGTGCTGTTCAGTCTTTCATGCGTGGCAGGGCATTTCTCAGGGTGGGTGGGTGCAGGTTACATGCTTTTCCTTGGGTAGTGCTGGTGCCAGGCCAGGGCTGTTCTGTTTCCAGGCTGGGGGCACACAGGCAGCTGGCCCTGTAACAACAGGTACCCACTACAGATGCCCCAGACCTACCTCAGACCCTGTTCTACCTGTCTCAGGCCCCTCCCACCCTGACAACTTCCCCCTTGCAGGTTCAAAGAACAATAAATGCCTATTAATTTTGAAATGAAGGCCTCTTGCCAATTGAAAGAACAATAAATGCCTAAAGCTGTGAAAACTTCCTGATATTCTAGCCCATCACACTTACCTGTCCTAAATCAGCCAGTGCGGTGATGTGTCCCCATCGGCACAAGTCCAAGTCCCACAACAAGCGAGTCTACAGCTCGATTCCTTTCCCACGAGTTTTTAATGTGTGTGACCAGTTTGAGTCTCTCTGGTGGCACTGGAATTTCTACCTTCCCTGGAGACTGGGACAGTTACCTCAGAACCCTGCGCTGCTGGCCAGTGTCTCTCTACCTCTCTGGAGTAGGTCCTCCTGAGTATACGGGGCCCGAGGCAAGGCGGGGCCTTACCTGGAGCCCTCAGCCCCCTGCTCCTTCTGCTCCAGCCTTCCGGCCTTCACCTGCTCATAGCTCTGCAGCAGTGTGGCCAGCAGGTGTTTTTCCTCTTTGCTGAGGGTAGCCAGGTCTAGGCTGCTCTCCAGAGCTGACCTGTGGAGGTAGCAAACCCAGCGCAGATTCTGAGTCTGCCTCTCTCCTTCCCAGGTAAGTGGCCAAGCTTCCCAGACCCTGCTTCATGGTCAGGTTGAGGCCAGTGCCCACATGAGGGCGCTAGTTTACCAATAACTATGCGGGGGGGGGGCGGGGGGCGGGGGGCGAGAGGCGGGGGGGGCGGGGGGCGGGGGAGGGGGTGCTACAGAGCCACAGAGTTGACTCACCCCAGGGGCAGCAGGAGAGGAGCCAAGCTGCTAATTTACCTGAGAGGTGACGCCTGGAGGCTGCTGGCCAGGCACAGGACCCATATGCTGCTGAGAGCCAGACAGGGAAAGAATTTCCAGAAGCCCATGGTGTCTCTGTAAAAAGAGAGGAGCGGTCCAATAGACCGTGGTTCTAGTCCTGCTCCTGCTAACTTTTCCCTCACCTCTTCTACCACTGTTCCTTTGTTTGCCAGAGCAGTGTGGTGTGTGGCTGGAGAGAGCAGAAACAAGTGGGGGAGGGTAGATGTGGTTCGCTTGTTCTGTGTAAGAACAGGGAGGCGGTACAGGCACTCAGCCTGCAGCAGCGCACACCTGCCCTGCGTGCCTCGCTTGCTTTCATCTGTAAAGAAAACAAGAACCACACAGTTCTCTGAAGTGGGCTTGCTGTCCCACTGCTTTGGACTTCTCACAGGCTGAAATTTTTAGGACTGCCTTTTCTGAACAGTTGCCCTGGAAAGGTGGCTTGGAACTAATCTCTTTCTCCATCTGCAGAGTTGGGAGAATTTTCTTTGAGTCCCAGTTAAACTGACTCAGAACGGCAGAAGTGCAATTTAGCGCTGGTGCTGGTCTCCTCCCCTCCCTCCCCTCCGTGTGAAGGCTGATGACCAGATGCTTGCTGATGACCTCGGGATGCTAAAAGCTGGAAACATCTAGGAGAACTGATGGGTGCTCCCCAACCTTGGACCCAAGAAACTTCCGTCTCAAAACTGGTTAGAGTGCGGCCAGACCACCTGCCCCCAAGGACGAGCCACAGACACCCCTAAATGGGGTTTCCAGTACGATAAGGGTGTGCTCTAGGGTCGCACTCACGCTAGGTAAGAGAAAACGCCAGGACCCCACTTCCTGACTAGAGCACCGGCGGAAGGAAGGTGGAAATGGATGGAGAATGATGAAGAGCCTGGCCAGCAAAGTGTGGTGGCTTTGCGGCCGTGATCTACATCCTCACGACCAACCTGAGCTGTATAGTTAGCTCCAGACCAACCTGGACTACAGTATGAAACGTATCAAAAATAAAATAAAAATAAAATAAAAAGGAGACAAACTAATGGAGAGTGAGCTGAATGAGTTGAGAAGTTGGTCTCTCACCTCGTAATCCGAGTGTTGGCACAGCCGACAGCGAAGAGTCCACTCGAGAAGAGCACACGGGGCTGTAGACGCCTTGTCCTCAGGAGCTCCGGTCTCTTATTGTCTGATCTTGGGGGGGGGGGGTGTCCGCAGCAGATCTCTCCACCAATCAGAACTCTGACCGAGCTTTCACAGTTTGTATAGATGAAACGATCTATACTCCTGCAGGAGCGAAGCAGCTGTCCAGTCTCTGTCTTTGAGGTCACTGCTGAGGATCCGGGTGGGGGCGGGGTAAGGAAACAGCGATGGTGGATTCGTCCAGAATGTGTGAGCAAACCAGGGAGAGTTTGGCGTCACAACCTCTTTAATGCCTGGCCTAGAGCCTACAACCTTTTGCTGCCCATTCCCATGGGTGCCTGTGTCCCATGGCCGGACTCTCAGGCAGGGTTGAGTAGTCCTGAGTTCTAAGAGGATTTCACTAGATACAGCCAGGAAGATGACTGTCGCCAGAAGGATCCATTAGGGTACTTCTAGCGTGTCTGCCCCCCCCCAACCGGCACTCTAGCAGTCCTTCGCATCGCTCACCTGGAGAATATTGGGGAGCAGGCTAACAGACTGCACAGGGGACTGAACCTTCGCATCAGACCGTCCAAATCCTGCACTGTGGTTTTTGCATCCGCTAACCGAATCCGGGATCCGGATAGGTTCACGTACTTCCCTGGGCCCCTGGAGAGTTTGCAGAGTCGCTGGGCTGGAGCTACCACTGCCCGGGTCTCTGCTGCCTTCCCTTCCCCCTCGTCTCCACCGCCGAGCTCTGCATAGCTTGAGGGCTGAGCCTGATCCTGCACTACCACCTGAGCAGGCCTGACCGCCCAGCGGCCAGTGGGGGACTTTCGCACTCGCTTAGCTGCGGGTGAAAGCATCCCTAAGTTCAAGCTTCAGAACCGCAGGTGCCTTTGACATTCACACAGCCACCAAGGAATGCTCAGGCTCACGTGCCTTCAGCAGGAAGCTGTGCGCCTGCTCGCACTAACCCAAATCAGCGGGGCTCTGGCCAAAAACAACGTCTTGTTTCTGCTCTCAGAAACAGGGATGAATTGCGTTCACACCGGAACAGACACACGGCCACTCTGCCTCGACCATGGACATCAATAAATGCACACCCAAGCAAAGGGACTCAGCGAGCGTCTCCGGTTTCCCAGGGTTTCCCAGGCTCAGTTTTGTGAGTCCACATTTGCACATTCTCCCTGTTCCGAGGTGTGGAGAGAAGATACCTCTGGGCCCCTCAGTTACTCGAAAGTGAACTGGCACTCACCCCCAAAGCTTAGGTGTTTCCCCTCCATTGCTTGATTGCTGCCGAAGGACTCCCCTGGTGCCCAACTAAGTGCTGGGGATTACAGTGTGTGGGAAAGACTATGCCTGAGGCTTGCTGAGGGCCGCGCCTGGTGTTCAGTTTCTGGCAATCAGAAAGGAACTGAGGGTACTGTTTGCCCAGGTTCTCTGAGTCATCTTCTCTATCTCATGCCAGACTAATGGTGGAGCAAGGACTGATGACACCTCAGAAAAAAGCCCAGACTGGGAAACTCCCCCCGCTCCACCCCGGCCTCCAATCCTCATGAGCAATGCGGTGAGGAAGAAAGAATGGGAGACAGTTCCCCAGGAGCACAGTGATGAAGCGAGATACAGAGCAAAGTTGCCCCCAACAGGGGCACAGGAGGGCGCTGTAATGAATGCCCACGCAGGGCTCCCCACCAATGCTCTCTCAAGGATTTTCTTCGTGAAAGCAACGTCACTCTACATCCAGTTTGTTGAATTCGCTTCTGGATGGAAAGAGAATCATGGGCGTGGCCCTCATTTGATGACCTTGTCTCCAAAAGTCCTGCAAGTAATAGGGTGACATCTGTGTCCCTCCTCTGGGTTTTGGGCCCCGAGATTGGCTGTGGGCTGGAGAGGTGACTGTGAAGTAAAGAGCATCTGTATCCTGCACCACTGGTTCCCACAGTACTGTCATTGGCTTTGGGGTCTGGCAAAGCTGTGGGACAGGAATTCCAGGCCACATCATGCTCCACAAGCATTTGGTCATCATTGAAGGGAGAGACTGGATGAAAAAAAAAAAAACCACTCCCAACTCTCCAGCCTGGCCCGGTCATCAGTAACATTCATGAGGAAGCAGGAAAAAAGTGGGATATATCAGGAATCCAGATTGGTCTCCTGATAAGCCCCCAAAAATCTTTTTTTTTTTCAGGAAGATAGAGCATTTGAGATTAGACACTGGGAGGCCACAAGTCTCCAAAAGCAGGATCTGCCACACCAGGACTCTTGAGAAATCTTAGGACAGGAAGAGGACAGCCGGAAGTGCAGTCCTTGGCTGCTCATGTGCTCAGCACAGCCCCAGCCTGGCGCTGACTAACTAGGGTGGAATATGCATGCAGTAGTTTCTGTAAAGGCATCCAACATCCCTGACTGCCAACAAAAATGATTACAACCCGTTCAGCAAGTTGGTTATCTTCTTGGGAGACCCAAAGGACTGGTTATTTTACCTCTTTGCACCTAGAAGTATTTGACCTGGTTTTTTCTTTCCTTTCCTTTCCCAGTGAATGGTGTATAGTATATATAGAACAAACTGGTGAGGTTAGAAAGAGTGAAACAGTGAACCAATGGACACTTCTAGAGGTTATTAGCCTAAAATCAGACAATGAATTCACAGCCAAATTAAACTGGGCCATAGACCCAATTTAGAGACATTATGGGGAAGCACACATTCCAGATCCAAAGACGGCCACTTTTCATTTAATCACAGGAATGGGTATACTGCTGAAACTTTCTGGAATGTAATGGCAGAGTCCACCAGCTTGAAAAGCAAAACAAGGCATTTTTCTCTCAACCCAGCTTGGAATTATATTAGCGAATGAACAAGAAGAAAAGTCAATAAGGTAATTAGCTTTCTAAATGGAGGAAATTGCATCTTGATTTCCCTGGAACCAGCTCGAGCTTCAAGCTGTCTCCCACCAACCTAACTAGCATAAAGAATACTTTCCTAGGAACAATATCTGCCTTTAAAAATAAAATCTCTTCCATATTTTGTGCTCAGCTTAAATATTTTGCAATTAGTTTTAAACTTTGGGAAAGCCTCTTTTGAATTTTTAGCGAGATACGAGTTTGTGCCGTCTGGCTTCAGAAGTTTTAGAAGTGTCTCTGTGATGGTTAGTCTCTGCTGTCAACTTGATGGCATTTAGAATCACCATGAAATCAAATGCTTCGAAATGTGTGGGAGGGGTTTTTCTAGATCAAGGTAGCTGAAGAGAAAAAGCCCACCTCAGATGTGGTTGCACCGTTTCAAAGCTGGTTCCCCAGTCCTCGCAGAGAGCAAAAGGCCAGCACAGCACACAAAGAACATGCACCTCTCTCTGCTTCCTGACTGGATGCAATGTGACTAGCTGCCTGAAGCTGCCATGCCCGCATCTCCACGAGGGAAAACTCCCATCAAAACGCAAGCCAGAACAAACCTCTCTTAAGTTGCTTTTTGTCATGGAAACAGGAAGAATAACCAGTAGCTTAACTAGCTGTGTCTTAACTAGTATCTTAACTAGTAATGCATATCAGGTTTCCTTCAGTCAATGTACATCTGTTGAGGACCTACAATGTGCAGGGCATTGTCTTAGATACAGGAATTCAGAACGAATACAAGAAAAACTCCTGTCTATATACCCTCTATTTCCCAAATAAACAACCCTACCCTAGCAATAACCCCTGTGTCAAATGGGTGTTTGTGGTATACATTTTGACACCACATCAACATACTGCCTAGTTCAGCCAGACAGTGTAGTCTGGTTGCACTGACTTGGCCTGTCCCTCTTTCCATTTGGCCAGTTCTTTCTCTGCCTTGTTTGTATCTTTTCCTTGGATCCTATCTGCCCTTCAATTCACACCTTCACTTTGATGGAGCTTGTGCACTATTATGGATTACCAGTGGCTCTCTAGGAAGAATTCTAGATCAGCAATCATTTTCACTGCACATTTAAAAAATGTTCTCTACTATCTTCTGTTCCTAATGTATTTCCAGTGCAGCCCTTTGGTTGTTGTCACATGATCATAGACCTCCAGCCCCTCTCCACCACTCGTGTGCTAAGCGTCATTATGAGGTGCCTTGGTGAGCTCTTCTCATTCATTGTCTGAATACTCAGGAAATACGTGCAATCTGAAGTTTCTGCCCTTCAGCAGGACATTTTCCTGTTTTCTTTAATAATTCTCTCTGTGTCTCTGTCTCTGTCTCTCTCTGTCTCTCTCTCTCTGTCTCTCTGTCTCTCTCTCTCTCTCTCTGTGTGTATGTGTGTGTGTGTGTGTGTGTGGTGTCTGTCTGTCTGTCCATCTGCCTGTCTGCTTGTCTCTCCTAACTTTGGAGGGGATTTCGGGTTTTTAAACTCTTTTAATCATAGTTTTAACTTTCAAGAGCCTAAATTTGTCTCTTAATATTCCTTTTTATAGACTTACAAAAACAAACAAAAACCTACCCATCCCCCCCAAAACCCCAAACAAAACAAACAAACAACACAGGTTCATCGTGCCGTGGCTCTCTGACAGTAACGAAAATAGGTTGTTTGTTCTTTCTTTGTTAGGGGCGATCCCTGCATTTCTAGTCCCTCTTCTCTGCTGACTCATAATGTAAGAGGGGACAGTGAAGTCCTAAACTGTGAGGGAAGGAGAGTTGTTTGTACATGGACTTCCATTTAGAGTTGCCAGATGGCGACTTAGACGTGTTACTGGGTAAAACCTTAAACTTCCAGTTGTTTGCAAGTGCTCTGTTGGGATTTATTTATCACTGTTTCCTGTGTGGAGCATCAGGGTGGAGGTCAGAATGGCAAGTAAGCCCCAAAGCAAACAAAAGGGAACAGGGAGGCCACCACTTGTTATGGTAATCCCTCAATCACTTCTAGGACCCAGGAGACTTGGGACAAACCTAGAGTCTTAACTGTACACCCTCAGGCACACTCCCACCCTCAGCCGATCCCCAGGCTTGCAATTACTCTCCCTTGTGTCAAGGCCAACAAAGGAGCCGCTGCACAGGATTTACAGCAAGGGCATACATCTTCACACTGTTTTCTCTTCACATTGTAGTCTTAGGTGAAAAGACTAGCCCACTGGTAGAAGGTGCACTCTACTTCCGCTGGTTCCTACTGTTCGCCACAGGCCTCTCCCCACCGCCCAGAGAAATAAAGATGTCGCCATCAAACTAACAGAAGTCCCTTCTAGAGAATATTTTTAGATTTCTCTCTGTCTGCCAGAGAATGAGCAAAGCACAGTGGCGCAGACCCAGGCTGGTCACTCTGAGAGGTGAGTGACGTCAGGAATTACTCAGGTTAGCTCCTCTGAGATGATTAAAATTTTTTCTTGGCTCAGATTCACAGGACCCAATGTGACTTCTCCCTCTCTTTATGATCTTACAGCGCCGTTCCACAAAGCAAAGAAGGTAGAAATACTGGTCCTTAAACTTCCTTGTCATGCTAGTTACAGTAAAATCATCAGTGTTGTCAGATACTGGGAGCTTTTGTCAAGGTAAATTCCCAGGTTTGCCCAAACACACTTCAAATGGAGGGACACTTTGTAAACGCCCTGAAGGATGAGCAGTTTCTTCTTAATGTTCTCTGGATGATTGCTAGGCACCACCAAAGGAACATTCCTCATAGAGTGCTACATCCTGACCCCAGTGAGCTAACCTGTTCACCCCTCACTGTTGACTACTTGCTGTGGAACTCCTGCCTCATCACTTCTAGCTATTCATTCTTCACAGAATCTCAGAATGGTGTTTTTGAGTCTTGACAGTAGTTAGACAGATTCCCTAGTACGCAGTCAGAGAGGGAGAGGAGCTGTGGCTAGAAATCAAAGATAAACTTCCAAGGTGGTCAACTTCTTCTTCAACCTCCCTACTTGAGGCAAAAAGCCTGGAATTTAAAGCAAAGGCTTTGTAGATTTTGTTTTTGTTTTTGTTTTTGTTTTCTCCTACTAGTTGGTCTCCAACTGATGACCTGGCACAAGTTTAAGGCCTATTCAGGACACGCCTACACAACAATTGCAGGCCAATCAGCCATCCTATCTTTCTTCAAACTGACTAGCCCTAAATTAGAGGAAGAAGACTCTTCATAGACTAAAAAAAATCCCTGCCCTCGGGAAAAGACTGAATTTAAGCTTCCCAAGTCCCCCCTCTACTTTGCAGGTGTGTGTGTGTTGTGCCTACTGTATATATGAGTTTCTTCACCTCCATAAAAGCCTTCCTTCATCTGCTGATTCCATCTGCTCTTGTCTTCTGGGTTCCAGCTTTCTCTTCTTCTACTTGTTGGGCTCAGGAGACTTCCTGCCTTTTCATTCTTTAACTGGCAGAGAAAATGAACTCAGTTAAGACCCATAGTCAGGAGCAAAAGTATTGTGCAAGCTGTGAACTAAAGGGCACCTTCATAACAGTGCTCTTTAGAACTTCCTGCATCCAATCCCAGAAGCCATTAGTCATGTGTCACTTTTTAGCACATAGCTAGTGCAACTGAGGGGCTAAATTTTTATATTTATTTTATATGGTTTTAGTAAAGTTAAAAGTAAGTAGTAGCATGTAGCTGGTGGTTAGCTTAATGCACAGCATAGTTCTTTCTATTGCAGAGAGTTAAACACTCAGATCACACAGTGAGACTACTTGCTAGTCAAAGTCTGCCTCCCACATTTATTAGTAACTAACCAAATCATTGAAAACTTTTTGTAATTCCTGATCTTCCTTTATAAAACAGGGATAATAATATTGCCTGCTTAATAAGGCTGACATGGGCATCAAATAAGATATAAAGTCCTTACAATAGTGTACAGCAAACAGCAAGTACTGCATAAATGTTAATTATTGTCTAGCTTTGCATGACTCCAAATGCAAACCCTGAGTCGAGAATTCGGAGGTAAACCATTTGCATGGAAAGTTGCACCAGTAAGATTTATGAGGAAGTGAGGAAGAGAAGGAAGGCGGGCATTAAAGGGCAGTATGGAGCAGATTACTGCTATAGGAAATGGGCGCTTAATCCCCGGAACATCCCGTGGGCCACAGTAAAGAGCATGTCTCAGATTTGCTCCACCCATGGGGTAAATTAGTTACCTACTAATTCCTACCCCAGCATATTTAACTGTCCTACGTGGCCAACCTTCCATGGCCAGAGAAAAATCCCCCGGCTGGGAGTGTGGGTGCTTTTAGGATGAGTTATGCCGCATGTGGCAACTGAAAACACTGGCAGAGCACCAAGAAAATCTCCCGTAGCTCCTGCCTCCAAACAATGTCTCTGCTATGACGGGCTCACACTACAGGTAGGCAGGATCAAGCTCCCATCCATAATAAGCTGTGAAATATGAGACGCTAGGTTTGTGATAGGCCGCTGTGGCTTCTCAACCCTAGACCCAGTTCCCTTCAGTTCCTCTTTGATCAGCAAGCAAATACAGAGAAACATCAAGACCTTCTATTTTTCTCACAACAGCAAACCAATCCTACACAGAGGCCTTTGGTTCCAAGAGAAAAAGAAAGGCCAGACTGTAAAAATGCTTAATCAGGGTAGATATCTATGGTGCTTTAAATCAGAATGGCTTTGAGGTTCCAAAAGACTCACACCACTCCCAGGTAGCTCTCTCTGCCAAATGCTTGTGAATCAAGATGCAAGCTCTCAGCTGTGTTCCAGTGCCCTGCCTGCTGCCCTGCCCCCATCGTGCCGGTCGCGGGCGCTAACTGTACCCCAGATAACTCTCCTGTAAGTTGCTTTGGGCACGATATCTTATCGCAGCCATAGAAAAGCAAATAAGACAGAATGCCAATCCTAATTTAGCAGCATTCTTAAATCAATCTATTATTTCTTATTAGACCCTATTTTCTGAAAACTACCATTTTAGAAGTTGTCCTTTGGCCAAGAAAGATGATTATAATGGACTTGTTTAATGTGTAACTTCTTTAATGGGTTACCTTGTTTGGGTTAAAATTGAGGGTTTTTTTGTTTTTGTTTTTGCTTTTCCTTTGAGTTAAATTTAACTTTTCACAAGTACTACTAAAATAACGGATGATCATAATACATACATGTATGACCATTCATAATATGTTCCATAATACATTTAACATTGTATTAATCTGGATACTTAGTTGAGCATAACAAAATCTTCTAAGCTAATTTAAACATACACAAGAGTGTATATAAGGTATTGGGTGTATTTTACTATAGTTGTGCTATTTTGTCAAAATATGATACATGGGAAATTTAAAAAGAAGCAAAAATAGTCATTTCTAAGCCTTGATCAAGGCTGGAGAGGCTCGTAATACTAAGTCATCAGATGGCAGAGGAAGAAAGGCTACCTAACTGACCACTGGGTAAAGCCTCATTTTCAAGAAAAATAAACCTGCTAATAAAGAAAGAACCCTCTCTGGGCCAGTGATATGGCTAAGCAGGTAAAGGTGCCTGCCTTTCAGGCCTGATAACCTAAGTTTAACTTCCAGGACCCATAGGATGAAAGGAAAGATCTAGTTCTTGTAGATTGTCCTCTGACTTCTATACTCACACCAAGGCACTCACACGACATACATCTAATTTTTAGCCATCATGACTTAATTATCTCTCAGCGACTCTACCTTTTAAAACCATTTCAATGACAAGCCCTGAATCTTGTGTGGGACACATTCAGACTACAGCGGTTTCCTTACAGGCATCAGGTCTGGATGCTATATAGCCAGAAATAATGCATTCAGGAGAAATCAGCCTCATTATGAAAATGCTCCGGTAGGATGTCATGTGCTAGCCATCCAGAGCAATTTTAACCCTCAGTAACTCTTAGGTACACACAGAACCTCTGGCCTCCTGTGCTATAACTGCCATCATCAAATGAGCACTTCCTCCTTCAGAAATGCCTCACATTATAAGATCCTACAGTTTTACCCAGGACTCTAGCTGGAATAAAAGAAGAGCCATAAATCGTGTTTTTAATTTTTTAGGCTTCCTTAAAAGGTTTATGAGATACTTTCAGATGTGTGTTGAACATGCTACATGCTGCTTCACTTGGAAGTCTAATGATTTTTTAATTTTTTTATTTTTTTAAATTAGTTACAGCTTATTAACTTTGTATCCCAGCTGTAGCCCCTTCTCCCATTCCCTCCCAATCCCACTCTCCCTCATCTCCTCCCTGACCCTCCCTAAGTCCACTGATAGAGGAGGTCCTTTCCATCTGACCCTAGCTTCTCAGGTCTCTTCAGGACTGGCTGCAATGTCCTCCTATGTGGCCTAGCAAGGCTGCTCCTCCCTTGGGAGGGGGGAGGACAAAGAACCAGCCATTGAGTTCATGTCAGAAACAGTCCCTGTTCCCCTTACTAGGGCAACCCACCTGGATACTGAGCTGCCATGGGCTACATCTGAACAGGGGTTCTGGGTTATATCCATGCATGGCCTTTGGTTGGAGAAACCGTCTAAGAAAAGACCCCTGGGCCCAGATATATTTGGTCCATGTGGAGCTCCTGTCCTCTCCAGGTCATACTAACTCCCCCTTCTTTCATATGATTCCCTGCACTCTGCCCAAGGATAGGTTATGAGTCTCAGCATCAGCTTTGATACACTGCTAGGCAGAGTCTTTCAGAGGCCCTCTGTGGTAGGCTCCTGTCCTGTTACTTGATTTCTCCTACTTCCAATGTCCATCCCATTTGTCTTTCTAAGTGAGGATTGATCATCTTACTCTGGATCCTCTTTCTTGTTTATCTTCTTTAGGTGTACAGATTTTAGTATGCTTATCCTATATTATAGGTCTAGTACCCACTTATAAGTGAGTATATACCACGTGTGTCTTTCTGCTTCTGGGATACCTCACTCAGGATGATCTTTTCTAGATCCCACCATTTGCCTGCAAATTTCATGATTTCCTCCTTTTTAATTGCTGAGTAGTATTCCATTGTGTAAATGTACCACAATTTCTGTATCCATTCCTCCGTTGAGGGATATCTGGGTTGTTTCCAGGTTCTGGCTATTACGAATAAAGCTGCTATGAACATGGTTGAGCAAATGTCCTTGTTGTGTATTTGAGCATCTTTTGGATATATGCCTAGGAGTGCTATAGCTGGATCTTGAGGAAGCACTATTCCTAACTGTCAGAGAAAGCGCCAAATTGATTTCCAGAGGAGTTGTACAAGTTTGCATTCCCACCAGCAATGGAGAAGGATTCCCCTTTCTGCACAATCTCTCCAGCATGTGTTATCACTTGAGTTTTTGATCTTAGCCATCCTGATGGGGTGTAAGGTAAAATCTCAGGATCATTTTGATTTACACTTCCCTGATGATTAAGGATGTTGAGCATTTCTTTAAGTGTTTCTCTGCCATTCTATATTCCTCTACAAAGAATTCTCTGTTTAGCTCTGTGCCCCATTTTTAAATTGGATTACTTGATTTGTTGCTTTTTAACTTCTTTAGTTCTTTCTATATTCTAGATATCAGCCCTCTGTCAGATATAGAGTTGGTGAAGATCCTTTCCCAGTCTGTAGGCTGTCGGTTTGTTTTGACAACAGTGTCCTTTGCATTACAAAGCTTTTCGGTTTCATGAGGTCCCATTTATTGATTGTTGCTCTTAGAGCCTGTGCTGTTGGTGTTCTGTTCAGGAAGTTGTCTCCTGTGCCAATGAGTTCTAGGTTCTTCCCCACTTTTTCTTCTAACTGATTTAATGTGTCTGGTTTTATATTGAGGTCTTTGATCCACTTGGGTGATAAATATGGATCTATTTTCATTTTTCTGCATGTAGACATCCATTTGGACCAGCACCATTTGTTGAAGATGCTGTCTTTTTTCCTTTGAATGGTATTGGCTTCTTTGTCAAAAATCAAGTATCCATAGGTGTGTGGGTTCATTTCTGGGTCTTCTATTTGGTTCCATTGATCCACTATTCTATTTCTATGCTAACACCATGCAGTTTTTATCACTATTGCTCTGTAGTACAGCTTGAGATCCGGGATGGAGATACCTCCAGATAATCTGTGATTGTACAGGATAGTTTTGGAAATTCTGGTTTTTTTTTATTTCTCCATTTGAAGTTGAGAATTTTTCTTTCAAGGTCTGTAAAGAATTGTGTTGGTATTTTGATGGGGATTGCATTGAATCTATGCATTGCTTTTGGCAGGATGACCATTTTCACTATGTTAATCCTACCAATCCATGAGCACAAGAGATCTTTCCATCTTCTGATATCTTCTTCACTTTCTTTCTTCAGAGACTTGAAGTTTTTTTTTTCAAACAGGTCTTTCACTTGCTTGATTAGAGTCACACCAAGGTATTTTATGTTATTAATGGCTATTGATAGGGTGAAGGGTATTGTTGACTTCTATTGATTATCTCTAAACATATCCTAAAAAGAAAATTATTTTTTCTATCCAAATTTGTTCCTGACATCTACCCGTCTTAGCATAAACACCACTGATATTTCCTTCTTCAAACTATCTACCCCAATTAGGAGACCTTAATAACTCTACTCTTCTCCTCCCCCAAACACAGTCCAAATTCCTATTTTTTCTCATCTCTACTTGGGACCCAGACTTAGCCACTGTTCTATTGCTTTGGAACAACACCATGGCCAAGGTAACTCTTATGAATGAAAGTGATTAACTGCAGGCTTTCTTAAAACTTCAGAGGATTAGTCCAATTATCATCATAGTTGGGAGGATGGTGGCATGCAGGCAGTAGCTGAACCTCTGTGGAGGAGGTGGGGGGAAAGAAAAAGACAGACAGACTGCCTGAGGTTGGCATGGACTCTTTAAACTTCAACCTCCTCCCTCCCCCAGTGACATACTTCCTCTACCAACACCACACCTCCTAATCATTCTAATCCATCTCAGATAGTGCCACTGCCTGATGACCAAACAGTCAAACATATGAGCCTATGAGAGCAATTCTTATTCAAACCTCCACAGCCACCATCAGCTTCTGCATATTCAACTCCAATAATTACCTAATTAGAGTCATGGCTTTGACTACTTCATTTGTCCATATAACTCTCAGGAGGATCATTAAAAAAATTATTGAGTCACACCCATTTTGACAATTTTCTACATAATTAGGATAAAATATACTTTCTTATAGCTTTTAGAACCTACGTGCTCCAACTCCTGTCTGTTGGGGTTCATTGTGTGAGGTATGTCTCTATATTCTATTGTTGATTGCTAAACCTAAAGAGAGCTAAGTGCTAGACTGCAAACAGGATTGCTATTCTATGGCCCACCACTTGTCTTAGATTTTGCAAAAATTTGTCCTTCCTCACTTGCTGGGTAGGAAGCAGAGGGTGAAACTGCTGGGAAAGAGAGAAAAAAAAGCAAAGGTGGGAGATTTGCCAGCAGGACATAGAGGTGAATGGACGAATGTGAACAGGAGCAGAGAGGTAGAGTAGGTAACATGGTGGGATATAGTGCCAGGATTAGTTAGGTTAAGCTAGAAGTCTGTCTGGGAATCTGCCCAGCTAAAACGCCTAAGCTTTAAAATATTAAAAAGTCTCCATGTCATTATTTGTACCACTGGCAGATCCAAAAGTTCCTCTGTTGGTATAATGTTCTTTTGGAATGCATACACTTTACCCTTCTTCATTCAGATGCTGATTTCTCTCCCCTACTCTCTGGTTTCAATCCAGACATTGCATTGTGATACTTATTCTAAGCATCACCTGTCTCAACTTTGTGTAAACATGCCAAAATAAAGCAACTATCCACAATGTTGAGCAATGGAAAAAAAGCAGAAAGAGAGGGAGGAGCCAGAGGACAGGAAGGTGTGGGAGGCAGAGGGGAGAAGAAGGGCAGGAGAGAGCTGGGAGAGCAAGGCTGGAGGAGGTCTTGGAATGACATAGAGAGAGGGACTGGACCTAACATATCACTAAAAGCAAGTATAATGTGGGAAATCTAAATGTTGGGAAACTGTGAGGGCTTGGAGGTTTAGGATGGAGTAACTATTGCCCAGCATTGCGTTCTAGGTTAATTAAATAAATCATAGTCTCTGTGTGGTGATTTGGTTATACAACTGTGTAGGATTAACAGCAGTGTTACTAAAAGATAATTATTGGTAACTATTAATCACCACTTACAACATTCCACTGTCCTTGTCCATCTGTGCACTACTCTTATTTTAGCCTCCCTTCATCAATAAACCCACTCTCGCTTTGTGGATACTTCAAGTCATCCACCAAGTCTTTTCTGGCCCCAGAGCCTTTGTCCTTGCTCAGTGCCCTAGCCCTAAAGTGCTCTCACTTGTGGTTCTCCTCTTCTGTGATATGCATGGCACCACAAGCCCACAAGCACTCTTTTGTTGTCTGTGATTAATCACTGGTCAATGAATCTCAGTCATCAACTTAGAAATCATTGTCAGAAA
This sequence comes from Pachyuromys duprasi, assembly GCA_028658305.1. Lineage (NCBI taxonomy): Eukaryota > Metazoa > Chordata > Mammalia > Rodentia > Muridae > Pachyuromys > Pachyuromys duprasi. Next base: position 23,111,789 of record CM053758.1, read on the forward strand.
CCTAAAAAAAAAAAAAAAGAAAAAAGACCTTTACTGAAACTCTAAAGAATTTTCTTCAATAGCTTCATGAGAGAAAACTATTTCCTTTCCTGGACTTTTCAGTCTTCAGTGTTATTCCCGACAGATAGTTTGTTCCTCCAGTAGAATGGAAACTCCCTTTTTGAGTATCCTTCTCATGACCCAGAATAGTGCCCAGCACAAAGATCTGCTGATAACATCTGAAGACAGATGGAAACACATAAGTGAGTTTCATTTGAGTGCAAAAAGCAGGACCAAAGACAGCACACACAAAAGCTAGAGCCTAGGCTTTAAAGCATGAAGGATTTGAGCTGAGTCTTATTTGTACGGTAATGGCAGGCTCTAGCCATTACCGTACAGTCTAGTACGGACTACACTGGCATCAGGACAGCCACTCAGTAAACGACTTCTAAAGGTTACTGTTTTCTATTCAGCAAACACAAATGCCATTCTTACTCTTCCATGATACAACTTAGTAGAAGTATAAACATAGAGTAAAAGTTTCACACTGCAGTGTGAATGACAGGAACGTGAGACCTCACTGCAGGTTGTTTACGCAAACATCTTCACATCCTTACCGCACCCCCTTGGACTCACCGAGCCTGACCCAGTATAGCCTGTGACTCACAAGCACCATGTGGCACAGTCCAGCAGAGGGCACAGCCTTGACCTTCCCCTTCTTTTCAAGACCTCTGATGTTTTCATGTGCTGTTTCCTAATTGAGATCCTCAATTAGTCACCTCCTCTCTGATCCCTACTTTCCTCTTCCAGCTAAACTCAACCTTCAGCCCACACAATGGAATTGGACAAAAATGAGGTAACACTGTTCTGTGTGAGTCACTCCGGCTGATTCTGCTCAGAGAGCACTGTGGGGTGAGCAGCCAGAGCCCAGGCAAATGTTTCAGCCCTCCAAGAACTGGCAGGCGTCCCAGGAGACATTCACCTGATGATGGACTTGCCGGATGAAACTTAGAGGAAATGGTTCCTAACAGCTGTAGAAAGAAGCTCTTGGCTCATGCACAGCAATACTCTTCTCAATTAAAAACGCTGTCATCATTCATACTGCAACGTGAAATCCTTTTACATTGTACTCACATTTCTACAGACCTCTTACTCTGGATATTAAAGACAGGACCTTTCTGTGCACGGGCAATATTGCTAAGCTGTGGTTCCACCCAAGCAACCCCTATATCTCAGATAGAAATGGTTTGTGGACCCTGAAAAGGAAAACACAAAAGGAGATTTTCACAAAGCTCTTTCTCTTTGTGGAGCACTTGGAAAAAAGTGGTAAGTAGTTAGACAAGGCTGTTTTCAAAAAAAGAGTTTTTGGTATACCCAAGAGATTTCCTCCACTTATTTCCAGAGAGGTCATCTCTTAGATGCTGTCAGTTGAACAGAGATTGTCAGCCAAGCAGAGGTGTATAGAGAGGATTCCAATGAATGCAGCCAGAGGAAAGTTGCCAGGGAAGCAGGACTCCTTAGATAAGTAAATTGAAGGATATTTTAGGGATAAAAATAAATCCTTTTTGAAAATGAAAGGTGGAGAGTTGCTGTATATACAAATTGCCTTGTTCTGAACAGCCGGCCAGGACCAATTCTGCAGACCAATGACATAAGCAAAGCTCTTCTCAGACATGCTGAATGGCCTTTTTTCCTCCTAAAACATCTGCCCCATCCCATGATCACAAGACTTCCTATACGGTAAGTATAATTATTTTGTTTTTGTATTATAATCCTGATGGACCTCCACTGAAATCTTTGGGTTAAGGGAAACTCTACAGAACAATCCAGGAGACCAATTTAAATTCAGAAATTGGCAAAAGAAAGCTGGGGTGTCCAGCCTAATGTCAGAGAGGGTACTGTTTTAGATGTTTAGTTTCAAAAGTAGTCACTCCTGTTAGAAACACAGGATCAAAAATCTGCAAGGCAAGAATCCTCTTGAAACTGAAGCAATTCAAGTAACAGATTATAGAACTCACTACAACAACCAAACAAAAAATTAAGGGAATTAGAAACTGAAATTGCCCTCCCTGAATATGGAGGGGTTAAATGGAGAATTTTAGAATTATGGCCTAAGTAGTTAAGAGAAAGACAACTAATCAGAGAAGACAAACATGGAAAATCTGGACTAAGTATTCAGTCATGGGCAAGGAAGAAAATGCACTAATTTGAGTCCAGACAAGATCCTGTGCTGCTGGTTCCTAGTTGTGATTATTGCAATCAGTGGTCTACAGGGAGAAGCTTCAAGAGCCCAGTGGTAGCTGGACAGCTAGCAATTAGTCAATGACCATGACAGTTTTTAGACCTGAAGGTAGGGGTAGAGTGTTACAAAACAAACAAACAAACAAAAAAAACCCTGCTACCAGACGTGCATGGAACTCCATAGTAAAACAGTCTGCTGGCATGCGCTAGGTTCTACATGAACTCTCTGCACAAGAAGAGATAAAGAGAGAAGGAAAGGAAGAAGGAAAGGGAAGGGATATACTGCCTTTATGGGACAATTCTATCATTATCAGATTCACAACTGAAGGGGGGCAAACAGGAACTACAATTCAACTCACCCACCCCCAAAGCCAAGAGACCCTAAGAACTGAAGGCCTCGTGGCTGAATTTTAGGTAATTCACGTATGCAATCAGAAAGTTGTTTGTGTTTTATAAGATTTTTGTTCCCAACTCCACCACAAATCTCAGCTCTTCTGATTAACAATAAAGCAGCCTTGACCCTGAGCTTGAAAATGTAACATGCATGTAAGCCGTGGGACAGGTAGCTCACAACTTGGTGTACTCTTTCCCGGGGAAGACAGCTTCTTTGTGATGGAGTCATTTTAATGACATAATAACAACAATGTAAGCACGTATTACCTAAGCTAAGTGCTCGGTATATGCCCATCTAACTCTATATACACCTCAGGTAAGTACTCCACATGTGTGATGATGCATGGATAAACATTTGGTATATAACTTTACTAAGTACCTTAGCAGGTACTGAACATTTTTAATATTTTTGGCATAGTTTTTTTAAATAAAATTTTAAGGGCATATTTTCAAATAGTGCTAATAACACCTGAATGAAGGCAAAATGATAGTTTTCAGTTGTATTCATTCTTACTAATAAGAGGTGAATCTCACAATGACCCTCTTAAGGGATTTGTGTTTACTGTTCCTATAGCTTTATGTTCTGCTATGGGAGTCAAGAGATCCTGGCTGACAAAAAGTAGATATCTTGGGTGTTTGCAGTTTGAGGATCAAGTTCAGAGCCTTACACACGCTAGGAGATCATCCTACTAGTAAGTTATATCCATAGGCCCCAAAAGTAGTCATGTGGACTGCAAGGACAGCATATTAAGTTACAGACAACTAAAGGATCGTGGCTTATTTGCTTCAAGCAGGAGAGTGATATGTCTTAGGCTCTATGAGCACATGGATCAATTATTTGGATATAGCTTTGAACAACACATTCAGCAAATATTTGTACGGACCCAGAGAAATCCACAGTTCCTAAAAGAAGAGTCATTAGCCATCAGGCAACTTGGTTGGTCTCAGAAAGGACTTATAGCCTGACAAATCCAAGAAGGGAGTAAGCAAACTAAGATTTAGAGCTCTAGTCAACATCTAGATATTTGAGGATATTTAGAGTGTCCCAATTTTTGTCTTTTGGGTGGATATAGTCCTAAAAATCTAGTGTTTTTTTTTCTTTTTTTTGTACTTTATGGCCTTTGCTTTTCCACTATTTGATGACTCATTATTATTGTCGTGACATCAAATGTAACACATAAGCAGCACATAGTTTTTGTTTCTACGTAGAGATAACTTCTGTGTGTTAATCTGTATGATTGTAGAGCAAATAGAAAATGGCATCTGATAACAGAAAAGCCAATAAGCATAGTAACTCAGAATGAGGGTGATGCCGATGTTTAAATAAGAGTCAAGGAAAATATGAGTGTTAGAAGTAAACACTCGCCAATGAAATATTCATAGAGACAGCTGTTCCACGGACAAAGGTCTATGGAAACTTAAAAGATCATGTTGGTCTGTTCCATTCTACTAGGAAGAATTACAGTGTTATACCTGCAGCAAAGTTTAGTTTGTGGAATAGAAATATTCAAAATGGCATAGCCGGAAAAGCAAAGCACGGATGTGGTGAGTGAGCTGGTACTAGGGAAACTCCATGTCTCTCTAATCTGTAGTGTGAGACAAAAAAAATCAATCAACAAACAAACAAAAACAAAACTGTGATTATTGCATCCTGGGGTTTTCATTTACAGTCTTTACAAACATTTTCTGGCTTCACGCTTACAGTCTCTGTTCTGACTGACATGAAGGGCAATTTTTCATTCAAAATGACAGTATTTGGTAATGACTAGTTGGCACGTGAATAACAGGATAAATTATAAAATAATTCTCAGAGCCCAATGTTCAGCTTGTCTTTACATTAAGTTAGGTGTGTTTTGGAGAAGGGAATAATGATTTCATGAGAAAATCAACTCTTTTTGTAATAAAGGGACGAACATGGCCCTTCCCCATGTCTTCTGATGCTCTGAATGCTGCTTTGGGTTAAATATTTAGGTCCTCATCCTCATTTATACATTGAAACCTTAACTGCTATATGGTGGTATGTGAAAATGGAGTCCTTGGAAATAAGTAGGTTTAGGAGCAATGATGAGGGAAACGCCCACGATAAAGACACTTCCGTGTCCTTATAAGAAGAAAAGACATTAGAGCTCTCCCTGTGCCCTGATACAAACAGTGGGCATGTGAGTCCACAGCAGCATGATGTATGCCTACAAGTCTAGAGAAGAGGCCCAGAATGGGACAGCCTCCCAGCATCTTGACTTCTTAATTTCAGGATTCACTAAAAACCAATTTCTATAATTAGGTTGCCTACTAGAATATTTTGTTATACAGCCCAAGTAGAGTAAGATAAACATCATTTGCAGTAGTATTACATTCATTGGTATGCCTAACCTCTCTGAGTGATTTCAGTGTTTTTTGCTAGCCTACATGGAACAAGCAGATCAATCCTTAACCGCTATTCCCTGGCACGGTAAGGCAGGACACAGTTGTGCTTAAATCCACCAATGAGTAAATGCAAGACTCTTTAATGGCATCTTGGAACTTGTCCAAGAGGAATCATAAATGTCCTGGGTTCATTTACAGGTCATGATTTGTAATTTGTCTCCAGGGTTTTTGTAAAAAGGCATATATTTATATTCAGATTGATGATACAGCATCTCTAACACACACTAAATAGGTTTGGGACAACATACGGCATACTAAAATTCCTGTGGTGGATGTATTTCCTGAGAATCTCTTTTAGCTTGCCACTCTCAGGGGCTTCACAGTGTAAATCACCAGCTCTGCAGAAATCCACCAGGGAGACCCTACCTCAGATGAATCTGCAGGAACCTGTGATAGACCTGACATGTGAGACTCTTTCCACAGATCAGTTGCAAGTTTTACCCTTTCCGCAAACATCCACATCCTTATGTACACCAGGCATTTAAAAATGTTCCTCACTTATTTTACTGTTCAAAGCAAGCCCCTGAAGCAGGTATTTGTGATGGTTAATGCCGATGGTTGGCTTGACTGGATCTGCCATTGGCTGAGAGACATGCCTGTGGGTGGGACTATGAAGACATTGGCAGGGAGGACTGAGTAGAAGAGACCTCCCCTCAGAGTAGGAAGCACTTTTCAGCAGCAGCCTAGAGTAGTCCAAAGGAAAAACAGGCCCCCTTGGCCTGCCCACTGTTTCAGTCCTTGCTGGTGACTGCATCTATCTTGATGCCACAACTGTCACCATCCTTCAGTGACATCAGAACCCAACTTCTTTGGCCTTCTCATATGGACTAAAGACCAGCAACAACCCAGGAAGCTTTCAGGACCTGGACACCCAATTGGGGCTGCTAAGGCATCCAACAAGAAGCCTTATGGACTGAGAAGCTAACAAGAATTTAGCCTGTCTAATATGCAGACAGCCACTGTTGGATTCCAGAGCCCCCATCACATGAGACAATCGAATAAATCCGTTTTCATCATATATATGCATTTTCCCCTTCCTCTAGATAACCCTGACCAATCCAGTGTTACACAATTTTATTTTAAAAAAAAGTCTGTTTCAGTGGCAGGAAAAGTTGCTTACTTTTCCAAACTTTGGATCTGTTTACTGATCCCAGAACTGAATCCTAATAAGTCCCTGCCTCTATCTGTAAATATGAGGACATATGTTTAATTTTGTCAAATATCTTGCAGTGCCTATCTAAGATGTTCATGTGGTTTCTGTCCTTACTGTTAACATGGTGTATTTCATTTATTGATTTACATATAACAAACAACCTTGCATATCCGGATGAAACCAGCTGGTTGTCCTGTATGATATTCCTTAAAAGGTCTAAGTTTTGCTGATTTCCATGTGTGTGCGTGCGTGTGCATGCATGCATGAGTGCATGTACATGTGTGAGTATGTTTGTGTGTGCACAGAATGCAGCACCCATAAAAGTCAAAGCAGGGCATCACATTGCCTAGAACTGAAGTTACAGGCAGTTTTGAGCCAGCCAGTATGCGTAGCAGGAACTGAACTCTTGCCCTTTGGAAAAGAAGCAAGTGCTCTGAACCCCTAAGCCAACATTCTAGTCCCCATGCATGATAAATCTTAATGTGTTATTAACTTTGGTTGTCAGCATTTGTGCTGTTGTTTTCTTTCAAACAGGATTTCATTATGTATCCCCAGCTGACCTGGAACTCATTAGATAGGCTGGTATCAAACTCACGAGAGACCCACCTGTCTCAACCTCCTGAGAACTAAGAGGTCTGCACCACCATGTTTGATGTGGTTTGCCAGTATTTCACTAAGAATAGTTTCATTTCTGTTCATCAGGAAAAGTTTTCTCCTTTTTTATTGTATCTTTAACTGGCTTTGGTATCAAATAATAGGGATAGGCCTGGTAGGATGAGTTTGATAATGTTTCTTGCCTTTCTAATTTATGGGACAGTTTGAGAAGTGTTGGGATCAGATCTTCCTTATAAGTTTGGTGGAAGTCAGTAGTAAATCTATCTGGTTGGGGTTTTTCTTTGTCTGGAGCTTTTAATTACCGCATCAAAGTCCCTGTTTGTCATAGGTCTGTTTAAACTGTTTATATCTTCTGGATTTAATTTTGGTAATCATACATGGTTTATCCATTTTTTTCCTAAATTTTCAACTTGTTGAAATAAGTTTCCAAAGCATCATCTTCTCATTTATATTCCATTTTTCGCTCTAATTTTATTAATGTGACTCTTCTCTCATTCTCTTGGTGAATTTGATGAGGGATTTGTCAAATGTGTTAGTGTTTTTTTTTTCAAGTACCAACTCCTTGCTTGATTAATTCTATGTCTTTCTTCTTCCTCGGTGTATAGTATTCCACCAAGAATTTTCTGTACTTCTCAGTTAGTTATCATGAATTACTTTATCTTGTGCTTTTCTTAAACTACTCTTATTCCTTCATCAATTTTAACAGACAACTTTGTTGAGAATCACAATCTTGGTTGCTAGTTACTTTTTTTAGTTTGAAACAGGCTCCTCTGTTGTTGGTGACAGATGTGATGCAGTGCTGATGTTCCCACCTCAGTGTGTGAGCTGGCATGCTCCCCTACAGCTGACCATGCCACGCTGTGGACAGGTTCTCTGCTCATGTCTGTTTAGGGACTAAAAGCATCCTGTGTCTAAATGTCTATTCCTTTCTCTAGGTTTGGGAAATTCTCAACTATAATTTCACCGAGTTTACTGTGTAAATCTAATTTGACTTTATCTCACCTGCTTCTTTTATTTCATGGATTCTTGAGTTTGGTGTCTTGACTGTTTTCCAGACTTGTTGGTAGTTTTGGCCATTCTTACTCACTTTCTCTTTTGTGTGTCTATGTATGTAATTGTCTTGACCTTGTCCTTCCGTCCTTGAAGCATGTTCTTGTGTTTCGTCTTGTCTGTTGATGTGTCCTACTGTGCTTTTTATTTGATTGCTTGATTCTTTTATAGAATCCCCCTCCCCACTTGTGTGCCCCATGTCTAAATTTTCCACCTGAATTTTTCTTCCATGTTTTTCAAAGAATTTTCCTTCATGTTACTGATTCTTTCATCCACTTTGACAGCTTCCTTGTCTTAAACTGATTCATAACGTTCTTGTCTAGACCCTTGATTAAATCCCCTATGTCTATTTGAGTCCTCTATTCCTTTTCAAAGTAGGACTCTCAACTCTTTTTCTGTCGTTCCAGAAAAAGCTACTGGAAGCAGTTGGCTTGTGCGGGTGTTGTAGAATGGAATGCCACCTCATATATTTTGAGTTTCTTTGTAGTGTACGTGTCCTCTCTCTTTGTTTTATTTTATGTGAGTCTTCCTGGTGGGTTGCATTTACATTCCGAGGGTCAGTCACCTGCAATACAGCTCTGATGGCTTAGCAGAAGTCCCAGCGTGAGCTGCCACAGGAAGGCACTTGTACTTTTCCCGAAAGTCCCCTACAGAGTGTGGAAACAGAGGCAGCAGGGCTGGTTGGATAAAATGCAGTTAAATTTTGTGGGATGTTTTGAACTAAGGATATTGATTTCTTCAAGTAGTAAAATGGAGGGTGAGGAGAAGGAGGCAAGAAGGTGTAGAATAATGGTGAAAATGCCTGTGGGTTAGAGGTATGAAAAGCAGTACAGAAAATACTGTATCATATTTTGAGAAAAGAGAGAGAAGAGCCCTTTCCAATGAGATACAACATGCCAATTGAACACTTAAGGTACACTTAGACTAAGAGATTTTAAAGACATATATGTACATAAAAATAAAAATATGTTAAAGATTAAAATGTAAGCATCACATCAGCAATAAAATGAAATAGGCACATATGTTCTCAGTCAGTGCTTCTTCATGGTTGGAGAGGGTCCAGGCTCCTTCTATTCACCTTAGTTTTGGCTATCAGGATTCTGCACCATATTCCACGGCACAGTTCTTGTGATCTGCATCACTCTAGGTGGGAAGATGTTGAGAATCTCTGAGCTTCAGAGATTCATCTCATTCCTGGGGTCCCATGGATCTTTGGCTCTACCAAGAAGAGTAGCTACTGGGAAACTGAGCTCATGTATCTCCCAACCTTAAGATTCTGTGTTTGTTTTCAATCACAGAACGGCTGCCCTCTGCTGGCAAATTCTGAGTAGGCTTGCCTGCTGCCAAAGCTACTGTAACTCCCTCCTTAGCCTCAGTAATTGGAACCTCACTGAAAGTGATCCTTAAAGACCTGCGGAACTTTTGGGTCAGACCTGGTGGTGTATGGGGCAGGATGATCAAGAGTTCAAACCCAGCCTGGGCTGCACTGTCTACAAACAAAGACTCATCCCACCTCACAATCACCAGTATGGTGATCATTTGTCTATGGCAAGCTAAAACTTAAACAAGCATCAGCTCGCTCTCTCAAGCCATGGGGTAAACTGATGCCAGAATGCAGTTAACACGTAGAGGCAAGGGTTTAGGTAACTTTTTTTTTACTTTCATATTCATTCTTCCCTGTGTTTTCTAATTTTCACATAAAAATATGTGAGCAAAAACCAATAGCTAAATAATTTTCTTGCAGCAAACAAACACCTGCTTTGCCTGGGTGTTCAAAATGCATCTCCACACTCATGATTTTCATTTCTGGGAAACAAATCAGCTATTTACATGAGCCATCTTACTCTGAAAGGAGATGCATGTGAAGATGACGAAGGAAGGGCCGTACGGGATTCAGCTGAGTGCCCTTCTCCTGCTGGGTGTCCTGGTGGAGCTCTGATCCTCAGCCAAGGGACGGTTCTGAATGCTGTGTGTGGACAAGGAAGCAGACTGCAGCCCGGCGGTGAGGATGCTCATCTCGGCATCGTGACCTGCTCATTTCAGGAGTCAAACCCTTACTAAAAGGCTAGGGAGCAACTATTTTTAGCTTTGCAGACTACATAGCCTTTCTTTTCAAAACAAAACGAAACAAAACCCTATTCTTTTCCATCACAGCATGCAGGCAAACACCCATCAACATAAATGAATACATGTTTGTTTCAAAAAATTTTCATTTATAATTGTTAGACTTCCGTGGCCATGATAAAATACCTTAGATAATCAACTTGACAGACAGATGTTTATTTTGGCTTCTTTCAGTGGTTCCAAGACATGGTTGGTAGAGTCTGTTGAATATCACAGCAGGAGGTTGTGAGAGTTCTACTCCTTACCTGGTAACAAGGAAGCAAAGGAGAGAGGAAGGGTCCTTGTTAAGTACACATGTACCAATGAAGGTTTTTCTTAGTTTTCCTCACCTCCTAAAAGTTCCACCACCTAATAGCAGCACAGGCTAGTAGCCAGGATTTTAACACATGAGCCTTTGGCTGGGCATTTAAGACCCAAACTATAACCTATAGACACTGTAATATATGCATTGTATGCTTTTTGTAATGTGTCATAAAATTCTGTGCACTTAAAATGTTATTTTATAGACCTTAAACATATGAGAGGAGCATTCTCCTCCAGGAACCCACAGCCACCACACTAGCCCAGGACTCAATAGGTAATCTCTAGCCCCCATCCCGCCCTCCATTCCCATCTCTCCAGACATACCATTAGTCCTGCTTCAGCTTGCCTGCCTGAGATCCTCCTCCAAGCCCACGTCCATCCCTTTGGGATTTGGCTTCTTGGTGTGGACCCAGGTTCTTCTCCATGACCTCTTTCACTCTTTGCTTCTAGTCCATCTCTATTCCTTTGTGACTCCCTACTGATACCCAGAACACTTGGTGGCAAAGGGAAAGTCAGTTTTCTCCTATGGAGTGTCACCGGGCATATCAACCTCACTCTATGGTATGACCCATGCCTGGAAGTAGTTAACAAATACAAAACAAACTCCATGGCTTTTTTTTTTCTGTGTGAGAGCTTTTTCATTTTGTTTTGTTTGTGTTATTGGGATTTTTTGATTGCTTGTTTTGGTTATCATTTTTTTTTCTGAGGGGCTGCCTTAGTTTGGGCTTTATTGCTGTGAAGAGACACCATGACCATGGCAATCTTGTAAAGGAAAATGTACTGAAATTTTTGATTTCTTTAAAAACTCAATTATGTTATTTAAACAGGTTTTTGTTTTCATCCAAAGTGTGGCATATGGGACTGCCTTAACTTGTCTACAGCTGATAATGCCTCTTGTGGCTCAGAGAGGGGCACGGTCTTTATCAGCTGGAGTTAGTTCAGCTCTGAGGACTCTGAGAGGGTATAAATACCAGAGCCCAGAGAGAGGAAGAACGTTTCACAGATATAGACAGTGGAGGAAGAAGGCTGCTTGTGTGTCCTACTGCATTTGCCATTTGTTGGACTGCTGCGTTCCTGACTGAGACGGGATCTTCTTTTTCTCATTCCTAGTGTTAGAGGGTTGAGGAAGTAAGATAGAGGTGAAAGATAATCCAAATAAAATAGAGTTGTAAGCAAGTGGGCACTACAAGAAAACATTTTATTATGGCTGGCTTATAGTTACAGAGGCTTAGTCCATTATATTCACAGTGGCATGCAGGCAGACATTGTGCTGGAGGAGGGGCTGAGAATTGTACATCTTGATCCCAATATGTATCACACTAGGGGTAACTTGAGTATAGAAGACCCCAAAGCCTGACCTCACAGTGACACTTCCTCCAGCAAAGCCAGACCTAATAGTGCCACTCTCTTGGGCCAAGCATTCAAATACAAGTTTCTTTGGGGGCCATACTTATTCAAGCCCCAACAGGGGCAGAAAGAGAGAGAGAAAGAGATAGAGACAGAAAGAAAGAGAGGGAATAAATGAATTTAGTTTGGTGGGAAGGTAGGAAGGATCTGTTGGGAAGAGGAAATAATATGATCAATATATGTTATATATATAACATATATATATATATATTTGACCCAAAAACACTATCTATCTTTCTTTCATCTATGTATCTATGTATACATTTACACATCTATCATCTATTTTTATAGTTAAAAGAACATATTTTTACTCTCAATTTCATTCGTTGAGAATTCCATGGCTGTTATGATCATATTCACCTTCCCTCCCCCAACTCTTCCTAGATCCTACCCCCTTCCTTTTCCATTTAATTTTGAGTCTTTTTTTCCCCACCAGAATTTTTGAGTCCAAAAATTCTTGGAGATATGGACTTCCACTAGAATATAGTCAGCTTATCAGAGGAAACACTCTCAGAAAACTCATTCTTTCTTTCCCATCAGCTAAAAGTTGCCAATAGCTCCTCAGCTAGGAGCTATTAGCCAACCCATGCTGTCAAGTTTTAGTTTGCATCTGACAGGTCTTGTACATGCTGTCACAACTGCTGTGTGTTCATATGTACAGCTGCATTGCTGTATCTAGAAAACACTGTTTATTCTGGCTCTTATATTATCTCTGTCTCATCTTTGGCAGTGATTCCTGAGCCCTGAGAGGGAGAATGTAGCACATATCTTTTAGGGCTGAGCATTCTAAAGTCTCTTATTCTTTGCAACATGGCCAGTAATGAATCTTTGTGTTGATCGCCATTTACTGCAAAAACAGAAGCATCTCTGATGGAAGGTAAGATGTGCCTTAATCTATGGGCATAATGTCATTAGTAGTTTAATATGTTGTCCACTTAGCAGACTAATAGAAGGTTCGTCCCTAGGGCCTATGACCTATCTAGCCACAGGTTCTCAGCTCAATATTGGTACCAGCTATAGTTTTCATCTTGTACAGCAGGCCTTAACTCCAATGAAAAGGGACTTGGTTTCTTCCATGCTGTTTGTGTCATCATTGTACCAGTGAGCATATCTTGACAGGCCAGTCATTATTGTAGCTCACAGGGCCCATAGCTCAGCATGACTGATGCTTACTCTTCTCATTCAGTGAAAGGCGATGAAGCTTCCAGGTCAGTACCAGCTTGATAGCTCTATATCCTATGACTCAAGATCCCCAAACATTATAGACTATTGCCACTGTCACTGGTTATCCTCCAGAAATTAGTGGTGAAATTTTATTGCTGAAACCACTGTTAATTTTTCAGTAAGTTTTCCTTATATAATACAGTTCTGTTGCTTGCAGAAATATACTAAAGCCATTGCTATAATTTTTATTATGCATATACTATGATTGCATCTATAGAGTTTAATTTTTACGTGATTACAAATTATTGACTGTCAAACCATCCTAGTAATTTTAATTGTTAATACTTCATCAAACAAGGTACTAGACAGTACTCTTTTTCACATGTCTGTTAGGAACAATGCATTTATACATAATGTGGTGTGGAAAATTAACAAGTATGTTTGAGTTGCCACTTAGATATGCAACTATTATCTGTGTTGCATGTGGAATAACAAGAACACCTCCTAGTACCAGCAGTTATGGCAGATACACACTCAACCAGGATTTTCTGCCCAGGAAACAGAACTAATTCCCTGTGTGACTAGAGGAAATACAGAATGCTGCTCAAACACAGAAGACAGACTGTCAAATCAGAGAGGGACAGGAGGCAACAGGTTCTGGAAAATGCAAAGATGGGTCATTCCTGGGGCAATTCAAAATTATACTTTGTAAAGTATCTGAAGATAGCAATATTCCTTAGAAGTAAAAGTCTGAGAATTATCAATCTTTAGTGACCTCTGAACAAATCTATAAACAGATTAAGAAGTAATACCTTAATAAAAGGAAGAAAAAGCCAAGGGAAAAAAAAGCAGCCATGGCTAATATGTTTTGAAAGGTAATGCAATGTGGTATTTTATGTTCATGAACTTTGGAGTCAGACTGCCTGGGCTTGAATACTAGCATGGCCAACCACTAGCTACATGATGATCTTCCAGCCATCTTCGTGACTTTGTGAGGAAGCTGAATTGTACGGTTCCAGAAATGATATAAGAATTATGGGATTGGCAACATGGCTCAGAGAGGAAAGGTACTTATTGTCAAGCTCAATGGCCTGAGTTCAATCCCTGGTTCACACAAGGTGATAGGAAAGAATCAACGTACTTCTCTCTCTCTATTTATCTCTATCTCTCTCATACATACACTTAAATAAATAAGTAAATATTTTTAAATTAACATATTGTTCTTTGACCGCTGCTTGACACAAAGTAGAGGTTTTACACAGCCAGCCACTACTGCTATAACATTTCCCTCAGCAACATTCACCAATGTGACAGTTTCCATTCACAAACACTTGGATAGTTGATTTTATTATTTAGAGTCTGACCTCTGCCATAGGTCTCACGCCAGTAAGAACTTCAGTCTGTTTTGTGCACTATTATGGTTTCATTGCCTAAGAAAGTCTTTGACACACAGTAGGTACTCAGTAAATTTTAACTATCGAAAATAAGGGTACAAATGAATGTGTAAAGTAATAAATCAATCAATGGCCAGAAAAATGAAAACGAATAACAGATTCTCATTTTATGGTTATCATGGTTACAGATTAACATTAGAAATAATCAAGCTGCCAACCATCAGAAGGAGGTATACAGCTCAGAGGTAGAGAACTTGCCAAGTATGCACAAGGAAGGTCTTGTATTTGATTCCCAGCACCGTAAATAATGTCAATCATCTTTGTTAAATGATTGAAAAAAAATGACCCAAACCAGACATCAAAAGTAGGCTTCTACTGAACTCAAGATGAATTGCTGTGAGCCAACACAGATAAAGGAACCAAACTCCAGAAGCCCAAACAGCCTCTCCCGGCCAAAATTAAAGATCCTTGCTCTATGCTTACACCTTATGAGCTGGAAGCCAAAGGGAAGAGGAGGACAGGCATTCTTCCTACTGTAGTGACCCATATTCTCCTAAATTACAGCATCAACAATTCTCTCCTCCTGCTATAGCAAGGGGCAAGTAGAAAGTGGGAGAGAAAGAGGGTGAAACTCTGACCAGAGAATTTCCCTAAGAAGATGCCCAACTAAATACAAATTCAATTTAAAATAAGAATAAAGATTAAAAATAATTATTCTGTTGTGTCTGAAATTCTGCTGTTTCCCTGTTCCACCACATGAGCTCAGTTATTTTCAGTTCACCTTAAGATTCTATAATCCCTAGTTACGTAATGCTCCCAGACATAAATAGATTTCTGACTGAAAAGATCCAAGTAATAATTGCAGTAAAAAATGTTATTCTCTAAAATAAACAATAAGAATAATAACATCAAGAAATATTAATTAAGCATTTACTATATGCCAGGCATCATTTTAAAGTTTTTGTAAACTGAATTATTCAAACCTTGTTGGGATTCAGAGAGGTCAAAGCACTTATTCAAAGACATATAGTTAGTAAACAATGATCATGAACTGCAGCCAGTGCTAGCTTATGCCAAGGGCTGTAGCACTAATTCCTTTAAATTGCCACCAGCCTCAACATAAGGTAAACTACTTAGACAGCTCCTTCAGTTAGGATTCTTTTTATATGAATATCTGCATGTTGTATATACATTCTTACCAAATTTTACTAACACAGTATAGTACCAGATCCTGCTGTAAATTAGGTGATTCTACAAATTAAGAAGTATAACAAAGTAGACTATAGCCAACAAAGGTAAATACAGGCACCAAGAACTATTAAACAATATATGGAATAAGATGATACTAAGGCTGCCAGCCTCCTCTAGGCAAACCCAGAAGCAGGAAGGTCTGCCCTGTGCCCTCCACATGCCACTTTCCAGGCCCCAGCTCTCAGTAGACTGGGGGAGGGGCTTGGGTGGAGAACGGGGAGGGACAGTGAGATTGGAAGGAGAGGAGGGAGGGAGCTACACGGGGATGCAAAGTGAATAAATTGTAATTAATAAAAGTTAAAATAAAAAAAGAAGTTAAAGCTGGGGCTCAGATAAGTTCATTAATAAGTCTAAGTACAGGTGGCTGGGAAGGGACAGAAGAAAGATTCAACTCTTGGGATCTGAAGAGATGGCTCAGAAGTTAAGAGCACTGGCTGTTCTTCCCAAGGGCCTCAGTTCAATTCTCAGCAACGACATGGTGGCTCACAACCATCTATAATGAGATCTAGTGCCCTCTTCTGGCATGCAAGCAGAGCACAGTATACATATAAATAAATAAATCTTAAAAAAAAAAAAGGCACAGGCTAACAGAGTGGATGCAAAAACAGAATCCATCATTCTGCTGCTTACAATAAACACATCTCAGCAACAAAGATAGACATTACCTCAGAGTAAAGGGCTGGAAAAAGTTTTCTAAGCAAATGGACCCAAGAAACAAGCAGGAGTAGCCATTCTAATATCTAATAAAATAGCTTTCAACCAAAAGTAATCAAAAGAGATGAGGAAGAGCACTTCATACTCATCAAAAAAAAAAAATCCACCAAGATAACATCTCAGTTTTGAACATCTATGCCCCAAATACAAGGGCAACCACATTTGTAAAACAAACATTGCTAAAGCTTAAATCACACACTGAACCCCACACAGTAATAACAGGAGACTTCAACAACCCACTCTCACCAATGGACAGGTCAACGAGACAAAAACTAAACAGAGAGATAATTGAAACCAATTGACACTGTGAATCATTTCACCTAAACACAAAAGAATATACATTCTTCTCAGCACCACATGGATCCTTCTTTAAAACTGACCACATGCCCAGTCACAAAGTAAGCCTCAACAGATTGAAATAACCCCTTGTATCTTATCAGACCACTATGGACTAAAGCTGAACCTCAACAACAACAACAGCAGAAAGCTATGGAAACTGAACAACTCTCTACTTGATGACCACTGAATCAGGGAAGAAATAAAGAAATTAAAGAAAATTAACTACTAAAAATGAATGCACAATATAACCAAATTTATGGGACATAATGATGATTGTGCTAAGAGGAAAGTTCATAGCAAGTAAGCAACTTTGTAAAGAAGTTGGAGAGATCTCAGACTCGCAACTTAACATCACATCTGAAAGCTCTAGAACAAAAAAGAAGCAAACACACCCAAGATGAGTAGATAGCAGGAAATAATCAAACTCGGGGCTAAAATCAATAACTTAGAAACAGAAAGAACACTAGAAAGAATCAACAAAACTAAAAACTGGTTCTTTGAGAAAATCAACAAAACAAA
>CM053758.1:23129358-23145040 GCA_028658305.1 Pachyuromys duprasi
GGTTGTTTCCAGGTTCTGGCTATTACAAATAAAGCAGCTACGAACATAATTGAGCAAATGTCCTTGTTGTGTACTTGAGCATCTTTTGGATATATGCCTAAGAGTGGTATAGCTGGGTCTTGAGGAATCACTATTCCTAATTAGAAGACTATATTTTATTTTGAGATGAAATTCTACTCAACGTGTTCACATCTATTATGGTTATAGTTATTTTAGCTGTTTGTTTGTTTGTTTGTTTGTTTGGTAACCTTGTTCAGAAAATAAAAAGCAAGTGACATTACTTGATAAGAAATTTTCACATAACTTTTGTTACAAACTATATAGCCCAAAAGTCTAATACAGTCTAGTCCAATAGATTAGACAATAATCTAAAGGTGATCCCATACAGTCTTTAAACATGTATAGCCATGTAAGAATCAAGATTGATTAATAGTCACAGCCTATACACCCTGGAGATGAGATATATCACTGGATTCCTATCCATCATCTCATTTAATTCTCACAAGCTGGTTAATGATCACATCTCTACAGGGACAGAGTGCTTATATAATAAGCCTAAGGACTCATGGCTAGCACATGATGGAGTAAGGATTGAAATCTGGTCTCTGAATGCAAATGCAATTTTTAAAATCGTGAAAGATGAAAATTAAAGAGGCTAAATAAGTTCCTTCAGCTTCAGAAATCTGAAGCAGAACAGCAAGTATATGATTACTAGAAAGAAGACAGTGAGAGTGCAGTGAAAATCAAGAGAGTATGAACTTTACATGTGTAGGAAAAATGAAGGCCTCTAACACCAGGTGATACACAACAGAGTAGGGTGAGGGAAGAATCAGGTTCAGTGTGTTCTAAGCAATTCCCATCCAAATTCCAACACAGTTCTTTACAGACCGTGAAAGAATAATGCTCAACTGCATGTGTAAAACCAACCAACCAACCAACAACAAAAAAACAGGACAGCTAAACAATCCTACACAATAAAAGAACTTTTGGAGGTATCACAACTATTCCTGATTTCAAGCTGTACCACAGAGCTGTAGTAATAAAAACCTATTAGAACAAAAACAAACATGCTGATCAGTGGAATTGAATCAAAGACCCAGACATAAATCCACACACCCTTGGATACCTAATTTTTTACAAAGAAGCCAGAAATATACAATAGAAAAATAAGGCATTTTCAACAAATGGTGCTGCTCTAACTGGATGTCTGCATGTAGAAGAATACAAATAAACCCATACCTATCACTCTGCATAAAACTCAAGTATAAGTGGATCAAAGACCTCAACATAAAACCATATACACTGAACCTGAAAAAAGAATGTGGGGGATAGTCTTGAACATATTGACACATGAGACAACAAAGTGTCCAACAACAAGCGAATGTACAAAGAAAAGGTGACTGATAAACGGTGTTTTATTCATTCATGAGAAAGAGTTAAATTGTCATTTGCAGGAAAATAGATAAAATTGGAGTACATTGTATTGATCAAAATAAGCTAGATTTACAAAGAGAAATATTGTATATTTACTCTCACATGTAAAATTTAGAGGGAAAAAGACATGAAAATAAGCTAGATTTACAAAGAAAAATATTGTGTATTTGTGCTCACATGTAAAATTTAGAGGGAAAAAGACATAAAAGTAAAGATTTACTATTGCTAATGTGTAACAGGTGAAGGGAAAGGATGGCATAAAAGGGTTGGGAGGGTAAATCTGATCAAAGTATTTAAATGATATATGAAAATGTCATTATGAAATTCATTTCTTTGTACAATTAATGTATGCTTTTTAAAATCAAACCACCCTTTCTCAGTCAAATGGGCAAGAGAAGAAAAGGAAAGGAAATATATCAGTTAAAAACACAAAGTTTTCTAAGTTGATAAGAAATTTCTACTCATAAAAATGTTATGCTTAATTATAAAACATTAGAGGCATTCTCACTAATACCAGAAACAAGCATGGCAACTATTCAAAATCATGAATAATGTATGAATGCAAGAAAAATAAAAGGGATAGACACTGAGAAGCAGAAAGTGAAGTGTCATTGTGGTCCATGCTTCTGCCTAGAAGGGAATCAAATGTGAACTACCAGTATGAGTGAGACCTAACGGGGTTCTGATGAAAGACTAATGACTTTCCTATTTGCCAACAAAAAAGCCTTAGGGATCTTAGTTCCACCTCTGCAACTGACTCATAATTTTCATCCCCTTTTGAGACTCAATTTTCCCATGTTTAATGAATCTCTCTGGCTATGCTACTGCCGTCTTTGTGTGCTGGCATTATCCATACCCATCCAGGGCCCTTTATGACTCAGTGTGCAAGAATGGAGGACCAGAGTCAGTTGCAGTGGGGGTGGTTTCTTTGCTCAGTCACTAGGACAGAGGTTATCTTTAGAAAGGCCCTAGGACTTACCCATGTTTTTCATAAGAGAAATCATTAGCTCCATTGTTAACTACATGTCAAAACTATCAAAGGATTAGTATTACATTGTGATGCTGAGGGTTCAAGAGAGACAGAACACTGTCTCTTGGAGAATAAGAAACTCTGAGGATGAGTTAATAGGATTCTTATTTCCTTTGAGAGTGGTACATGTCTTTTCCTTTTGAAGGAGACCTACTCTTCCTTGGAACAGGCACTAATCAATGACAACTCTTATTCTTTTCAAGAATAACAGTAAAACTGGTATCCAAGTCAGACAATGGCATGTGTTTCCTAGTCCTTTTGTTGAATAAAACAATAAATTTGGTTGTCTTAAACTTGTCAAATACCCCCAGATTGAGTGATTTTTTTATAAAGAATATACATTTATTTTTTCATATCTCTGGCGGGAGGAAATCTCACATCAGCATGCCAGCAAGTTCCATGGAGAGCACAGGTCTCTACTCACAAGACAAGGTATTGATTTTGAATCTTCTAGATACTCTGCAGCATGTGGCAGAAGATCACAAAGGGACTAACACTGTCCTCTCCCAGCAGCACCCCAGCTGGGAGAACCAAGCTCTCCAAAACCTCTCCGTTCAAAGGCAGTCTCATTCACTAGATTAGAACCCTCTGCTCTCATTATCTAGCCACTTCCCTGAAAGCCCTCCCTCTTCAACTGGCGATGGCACTCAATGGGTAGAGGGCTTGCCTAGCATACACATAGGCTTGATTTCAATCCTCACGCCATATACAACAGAGAGTAGTGGCACACGCCTGTAAATCCAGCACTCAGGAATTAGAGGCAGGTTACCCTTGACAACATATGGAGTTTAAGATTAGCCTGAAATACCCTGTTTCAAAGAGAAATAAAACCTCACCTCTTGTATGCCATCACCTTGGAGACCTTAACAATCGAAATTTCAAGATCTTGAAGGGACACATATTCAAACAACAGCATTTCTGTTGCTACAGTTGGTCCTCAGGCCATCACTGATATTCCTATCTCTTTCATTGCTTCAGATTCCCTTCTCCCACATCCATCACTCCTGCGTGCTCGGATTGTTTCCTAGTATAGTGTCCCTAACTGTCATCACTGAGGAGTCTGAGCCTTTGGATACTGTGACACTGTCCAGTCTTTGTTGTAATTGTCTTTTCAAAGTTAAGACTGAGTTGGAGACTCTATGCAATGAAAGCCCTATAGATATCTTGATTTCATTTCTGTTCCTCCTGTTTTCCTTACGTACAACCCATCCAACCTCCTTGTGGTGACCAGGGTTAGTTATTCCATACTGTAGTTATTTTGTTACTGACAAGAGGAAAAGGTCTGTACTTCAAGTAGAAGCAATGTTCCCAACTCAGGACCTGCTAATACTCTTAAGGTGATTGGGACAAGAAGCTCAAATTCTCCAAGTGAGTCACTAGGTGTGATCATGAAAGACATTCCTCTCATTCTTGCCCCTGTACCTGGAATCATATAATGATGGCATTCCTGTATTAAAATGAAGAGGAAAATATCCAGCTGTAACATACAGTGTAAGGTCCAGCAACTTGGCCTTGATCTTTAAGAGAGATGCCAACAGCTTCCAAATCACTGGATCTTAAAACAAATCACCAATATAGCAGACCCCTGAATGTTGGGGGTAGAGTTACCTTCCACTCTAGAATTCACTTCCTGTTCATCAAGGCCAAATAGCATGTTGTCAGCAATGCAGGAAACCAATGTTTCCTCTCCAGAATGCACAGAGAATCCATGTTGCTCTTCACACTAGATTGTGGCAGGAAGCAACGAAGACCAGATGAATGTTCATGCATTTAAGAACTAGTGTTCATTCAAATGAATACAAAGTTCACTGGGTGCTCTGTTGGAGTACTTAAAAAAAAAACCTAATTTATGTTTCTTATCTTTTTCTTCCTACTCCACTCCAATCCCTTCTAACACCCCAACACCCCAATACCAGGTAGGAGAGAGAAAGAGTTAGTGGAAGAGGGGGGTCACAGTTCTTTCTTAGCTGCTTCCTTGGAGCCAGTCCAATCCTCATTTCAGGAGATCTCCATCTTCTTCTTTCACAACAGCTAGGAGCAGCAAGGGAGAAGCAGGAGCAGCCTTGTTCTTGGAGTGCCACACTCTCTGAGCTCTGGCATTTATTCTCTCTCCAGGGTCTTAGATTCAAAGTATCTGCAGCTGACAAAGAGCTCCTCTCAGAGCCCACAGGAGGCAAATAGTCTGTTGCTGTGAACCATCTGAATGAGTCCTACATTCTATACCTGGGACCAAAGCAAAAACATGTTTATATCACAACAGTGCTCTTCACTGAAAGGCATCAAAAGAATGGATCTTCTAGATCCAAATAGTATTTAATAAAATTTCAAAACTATATATCTGACTATATACTAGTGTTCCCAATACACTGCTTATCATTGGTGTGTGTGTATGTATGTATGTACGTATAATTGGCATACATATTATCATACATAAACAAGGTATATTTAAAAGGGAAATAAGCATTTGTATAATTTTTATGTCTCAAAGGTGATCCTTTTCTTCTTCCCTAGTTTTTTGGTTTGTTTGGTTTTGGTAGATTTTTTTCCCATTCACTATTTGAATCTCTGCTATATTTAATTTCCTTGAAAATGCAGATGGCTGTAGTTGAACTTTTTTGTTCCCTAGAATAAATGTATCAAAACTGTTCTTCTCAATCTATTTCCTATTTACTCAGCATCACTTCTACACTGACCAACACTACTGCTCAAAGGGTAGGTTTACTATAGATATTCCCTCTTCTATTTGCTGCTACATTTGGTGGGTTGGTGTGCATAGAGCTGCATCTACCAACAGCCTAGAAAATTTAACTTGGAATCTTCTTCCTAAATGTATTGAAAATCTTTCATTATCATCTACTTTTTATTATCTCCCACACTTTAAGAGCATCCCTTAAATTCAGACCATTTTACTATGTGATATAAAATCGCTTTAAATATTGACATTTAAAAAAATACTTAGTAGACATATGAGTATATACTGTTCTTTCTGGTTCATAGCTGCAGTGCAGATTCTCATGGATCCTACTGTAGGAAGTTAGGTCAGACGAACCTAACCACAGTATTTGGTCACAAAACTCATTTCCTGTCCACAGCATTACCAGGAAAGGTGCTTTGGATCCCGTGTGCGCTCGCTGCTCCTCTGCTTCAGAAGCGTCAAGGACTCTTCCGCACCATCTGCACCCCACTTGACTGTCCCCAGCCCGCTGTGCTCACGAGCAGGAGCGCTGGTGCCTGCCTGCCCTTGGCACCCTTTGCTCAGAGTTTGCATTATGGAGATAAAGCCTCTCTAGTTTTAGCATTCACGAAGTTTACTTTTCTTGGTTTACTCTTTTGCTGCATTTCAGTAAATGCTGTTAGGCAGAGACAAATGTGCACTTCGCCACTCTTCCTATTGCCTTTTACTTTCATCATTAGAAACAAACAAAAAGCCTTTTTCATTTTAAAAAACAAAATCCATTTTTAAAAGATATGAGATAGCAATTCCAGGAAATGAATTTTCTACTGGGCAGTCTAATTTTTTTTCTGAATATAAAGTCAGCGGGTTTGTTATGATTTTTACTTCCTCTAAATACAGTGAAGTCTTTCAAGTTTATGATTCTTTATTAATTTATTTTTTAAAATTTAGGTTAACACGACATGTAATGGGTTTTATTTTGGCATTTTCACACATGGGTCATTATTCTCTGTTCTCAAGCATTCCTCTTTCCCACTGCCCTCGCCTGTGTGCTCTGGCCTCCCTGGGTTGTTCCTTCTTCTCCCAGTTACTTCCTCTTTTCACCTTCTTATCATGTGTATCCATTACCATCCTTTAAGATCTTACCCTCCCTTCAGGATTCCATTCTTAGTTTCTTGGCCTAAACACATAACTCTAAGAATTAAACACACACACTTTTATATCTGGGTTCTGCATCTAAGACAAAACACCCAGTGTGTGTGTGTGGGGGGGGGGTGTTTGTGTGTGTGTGTGTATGTGATTCTGAAGCTTTTAGGTGATAGAAAATTTCCTGTCCTCAACCTTCTCTAACAGCTCATTGCAAATACTCCATAAAAAAAAATTTAACAAAAAACCCATTCTGCTTCTTTCATAAGATTCCCTGCAATCTGCTCAAAGTTTGGCTATGAATCTCAGCATCTGCTTTAATGCCTTTCTGCATAGAGTCTTTCAGAGGCCCTCTGTGTTAGGCTCCTGTCCTGTTCCCTCTTTTTCTCCCTCTTCTGATGTCCATCCTGTTTGCCTTTCTGAATGAGGATTGAGTCTCTTACCCAGGATTTTCCTTCTTACTTAGCTTTAGGTGTACAGATTTTAGTATGACTCCTATACTAAAGACCTGAAGGGGACGGGAGCTCCACAAGGAGAGCAACAGAACCAAAAATCTGGGCACAGGGGCCTTTTCTGAGACTGATACGCCAACCAAGTACCATTCCTGGAGATAACCTAGAACCCCTGCCCAGATGTAGCCCATGGCAGCTCAGTGTCCAAGTGAGTTCCCTAGTAATGGGAACAGGGGCTGTCTCTGACATAAACTAGTGGCTGACTCTTTGATCACCTCCCCCTGAGGGGGGTGGGAGGGAGCAGCCTTTCCAGGCCACAGAGGAAGACAAGGGAGCCAGTCCTGATGAGACCTGATAGGCTAGGGTCAGATGGAAGGGGAGGAGGAGGACTATCCAAGGTAGTGCTCTGCTTTCCTGGTCTTAGGTTAATCCATGATTTTAAACTGGTGGACCTCAGGTTCTTAATCAGTGATACACAAAACAGAAAGCCAAGTTTACTGATACTGAGCAAACCTTGATCTTAAGTAATTAAGCACACTAAATGCCCTAACCCACTAACCATATATTCAGTGAATAGAGGTAATTTAAATCAAGAAGCACACATACAAAAAATGTGTTTTCACCAACAGAACACTTGCTATTAAAATCATAAAGGAAAGAAGACTGTGCTTTTCATACTTTCCTAGGTTAAAAAATTTTTCTTGAAAGGAGCACACAAGAGAAAAGTGACTGGGATTTTTAAAAGAACGATTTTAACAATAGATAAAAGATCTGAACTGAGGCAGTGGCTCAGGCTTGGATCCAACCACATCTTATCTGCTCGTATAATCATGACCAGTATGAATCGCCTAAATAAAAAAAACGACTCCTTCTTAGTTTTCTTGTCTGCTACCCAGGTTTGGTCCAGAAAAAGTAACACAGATCATAGGAGATAAAACACTCCAAATTGCTTTAGTGAACAACTTAGATTGCCAGAAATAGCAAAGGCTGAAGCCTATGTAATTTTTCTACTCCTTGCTATTATTGAGGAAGCTGGAAGCTATGGAAAATGTATGAAGACACAGAAGCTAAAAACAAACATACTAAGCCAAGATTTTTAATATGTGTTCAATCTTGTTTAGGTGTTATATTAGTCACTTTTCTTACTGCTCTGGCAAACCACCTATACAAACGCAACTTAAGGAAGAAGAGGTTTATTTTGGCCCACAATTCTGGGGGCCATCATGGCAAGGAAAGTCATGGCAGGAAGAGCCTGAGGCAACTAGTCGCATTGTGCCTACAGTCAGGAAGCGGAGGGAGATGAACTTTCTTGCTTAGCTTGCTTCTCCTTTTTACACTGTCCTGGACCCAAGGCCAGGGCCTGGAGGCATTCACTTTAGGATGGATCCTCTAACCTTAAACTAATAAAGATAATCCTCCAAGGGCATGCCCAGAGACCAACCCAAATTATCCTTCAAGTATGTCTGTAAGGTTGTCTCCTAGATAATTCTAGAGCCTGCCAAACTGACAATATTAACCATCACAGGTTAGAATAACATAAATTTTCTATTAATAAAATATGAAAAATAAAAATGATATAGCTTTTTATGCTGGAAGAAAACTATACTCAGTACAATTCATCTACTTATTTAAAGTGTACAACTATGGGCTTGTTTGTTTGTTTTTAACTATTTCTTAAAAGGTATTTTAAGAAAAGAAAAAAATACGTGTCCTGGTCTATTCTCTATTGCTGTAACAAAGTAACTGAGACTGTAAATTTTATAAACAAAGGTTTAGTTTGCCTCATGGTATGGAAGGCTGAAAGCTCTAGATGGCGTTACCTCATCAGTCCAGCTCTGGAGGGGATCCTAGGATAGACATCATCCCAAAGATAGGAACACATCACATTGAGGTACTGACAGTACAGGAAGCCAGAAATCAGCGAGGGCTTGTTTTTGCTGTTTTAATAACAACTTCTGGTGACACCCAGTTCACCCTGAGAGACCACCATTACAACTTCAGAGGATGAAGCCCTCAACTGGCCCACTTGCTTCCCATTGGACCCCACTTCTTAGTGGTTCTACCATCTCCAGACATTGCCACTTCTAATAGCTGAACCCTCCATGGGCAGATTCAAACCTTAGCCAAAACCATAGAAGAAGTTAATCACATATTCTTAGTAAAAGGAATGGCAGTATACATCTTAACAGTTTTGAGATTTTTGGTGACTGTGATGAAATGCATAAGGCATGTCAGTAAGCTGATTCAGGGTCAAGGGCACAGCTTTATTAGGACTCTGCTTATTGATGAAAGGTTTTATAACTGCACTCTCCAGCACAGTAGGCACTAGCTACATGCAGCCACTGGGCACGTGAAATGTTGCTAAGACAACTGAGAAACAGATTTTTTTCATTCTATTTAATGCATAGGAAATGAAAATCAAATGTCTGCAAGTGGGTCTTGTTGCACACAGCAAGCCGACTGACAAAAGCAACAGGGTGTTTTTCTAGTCGTTTCCACTAGAGGGAACATCTACTTCAGTTTAGGAGAGCAGCGTGCAGCTCTTCCTCTGAACAGGAAGATCTGGCCTGCCCTGACTGGCTAAAGCTGTTTCCCCAAGAAGCCACCTATCTGAACTGCCTTTTCACGTCTGCCTCACCTCAGCTTCATTGCATGAACTAAGAGCAAATGCATTCAGCATGCTATCACCAACGACAAGAATTGATCCACATCAGAAGAAGTGAAATCCACAAGCTATTATTATATAGAACATATAATGAAGAAACATAAAGTGAAGGAAAAATACTCTGCACAAGCAAGCTAGCTTTTCTACAAATTAATATTAAATTCTCTTTTAAACTTTCAATCTTTATGTACTCTTATCATCATGAATTTCCAGGATTTAGACTTACAGTCCCTCAAGCTTAATTGTAGAAACGTGACCGTGAAATACTACTGATCAATATCCACCTGGCCTAGTATTCTCCAACGAGCACTCAAAAGGACTCTTTTTCAAGATGAAGTCAGTTTATCAACACCCTTCAGACATGCTCATTAAGCACCATTATTTGTCCATATTTTCGCTGTTGTACCCACCCTATAAGCTTCCACATGGCTCATACAGATTGTCTTCAAGTTATTTTTCTTTCCTATATTTCCTAATTCATTCAATGTAACAAGTACATATACTAAGCCATTTCATACGGATCAAATATGAACCAAGGTGCTGGGTCTATTTCAGCACGCAAGATTTTGAGCATAATGAAGTCTAAAGGAAGCAAAGAAAAAAATATATGCAGATTGTCATATTGATTAGTATTATGGAAAAACAAAGCAGAAAACGGGGTAAAATTTTTAAATAGAGAGCAATGTGATCTGATTTACATTTTCCCGGTATCACTTCTGCCGTGGCGAATAGACTGTGGGGACTGGCAGCAAGAAGTGAACAGGAAACCCAGTGGGGAAGCCGCCTCACCCACCTGGGCAGAGACGTTGGAGAGCAGTGAGCCGCCTGCGCAGGCTGCTCATCCGGAGCCTGCGCATCCTTAGCTGGAGCGCTCCAGCTTCCTTTCTGTTTCACGTGGTCTTAGAAGTCATAACTGTATTTCTCTAACAGGGCGGAGGACAAAACAGAACATGGCACCTTACCCACAACACCAACTTAAGGAAAGGCGAACCACAGTATCACCTCCTCCCTTCTCTCCGTTTAGGTCAGGATTCCTGGAGTCAGAACCTGAGGCGGGGGTCACCGGAGTGCCTAGTGTTACATCAGTGTCGCAAAATGCCCAGGTCACTCAGCTTGTGAGCAAAGACTTAGCTTTGGCTTCCAGTCTCAGGACTTCAGCTTGTGGTCGGTGGCTTTGCTGTTTTGAAGCCGGTGGTAAGAAAGAACATCTGGGCAAGGAGCATGTGGAGGCAGAACGGTGCCCACGGTGGCCAAAAAGCACTAAACAGGCAAGTCAGTACAGGGCCACAGGCCCAACCCCTTCAAGAGATGCTGCAAAGACCTTCCTCCAACTGGGTTCCGCGTCCCAGTAGCAGCACGGGCTCTGGACCAGGTTTTAACACATAAGCAGGACAGCAGGAGGAAGCACATAAGATACAAAATATGCCATTGGGAAAGTCACCCCCCCCCAAGCAAATGGGCATGAGGACACAGGCCAGGGTAGGGCACAAAAGCTAAGCAAGGAAAATAACATGAAGTGTAGGATGAGTGATAGACAAGAAGGAAGGACATGAAAGCAGAAGTGTGACTGTTTGGAAAAAGAAAAAGGCCAGCTGGGCTGGGGAACCTAAGAGAAGGCAATGGGAGGGTGGGTATGAGCAAAGACCATACATGAACTTGTCATATGAAATCTATCATTTTGTGTAATTAATACATGTCAGTTATTATAAAAAGAAGCTGAAAGCAAAGTAATTATGTCTCGGCTGCACAGTAGTCTCAGCCTGGCCCCTTCGAGGGGTTCCCACCTTGGGCAGAGGGTTGGCCTCCGTCAGCCACTTTATTTCCCTCTCCTCTGGAGTTCACACCTTAGGCGCCTCGTCTCGTTCATCTCAGCAGCACACCCTTCTCCATAGAACTCTTTCTCAGTGGAAAGCCCTCAGCCACGAACTGACCAATACAGGACATAAAGGCTGCCGCTGTTGCCTCAGCACCAGAGAAAAACCCAGCTGCTATCCATGCTAGCGAGCTGGGATGCAGCTTAGACTGCACTTTAGCGGAATTTGCCTTTTGGTTTGGCTTCTTCCCAGCCTTCTCTGCATGACTCGTTCTTTTAAACAAGCTTCTTCTGAGAGCATGTTCTCAGCAAAGCGGAAGACTCCCTACTGTAGTATCTGCTAGAGAAACCTTGCCCCAGCGTGCCCCCTGGTACTCAGGTGGCTGGATGGACACCTTCTTCATGCTGCCACACCCTGATTCTACTAATCTACTTTGATTCATTTGTAACCCATATACAGCCCCTGCTTCTTCTTACTGTCTTTCTAATCCTGCCACCCTCCAGCTGTAATCCTTTTAAGAATCACCTGAGGCTCTCAACAAAAAAGGTACTTTCTAGCCTTACTGTCCAATACTGATCCCCTATGGCTGGTCTAGGAAACTGCTCTTCTTTTCAAGTGTGTCTGCTCCAGGACTTTGGTGCTTCGAGAGATGCTCATTTCTCCTTTCCAATCCCCATTGCCTCTACTGAAAATAGAGCCTGAATGAAAAAAAAGGAGAAGAAATAAAAAATAAAAGGAAATGATATGACTGCTTTTTGGTATGGTAGAGAAGAAAATTTATTACAGATATGTGGGAGAGCACGGCCAGAGGCAGATGCATCCGGCGGAATCCAAAGTGGTCATGGCCAGGGTGTGCTGGGCCACATGGGGAGAATGAAAGGATGGAGAAGAAAGAGGAACCAGGTGCAGCAACGAGGAGGCCAAGGTACAAAAAAGGGCTGGTAACCAACATGTCTGTATTATATAGAGAGGAGCCTCTGGGGAGGGGGAACCCAGGGTAAGGGGTGGGGTATGCCAGCCATACCCTGTAACAGATAGGGACTGAGGGATGCCAAGAGAACCTGGTGGCCAGGTCCACTCTGATCTGTTAAATAGGCTCCCCATTTGTCACAGGTTTGGGACTTAAGAGAGCTCTTAGCAACTGTTTTGAGGGGAGACTTGTATTACATCTGTCTTCCATTAGTCGCAGTCTCTCCCTCCTCTCTAATCATATTGGTTTCATATTGTGTCCACAGGTACATGTCGACCGTGCGACTTACAGACATTCCATGGCTCCTCTCAGCATTAGACAAAACGCAAACTCTTAACCACAGCATTTTAGTTTCTCAGAATCTGACTCTTGCTCTCTTCCTTTTGATGAGAT
Organism: Pachyuromys duprasi; assembly: GCA_028658305.1. NCBI lineage: Eukaryota > Metazoa > Chordata > Mammalia > Rodentia > Muridae > Pachyuromys > Pachyuromys duprasi. The sequence goes on from CM053758.1 coordinate 23,141,937, forward strand.
TTACAAAACATCATGCACATGGTGGGGAGGGGCAGAGCAAGAGACTTTCATTTCTCAGTGTTCCCTTAGAATGAAATTAATTTCTTGTTTCTGTCCAAGGAGGCCTCATCTGAATTGAACTGAAAGCCTCTTCCATTATCCTCCCCATCATTATACTAACCCTTGGCATTGGACCTACTGTAGTACATTGCAATGGTTCCCAGTAGAGCCTTCCTGTAAGAATGACTTAGGTCAAGTATCATGACCTGACAGAACTGTCTTGTTTTCTCAGCTCAGCCTGTCCATCGAGACAAGTTGGATTTCCTTCAGTATAGGGAGCAAGACATTACCACCCAAGCCCTACCTAAGCTTGAGGATGCATTCCTCCCAAGAGCTAACAGACAGTAGAGGCTCAGGCACATTGGCATCACCCTGGAAACCAACTCCAGATTCCAATACATACTGTGGGGTGGCGTAGGTCTGGGAGGAGTTCTGCTGACCCCTGGGCTTTTGAGGTCTCCAGCACCACCTAAAGGACCCAGGTTACCTAGGTGGAAGTCTTTCATTCTGCAGCCTTTCTGGAAGGAGCATGTAGAATCAGATTAAGTTCAAAGTTTTGAATGCAGGTGAGATTGTGTTTGGGGATAAACACACCTGCATTTGATTCTTATCTCACTTCCTAGCTTGCCTCCCTCAGGACAAAGTACTTAACTTCTCATAGACTCTATTCTGCAATAAACAGATACGTTAAAAATAAATAAAAATAAATAAAACACATAGATTTGTTCATTGGATTAAGTGATATAATGACTATCATGGATATGGTACAAAGGACAAAGATATAGAGGAGTGGGGGACTTGCTTGGCTTCCCACTCAGGTCTTGCCCAGATAAAGTAGCACCCAAGACTGTCATCGCTGGGGATTCTGCCTGTCTCCCATGCCTCTGTTCAGTGCTGCCTCCAAAGCCCCCATCCACTTCTGCTGAAGCTTTTCCCATGTCACCTTTCTCAAACTAAGCAACTCACTTGAGTATCCTACCTTGACAAAGGAGGAAGATCAAAACCAACATTCATGCTGCAACCTCTTTGTCTTTGTTACTTCACTGGTCTCTCACACTGCCCTGTAAGCTTGATTTAGTGACATCCAACTTTTCCTATTAGAACTAAGTGAGGTTAATCTGCATCCATGTCCGCAGGCAGTGATCAGGTCTGCCTACTCACCCTTTCTGGTGGTATGCCAAGAATCTCTCCTGAATTTAAACAGTTAAAAAACATGGACTACCAGAATATTATAAACATGGGACAATCTAAGCTCCTACATCACTATTTCAAATGCAGCCTCTGTATAGCACAGCACTTTAGTAATGACATAATCCACTAAAAATAAGACAGAAGGCACTTCTTTGATTGCCAAAAAGTTTACATTTTCTTTTCCCCTTAATATTCACCATAATGGATTTCATTCTATGCCTGAGACTCTTTATTCTTATTTCATTCTCTTCTACAAAAAAAAGAGAAATGAATGTGGGTTTGTTTGTTTTACTTCTTGTACCTATAATATTCTGAATTTTCTTTCTAAAGTGAGTTGCTACAAAAAATTACTAATAGAAATGATTAAGACATCATAAATTTGTTACACATATTGGTAAATAAGTATAAAAAGCCAATTGTTACTGGAAGCACATCTCCTAAGAAGATGATGGATAGGATGTTTTTAATCAGTTCCAGTATCCACCCACGAGCAATACTTCTTACTTAAATGAAAAATGCTCAGCTGCAGTCCTCTTACTATTTTTGTAGTTGTTATAATGAATATGAAAGCTGAGAAACATCATTCACATAAAAAATGAGAATGGAATGGAAGAAATTTTATCATAGCAATATCATCATTTTCTAGGCTACTTCTGAGTAAATGCCAAGAAGTGATCTGGCTTCAGAACCAATTGTTAGCAATCTATAAGATGACAACTTGATAAGATTTCTTTTCAATTTTATTGAAAACTATTTTACTTGCCAAAGATTTTTTTGGCATCAAATTTTTTAAAAAGATGCATTTACTTATATATCTTAGGGCTTTGTCTGCACAGCAGAGGATAGTATCAGATCCCATTTTAAATGGTTGGCAGCTGCCATGTGTGTGCTGGGAACTGGACTCAAAACCTCTGGAAGAGCAGCCAGTGCTCTTAACCACTGAGCTATCTCTCTGGCCCCTTGCCAAAGATTTTTAAATTCAGTCTTCCAGGTTTTCTTTTTCAGTAATAGCACCAAAAATTCTAAATAGACCCCGAAGTCATACACCCTAAGTGTTAGGGACGAATTAAATAATGATGGTTAGGTGCACAACAGATTTTATATGAAAGAGGTTTATTAGATGGAGATGAAGAGAGAGAGAAGGACATGATGGGGGAAAAGAGAGAGGTGGGCACCCTGACAGAGAAAGGGGAGAAGGCCAGAGGCAAGAGGCCAAGATCAAGAAAGGAACCAAGAAAGGGCAAGAGAAAGACCACTTGTCAGGTTGTTCCCTTTAAGTGGCAAGGTAATCTAGGGTCGTTTTGATTTGCATTTCCCTGATGGCTAAGGACTTGAGCATTTCTCTAAGTGTTTCTCTGCCATTTTGTATTCCTCTACTGAGAATTCTCTGTTTAGCTCTGTACTCCATTTTTTAATCCAATTGCTTGATTTGTTGCTTTTTAACTTCTTTAGCTCTTTATATATTCTGGATATTAGCCCTCTGTCAGATATAGGGTTGGCAAAGATCCTTTCCCGGTCTGTAGGCTGTCGTTTTGTTTTGACAACAGTATCTTTTGCTTTACAGAAGCTTTTCAGTTTCATGAGGTCCCATTTATTGATTGTTGCTCTTAGAGCCTGTGCTGTTGGTGTTCTGTTCAGGAAGTTGTCACCTGTGACAATGAGTTCTAGGCTCTTTTCCACTTTTTCTTCTAACCAATTTAGTGTGTCTAGTTTTATGCTGAGGTCTTTGATCCACTTGGACTTTAGTTTTGTGCAGGGTGATAAATATGGATCTATTTTCATTTTTCTGCATGTAGACATCCAGTTGGACCAGCACCATTTGTTGAAGATGCTGTCTTTTTCCATTGAATGGTTTTGGCTTCTTTGTCAAAAAT
>CM053758.1:23145140-23170248 GCA_028658305.1 Pachyuromys duprasi
GATCTGTGGTTGTACAGGATCGTTTTGGAAATTCTGAGTTTTTTGTTTCTCCATATGAAATTAATAATTTTTCTCTTAAGGTCTATAAAGAATTGTGTTGGTATTTTGATGGGAATTGCATTGATTATGTAGATTGCTTTTGAGTGGGAACCCTAGTAAGGGGAACAGGAACTATTTCTGACATGAACTCAATGGCGGGCTCTTTGACCTCCCCGCCAACAAGGGAGGAGCAGCCCTGCTATGACACAGAGGAGGACTTTGCAGCCAGTCCTGAAGATACCTGATAAACCAGGGTCAGATGAAAGGGAAGGAGGTCCTCCCCTATCAGTGGACTTGGAAAGGGGCAGGGAGGAGATGAGGAGGGAGGGTGGGATTGGGAGGGAATGAGGGAGCAGGATACAGCTGGGATACAAAGTTAATAAACTATAACTAATATTAAAAAAATTAAAAAAGAAAAGAGTTATTTTTAATAAAATGGGGTATAAAGAAAAGGAAAAATATATAATTGACATGTTGTATCCTGCATTATATTTGCAAAATTATAATAGCATTTTAATATTATTAAAAAATTAAGAGGCAAGGTAACCATGCCTTCCAGGTGTGGCCACCTGACCAGTGGAACATGATGACATCATAGGTTCCTCGGCAACCCAGAAGCAGGTTTGGTTCCAAAATACTAACACTAAGAAGAAAACTTGCCATCATCAAAGATACTGTTTGCTTCGAAACAAATTCTATTTTGGAGTCAAACATGCTGAACTCTAGCCTGAGTGAGTAATCTGGGTGGGTGGTATTGTCAAACATTTTATGCAATCAGAACTTTCTGAGGCTCCACAGACATCATCCCAGAGTCAGATACTTTGGCATGGGGAGAGGCCTTCCAGTTGACTTAAGGATCAAAGTCCTTCACGCCTCTTGTCCTTCCCAGCGCAGAGTATTCTGTGAAGGTCCCTTCTCTGACTTAAGACTAGATCTAAACAAAGAAGAAATGATAACTTCTGGTCCTTTCTCTGAGTTTTCAGTAGCTAAGCTCATATCGCAAAAAGGAAGACTAATATGAGTCCACAGAGCCAGACCAACTTTGTCACACATCTTTGTCCTCTGGTCTGCTGTACTGACCAAGCATACCTTGTTGTAAGCCACTATGAGTTCTCCAAATTACATTACTAGATATTATTTACTATACATCTAAAAACTCTGTATATATTCCAATTCTATCTTATAGAAAGGATGTATATGAACTTCTGAATAACATTGGCCCAAACTGTAATTTTTACATTATTAATTTGCATGCCCTTTCTTTCAATTATCTGTATTTGTGAGTTTGTTTCAGATAATATTGAGAGGATGAAGGGCAAATACTTCTGTCCTTACAAATAGAATAAACTGATTATCTGCCTGATTGAAATTAGTGTTTTTTATCCCAGAAGCAGAAAGACACACATGGTATATACTCACTCATAAGTGGATATTAGACATATAATATAGGACAAACATACTAAATTCTGTACAGCTAAAGAATATAATCAAGAAAGAGGACTCTGGGTAAGATGTTCAATCCTCATTCAGAAAGGCAAAGGGGATGGACATCAGAAAGGAGAAAACAGGGAATAGGACAGGAGCCTACCACAGAGGGCCTCTGAAAGACTACCTAGTAGGGTATCAAAGCAGATGCTGAGACTCAGAGCCAAACTTTTAGCAGAGTGCAGGGAATTTTATGAAAGAAGGGAGAGATAGAAAGACCTGGAGGGGACAGGAGTTCCACAAGGAGAGAAACAGAACCAAAAAATCTGGGCCCAGGGGTCTTTTCTGAGACTGATACTCCAACTAAGGACCATTCATGGAGGTAACCCCTGCACAGAGGTAGCCCATGGCAGCTCAGTGTCCAAGTGAGTTCCCTAATAATGGGAACAGGGACTATCACTGACATGAACTCAGTGGCCTGTTCTTTGATCACCTCCCCCTGAGGGGGAAGCAACCTTACCAGGACACAGAGGAAGACAATGCAGCCAGTCCTGATGAGACCTTATAGCCTAGGATCAGATACAAGGAAAGGAGCACCTCCCCTAATCAGTGGACTGGGGAAGGGGTATAGGTGGAGAAGTGGGAGGGAGGATGACGTTGGGAGGGGTGGAGGGAGGGAGCTACAGGTGGGATACAAAGTGAATAAACTGTGATTAATAAAAATAAAAAATATCTTTAAAAAAGAAATTAGCATTTTTTTCAAATTCTTTGCAATCAGCTCTCAACCACATCTCTACAAGCATTTACATGTATTTTCCTTAAGCATATATGTTGTGTAACTGACAGTGTATACAAATAAAAACTCATCACATAGCTCCATATAGGGGTAGGGATGTATGTAAGTGTGATTGTGTGTGTATGTGTGTGTATAATTATATTTGTGTGTTTTGGGGGTGTGATTGTATGTGTATTGTGTATGTGTGTGTGTTTGTGTGCATGTATGTGATTATGTGTGTGGCTATGTATATATGCGGTTTTGTTGTGTGTGTTTGTGTGTGAATATATGTGTGTGAGTGATTTTTGTATGTGCATATTTATGTACATGAGTTTGTGTGTGCTTGTGTGTGTGTGTGCATGCACACACGTGCACCTGGGAAGTATCTGAAAAAGGTGAATACAACAGTTTTTGGAATTTGCATGAAATGGATTTGGAAAATGGAATAAAATGAGCACTGTCATTAGACAAGACCACAAAAGAACTCTAGAGTTTTGCTTGATCCATTTATTTTGCCCTTTTGATCATTTTTGTTCCTGTGAATCTCCAAGAGCACTCCTGAGAGAAGTGATTTTGAAGTGGCCATTTAACATGTGGTTAGGCTTTAAGAGAAAGGATCAGACAGACTAGCTAGGAAAAATCAATATTTTCCGAATGACCTTTATACATTTAGCCATGCTGCAAGCAAGACAGATCACCTGTGTGGTTTATAAAGCAGTTACAGTTTTCTTAAGATTCTTTGAAAGTTGCACAGTAATTGGCCTTTATTCCTCAAGCAACAAGTTAACAAGGCTGAAATTCCTAATGCTAAAAATAAAAAGGTCTTGATGGCCGTGATAGACTTTTGAGGGAAGAGGAAAAATTAGATGGAAGATAGTATTCTTTCTTCTTCAAATTTTTATCAGAACTTCAAATTTTGATATGTACTAGGAAAGAAATGAGAATAGTTCAGAGATAGGATAACAATCGATACCAACATTCATACCAAGACCAAGGGATAAAAGCACTTTTAAAAAGAGGATAGGCCAGGAAAGCAGATAGGCTAACAGGAGGTCTTCATCTCTCCCTCTGCTCCTCCAAATCCAATCTCCCAGGCTCATCCCTAGCCTGCCCCATCTCCTGTGGATCACAGTCTTTACCTCCTAACTTCTCTTCCCTGACTCATTGCTGTATCCCAGACCACAACTCCAGCAGATACTCCTTGGAAACCTGCAGGCCACTCCAGCCAGAGAAGCAGGTAGGCTAACTACAGATCTTTACTTCTCCCTCAGTTTCTCCAAAACCAATTCCCCAGTCTTACCCCCAGCTCTGTAGCACCTGCTGCACCTGCTACAGCCCCCCTCCTAGCTCCATCCACCATTTCCAGTAGAGCACACAGATCTACTCCTCCAAACTTCCTTCCCTCATTTCATCACTTTATCTAGCATCCAATCCCTAGGAACCTGTAGACCACTCTAACTAGGGAAGAAAGTAGGTTAATAACAGATCTTCACCTCTCCCTCCATTCCTCCAAGTCCAGTCCCCCAGTCTCATCCCCAGATCTGTAGCAGAGCACACACTGAGGTCTCTCTTCACTCTCTGTCCCCATTCCCGGAGGTCTAAGTGGATTTCGGTGGAACAGCCTGCTTATTCCCTCTTACCCTGCCCCCACAACTCATGTCCATTGGGAGTGTCAGCTCCCAATACCTAGGAACGCATGATACCTGGAATCCCCAGTGGCCACATCTATCAGGATCCCAGAAGAATCTCCTTCTAGGAAACACACAGCCACCACATTCCCCTAAGAACCAGAAATGGTAGCAGAAAGCAAGGAACAAAATACTTACCAACAAAGACAAGACCACATATCAGTACCTCTAAGTACAATCTTCCCAAACCCAGCTGCCTGAATGCCAGGATAAAAACACTATAAATAATAGTCAAGACAATATATCTCCACGAGGGCCCAGCAACCCTGCCACAGCAGGCCCTGAGTTCTTACAAGAAATACTGCTACAGCTTAAGTCACACATTGATCCTTATAGCGTACTAGTCGGAGACTTCAATGCCCACTCTCACCGATAAACAGGTTACACAGAGAAAAACTAAACAGAGAAATACTGGTACAAACTGATGTTATTCACCAAATGGAGCTAACAGATATTTACAGAACAATTCACCTAAACACCAAAGAGTGTAATGTCTTCTTAGCATCTTATTAAACTTTCTCCAAAACTGATCACATTCTTGGACTCAAATCAAGTCTCAACAGATACAAGAAAACTGAAACAATACCCTGCATCCTATCTGATCACCATGTATTAAAACTGTATATCAACAAAAACAAAATCAACAGAAAGCTTATAAATTCATGGAAACTTAACAACTCACTAGTAAACTAAAAATGGGTGAAGACTTAAATTAAGAAAGAAATGAAAAACTTCCTATAATTGAATGAAAATGAACTCACAAAATACTCCAACTTATGGGACACAATGAAGGTGGCAAAAGGCAAGTTTGTAGCACTAAGTGCCTACATTTTTTAAAAAAATAAGAGATAGCATATGAGTATCTGAACAACCTACCCAAAAGTTCTAGAACAAAAATAATAAATCTACCCAAAAGGAGTAAACAGAAAGAAATAATCCAACTCAGGGCTGAACTCAACAATTAACAACAAACAACAAATAGCACAAAAAAAAATCAATGAAACAAAGAGTTGGGTTATTTTTTGTTTGTTTTTTACTTATTTATTTATTTTTGGAAATCAGTAGGATTAATAAAACCTTATCCAAATTAACTAAAAGGCATAGAAAGAATATCCAAGTTAACGAAATTAGAAATGAAAAGGAGGACATAACAACAGATACTGAGGAAATTCAAAGAATCATAAAGATATACTTTGAAAACCTGTATTTTACCAAATTGGTAAATCTAAATGAAATGGGTTTTTTGACATACAACCACTTACTAAGGTTAAATGTCAGATAGTCAATTTAAATAGACATATAGCCCCTAATGAGACAGAAGCAGTAATTTAAAATCCCTCAACAACAACAAACAGAGCCAGATGGTTTTAGCACAGAATTCTACCTGACTTTCAGAAAAGAGTTAATGCCAATACTTCTCAAAATATTCCACAAAATGGAAACAAAATAAACATTGCTCAATTCATGTGAGAAGCCACAGTTACCTTTAGACCCAAACCACATAAAGACCCAACAAAAAGAGTTACAGACAAAGATCCCTTACAATCATAGATGCAAATTTTCTCAATAAAATACTTACAAACAAAATACAAGAAGACATCTAAAAGATTATCCACCGTGTTCAAATAGGCTTTATCCCCAAGATGCATGGATGGTTCAACATATTGAAATTGGTAAATTTAATCTACCAAATAAACAAGATAAAAAAAATCACATGGCCATCTCATTAGACTTTTGCAAAATCCAACACCCTTTCATGATAAAAGTCCATGAGACATAACTCAAAGACACTTTACAGCAAGCCCATAGCCAGCATCAACTTAAATGGAAAGAAACTCAAAAACAATTCTACTAAAATCACAACCAAGACAGAGTTGCCCACTTTCTCCATAACCATTCAATATAGTACTTGAACTCTTAGCTAGAGCAACGAGACAATTAAAGGAGATCAGGGGGATATGAATTGGAAAGGAAAAAGTCAAAGTATCTTTATTTGCAGGTGATCTGATAGTATATACATAAAGGACCCTAAAAATTCCACTGGGAAACTGCTACAGCTGATAAAATGCTACAGCTAATAAACACTTTTAGCAAAGTAGCCAGATACAAAATTAACTCACATAAATCAGTAGCCCTCCTATATACAAGCCTGAGAAAGAAAGCAGGCAAATAACAGCTTTCACAAGAGCCTCAAATAATATGAAATAGCTTGGGGGTAGCATCATCCAAGCAAGGGAAAGACTTTTATGATGAACACTTTAAGACACTGAACAAAAAAACTGAAGAAGACATCAAAAGATGAAACAATCTCCCATGCTCATGAATCAGTAGGATTAATATACTAAAAATAGCCATTCTACAAAGAGCAATCTAAAGATTCAATGAAATAACCATCAAAATCCCGATACAATCCTTCACAGATCTTGAAGGGACAATTTTGAGCTTCATATGGAAATACATACACACACACACAAACAAAACAAAACAAAGCAAAAAAGGTGGGGGGTAGCTAAAACAATCCTGTACAAAAAAAAAAACTGATGGAGATATTACCATCTCCAATTTTAAGTTGTACCATGGAGTTGTAGTAATAAAATAGCATGGTGTAAAAATAGACACATTGATCAATAGAATTAACTGAATTAAACTGAAGACCCAGACATAAATACATATACCTATGAACACCTAATTTTTTTAAAGGAAGCCAGGAAAACATACTGGCAAAAAGACAGCATCTTCAATTAATCGTGCTGATCAATTGGATGACTGCAAATAGAAGACTCCAAATAGAAGGCTAGATTCTTAAAAGAAAAAAGAAAAAGAAAAAGTGGTACAGCTACACAATGGAGTATTACTCAGCCATTAAAAAGAATTAAATCATGGAATTTGCAGGTAAATGGATGGTACTAGGAAAAAAATATCATCCTGAGCGAGGATAAACCCAGGAAGTAAAATATGACGTATGTTGACTTATGTGTACATATTAGCTGTTAAGTCGATGATAACCAATTTGAAATGTGTAGAACCACAGAGGTCAGGTACAGAGCAGCGGTTCTCAACCTTCCTAAGGCTGTGACCCTTTAATATAATTCCTCATTTTGTGGTGACCTCCAACCACAAAATTATTTTCATTGCTACTTTGTAACCTTAATTTTGCTACTGTTATGAATCATAATGTAAACAAACATATGTTTTCCAATGGTCTTAGGTGACCCCTGTGAAAGGGTCATTTGTACCCCAGTGGGGTCGTAACACACAGGTTGAGAACCGCTGGTCTAGAGTGAGGGACTGAAGGGGAGAGATTAGAAAATGCAAATAGAATTGATAGCCATGGATGGATAGGAGGGCCTGGAACTTGAGGAAAAAGTAGGGAGGAGGGAGAAGGGGAGAGGAGAGTGAGGAAGGGAATCCAGGGAGAGGCAACTAAACCTGAGGGCTCTTTGATGCGAAGTATGGAAACCTAATACAGTAGAAGATTCCTAAATTATATACATATATGAAGGTGATCTAAATAAAATTGCCAAATAATGGGGGACAGAGCCTCAACTGGCCATCTCTCCCAGATGTCCCTGCCTCTGGCCATGTTCTCCCTTTTATCTACAATGAGCTTTCTCTTTCACCATAGCCAGGAGCAGTCATGTCCTTTCCCTTTTTTTTGTTTTATTTTTCATTCAGTAACCAACCAAAATGTGATTTTACTTAAGGTCCACTCCATGCTCCACAAGATAGAACCCATACCTGACACTTTAGGAACCTAGGATTAAAAAAAAAAGTAGCAATAAAATGACTCCTAATAACACTATTCTGCCCTACTCATAGATAATCATCAGGGAAGCATCGTCTTGAATCCTGAAGCAGATAGGAACAAATACAGAGACAGTTATTACGTGAGAAGCTTTGGACTATTCATCCCTAAATGGAGATACCCATCAAATCCCTCCCCTCAGGACCCAGGGAACCTCATGAAAGAGTGTAAAAGCCAGAGGGGTTGGATTATCCAAGAAAACAAGACTCTCTAACTCTACATGATCAAAGCTCATATGAACTCACAGAGGCTGAAGCAACACGCACAGGGCCGGCACAGGTCTGCGCCAGGTCCTCTGTGTACATACTATGCCTGCCAGCTCGGTGTCCTGATGAGATTCTCAAAGGCTGACGAGCAGATCTCTGTTTCTTATGCCTGCCTTCTCTTGGACTCTTTTTGTCTTTTGTTTTGTTTGCTGTTGTTGCTGCTGTTCAATTCCAATGTGTTAGTTTTGTTTTATCTTATAGATTTGTATTATCGCTTAAGAGCCTGTTTGTTTTTATGAGAGACAGAGAGGGGTGGATCTGGATGGGAGGGCAAGAACTGGAAAGGGGAGGAACTTGGAGGAGTAGAGGGAGGGGAAACTATAATCAGGATATATTATGTGAGAAAAAAATCTATTTTTTCTTTCTTTTTTTTAAAAAAATTCTCCACATATGTTACATCCTGACCGTAGTTTCCCCCTTTTCCCCTACCTCTGCTCCTCCCATTCCCCGCCTAGCCTGTTCCTCCTCTCCCCTTCTCCTCCATCATTCTAAAATTTAAAAAACAAACAAACAAACAAACAAAAAAAAAACACCAGCAGGCCTCCCAGGCATAGCAACCGAACATGGCATAAAAATATAAAAATTACAGTAAGGCTAGGCACAAACCCTCATACGAAGGTTGGAGAAAAAGGGTCCCTAGTGCAGGCAAAAGCATCACAGACCCCCCCCCACACACACACACACTGTTAAGAGTCTCATTATTGAGCCTGTTGACTGTTGCCAATTCTCACAGACACTGGGGGAGTCTCTTGACCTTCACCTAAGATTCTGGATTTTCCCTCCTGTACCTCTCAGCAATTTGTATGTAATTCTGACTTAATTACATATGGTGCACAGTCCCAAGAAGTGCTAGGCTATATAGTCTGTGGAACATTAGCTGGAAAGACTAGAAACTCTGTCTGACCGTGGGGAAGCCAGCATTCATGCTAGGTGAAGGCTTTCTGGTGTGTCTACTTTGGAGTTCTTCATACTCCTGAAAGAAACTCCTCATAATCTTTAAGCAATCCCCCATAAACTCATTGATTCTCCAGAGTGAATTTTGGTGAAATCATACTGTGCTTCATTGCTGGAGCCTTATAAAGAGTAGATAGGTGTTGTTTACATTCCCTTAGAAGAGGAATTCTCTCAACATTCATATACAGATAGATACTGATTATGTTTATCTCGATTATTATTGATTTCCAAGTATAGTTGTACTCATCATGAGACCTGCGAGCCATAACTAAAATCATTATACAATTTGAGTTAGATACCCAAGGTTCTAAAAGTAACATTAAATTCAGAAAACAATGGAGAAATGACCATATAATGTAAAAAGAAAATACTATAAACTCATGAGTGTTAAAACTATTTAATCTATCTTTTACATGAAGATGACAGATATGCTAAAATATGAAGGACTTTGAAACAGGACATTCAAGGACCCCTGAACATAAAGAACTTTCAACTTATAAAAATTAGCTAACCAAAAGTGTGTTTAAAATTTAAACTTCAATAAATAAAAAGAGAAGAAACTCAGTTGCAATAACCAGAAAATTAATTTCAAAATGCAACCAAAACACTAAAAAAAAAAAAAAGAAAGAAAGTAGCCAAACACCCCTGGCTTTAATGAAGTCAAAATTATTCACTCCCCTCCCAAACAGAACAGAAGAATACTGTTGAACAAACCTGGAGTTTATTAGAGACCCAGAAGCGTTCCATCAGAAGCTAAGATAACGCTTGAAGAGCATCTTTGACTAGCAGGGGCCCCCAAAGCCCTAAGTACCAAACATGCTTAGAACAGATCAGACTGAATCAGGTAATTTGTTTGCTACCGCACACTTAACACCCATTAAAGAAACACAGGGCTGGGGAGGCGGCTTAGAGGATAAGAACACCTGCGGCTCAATCCTGAGGGCCTTCTGAATGCCCAGAGCTCACGTGAAAAGCCGGGTGTGTGAGCGCGAGTGTCTGACCCCAGCGAGTGTCTAACCCCAGCGCATCTACAGGTGGGTGGGAGGCAGGCACAGGAGGCTCCCCAGAAACACAAGGCCCGCCCGGCACGGCTTACCTGATAGAACAAATACAAAATAGAACAATAACAAAAAAAAACTTGTCTCAAAACAGGGGGTGGGGGGGAGTAGAAAACCGGCAAAGAAATTGTCTTCTGACGTCCACACGTGTGCACATATGCACCTGCATTCACACACAGGTGTGCAGGCACAAAGGTTCACGAAGGATCCCAGCACTTAAAAGTATGAGATGTTCACAATGTCTCACATGGAAACAAAAGAATTTCTCTATGTGTAAAGATTAAAAAATAACGTCGTAGAAAAAAGATGCAGAAGCGGTACAATTGAGGAAATTAATAAAAAAGGGTAAGTCATTTTTGTTAATATGCACAATGTTCGTAAGAACTGAAAGAAAAACATAAAACAAAAAGGTACAAATGGGATATTTTAAAATCATAATCTGTGATTAATATAAAAATAAATTACTTAAAAAATAAAATAAATAAATAAAACCAAATGGCGCTCTTATGGAAGAAAAATAAAACAACCGAAGTAAAAATGAGACCAGATATATTTAACACAGTTAGACACACTTTGACTACTTAGAGAATATATTATGGCTTAAGATGAGCTAGATTAGTTCATATGAATTCATCTAACTCATCTGCTCTTACCCTCTAATTCATCCTTAAGTTAGAAAAGATGAAATCAATGAGATATAAAATTAAAATGCAATAGAGAAAAACAAAATACATAAAAGGTGATTGTTTCTTTAAAATAACCAATGGTATTGATTAACCTCTAAGTAGAATGATAAATGAAAAACATTAGACAAATACCAATAGCAAAACTAAAATAAAGGCACTACAGCGTCCTCAGACATTTAACAAATAGAGCATATCATAAACTGATAAAAGATGAAATAAAAGTATAAATATTCCTTATAAGCAAGAATATGAATTTTAACTCAAATGTCCAAGTTTACTAAAAACTTAAATCCAAGACTTTCATTAATTCATGTTTTTCTATTAAAACTAACAAAATACAGATAATATATAATTAACAAAGCAATACTGCATTTTTTTTTAGAGAATTCATGTTGCCTAAAAAGGAAATATGACCAAAAAATTAAAAGTCTGGCTTTCCTTCATATTTATGACCTCATCATTGAGTAAATATCTGCAATTTAATGATCCTTTCTTTATCTCCGTTTGGTGAATTCACCAGGTAAAAGATTTGGATCTCAACTTCCACATACATTTGTCCTTTTCTTAGTTTTACTAGGGTTTACCAGTTTCCCTTTGTTTTTGTAAGAGTCTATAAGTTCACTGGCTTTTTCATTTGTTCAGTTTCTATTGCAGTGATCTCTGCTGTTACTTCCACCATTTCCTTTCCTCCTTTTACTTTGCTTTTTGTAAATTTTATGGCACGGCAGAGTTAATTGGTTGTCTAATTTGCTCTCTTTTTTGTACTTTAAGATTAAAATTTAGAGCCAGGCATGGTAGCACACTCAGGAAGGCAGAAGAAGGTAGATCTCCGTGAGTTCGAGATCATCCTAGTCTACAAAGTGATTTTAGGACAGCCCAGGCTACACAGAGAAACCCTGTCTGAACCTGTTTTCTAATATATGCATTTACGCCTACAAATCCGCCCTCCCCCCCAGCAGCACAGTTCTTTAGTTGCACAAAATGTCAGTGCAAACTCAAAATTAATTAATTAATTAAATTCAAAATGTCTCGTAATTCCCCCTTGACTCATGAGTTATTCATATGTTCAAATCCTAACTTCCAGTATCTCAACAATTTTCCAAGAATCTTTCTCTTATAAGTTTGTAATTTAATTCCACCGTGGTCATAGGATGCATTTATATCTCTTCTATTGTTTTAAACCTACTGAGATACAGCAGACTACAGTGCACCATGCCATTTCAGTCACTGTAGATTCATCAAGAATCGTTTTATAGCTTAACATGTAGTCTCCCTTGTCTAATGTTATGAGTACATTTGTAATGACTACTCTACTGTTTCCAAGGAAGTGTTCAGGTGCTTGTCACCCAAGTTTTCTTTTGTTCTATTACTTATTCTAGTGAACATGTTTCATTAATCCAACTAGATACTAAATTGTTTGGACACAAACATTTTAAGCTCTATGAACATAATTATTTAATAATTGGAAATGTTAAGTGTTTCCCTTTTGGTTAAGTTAATGTCAATTATTCAAAATAATGAGTTCCATTGTGACAATATTAAGTTTTTAAAGATTTGTTTTCTCTTTAATTATGTGTATGGGGTTGTCACTGAGTGCAGGTGATCTGCAGACGCCAGAGGCCTTATTGAATCTGCCTGGAGGGTCTTCAGGAGCTGGAGTTATGGGTGGTTGTGAGCCACCCAATGTGGGTGCTGGAAACCAAACTCAGGTCCTCTGCAAGAGCAGTATATGCTCATAACCATCTTTCCAGCCTCAAAATCTCTTTAAATCAGTGGCTTCTATCAGAAATCATGCAGCCACTAAGGGTATCAATAACAACAACAACCAAAACCTCTTTGGGAATCTCCATCATCACTATTCGTGCATTCAAAACAATGAAAAGGATCATTTTCTGAGTAACTTGAAAGAATTTCAATTATTATTTAAAAGAGCAATATCCAAATACGTGTGTTAGGAGCCCCTTTTCAAAATCAATTAATAAATTTGACTCACAAAGATTTATACCTAATGTGACTTTTTATAACTGGAGAAATTTCTGGAAGAACACATTGTCAGCAACGAATCAAGTGAGACAATTTTTAATTAAAAGAGAAGCAAAGCGTTAAAGAATCCCCCTAACTTTAAAGTAATCTCACACACATGAGTGATGCTACACACAGTTCAGCACAAGCATGTAGAAAGATGTCCGGACAGTCACCCAAATGTGGACAGCAGGATCTTGGAACTTGTAATTTTGCTTTCTTGTACTTTTTTGTTTGAATTTTCTCTATTATGTAAATACTATTTTAAAGTTAAAAGTGAGATTTAAAAATCATTTTCATTAAAACAGCAGAGAAGTTTGCTATATTACATCCTGGCTGTTGTGATGAATAAAGATGGTCTTACCTGCCCTCCCGCCCTAAGGAAGTACTGACCGTAAGGGGGAAATGTGATCTCTTCCAATAGTTTCCTCAGGGCTTGGATCCAGCAGACCCATTGAGCCCTCAGTACTACATTCTTCTCACTCTGTCTTCAGTTAAGTTCTTTTTTTTCTTAATGTGTGTGTGTGTGTGCCACGTGTGTGCCAGTGCCTTCGGAGTCCAGAAAAGGAAATTGGATCCTCTGAAACTGGAACTACAGGCAGTAAAAAGCCACCTGATGTAGGAGCTGGGAACTAAGCAACAGTCATCTGCAAAAGCTCTTAACTCCTGGGCCTTCTCTCCACCTCCACAATCTAATGTTCTAATCAACTACCCAGATGGGCAGCACAATGGAGCTGGCCCTGGTAGGAGGGTGAGGAAGGTGCAGGTGAGGCAGCCCAAGGGTGAGAGTCTGGGAAAGCTGGCCCAACCCCTCACAGGCTGCAGCACTGGAGTGTGGGCCACCACGCCTTGACTGGGCTGCACAGCGGAGCTGGCTCTGAAGGCATGGGGCAAATAAGCTGCCCCTGAGGAGGGAGAGCAGGAGGGCTGACCCTGCCTCTTGCCAATAGTAAACTGTGTGGCCTAGCTGGAGCAGTGTTTGCCCTGGGAGTGTGGGTAAGAGAGAGCAGACACACCGACCACCTCAGCTACCACCCAGGCCTGGATGTCAGGCTCTGAACTGGCCTACCCCAAAAATGTATATTATCTGCAAGTGGTTGGGATGCATGAAAAAGCCAAACCTGCTGACCCAAAGCTGCAGGATCTCCATGACAGAGGGAAACAACAGGATGACCAGAAGTGCCAGTGAGGATCCAATATGATGATGTCACAGCAGCCAGGGGTATCAAACCTGACCAATGATTCACTGTGATGAACATCTGAAAGTGAAGATGTGCGGACAGAGGGACAAGCTGGGGGACACACTGTGACACACTACAGACTCCACAATGAGATGTCTTCGATGCTTTGGGTTTTGTTTTGTTTTGTGTGTGTGTGTGTGTGTGTGTGTAGTTATATATAAAAATATATATTTATACACACACATATAAAACAACAAAGTATATGTGGAAGGATTTGGTGGGAGGAAAGGGATAGAAAAATTTTGTAATTATTACAAAAAATTAAAAATATTATATTTTTTAAACTCATGGAAATTACGATTTACCAAAAAGATAAAGATTACAGCCATATTTAAATAACCCAATCTAGTCATCTATAACATTTGATGGTGCCAAGGAACAAATGGCTGTACCAGAAATATGTCATAAAGTTTCCCCCAATATGAAGATATTTGAGAAGAAAACAAAAACAGGTGAACTTCTGGCCTCCTTGTTCAATTTTTAAATTTATTTTCTATAAATTATAGCTTATTAATGAGTAATAAGTATGAGAAATGCCTGTTAATCTCTTTTATGTGGGCCTCTCAACATTTTTCTTCAGTAGAAGAAAATTAAATGCTGTATTCTTAAGTCTTATCAGGACATAGAAGTCCCCTGTCTTATGACAGAGATATTGGATTATGCTTGCTTTAATGCTTAGGCTTTTGATTCACAAGATTTTTCTAGAAAAAGGGATCAAGGAAAGTAGGAAAAAAAGACTTCAGTAGAGGCAGCAAATGCTAGCTATGACCAGAACTGTTGAATGATCCATCTTGACTGCCCTGGGTCTGTGGAAGAAGGTCTGTCACTGCTATGCTCAATAAATCTCTATTGACTGCATGAATAAATTTCTCTCATTGAAAATGAAGATTGATGAAATGTCATTTACCGTGATATATTTGGTTTTGAGACATATGATATATACCGCTAATGAAAAGAAAACGTAAGTCCAAAACCTTGACTCTTTCAGTCAAGAAAAAAGGGGGGGGGGCAAGAAGCTGCACTATCTAATTACAACTGGCTACCTAACAAAGCTGTAACCAGTGTCTAATTTCAATAAGCAAGAAACTAGTGGCTTTGGCATCAGCCACATAGGTACAGACCATTTTTGTCAGCTGTTCAAGAACTTTTCAAAATATATGTCAGAGTTTCTTGAAGAAAATTATTTGAGGAGTCAGTTTCCTGTGACTTTGGCTTATGAAAAAAATCACTCCCAGACTGAGGCAGGATTGTTTAAATACACACTGAAGCAGACTGATATCTCCTAAGGACAAAGTCACAAAACTGTACTTTGGTGTGTGTGTCGTGGGAGTGGTGGGGGGTGTTGCTGGGATCAAAGTCAAGAAAGCACCCTCCGACTAAGCTAATTCTCAGCCCAGAAACTACTTCATAAAGTCTGGTTAGCGTTAAATGCATCCAGACTTTTCCGGGATTTCAGAGACTTTCACTGGACCACACCGCTTTCAAAGCCAGCCAAGTGAGACACACTACTTCATACAGGATAAAGAAAGGGCTTGCTTCTCGGTTGTTTTCGTCTCCTATGAGGCTATCTTCACTCATTTCCCCACCTCTGGGGCAGTGTGTCTTTGCTGTCCTTCGTCTGATGAGGGTACCTTCACTGAGTTTAGGCCGAGTGCCCACATGAGTAACACTGGGCATATACTAGAAGGTATGAATAGAACATGTCCTTCTTCTGGGAAAGAGGTAGTACTTACTGTTCCAATGGGGCATTAGGCAGAACTCAAGTCACAAAATTGGTTTTGTTCCTATCTTTCAATGGTTCTTTACCTCCCTCTGCCATTAAGGACTTTCCAGCTTCCCCTCAGGTCTTGGGCCATTGTTTCAATCATCTTCAGACATCCTCAGCATTCCTACAGATACAGCCATATCTGCGAATATCCACCATGTTCCTTGAGTTCAGATTACTTCCACTCACTAACTTGTGTTGCTGCATGCTTTACAATGGCTTGTCAACAACTGACGATGGAGGCTTAGAGGCTAGATGTCTATTCAGCAGTGCCAAAGGAGGATTCCTCCACAGCTTGTCATGCAGTCTCACAGTCCAAAAACAAGGCTTTGGTCATGAATTGTTAAACTGCCGGATCAAAGCCAAAGGTAATGTGCAGATGGCTCCCATGAGAGTGGAACTAGGGTTGAAATTGAGGTAAAGAAGAAGGCACCGAAAATAGGAACAGAATCAGCAACAGTAACCCTAGGACCATTCTTGCCTGAGTTTTTCATCAGGAGTTTACTGTTCCAGAGAGAATCCTTGATCAGTCTTTTTTTTTTTAATTTCAAAGGATTGATTTCTATTCAATAAATATCCTCAGCTCTCTTAAATTAAAAAGTGTCCCTTCTTTGGCATGCTTCCCCTGCCTGCATTAGCAGAGAAAAGCTCAGAACTCCCCCAATGCTGCCTCTGTCTGGCTGTCAGAGCTGATGAGGTGCCATTCCACCGCAGTGCCCCTTGGGGGACAATGTGGAGAGGGTCTCAATAATAGCTAACCATCTTCCAGAAAGCACAGTGTCCCTGTAGCCATTTATCACATTCTCTCAATTCTCAGCAAACAAAGATAGCTCCCTGCATTTTCTTCCTCACGTTTGTTCTTTGACTGACAGAAAGGGATCAATAATGTTTGTCTGTGGCTTTTCTTGTGAGAGCTGTTTGGGGGGAGAGGGAAGTGGAGGATTGGCCATTCACAGCAGGTGGAACAGGTGCCTGAGGAAACCTGAAGCCTGTCCAGGGTTGACCATATCTGCAGGCAGAATGTGATGTTTACAAGAGAGAAGGCTGTTCCTCAGCCTTTGGAAACAGGCTCTCTAGGGCTCATCCTGAGAGGCAACCTGAGATAGCCATGTCTCCCTATCACTTCTTCAGCTAGAGATTGGACCTGTTTGCTCAGTGCACTGTGTTGTTTCAGCCGAATAGAATAAAGGAAGGACCTCAGGCTGGACAAACTAAATGATTATAAAATGAGATAATTACAAGAATACATGTTATTGTCTGAGCAACATGAGGTAAAAGACTAAGAGCTCAGCCCTCTCCTGGACATTCATCACAATGAGGCATGCTGGGAAAAAAATGGAATTGCCAGAAGAGGATCTGTGTGTTATGGACCTGTAGCTCACCCTTTTGTGAACAGAGAGAAGAGTTTCAACTTCTGATAAATGACATTCCATTACTTAAGAGTCACTCTTTTGGTATAATCTCTGTCCATGGCATGTTGGGAACAATCATGTCTTCAAGCTCCATGATTTCCATTCAACTCCCTTTCTCTCCCCTCCATACTTTCTTTTCCTCCTTTCCTCCTGCCCCCTCTCTTCTCTCACCCACTGTGGCACCAGGAGCCAAACCTGTTGCTTGCACAATTAGGCAAGCACTCTACCAGTGAGCTACACTCAGCATGGCATAGTCAAAGCACTTGGCTATTTGGGTGTCATTGTACCCAGGGTCTTCTTAATCCCCTGGTAGCAGCTGAATGGAAAACAAAATTGTTCCTCTACTTCTTAAAGCTAGGGACCAGTTAGTGACCTAGCTGAGACTTGGAAGGCAAGAGGAGACATGTCTTTGCCTATTCTTCCTTTTCTTTCTACTGATAAGCAGCCAAGTTGAGGCTCTTCAGCAGCATTATGCACCCAGCTTTCCATGGGCAGCAATAGCGCCAGCCTTGTAGTCTCTGAATTATTCAAGGCATCCATGGACTTTCTTGATTTCCATAACTCAGGTAAGTGGGGATGTAACACATATAGATCAGCATATTTATCTGGGAAAGAAGATGACATAACAATGTGGAAGGGAATTCCTAATCAGGAACAGCTCTAAAACTGGAAGAAACAAGGGCAAAGTTCACATTTGGCTAAAAGTTGCTTTCTTGATGATTGCTACTTCCAGACTCACTTACCAGCCCCCTTGCTGACAAGCCCCACAAAATAAGACACAGCAGTCAGCACCTCTGTCTCCCAACCAACCCCCATGTGAATCTAATCAGCATCATAATTCCCTGTCTTCCCTCTCTTTTTTCTCCTGCATCTCCTTCCCCCCACCCTGCCATTAATAAAATGAAAATATGAATGCAAAGGCCACAAACTATTTAGCTGCATATGATACTTTCTAAATACACACACAAAGGCCAACATGGCTGAACATCTTTAATATCTATAGTCGTTCAAATGACTACATATGATCTAGCTTTACTCCACAACTAGTAGGACTACAAAGAAGAAAACACAAAAGTCAAAGGGTTGTGTGCTTGGCCCAAGGCAGGAGTAGAGATAAGCTCCTTGTCCTTATATTGCTTGGCAGTCAGGAGGAATCTATCATCCCTGTCTCACTACAGAAAAGGATAACAGGTTCTACCAGTTGTCTGGCCAGCTTAAAATGAAACTTCTGAGACAGAGAAGAAAGGCTCAAGTCACTCCTAGCTTTGCAAGAAGAAAAAGGAGTCATCCTTTTTGCCACATCCTTATCTAACTGGAGGTTTTCTCTAAATGGTACTCAATAGAGCTGAAAACAAGTCCAGCATTGTTCATTCAACAGCATGTTGAACATATACTTAAGTTTGTGCCTAGGATAATTAGCCCCAATTCTGAAAGATCTTTTAAGATCATCCAGGATCCTTGGTGTCAAAGAGTAATTTAGCACAGTAGACATCAATATAGCATCTGAACACTGATAGTAGATGATACTTTTGTCAAAGACCAATTACAAATGTTCCTGAAACTGAAAACACAATTTCTACCTGTGTCCTGCCTGTTAACCAGAGATATACTACTTGTAAGACTGGGGGTTGGGTCACCAACCCCACTTTCTCATCACCATTACTATGCCTGCTGGAAGAAATTCCAAAGACACCCATTCATTCATCAGGTGACACCCCTTAAATTAGATATGACTGAGAACTGAAGACCAAGAAACCAGCAAATGCGGGATGACTGGCACTGGGTTATTACAGTCACTATTGACATCACAGCTGTTGTCATGTTCTCTCCAAGGTCTCCAGGCTCTTCAGTCACACACAGCTCCATCCTGTTTGCTTGCTCTGTTTGTTGTCCTGAGCGTAAGTAGTTGAAGCTAGTACTATCAAAGATCATGCTGTCCCTGACGTTATAAGAGATACTTACTCAGTTGGCATTTGCTCTATATATCATTCTGACAGGCTCTGTTTCTATCCTCTTGAGTAGATTAGTTGAGCAGGTACCATTTTTACAGTTCTTGACCAGCATTTACAAGTTCCTGTGCAATGCCTCTAGGATCTTTGTTCCCACACCATCCTACCAAGTGTGTGTGTCTGTAGCTGATTTCAATGTATAACAAATAAATATAGAAGTAGACAGGCTGTTGCTAAAGATAACTGTAGTGACAATATTAAGAAATAATAGTTGACAATCAGATGGTAAGAAATAAAATGGAAAAATCATAGACTTGCATAGATACAGACCTCAAAAAGAAAGAGCATGTGGTAGCACAGTGTGTAGTAATATTGGCCTTCTGTTACCTACCTCCTGTGAGAGTGTGCTATATTAATTATATCCAACACAGTAAATAATATTCTTTTTTTAAATTTTTAAACCAAAATTTATTTTTCTATGATTTCTTAAACACAGGCTACTTTTAGGAGGATAGGGAATCAGTAAAGGGGAAAATAGAAAAATGCGACTGTCTAAACTAAATGGGTACTGGAGGTTGTGATGAATTCTATCATTTAAGACTGGAATGTTTATGCAAAGTATAATTACATGGTACAACCTTGTTCAAAATTAGTCTACTCTTCTTTCAGCAAAAAGGTTTCTATGGTATAAATAATATTCTTTTGATGGTGACAATGAAATCATAATATCTGGTTTCTTTTTTTTTATAAGAAGGCAGAGAAGGGCCAGAAATATAGCTCAGCAAATAAAAGTGTTTGTTCCACAGGTCTGTTGACCTGAGTTTGATCCCTGGAGCCCCCCCCACACACAAAAGCTGGATATGGCAGCATCCGTCTGCAGCCCCAGCACTTGGACAAGATAGGAGAGGGACAGGACAATCAGTGGAAATATGCTATCCTGGAGTTCAGGGTCAAAACAGAATCAAAAGCCACTTCTGCAACAAGGTACAAGAACAGACTCCTGAAAGTTGTCCTTTGACCTCTGTATGTGTACATGGCATGCACACACACACACACACACACACACGCACACTTTTAAAAGAAAGTAAAAAAAAAGAGTTCAATTTTAATTTTTCTAACTTTCTGCATAAAGGGGAGCTCTTTCATTATAATGATGATCACAAACACCACTCTCCAGTGCCTGCTCTACCAGGCATTATGCCAGGTGTTTAATACATATGATCATCAATCCTTCTGGGCAGTGAAGCTGCAAGATAGCCAGGCATATATCTGAGAGGGCTGGGAGATGCAACTCTGTCCTGTTATGGCCCTGGCATTTAATTTTATTTTGAGAATTAATGACTTTATAGATTGTCTTCTTTAGAAGATCAGGAGTATGCAATGATTATACTTAACCTACTGCATTAAGCTGGTATTACTTGGTGCCATTGGAAGAATAAGCTTTTGTTACACTAAGATTAGCAGTCCTTCTGAAGTATCTGTCCCATGCCAAGCAATGTGTCCACGGGTTTAACATGAAATATCTCCAGTCATGCTAGGTAGTTGCCGTCATAACCTCACCTTACATGCTGAGAAACCATTGGTCAGGAAAGTTATTGTCTGCCTAATGGCAGTAAGTGAATGGTGAAGGCAAGACTCAAACTCAGTTGCCTGTGGTCACAAAGCCGTACTGCTTGCATCCCCATTCTCAGTTTATACAGAAAATCCCCATATGTACCCTGGCAAAGACCTTCAGAACGCCATCTCTCTGATGAGCTTCCTGGTAGAGTGAGAAGGTTCCTATTTCTATTTCTTGTGCTCTATGGGACAGTATCCTGAGCCAAAAAGAAAAGAGCCATTCTCTGAGTCTGAGGCAAGGGAGGATTTTAATTATATTAGAGGAGGCCTTCCTGAGTAATTCCTTGACGTCAAGCACTGAGTCCATCCACCTCTCAGAATGACCAGTCTGGCCCTTATCCACTATATTCAGCTCCTTCCTGGCAGCTGAAGTCACCCTTAAAATAGCTTCTGGGCCTTGGAAGAAAGTTTGGAAAGAAGAGCAAAGGTGCCTTTGAGGTTGCGAAGAGCAGCCCCCCAACATCAGATAGCTCCACTCTACAAGAAAGCCAGTTAAACATTTCATTTTCTGAGAACGCCAGAACAACCCCATGAACACAATATCCCAATCTTCCTCTCTGCCACTAATTCTCATTCCTGGATCTATCCTGAAACCCACCTGACTTGGTGTTCTTGCTTCTCAGCTCTATTAACAGTTAAGTGGCCCAATCTTGTGCAGATATCAACCACAGCTACTGAAATTTCAAGATGGTGATGACAACATCAGGTCCAGAGGACAGCATTCCAGATCAAAAGAACACATAACAAGTTGGAAGTTGATGAAAGAACAAACACTATACAGTAAACCATTTTTAGACATTGTCTATCTGAAGAATAAGTAAAGAGGTGAAGAGAACAGCATCCGATACAAGCTGTTTTTCACATCCGGTCCCTCCCCAGTGTATGTAACCTTTCCTGTTTGGCCATTTACTAGTTCTAGTTCCACCTTTTCTAGGAGTCTTCTTCCAGTGCTCCATATCATAGCATCTGGTTCTTTAAGCATCTACGGTACACAGTCCTTG
Organism: Pachyuromys duprasi; assembly: GCA_028658305.1. Lineage (NCBI taxonomy): Eukaryota > Metazoa > Chordata > Mammalia > Rodentia > Muridae > Pachyuromys > Pachyuromys duprasi. The sequence goes on from CM053758.1 coordinate 23,166,844, forward strand.
TCAATCAACCCAACCTGTGCCTACTATGGCAGGCACAATAATGGCCTCTCCAAACCATCACATCATGATTCCTGAGCAAAATAGGAAGAAGGGGGCACTTTGAATATGTAATTGAATGGAAGACTTTGTAATGGAAAGGTCATACTGGGTTATTCAGGAGTTGGTCCTAGTTAAAATCACAAGGACTCTGGCTAACAGGAAATGGAAGCAGAAGAGGAGGTGGTCAGAGTAATATGGCATGAAAAGCACTCAGCTCTGGTTTGGATGATGGAAAAAGTAGGTCACAAGTTAGGATTGTGGTTGGCTGCTAGAGGCTGGGAATGGATTCCCCTAGACCTCCAGAAAGAGCACAGTCCCTCAAACATTTCAGTCTAGTGAGACCCCTGTCAGATGGACTTCTACAGAAGTGTAAAAAATTTGTACTGTTTTAGGTTATATAAATTATGGAAATTCTTCATAGCAGCAATAGACAACTACTTTACATATTAACTAAGTGCATTATTCTCTTATTTTTCTTTTTGGTATTTAATTTGTGTGGGCTTATCTCCCTAAGATACCACACATTTTTAGTAAGTCCCCCCTCTTTTTTCCTTAGACCTGAACTCCCTCAGCTGCCAAAAGAATAGACTCTATTGTTCCCAATTCAGAGTCCTTTCCGTTAAGGGACAGGAGTGATCAAAGGAAGCTAGGCAATCTGAAAGTGTTTAGATTTATTTGTTCATGGCATAGCAACAGGACACTAATGAGCTGGCCCAAGATGGGCAAAACTGCATATGCACCCTTGTTGATTTTCTAAGATCTGCCCTCCACTCTGAAGACCGAGGACAACTTTACTTGTTTGCTTCAGTTGCACCTGGCTTTTTTTCCATAGTGAATCAATACAAAGAAGTAACCTCATTGGGGTGTCCCATTGTCATTCAATTCTAGTTAGCAGGTTGTATTTTTCTCTTCACTCTTTTGGTAACAAAATGCACTCTCCCATCATCTGAGCCCTCTCTTATTTATTTCATTCTGTTTCTACTAATAAATCATACAGAGTATTTCCAATCATGCATACTACATAATTACATTTCACAGACCTTCTAAAATGCATTTCATGTTTGTATCTTTTCCTTAATTTATTTCCTTGTGCACATCAATTGATTTATCTCCTAACCAAATTATTCCTTAGGTATTTATTGAAAGACTGACTAAAAGTTAAACTCTTCATTCCTCCACCGAGGAGTCATCTGAGGAGTCATTTTCAGAGCTGATTCTCGGGAGCCATAACAGGTGTGCTTTGGGTTTCTTGATGGATCCAGCAGGAAGCCATACTGCAGAGATACTGCTGATAGGTTACAGAAGGACAAGGCACCAGACAGGACCAGGAGTCAGCTGAAGCTTTTCATGAGGTGGATAACAGCCGCCAGTCCAGCGGGCATACTTTCTGTCTCCCTGTCATGAAACACTATTACATCTTTTGGTGCCAATGAGACAAGAACGAATATATTCCTTTTTCGTTTCCTCTTATGTCTTCTGAAAAGTATTTATTCTTCACGTGAGAGAAGACAACATCTTTTCTGGTTATGTCATCCTCAGAAGGCCATTCCCTTCATCTTTTGTGTTGATTTCTTCAGCTGTCCTTCACAAGGCAATTTCTATTGTCATTATTATTATTTTATGGCTATGAATGTTATGTCTACATGTGTGTCTGTGTACCATACTTATGTGTTATCCATGGGCGGCCAGAAGAAGAGGGCATTGGATCCTCATGGGACTGCAGTTACAGACAATTGTGAGCTGCCATGTGAGTGCTAGGGATTAAACCCAGGAAGAACAGCCAGTGCTCTTAACTACTGAGCCACATCTCCAGCCCCTTCACAAGACAATTTCAACAAGCAGAAGAAGCCCAAGAAAGTATTATTAAGATTCCATGAAGTTCTCAGCCCATTTATACAATGTCAGAATCAGATGGGAATTTGAGGCTTTCATTCCAATACAGTCATAAATTGAATGTGGAAACCGGTCTAGCTCGGTCATCTCCTTTTAGGTGGGAATAGCAATGGGAACCATGTTTCCTAACTCACAGCACCTTCTACTAATTCTGTCCCCAGAAAACACATGACCTCCATGGCCAAACCAATCATTCTTTGAGGTCATCCACAGTTTCAGACAAGGAGAAGCAACATATCATACTACACATGCGAAGTTAAGTGAGCTCTGAAGTATTTAAATTTATCCTGAGAGTATTGTTAATGAATTTAACTTGGCTTTTATTCTTCAGCAACTTATTTATTGTAAGTGGTAGCATCAATATTTACTTTCTTGCTGTAAAACTGTCAATCTCCTAAATGTTGGTCCAGAAACTAAAATGATTTATGCTTGGTCAATGAGCTTCTCACCACAAATCACATTAGCCCTGAGGAGGACAGACATAACTCTATCTCCTTCTGAGTCTCTCCTTAGATCCAAGAGCCCAGACCTCCTGCCTGATATGTCAAACTGATAAGCCATGTCCTCGCATTTTAAGTACTCAAAAGAATCCTAGAAAATAGAATTAATTCCAGATAAACACTCTTGATATTCCTTTGTCTACAGACAATACAAGTTATCTTACTAAGCTGCTGAGACTATGAAAGACCTCCACAAAAGATCATGGTTCACTTCTCTACCTTTTCTCTAAATTTTATGCTTCCATATATTAAAGTGTTTTATTTTTTAAAATATACAAAGTGAGTTTTTATATACACAGATAACATAACATGATTCTCAATTAAGCTAATTAATAAATCCACCCCTCATAACTATTTCTGCATGTGTATGTGTGTTTATGATGGAAGCACTTAAGTCCTAATCTCTTAGCAAATTTCAAGTATAATTATTGTTATTATCTGTAGTCACTATTCTGTAGGACTGGGTCTTTGGAACTTAAACCACTTTACAACTCAAAGGTCCCTAAACCCTTTACTTCCACCTCTTCCCCCAGTATTCAATTCTGTGCTTTGTTACTTGAGTTGGATGTTTTTATAGATTATACATGCAACTGAGGGGATAAAGTATTTGTCTTTTGATGCCTGCTTTATTTCTCTAACCCTTTCTTCCTGTAGAAAATGCAGTATTGCTATAACTGAGAGCTACAGAAAACAAAGTTTCAAATGACAAGTTTTCCTTCTTTTTAAGGATATCATTTATATATTACCTATATAATGTGTGTTATCTATAAATATATGTGTGACATTTATAAAATACACGTGTATGTGATATAATGTATATGATGGAACTGTTTTCTTTCTTTTCCACTCATCCATCAGTGGACACTTTGGCTGCCTCATGGCTATTTCTCCTTCTTTGCAGCCATCTTTTTTTAATGTTTTTTTTAATTTATTTATTTTTATATCAATCACAGGTTAGGTACTTTGCATCCCA
>CM053758.1:23170748-23188280 GCA_028658305.1 Pachyuromys duprasi
ACACTGTCAGAACAAAACGAAAGCCTACAGACTGGGAAGGATCTTCGCCAACCCTACATCTAACAGAGGGCTAATATCCAGTATATATAAAGAACTCAAGAAGTTAAAAAGCAACAAATCAAGTAATCCAATTAAAAATGGGGTACAGAGCTAAACAGAGAACTCTCTGTAGAGGATTGTAGAATGGCAGAAAAACACTTAAGGAAATGTTCAACATCCTTAGCCATCAGGGAGATGCAAATCAAAATGACCCTGAGATTTCACCTTACACCCATCAGAATGGCTATGATCAAAAACTCAAGTGACAACACATGCCGGAGAGGATGTGGAGAAAGAGGAACCCTCCTCCACTGCTGGTGGGAATGTAAACTTGTGCAACCACTCTGGAAATCAATTTGGTGTTTTCTTAGACAATTAAAAATAGTGATTTCTCAAGATCCAGATATACCACTCCTAGGCATATATCCAAAAGATGCTCAAGTACACAACAAGGACATTTGTTTATTTGTAATAGCCAGAACCTGCAAGCAACCCAGATGTCCCTCAGTCGAGGAATGGATACAGAAATTATGGTACTTTTACACAATGCAATACTACTCAGCAATTAAAAACAATCAAATCATGAAATTTGCAGGCAAATGGTGGGACCTGGATATGATCATGCTGAGTGAGGTATTCCAAAAGCAGAAAGAGGCACATGGTATATACTCACTTATATAGACCTATAAGATAGGATAAACATATTGAAATCTATACACCTAAAGAGGATAAACAAGAAAGAGGACACGGGGTAAGATGATAAATCCTCACTTATATAGACAAATGGGATGGACAATGAATGTAGGAGATAACAAGCAACAGGACAGGAGCCTAGCACAGAGGGCCTCTGAAAGACTCTACCTAGCAATGTATCAATGCAGATATTAAGACTCACAACCAAACCTTCTGCAGAGTGCAGGGAATCATATGAAAGAAGGCAGAGTTGGTAAGTCTTGGAGAGGACAAGAGCTCCACAAAGACCAAATATATCAGGGCACAGGGGTCTTTTATGAGACTGTTTCCCCAACTAAGGACCACGTATGGGTATAACCTAGAACCCCTGCTCGTGTATAGCCCATGATAGCTCAGTATCCAACTGGGTACCCTAGTAAGGGGAACAGGGACTATTTCTGACATGAACTCAATGGCTGGCTCTTCGACACCCCCCCACCGAGGGAGGAGCAGCCTTGCTAGACTCGAGAAGAGGACATTCCAGCCAGCCCTGAAGAGACCTGATAAGCTAGAGTTAGATGGAAGGGGAGGAGGTCCTCCCCTTTCAGTGGACTTGGAAAGGGGCAGGGAGGAGATGAGTGAGGGATGGGGGGAGTGGGAGGGAATGAGGGAGAGGACTACAGCTGGGATACAAACTACATAACCTGTGATTAATATACAAATAAATAAATTTAATATATATATATAAAATAAAAAATCAGTTAAAAAAAAGAAAATAAAAAGAAAAATGAGTAAGGGTTAAATGGAAAGAGACAACATAAGGAGTCTCTGGCCCATGGCAACATAACATAGAAAGACCCTGTGTCGGGATGAACATCTGAGTGGCATGCTGAAAGAAGGTCAGTATAATTGGAGTTTGAGGGTGGGAGGAGTATGTGCGGTGGACTGAAGCAATAGTCAGCTGGTACATCACTGCAGTCCTGTAGACTGTTCTAAAGGCATTGTGCACAACTTAGCATACTGTTGGCTCTGATTATTTAGGCAAGACACCACTCCTGTGAACTTCTTAGATCTACAGATGAGCCAAGCTCTCCAGGAAGTCCCTAAAGTACCCCTCTTTATGGAAACCATTAATCTTATCACTGTGCTGGCAAGTCTAAATGAGAAAGATGAGTCCAGACTTACAGAGCTTGGCTCAGGGCCCTGCCTGAGACAAGGGCAAGACATTTGTTAGCTATACCCATCACATCAGAGCAGCAGCTACAGAAATGCCTAGGAAATTTTCGCCAAAAGAAGGTATTTATGGGGATCGAAATAGTTGAAGGGCTTTATTTCCTACCCCTATATACATTTTTGATGAGTAGATGAAAGTCTGGGGTGAATCCAGCTAACATATGTCATAGAAAGCCAAGCTTGGTTGGACTAGCTATGGATTTCATAGGGAAAAGAAAAAGTTATTTTCTTTGCCCACCTGACAATTAATACCCAGTCTTTAAGGAGGTTACGGAGGTTAGTCTTCAGCTGGAGGGTCAGCTCAGGAGTGAATCTCATGCGAACCAAAGGAAGTCATGCAGCAGAGAATGAGCTCTGTGAATTCATGGGTGGTTTGGCAGAGGATGATCTCCATAGACTTGTCTGTTTGAATACTTGACCACCATTTTGTGGAATTGTTTGGAAAGGATTAGTGGGTGTGACCTTGTTGAAGAAGGTATGTCACTGAGGGTGGGCTTTGAAGTTTTAAAAGCCTACATCAAGCCCTCTGTCTCTCTGTCTCGGTCTCTTTTTCTCTGTCTCTGCCTCTGCCTCTGTCTCTCTCCCTGCTGCATATGTATCAGTATATAAATCTCTTGGCTACTGCTCAAGCACCATGACTGTATGTTTTCCACCCAGCACAATCGTGAACTAACTCTATGAAACTACAAGCAAACCTCTAATGAAATGCTTTCCTTTATGAGGGTTGCCTTGGTTCCAGTGTCTCTTCCCAGCAATTGAACAGTAACTAAGAGACTATCTCAGAAAACACCTCAAATTTTCAAATATTCACCAGAAGACAGCTTGGGAGATGTTATGACACTCACACTAAGAACAAATGTATTTGATTTCATTTATGACATGACATTTAATCTCTCATGGGCTTGTGGACCAGGAAGCTGGTAGGAGGATCCTGGAAACAATGACCTCTAGCTTGAACTTGGATTTGAGGGACGGAGCTAGAGTGAGCATAGTTTGGAGGGGTATTGCTTATCTATTGTGTTAAAGCACATTATTTTCAGAATTTAGCAGTTTAGAAGAGCAAATACTATGCTGCAGTTTCTCCTTGTCAGGAATCTTGGAGAGGCTCAGTAAGAGTGTTTCTGTTTTGTGAGATGCAGGCAACTGCTTATCTAAGGCTGGAATCATCTGCAGGCTCAAAGGGGTGGAGAGCTACTTCTAAACTCACATGCTGGCGTTAGAGGGCTGACTCCTTCTGGCAGTTGTCCAGAGACCTTTCTCTACTTTACTTGACGTGGCATATGGCATTCCATACAGAGAATGATCTAGAATTGATACAAATATGGGAAAGTACATGTACAAATAGTTTACAGGGTTGGTATGTAGATGCAGAGATCAACTTCAATTCAGTAATAAGCAGATAATCTGTCTAGTCAAAATGGGTAACATTTAAGCAAAACTGAAAAAAAAGCTAATGAGTTGTCAATAAATACACAGGAGAGTTATCAAGAGTGACAGCTTAGAGTTTGATGATATACTATTACAGAATCATAGGGATAGCTGAAACTAAAACCAAAACCAAACCAAACCCTGAAAACAACACAACTGGATATGTAAAATAGAAAGGTAATACTTTTCTCTTAGGATTGTGAAATAGCATAGCCATCAGGAATCAGTTTAGTTACTATGATCAGTGACCACATAACTCACAAGTATTTACTCAGGAGAAATAGGTTCACCTGTTCCCACCTGAATGTTCATAGAAAATAACTCAAAGTAGCTGAGACCTGGGATCAAATCAAGTGTCTGTCCAACAAGATGTGTCGAACAATGGAATGCTACTTAACCTCTCTCACTGAAATCTTCAAAACTTAATACACAACAAATCCCCCAAATAGTAATATATATATTGTATAGCCATATAAATGAATTTTATGAACTTTAGGCTAATGAAAGAAACCAGAGGCAAGGGTGCATGTGACTTGCTGTCTTTTTTTCTTTCAGTATGTATGTGTATCTCTCTTGTTTATCTGCCTGCCTATTTATTTGTATCAATCATCTCTCTGCTTTCCATACAATTTTTCTAAAAATAGTCCAAAGTGATAGAAATTAGGTCAGTGATTTCTTGGATAGGATATAAGGAATGGACTTCAGAGTGGTATGAAGAACATTCTGTACTAATGGAAATATTCTTTAGCTTTGTTATGATAATTATATGAGTTTATGTACCATGTACATAAATGCTTCATGAAAGTTGACTTTTAAAATAAGAAATATATAAAATATTAGAAATGCAAAAGATAAGTCACAAGAACAAAGTAGCCCTTGGAAACTTTATTGGCTTATTTTAGTTTCTTAGGATTATCGATACAAAAATAGCATGTAAAATAATGAAATTAATCACTGTAACATCATGCATAGCTATATTTAGCTAAACTACTCTAGATGTAAAGTTTCTACCATATTAAAATGCTTTTAAGTTCTTTAAAATATTGATGGCAAATAATCATATTACAAGCATTACATAAGGTCTTAATAAATTTCCTGAATAAAATAATGTAGAGACAACTATATCAAAACACAGTATAAAACACAGAACTGAATGACTGAAGTATAATTGTAAAAATTATTATAACTGCCAGCAATTCAGTGTCCAAGTGGGTTCCATAGTAATAGGAACAGGGACTGTCTCTGACATGAACTGATTGTCCTGCTCTTTGATCACCTCCCCCTGAAGAGGAAGCAGCCTTACCAGGCCACAGAGGAAGACAATGCAGCCAGTCCTGATGGGACCTGATAGACTAGGATCATATGGAAGGGGAGGAGGACCTCCCCTATCAATCAGTGAACTTGGGGAGGAGCATGGGTGGAGAAGGGAGAGGGAGGGTGGGGCTGGGAGAGGAGGAGCGAGGGAGCTACAGGGGGATGCAAAGTGAATAAACTATAATTAATAAAAATAAAAATTTTTAAAAATAAATAAAACTTGGTTAAAATTTATTTTAAATGATAAAATGTTCTACTTAAGAATTTTTTAAAGATTTATTTACATTATGTATATGAGTACTCTGTCTGCATGTACACCTGCTGCCAGAAGAGGGCATCAGATCTCATTATAGATGGTTGTGAGCCGTCGCGTGGTTGCTGGGAATTGAACTCAGGACCTCTGGAAGAGCAGACAGTGCTTTTAACTTCTGAGCCATCTCTCTAGCCCTACTTAAGAATTTTTAACTTAAACTGGAAATCAAAACAAAAATTATAGTCTAAAATAGCAATATCAAATGATCATCCCCCAAAACATACATACAAGCAGCATTACACAGATTGAACAGGTTATATTTAAAATATAAATGTATTTATATGGCCATATATTCATGTACAACAATGAATGTAAAAACAGGCCATTTGAAAGAGAGCACAGATGAGCATATGGGAGGGTTCAGAGGGATGAAGAGAAGTGAGAAAACATAATTATAATCTAAAAATAGAAAAACAATACTGGTGCATTTCAAAACATGGTATATTGTTAAAAAAGAACTCAAAGGGTAAGATAAAACTAAATATTTTGCAATTAATTAATTCAATAAATACTTGTTGGAGGCTTACCATGACTTAATGGAAATAACTATAAATATATATGACTTCCATTTTCAGTAATATGCTAGTAGAAGAACCCAGAAAAGAAGTAATAAATTCATTTATTTTAGAACGTGATAAGTTTTGTGAATATAATTAAATTTTAATATAGTAGCTAGCACATGAACATGGCAAACTATTCTGTATATGCTGAAGGCATCTCTGGAAAGTTGGTGTCTGGGCAGTCTTGAAGGAAGAGCATCTGGAGTCAGTCATGTACACACTGAGCCAGTCATTCAAATGGAGTTCACCTGCTACAGTCAGGTGTGGCAAAACAGATATTTCTAAAAGGTGTCCAAGGAAGTGAAAGTGGATCAGACATTGGCGGGAAGAAAGATGGGGGGAATGGTTTGGGGTCAGATTGTGTGCATCTATAAAGCCACTGTGAGTGAAGCCAGGGAGTGTTAGAAGGCTTTGCATAGAGGATGTCCAAGCTCTGACTTACCACTTAAGAGGTTCACTCGAAAGCAATGTACCTGTACCCTTCTGCTCATGCTGCTGTAACTATACCATATGCAAGTGGCTGAAACAACAGACCTTAGTGTCACATCTGAAGGCTAGACGTCAAAACCATAGTATCAGGGTGGGTATCTGTTGAGGCCTCTCTTCTTGGATCACTGTGCCCTCAACTGGAATCTTCTCTGTGTATAAGGAGAATTCTAGAGAGCACTTCCTTGTCTTAAAAGGATAGTAGCCCCATCAGATTGGAACCTACCTTTGGCACCCCACTTTACCTTAATTAGCTCTACCTTCAAATGTAGTCATTTTGAGGCTTAAGGTATTCACATCTGAAGTCGAGAAAGACACAGTTTAACCTCCCAAACCTTATGATGTTATTTCCTGTTGTCATAATAACACAAGAATAAGCTCAGTGTCTTGTGGACATTCTTTTTCCTGCTTGTGGGTTTGTGGGTATTTGCTGGGGGTGAACTCTAGTGATACTGGCTACACTTGAGTTCACACCAAAGGTTAGAATTAGCTTCGTATTTCATTTTGAATAACATGGCAAAGAATAATTTGGCAAAGCATGGCACTGGGGTGTGTTCATTTCATGACAACAAAGAAAACTCAAGAGCATGAAACTCAACCACATAAACACATTTCAAACTTCTGCTTGTTGGAAGACTACAGTACTCTTTTAGCCAAAACATGTCACACGGCCATGCCTATAGTTGGGGGATAGAGGAGTCAACGTCACCTATCCATGAGACCATGGCAATGATGACAGTGCATGATAATTCTGTAGTGTGATGAAGGGCTGGGAGCACTTACCCATTTAGCCACAACATATCCACTGTATCTCTGACTGTTTACTGACATTAGAAGACTTCTCTTTCCTGTAGTGGTCCATGTAGCATATGAGAAGTAAAGACTGATGCTGCATCCAGAGTAAAAATAGTTGTTCCTCGTGGTGTGATGTTGCCTGGTATGCTGCTAATATCTAATAATTCTTGGGTTTCTGAACTACTAAACCTGATGCTCTTTGAGGGTTCAAGTTAGTTACTCTTTTGCTCTATGGACCCCTATGGACCCCTGAGTCATCTTGGAAGTATCCACAGGATTCTGGGGTGAATTCAGTGTAAGTATGAAGTAACCCTAGATATAAAACTAAAATATTTTTTGTTTTCCTTTTAACTTATTTAACTAATCATAGATATCATACCTAGTGTGCTCCTTGCCACCTTTGTGTTGATCATAATTAATCAAATGGATAAAGAGGTGGGGTTAGATTGTGTCCAAAATGAAATACTGTGCTAGGCAGGAAAAGTGAATTATTAACAAACTCATAGTCACTGAAGATTCCAGTCAGTTGAGGGATTCCTTATGCAAGAGATAACAGAAGGTATCTTGGGCAGTTAAGACCAAAGAAAACCAGACCAGAATAAACATGAGAATCGACCACAAGCATAAAAGAGATTTAGCTGCATCACTCAGTCACCAATTCAATACCTATTTGTTGAGTGCTGCCTTGCTCCAGGCACACTATTCTGCATATTGGATAAGAGCAATTAATAAAATGGACTATTGCTACTGATGTGTACCTTGTTTATGATGAAGGGCACTAGCAATAAGCAAAGTAAGAAAAACTATGGTATGGTAAAAGATTAAGTGGTAAGGAGAAAAGCAAGTAAACAAAGAAAGGTGATAAGGTGTGTTGGGTGCAGTTTCAGAAAAGATGACTGAAGCAACATTTGAGTGAGGATAGGAGGGGACCACTAGGGAAGAGTGTTCTGCACAGAGTGACACAAGCCAATGTAAACTCACAGTGGTAAAGGCTATGATATAGGAGTTGAAAATAGTACTAAAGCCCTCGTGGGGGAGGGTGGGAGATGCAGATAGGCAGATGATGGGACTGGATATGAAAAGAGAAGCTCAATTTGGACTTTTAAGTTATTGTAATGTCTTAAGTGTTTGTTTGTTTGTTTTCTGGAGAGATGGGGAGTCATTGAAGTGTTTTAAAGACAGGAAAATTGGTTGTATTCCACCGTTTACAATGACAGCTGTGGTACTGTGTTGAGTAGACTGGAGGACAGAAGGAACATAATTCTGTGTGTGCCTAAGAAAATAATCAATGAAAGAAGAGGCTGAGCTTTCTAAATAACTGATCACCTGACTGGAACCCAGTGAGAATGGCTTCCTACTCATCTTGGAGTTTCCACTTGGCAGCTTCCCACTGGTGGGTCCCAGTAGACACCAGAGGTATGTGGCAAACGTCCACATGAAACAAAGCATCAGAAATAATGATATCCCAGCTACCTGTGTGTAGCAAGTCAGTCTCCCCTAAGCAGAATGTCAATACCATGTGGACAGGGATTTTTATCTGGTCTGTTTATTGCTTAAAGTTTCTAGTGCCTAGAATAGTGTCAACATATAGTAGTCAGTAAGCCAATGTTTGTTAAATGTGCAAATGTCAGATTTGTTGCAGGACCTTAAGTAAGACTCCTTTATGTGTTTCACATAAACCAAAGTGGTCCTGGATGGCATTGATGAGCATTCTAGATTGGCTAGCCTTTGCTTACCATTTAACTACCATTTCTAAGGGTCTTTGTAGGCCAAGAGGTACAAGAAAGGGACTTTAATGGGGAGACAAGGCAAGGGTGAGTAAGGGTGAACCTGAGAAATGAAGAAGCATAGGTAGCCGCTGGGGCAGGCAACTAGGTCAGTCTTCAGGAATAAATGTGTATTGTTCTAATTGACATCCAGAACATTCTCATAAATGGTGGGGGTTAACCAGAAACTCAGCAATCTAAAACACCAAGAATCACCCAAGACCAATGCCTTTGCTTCAACAAAGTACTCACAGACCTCCAAAGCTCTCTTGGGAAAAACAGTATAAGTAACAACAAACACTCCACTTGAGGATATTGAAAATACATTTTTTAATTTTGATTAAGTTCACAAGTGACAACACTGACATTTCTTTAAACATATGGTTCCATTAAGTCACAACATTACAATGTGTCCCCAGAAGACCAAGAGGCAGTGGCTTCATACCCCCTTGAGGCTTATCAGAGTTGTTAACATCCACAGGATGGTTTCCAGGGGCCAGGTTTGCTACCAGATAAGCTGGGACCATGCTGTTGTGTTTATTGGCTACAGAATCACATACAGCATGATGCACAACTATAATGAGCTTGCTTTCACTTAGTTTTAGTTCCTGTCAAAGGGAGAGGGTTTTCAATACCAAGAAGGATGCAAAGATATGTCTTCCATCAGCCTTTCTTGCGCATGACTTTAATTACACATGAAGAGAATTAGAGTTTATCTTTACTGTAACCTAGGAGGCAATAAAAAGAACAAAGTTTAGAAATTGATTGTCAAGCTCTTTACATTATTTCATTTAATTTTCTATTAATACTAGTAGGTCCTGTTGCTGTTCCCAGTTTATAAAGGAAGAAATTTGAAACTCAGTAAAAGTTAAGTAACTGTTCCGTGGTTATATACCTTGTAGAGAGCAAATACAGTTCTTAAGCCTATGGCTGCTCTTTCACTATAGTATGTACTAAAGGGATGTCATTGGCTTTTAAACCCATATGGCAGAATATTTACAATTATAGTGATGAATGAAAAGGATCTATTTCCAGGTCTTAGAGCATAGCATCACAGGAGAGAGCAAAAAGGCAGGGCAGGCAAACTGGGAGAAGGGAAGGTTAGGGGGAGGAGGTAAAAAAAAAAAAAACAATAACTATAAGATGGAATCTGATTCATGGGCCCAGTGAGGTTCAGAGTATAGCTTATATCCCTGAGATATGTGGACCTCCATTTTCCTACCAGTTGTACAAGGAAGTCACCTTCATTCTGGGGCTATTATCTGCTCAGGCCTGAAGTTCCCTGCGGCGTCGGCCAAAGGCTTCAGAGCCCACATTGGTGGGCACGAAGTTCTCCTTCACCACACCTCCTGATCTGCTCAGCAGGCCGGCCAGCCGATGGGTCACACACGTGGCAGTGTTGCAGGATCTCTTCTGGGCAGTGATGCTGAGATTCAGTGGGGAAGGAGAGAGGGAGGGAAGGAGGAAGGAAGGGAGAGAGGGAGAGAGAGAGAGAGTCATTGAGGCTGGGGAGGTGTCTGCCCCATGGGACTATCATGGGAATATTGCTGCTTTCAGAAGCACCAATTAACTTTATGTGTTTCTCCCAAACATGGTTATCAGAACAAACAATCACAAGCCATTAGGGGAAATGCTGTGATCACTTTCTTTAGACATTCCCAGAGGCATTAGAAAACCCAAATGGGGTTTTGGGCTGACTGGTCATGGGACACAGGACTATAACAGCCAACTGTGGCCATATAAATAAAAATAAGCAAGGATGTATGAGTTTAGGGTGAATTTTGATGCCAACTCTGAGCCCATTCACAAGGACTGTAGAATCCATGTCCCAGTCAGACACAAATGCCCCTCCTTAGTAAAGTGAAAGCACATCTTACCTGAGGAAGAATGGAGTTTGGAGCATCCAGTTCCAGCATTTGCTTACCTGCTTTTTGGCACTGCTCTTGTTACTGCTTGAGCTGAGTCATGAGCACCACTCACCGAGCTATGACTGGTTAAATCTTAGGGCTAAGACTATTTCTAACCACAGGTCCTGAATTCCATGGAGCCTGAGATGTGGGCTACAGCAATGACCAACACGGCTCAAGTCGTTTTAGAAAAATAGTTTTATTTCCCAAACAAAGGACATTTTCAGCAGCAAGACCAAGGAGCCCTGCTAGGAAGCCAGAGGACTGCTCTTGCTCTCTGACATCTTCCTGGATGATTACCCTTTAGCCTGTGCGTCCTCCTTTCTCCTCACTCACTGGGGATTCCAGATACCACCCTTTGCCTCAGAAAAGCAACCAGTAATAGCCTGGAGAGCAACCAGAGAGGAACTACATGCATTAAATTATAGGAAGAAAGCAGGAAAGGAAACGAGAAAGGAGGGGGGGGGGAGCTTAGTTGTCAAAATGGGTGTGGTGGTTTGTCTCCAAGTCCTTGGCCATATCCCTTCTCTTGCCAGGCGCTCCAACCCCGATTGCAGTTTGGGGGAAGGTGTGAAACTTGTTGAGGTCTTGGGTGTACGTGCCCAGCATGCAGGTACTCAGATTCCCACACCGCTTAGATCTGGGGCTGTCCAAGCTGCAGGGAAAAGACATGCCAAGGAGTACCATGCAGGAGGGGCTGACCCTGTGGGCAGTCAGCAGGTTAAACCAGTCACAGGCCTGGAAGTTGGAGGTCAGTTCACACATACACTATATATTGGGAAAGCTTGGGGCACGGTGGGTCAGGACAGTGTCGGGAAGGGCAGAGGAAAAGGGTGACTTTTTTTTCTGGCATTCCATGTGCTGTTCTATCTTTCATGCTTGGCAGGGCATTACTCAGGGTGGGTGCAAGTTACATGCTTTTCTTGGGTAGTGCTGGAGCGAGGCCAGGGCTGGTCTGTTTCCAGGCTCGGGGCACACAGGGAGGCAGGGATGGGGTGGGGGGGGTGCTCTCCTTGGCCTTGTGACCACAATCACATCTCTGTAGAGGTCTTCAGACTTTAGTTTACCTTTACCGGTTTCACTCATCCAGTGTCAGGGACTCTCGCCAGTACTACCAGGCTCATTTCTACAGTGATTCCACACCTTCTCTTAAGTGCTTTCAGAAAGAAAGCTTTTAAGTGTGCTTTAGCCACAGTCTCACCAGCGGACTTCTGTCTTCATTGCAGCCTGAGAATAACTGCGCCCGTGTCCAGCTAGACAGCAACCAGATGGCCAGTGTGTCCTCTCCTACCTCCTGGGCTCTGCCTTCCTCCGGATATGCTAGGCAGGATGAGGGGCCTTACCTGGAGCCCTCAGCCTCCTGTTCCTCCTCCTGCTCCAGCTCCCTAGCTTTCATCTGCATGTAGTCCTGCAGCAGTGCAGCCAGAAGATGAGCTTCCTCCTCACTGAGAGTAGCCACGCCTGGGCTGCTTTCCAGGGTTGACCTGTGGAGGGGGAAGGGAACCTAGCACCGGTTCTTGATTCCCTGCCTGCCTCTGCCCCCCCCCCCCCCAAAGGCCTGAGCTGGGATCCCCCTAGTGGTGCACCAGAGCCAGTTTAGGAATTTCACAAGTTAGATGGTGAGTGCAGCCATAATTACAAAGAATGAAAGCATAATTAGTGTTGAATTTGAAATGGGGGCTCATTTTAATAAATACACTTTGTAAGTAGAGGAGAACTAGAGCAACAGATCATTAGTTAGGGTCAGTAATATTTATTGGCAAGTTACCAGATTAGAGTGAAATTCGTGTCTCATGGGGCTAAACTGAATAAACAGATTTGACTAGTGATACCAAATTTGGGGAGAAAAGCAACCAAAGCATTTCCTGAGTTAAAGGACTACTTGAAATTTATAATGTGGGGTACTGTACCTCCTCTCATTGCTTAAAAACTGTATGTTTCCATCTTTATATCAGAGAAAGGTTGTAGTGAATTTACGTGTATACATACATACATACATATATATGTATGCATGTATTCCTCAAGAGAGTTAGCTTTTAAATATTTGGTACTCTACAGCTAACTGACAGGAAGTTGTCCAATCCCTGGACAGTAGAGCTCCTGTCTTTAGACTTACCTGAAAGGCACTGCGTGGAGGCTGCATGCCTGGTACAGGAGCAAGATGCTGACAGCCAGAAGAGGGGAGAACTTCAGAAAGCCCATAGTGCTCCCTGCAAGAGAAGAATGGCGTCGTATTTGCTTGTTTCTTTGGACCAGTTCAAAGTTCTGTGAGCCCACGGACTTCGCCTTCTGTATGCTTCTGCCTGTGTCTCCCTAGCATGTTGGCTTGGTAGTGATAAGCGCATTTCTCATCACGTTTGCTTCCTTATTGACAAAGAAGACTGCAAGGTTCAGTGGGCTTGCAGCCCATATGGTTTGGAAAGAGTCTTAGCCCTACAGATGGAGGATGGTGGGGAGTGTGTGTGTGTGTGTGTGTGCATGCGTGTGTGTGTGTGTGTGTGTGTGTGTGACTACTAAGCTCCCTCACAGGCAAATAAAACAATTAGTCAGTCTCAAGGAGTCAAGGAATCCTAGGGGCTTCCTGTCTCTACATCTATTTTCATAGGGAAGTATAGAGCTGCCTTCCCTTCGTCGGGCTTTTGCACCGGAGGATGTGAGAAAGCAAGCCTCTAGAGAGGGGGGTCTTTGTGCCTGGCAATCCGCGAGAAACCGAAGGCTGCACTGCTCAGCTGCTCCACCCCCTGGCAACTCAGTCGCCTGCAAGAACCAGTCTAAAGTTCCGGGCTCAGGACACTCTGTAATCCTAGGGTCCCAAATCTGGGTTTGCAGTTGCGACTGCTGGCTCGTGTTCGCTACGTGCTGGCGCTTGGCTCAGACTCCGGACCAATTTCTCAGGAAACATGAATCTTGAAAGAACCGTCTGAGCAGAGCTACTCCCGACTGCGCGTGCGATGCCTGGGAGCTGGAGAGACCCTACACGGGCGGATCAGGTGTGCAGAGGGAGAAAGGTGAGACAAGCCCGTGCTCCCGGGAAACAGGAGGCAAGCGCTGTGGACCAGTTCTGTCGGGTTCTACCTGGATCGGGGTCTGGCATGAGCCACAGGCTGTCAGAGACCCGGACTGTCAGGGAAAACAAACTAAGGAGGACTAAAAGCGAGAGCGGGAGAGAGGAAAAGGAGATGGAGAGCGAAGTAGGACAACACACCTGAGCAGGAGTCTCGGGGCTCACCTGGTGAGGGGTGGTTTGGAGCAGAGGCTGCGGGGTCCTGATGGAGCCGGGCGGAGGTTGCGGTGCGGTGACTCCTGAGCTGGGCAGCGGCTCCGGTGCCTCCCAGCGCCAGCAGCTGCTCTTATTCCTGCCGCGGTGAGTCGGGAGGGGTCCCGGAGCGCCAGGCAGCCAATGGGTGCAAGGGCCCCATGCCCCAGACAGATTGCGTCACCTCGGTACTTCCAGAACCCAGAACATCTAGCAAGATGACACCGTTTGAATTTGAATTGAGGTCATTGATGGAAGTGTGTAGGGGCGGGGGGCGGGGGAGTAGGGGATCAATGAGAAACACCCTTAAAATTAGCGGGAATTTGGAGGGCTTTTGACATCTCTTCTTTCCCTCTTGACTTTGAGCATACCCCCGACTCCTATTTCTGGATCATGGAGAGTAGGGCCCACGACCTCAGGCACGCCTGGCTTCTTCTCTGACGCTAATCATACCCCATCATACCTCTACCCTAACCCTCCCCCAGTCTCCCCGGCCCCCGCCCCGCGCCTAAGCTAGGAGTGAGTTTAGTGCGCCTCTGAGGTGGATTCTTGAACTGCGACGTTTACTCTGGCCGCGCAGCACAGGGTGATGCTCTTAGGAAGAGATGTTGTCACTGGACACAAGGATTGTGTTAGACCTGAGCCTGTTGCAGCTGTCTCATTGAGGGTTATGTGACCACAGATAAAAACAAAAGCAAAACATCAACAATCCCCCCCCCCCGCCAACAAAACAAAACCTCCAAGAAACCTCCACACAGCTTTTCAGTGGGTACCAGAGTCCCCTTTGGAAGGGCCTGCTAGGAGACAGAAACCTTGGTGTTTCCTGGGCTGTCAGATCTTTCCTGTTCTCCAGCGTGAATCCTCACTCCTCAGCACTCTTAATGTGCTTATACAGCCCAGCCACATGTGTGAGGAGGGGTTCCATATTCGGCTTGGGTCCAGCTTGGGGTGGGGGATAGTGGGTAGTGAGTAAAGTACAAAGAAGGAACAGATGCCTCCAAAGTCTCCATTTGTAGATCTCTTCCCCTTCCTGCCCGGCTATCCATCACTTTCCATTAGGCTACCTGCCTGACTAAGGATTTGCACAGCTGCCTGTTTGCTTCCTGCTGCTGTTTGCCAAGATGTCCTAGTGGCATTTGATCCGGTCCCCCCTTCTATCCCCGTCCTTAGATCCCTGACTAAAGAGCTAAAGAGCAGGCGGCTTGACAGTGCTGTGGAGATGCTGCCCACGCGAAACCTCACGCTTACTACTCTTCCTAGCACAGAGACTCCCCTCTATTTCCAAACATGTATTCTCGCCAGAAAGCACAGCCACTCAGCAGTCTCTTAGAGGTTCACACTCAAATCATCCCAAGCCTGCCTTCAAGTCTCTCCTGCAGTCTATCCCTCATTGCCGCAGGGCGCGGGGCTTTTCTGTTGGAACAGATCGGCGCATCGGATTAGCTTGGTTTGATCCCTCTCACATCCAATCCACCGGGTTAGAGACTCCCTCTCTCCGAGCAATGAGCTCTAGGCGTATCTACAAGGGCGGAGGTCCTAGCTTGGGCATTTGTTGTACGGGACAAAGAAGCTTCTTGCTTCTGCTGTTGCAGAGATCTGAGCTGAGCGCGCAGCGCGGCGCGGAGCAGCCAGTCCAGGCTTAGCCAGAGCTGCGGGGATCCACAGGGGAGAGGAAATACAAGGATGCAGGCTTCGTATTTCCCCACACAGAGAAAAAATTAGCTTCCAAGAAGCTAATGGAACTCCATGGAACTCGCTGTGTAGGTTCTACCAGATATCTGTCCTCAGAAGTGAAAGGATGGAACGCTTAACTTCCAAGATGCCATCCATTAATGACTTTCCGTCAATAACTTCTGCAGCGGCTACCTAGAGGGAATAAAAAGGCGAGGGAGGGAATCCTTTGCACAGGACCCGCGCGCAGGGCGGGAACAAGACCCACCCAGGGCTGGGAGAATGGGCTTGGGTGGACGGTGACAGACTGGAAACCAGGGCTACGGGGCTTAGGATTCCCAGGCACAGTGATCCCTGGGACCTGGAGACAGACACCCAGGCCTTCCTGGCTTTCCAGCAGCTTAGTTCCGAGTCCTGGCCTGAATTTTCCGGAGCAATTATAAGACAAGCTGGAGACAAGTTGGCGAGGGCTGAGGTGTCCGTGGCGTGGAGCGCTTGGGTCACTGCCACTCGGGGCTGATGCACAGAATCGGGTGGGCGCGCGCGCGCGCGCGCGCGTGTGCGCCGAATGCACCTGGGGAATTGGTTTCTTCTTTCAACTCCGGAGACCTCTAATATTTGGGGTCCTGAAATTATTTTTTAGCAGATGTATTCTCTAGGAATGAGCATTTCCTAAGAGGAGAACTCACGGTTCGACCACAGCACTGGTTTTCTGACTGTCACTTGCGGGTTTTACGCTCTGCTCTGTCTGTGCAGTGTTTCTTTCAGAGTTGTGAGCCACCCTCATCCCACACCATGAAACCTGTAGCTGTGAGCCACCACATCCAGAGGGCGCTGATGTCGCCTGAAAGAAGTTGAACAACTAAAAGCTTTAGAAGAGTTGGCCTCTAAAAAGAGAAACTCATGCTGTCCCTGGATCACTCTTCGATTTTGTAGGAAGTGCCTGGAAGCACAGCTTAAGGGGTTGGGAAGGCTGTAGTTCCTTTCTTTGACAACCGGGACCTCACCCTGCGCACTGGTAGGCTTTCTGCCAGCGTCAAATGCATGCAAATGAACTCACTTTAGATAGTTCAGTCCTCAGGGCCTCCAAGTCCCTAAGGAACATCAGGGCGGAGTTAAACCGAATCTTGCTGAGTTCCAAACTCTTCTGCCACAGTTTTCCTATTTCTTTGATAAAACGTTTCCAGGACCAAGACCAGGAAGTCTTCCTGGTTCCAAGCGCAAAACTGCATTTAGAAACCTGCATTTAGGGAGGGTTGGTGAGACTCCTCTGGGTGGATCTCTGAGATATTTTTCCTGCTTTCAGTAAAGTTGTGAGAGAAAGTGCTGATCTCAGAATAGTAGCTTGGCCAGATAGCTATTTTATGATTGGTTGCTGTATAACTTTAAAATCTGAAAATCATCTAATTTTGAAACATTTCTAGCTTGGAAAAGGACTGTTTTTACAACATTCCAGGAAATCCGAGCTGTAAGATTTATTCTCATTCATTTCAGTCAGATTCCTGCATGTTATGATTTTGAAGTAAAATTATAGACCAAATCTTGTAGAAAAATCCTATACCGATTTGCATATGATCAAAAGGTTTACACGTAGTATGCAGTAAAAGCTTAACTGAGCTACTCAGTAGGGAGTAAACAGATGCTAATTGGAGAGATTATAACGACAGAGTTCAGAGCCCGCATTAAAGTCAACGCTCCTTTATAGTCTACATGTGATATCAACTCAACGACAAAATCATAGTCACCCCAGTGTGGGAGTCATCACCGCAGACTCACATTCTTTTTGCCCTGGCAAATATTTGGAACTGTCAAATGAACTTGGCTGTCCTGGTTTAAAACGGCAGGAACCAAAGCTTTGGTCGCTGAGCTCACTGAGAACAGAACTGGTTTTGAATGTTTCCTGAGGCACCTTTACCATTAAAGCAGAAGGCAAAATAAGATGGCTGCAAAGGAAAGAAACATATGGTATATACTCACTTATATAGACCTATAGGATAGGAAGGTCAAGCTGAAATCTACACATCTAGGGAGGATATACAGGAAGGAGGACCCAGGTTGGTATGATCAATGCTCATTTGGATGAACAAATGGG
>CM053758.1:23188780-23320079 GCA_028658305.1 Pachyuromys duprasi
ATATATTAAAACTGAAGTAAACTGTTGTATTTGAAATTTTGAAAATTTAAATTTTGGATCATATCTTTTAATTTCTTTTGGAGAGGCACAGATATCTTCCCAGCCTAGGTCTATATCATAGCTTATAAATTCAAAGATCTTGCCAAGTATAACTTTTGCATGTGATTTATAAAACCTGATATATTTCCAAATTCTCTCTACATTAAAGTTATTCAATTTACTCTAATGGTTCTTGTACGAGTTATGTCTATTCATAGCAACTACACCTGTGAGTCATTGGCTTAAAGTACAGTGCTTATTAATTTTCAACATTAATGTCTTAAACTTGAGGAAAAGGGCTTTGGAATTTTTTACACTCTTCTATAATGGCTATATTTCATAGTAGAATATTATTAAGTTAGAAGATTATAAGGATAAATAAAACATTTCTCACACGCATAAAGGGTGATGATTCAAAATGGCGCCATATTGGTCAGCCTCTGACCTCAGAGCTTTCTTCCCTTTTCCTGCCACTATTCATCGTCCTCAAAACACCTGCATTAAAAGCCAAAACTTCTTGATTAACCATACCACAACACTGATATTGGATATTACCAAATTATAGCCATTTGGAAAACTAAACTTTAAAAAGGTAGGTTAGCCAAAATGACCTCTATCCTCTACCTAGGGGCATTCAGTTCTTTTTCTCTGACTGAAGAATAAACCTAACATTTGTTGTACAGTAATGGCTTAAGACCTATTTTTGAGGTACCTTGACTCATGGAGGACCCAACATCAACAAGCACCCCAAGGTAGGAATTCATCTAATAATCCATAGGTGCTTTATTTCTCATTTCAATTTCTCTTAAATTCCCTCTCAGATGTAGTAATGGTATTCTGTTCTGAAGCAGAGTATAAAAATCTTTGAATCTTTCTAAAAAAGGCCATATTTCTATGAGATAATTACAAATACAGTGTTGCTTCCAGAGACTTTGTTATAATAAACATCAGGGTCCTAGTGTTTACTTGGAATGCTTAGTTGACATGAGAGATATGAAAGAACTGTGGTGGTAAGGCTGGCAAGATGGGTCAGTGGGTAAAGGTGCTCACCTCCAAGCCCTGAGACCCACATGGCTGAAGGAAAGAGCTAACTCCCTTTCCCCCCTTTAAGTTAAAAGTTGCTTTACTTACCTTTAAAGGTAATATGCAAGGTGTCAGATATCACAACAGGATTTTCAAATGAAGTATGTTTTAGTAGATTCTCCTTCCCCTCATCTTTCCCAACCCTCCAATTACCTGTGATCCTCCTATAATCACTCTACCCCAGGCTTTTCATTCTTTCATATCCCATGTGTCTCTCCATTTCCTTCCCCCATCACCCATTTTTGCCCTCTCTTAGTATCCTTTCTAATTTTTTGGATTTTACTCATCTTTACACACACACACACACACACAAATAATATGTGGTTCTGACCTTTCTAAAATTTACCTAAATACACAAACACATACACACACACACCTTCCAGCTCCACCATTTCCTGAAATTTTCATTATTTTATTTTTATTTACATCTGACTAAAATTCCATTGTGTATAAGTACCACATTTCATTAACCATTCATCTGTTGACTGTTGGTGTACTTTAAAAAACCTTTGTTTACATTTTTTATGTCTCTTTCTCCCTACTCCACCCCAATCCCTTCCAACACCCCAGCAACAGGTAGGCGAGAGAAAGGGTTAGTGGGAGACGGGCACTTCCTGCTGGTTAGAGTCCTCAGGTTCCTTGGAGCCAGTCTATTCCTTGTTTCAGGAAATCTCCAATTTCTTGTCTCACTGCATCAACAGCAACAGGAGCCAAAGATGGGGAGGATGAGGAGCACCCCAACACCCTCTAAGCTTTGTCATTTATTCGTTCTCTAGTGTCCTCAGATTTAAACTATCTGCAGCTGGCAAAGAGCTCATCTCAGAGCACGCATGAGCAAATAGTTTGCTGCTGTGGACCATCTGCATCAGTTCCACATCCCACACCTGGGATTAAAACGAAAAGATGTTTATATCCACAACAGTTGACATGTAGGCTGATTCTAGTTCCTTGCTAGGATTAAAAGAACAATGATAAATAGATGTCTAAGTATCTCTGTAGTAGACTATGGAGTCCTCTGGGTATGTGACTGGTATGGTATGGCTGAGTATGGCTTGGCCACAAAGTAGTTGTGATTTTAATTGTTCTGTTTGAGAAACTCCTACACTGATTCCCACAATGGCTATACCAGTTTGCACTTCCACTGGTAGTGAATGCGATCTCCTCCTTCATATCCTCTCCAACATCTGTTGTCAGACTTCTTGATAACAGCCATTCTACCTGAGGTGAATGGTGTCTCAAAATAGTTTTTTAATTTTTAGCTCCTTCATAACTATGGATGCTGAACACTAAGAAAATATTTCCTGGCCATTTGCGGGTTGTTGTTTTTTAAACTGTCTATTCATTTTTTAGCCCATTCGTTGACTGGCACCTTTTGCTGTGCCTTCTAATTTTGCAGTCTCAACTGTTGGTGCTGGGGACTGGTTCCTGAGCTACTGAAGCTCTGTTCAGAAAGTCCATGGAAACACTTATATCTTCAAATGCATTTCCCTTTGCTTTTCTTTGTTTCAGCATTTCAGGTTTTAAGTTAATGTCTTTGAGTTTATTTTTATACAGAGTGAAAGATAAAGGATCTAATTTCACCCTTTTGCAGGTGTATATTCACCTTAGTCAGCCCCATTTGCTGAGTAGGCTTCTTTTCCACTGCATGTTTTTGACACCTTTGCCAACAGTTAGGAGACCATAGCTTTGTTAGCTCATATCTGGGCCCTCTGTTCTGTTCCATTGGTCTACCTGTCTGTGTTTATGGAAGTACCAGGCTGCCTTTGTTATTATGGCTCTGCAATCTAATTTAAGATCAGGTATTATGGTACTCTTGGCTGTATTCTTTCCCTTTAGGATTGCTTTGGCTATTTTTGATCTTTTGTAGTTCTGCATGAATTAGCGTATTGTTTGTTGTAGTTCTGTCAAAAAAAAAAGACTGGAATTTTTGTGAGAATTTCATTGAGTCTTTAGATTACTTTTGATAATACAGCCATTTTCAATTATATTAATTCTGCCAATCCAGAAGCACGGAAGGTCTATCATATAGTGTCTTCTTTGATTCCTTGCTTAATGTCTTAAAGTTTTCACTGTAGTAGTCCTTCATTTCTTTGGTTAGGTATATAGGTATATTTTGGGGGAGTCTATTATTAATGAGATATTTTCCAAAATTTTCTTCTCTATGAGTTGTTAGTCTATAGAATGGCTGATTTTTCTTGGTTATATTCCTTTTATGCCTTCATTTTGTCTCATTGTTATAGCTAAGAGTTTGAGAACTGATTGCATAAGAGGTAAGAGCAAGCATCATTGTCTAATTCTTGTTTTTAGAAGAAATAAAACAAGTTTTTCTGTTTAGTATAATGTAGTCTGTGGGTTTTTATTATTTGGGAATATGTTCTATATATTCCTATCTTCAGAACTTTTATCTTGAAGGCATAGTGAGCTTTGTCAAGCACATTATTTGGACATCTATCAAAACACTTTTGTTATTTTCTATCCTTAAGTTATATAGGGGATATTATATTTATTGATGTGTTTTTTGTTTTGTTTTGTTTTGTTTTAGCCAACCTTACATCCTCAGGATGCAGCACACTTGATCATGATGATTTTCATAATGTTTTCTTGAATTCAGTTTGTAAGTATTTTGCTGAGACTGGTTGCATCTATTTTTATCTGGGGTATTGGCTTAAAGGGTTGTTTGTTTATTGTGTTGTGTGATGTGTGTGTGTGTCATCATTTGGTTGTTTATTTGAGATGCTCTAGTTCTGTTATATGAGAGGTGGTAGCTATAAACTATGCTTTTTAAATTTTTATTTTATTTTTTTAATTACAGTTTATTTACTTTGTATCTCAGCTGTGACCCCTTCCCGTCCCCTCCCAATCCTACCCTCCCTCTTCTTCTCCTATGCCCCTCCCCCAGTCCAATGATAGGGAAGGTCCTTCTTCCCTTCCATCTGACCCTAGTCTATCAGGTTTTATCAGGACTGGCTTCTTTGTCTTCCTCTGTGGAATGGTAAGGTTGCTCCCCCTCAGGTGGAGATGACCAACTCAGTCCATGAGTTCATGTCAGAGACCGTCCCTGTTCCTATTATTGCGGAACCCTCTTGGCCACTAATCTGCCATGGGCTACTTCTGTGAAGGGGTTCTAGCTTATCTCCGTGAATGGTCCTTGGTTGGAGTATCAGTCTCAGAAAAGATCCCTGTGCCCAGACTTTTTGGTTCTGTTTCTCTCCTTGTGGAACTCCTGTACCCTCCAGGTCTTTCTATTTTCCCCTTCTTTCATAAGATTCCCTGCACTCTGCCCAAAGTTTGACTATGAGTCTCAGCATATGTTTTGATACTGCTGGGTCGAGTCTTTCAGAGGCCCTCTGTGATAGGCTCGTGTCTTGTTCCCTGTTTTCTCCCTCTTTCGATGTCCATCTCATTTGCCTTTCTGAATGAAGATTGAGCGTCTTACCCAGGGTCCTCCTTCTTGCTTAGCTTCCTTAGGTGTACAGATTTTAGTATGATTATCCTATATTATATGTCTAATATCCACTTATAAGTGAGTAAATACCATGAGTGTCTTCCTGCTTCTGGGATACCTCACTTAGGATGATCTTTTCTAGATCCCACCATTTGCCTGCAAATTTCATGATTTCCTTGTTTTTAATTGCTGAGTAGTATTCCATTGTGTAAATGTACCACAATTTCTGTATAGACTGTGCTTTTTAAATTGGTGCGTTAAGGGCCTTTATACTTAAGGTTATTCTTGAAAATGAATTGCTATTTCCTAAGAATTTATTAGATGCTGCTCTGGTTTGATGGATTACTGCTATTTCAGTTCTTCCTCCGCTCTGAATTTTGGAGATTTGTTGGTTTGTTGTGTTAGATGTGGTTGATCCCCCAACTCTTCTTTCATATATCCCCTTCACGAAGAGTATATTTTAATGAGTTTGTCTTGAGATATCTTTATTTTTCCATAATTTTTTTATAAATTTATTTATTTTTATATCAATCACAGGTTAGGTACTTTGCATCCCAGGCGTAGCCCCCTCCTTCATTCCCTCCCACCCTCCCTCTCCCTCCCTCATTTCCCTCCTCCCCGCCCCCTCCAAGTCCACCAACAGGGGAGGACCTCCTCCCCTTCCATCCAACCCCAGATCATCCTGTCTCCTCAGGGCTGGCTGCAATGTCCTCCCCTGGGATCTAGCCAGTCTGTCACTCTGCGGCATGTATGGAGGAGGGTCAAAGAGTCAGCCATCAATTTAAAAGATAACTTTACTTGGTATAGCATTCTTGGTTTGCAGCAATTTATTTTCAGAGATTGAAATATATTATCCCATATTTTTATGGATCTTAAGGCTATTGAAAGGTCTGAGGTTGTTTTGCTATTTCTACCTTTTATGAGTTGTCATGTTTCTCAGGCCACTTTTGGTGTTGTTTCTTCATTTTGTTTTTTTGACGTCTTGACTATGTGTTTTACAGAGGTTTTTCTCTTGCCTGTGGAGTTCCAAGTGTCTCTTGTTTTGGATGTCTAACTCATTCTCTAGGTTTTAGAAGATTTCTGCTCTAGTTTCATGAAATAGTCTGTCTATTCCTTTTGACTTTATATTGGCTCTTTCTCCTACATTATGAATTTCCAGGTTTGGTCTCTTGAATGTATCCCACAATTCTTAGAAGTATTGTTCATGTTCCTTCATTTTCCTTATGCATGCTTGACTGTATTATTGTCTCCCCTTTATCCTTATCTCTGAACTCATTTCTTCTGCATGTTCTTGTCTGCTGATGATGCTCTCTAATGTGGTTTTTACTTTAATTTTCATTATTTATTCTTGGTTTCCAGTGTTTGAGTTGCATATTTTGAACTTTCTCCTGTAGCTTGCTTCAGGAGAACTTGAAGACTGTCTTATTGAAGTCTTAGGTTTTCTTACTTCGTGTGTCTCTTTGAGTCTTCTAAATACTCATTAACTATTTTAAAATGTCAGACTGAATTCTTTTTTAGATATGTCAGCTATCTGGATTCCATTATAGGAGAGTGAGAGTTTGGGAATGGGTCTTGGTTAGTTAGTTGTGTTACATTGTGTTTCTTTGTAGTGTTATGTACATCTGCGGAAATACTCTGTCTTCCGGTTTTAACTTCCCCATCTTCCAACTGTCGTTGGTTGTTGTGTTTCCTGTGCGTATTCTTATAAGGATGTCCACATGAAGTTCAGCTCTGGAGACTGGTGAAGCTCAGTGTTGACTTCTGGGGAAAGACTCTGAGTTGGTCTAGTCTTGGCTAGACGACAGTAGGACCATGATAGCGTACATGCTAATCATGGGGATACTAGATAGAATCAAACCCTATCGTAACTTAACCCTAACTTAACTCTGTGAATCCACTTGGGGTCTCTACTAGTCCTGCATTGAACTCTGTGAACCAGCTGAGGATTAGAGTAAAAACCATGATCCTATAGTGAACTCTAGGAAAACCCCGCTCCCATGGTTAACTTTTGTACTCCTGCAGCCAGAACCCTATTCCCATGATAACCTCATGGATTGCTCAAGGAACTATCTCTATGAAGAGATTACACACATTCTGGCAAAAAGAGTTGCTTATCCTGGGAGTTTTCCTGCCCTCATGTTCTTTAACCATGTGCTGCCTTCTACCATCTAGCCACAAGTAGACCTTCAACCCCTCCAGAACTGTGAGAAATACATTTTTAAATAAATAACCCGGTCCATTGCATTCTATTAAAGGAACACACATAAATTGACTAGGACATTTCCAAAGCTCTCTGTGTCGACTGAATTCATATCTGGCCTCTGTGTCTCGTGTCTGGGTAATCTCCAGTGGGATGCCCAGATACTATCCCCAAACATCCTCAATTTGACCTTTCTTCGACATATTATGTCTGGTCATGAAGATAATAATCTTGGAAGGGGTAGTTGTACAATCGGGCTCAGGGCAACCAGCATGTGCTCCTCTCCTGGTAAATGAGGACAGCTCTACTACTGCCTTACTATCCTCTCTATTTGCAAGGAGCTCTGGGTATGGAAGTATGCAAAATACAGAACATATGATTTGTAGAAAAATCTATACTTAATGTCAGTTGGTAACAAAGTCATTTCTATTGTCTCATCCAACAAGGGAAAAAGAAAGAAAGAGAAGAAAAAGAGGAAGAAGAGAGAGGGGTTTATGGCTTGAGGAGGGGATGCTCCAATCATCTTTGAGAATCAGAATTTTCTTTGAAATTGTTAAGGCTGAAAATAAGTAAATTGTAGCAGGTAACATGTTTGTATAAGGATGCATAATGGATGGGATTAGAGCTCTTCAGGAGCATGGTCAGCATTTTGGATGGTGAGAAGAGTGGCTTCTAGAAAGGTTTGATTGTGCCCATGCACTCATTCTGCAATAACTTTATTTACCATAAAGTAAGTATTGATAAGCCCTGTGCTTGGTGGCCATTAGGGAAAAGACAGTAGTAGAAGATTTATGTTCCTTGGTTTCCTTAGAGACAAATGGCTTCAGAAAGGAGAGATGTGGATTAACTACATACCCCTTAACACATTGACTATATTTCCCTACAGCTCCTTTAAAAAGAGGTGAAGTATAAAGAACACTGAAAAGTATTTAATCCATTTCCCATGCCATTTGCTGTTATTTAAAAGACCTTTACCTGGGCTTGAAGAGATGACTCAGTGGTCAAAAGCATGTGTTGCTCTTGCAAAGGACCTGGATTTGGTTCCCATCACCCACATGGTAGCTGACAACCATCTGATCTGCAGTTCCAGGGGATCTGATATCCTCCTCTGATCTCCAAAGACACGAGACATGTATGTGGTGCAAATATATGCATGCAGGTAAAACAAAACAAAACAAAAAACAAAACAAAAAAACCCAACTCGTACACATAAAATAAATGTAAGTATTTAAAAGTCATTCCCATAAAAGTTACATCTCTTCTGTTTCCACTCTCTTCTACATGCTGTTTGTATTACAGCTTCATGAATCTGATCTTCAGGCCATAAGAGATAAATAGAACACACTTAGGCATGATGGCAAACACCTCTGATCTCAGCACTTGGGCATCTAAGGTAGGATATGAGACTAATATGAGTTCAAAACCAGCCTAGGCTACATAATGAGACATAGGTGACAGTATCCCATCATTTAGTTAGACATCATTAGTTTCCTCACAGAGGCAGGAAACTAAGACTTAACACAGAAATACACCTAGGTAAAAAAATGGGAAATTAATTGCCCTGGCAACTCAGGTCTTTCCATTGTCACTAGGTCAAATAGGCAACCTTTTCCCCCTTAGCTTGTTTCTTCTCTGTATTTCCCTCCCAGTTTTTCACTATAAAATGGTGAAACTTCTCCCTCCCCTTTCAAAATCTTTACCTGAAGAGTTTCCCAACCCTAATATCTAGGCCACAAGCCAAATAAATTTAATTAGAATTGGTAAAAAGGAAGATATAAGGTATTCTCATTTTGGAAGGCTGTCAAAGGAGTCTCATATGCATCCAAGGCTGGAGGGTCAGTAGGTTACACATCTTGGTAGAGCAGTCCTAAAAGACTAACCAACCTTCCTTGCCCTGTCCCTCCCTCCTAACCTTCCTCACTTGACTCCAGGTACCCCCTACCAGTCAGTTCTAGAGCTGCTAATGAAGCTGCAATTGGGCTGTATTTCTTACCTGCTTCCCATAGTATTTACTGTCCCACCTCTGCTGACAGCCCTAATGGACTCTACAGATTAAACAGTGCTGCAATTTTGAGTTGCCCTTGGATTGGCTTGTCAGATGATGGGAGAAGCTGGCCTGCTCCATGTACAAATTGAATAATTTACTGTAAACAGCCTCCATGCTTTCCAACACCATGTAGTTAGCTAAATGGAGGTGAGTTAAGGCTGCCTCTAATGGGATATGGGCAGAAGTGAGCCTCCAAATGGAGTGGTTGTCGCAGCAGCTGCTGAATTAATCAAGAAACACTTAAGGCCTCAAGTTCTTCTTGTAAACTAACAATTCTCACGAAGGTACTGCCAGAACTTCTTCAGAAACAATTCTGAAGGCTTGGTGAGGTTTCCCATGAAGAATGTCTTCTTCCCTCATCTCTTCTTACATTGTTCTTCTTATTTACATTCTTTCCCCTGTCCCTGCCTCTGACCTAAGCCCTGCTTGTTCCAGTAGGTGGAAAGCTGCTGTTGTTGTTTTTTCCCTCCTTCCTTCAGTGTATTGATAGAGTTCTCAAAGCCTCATCTTTTCTCAGTTTGAGAACATTCTCACTGTTCTAAACTCTCCCTCTTGCCTCAGGTTTCCTCCCCGCTAAGTGAGAGAATCTAGCATTTGGATACCTGGTTTCCCCTTACACTTCCCTAGGCTCTACCTTCCTAGGCTCTAGGGCTCTGAGTGAAGAAAAGAGGACTTGTCCACTAGAGAAAAATTTCAATGTCACCTAACTTTTCTATCTAAGGAATAGGGCATGAGTTATATTTGTTTATCCATTTTTAATTCACTAATTCAATATCCATCCATTAATCATTTCACCATAAATAAGTTAAATTTTGTATTCTTTTTATAAACTGTGCATAGTCCAAAATAGAAGGAAATATTTAACAAGAGAGGACACAGAAGCTCTAGTTCACAGGCTTCATCCATCCTCCCCTAGCTCAAAGTATATATGTGAATTTAGGTACTGAACACCATAGCAGATTGAGAATGTTGGAGAGGTCTTCTAGAAGGAAAAACTATTGGTGACTATTTACCTGATTGAAATTCAAACATGTATTGGATGAATTGGAATGTTCTCACTAAGACTAGAAATAAGGATAAAACTAAAGCAAGGAAAATTGTATGTGAGTAACCAGGAGCAACATAAAAGTCAAGGACTTGGCCACAGGAAGAAATGTCCCTTATAAGGTAACATGACACTGAAAACAGAAAAATCCCAAATGAGCAGAGTATATATGCACTATGGGAAATCAAGAGATTGCACTATGGGAAATTAACATAACTCAGAACTGTTACAGAAACCCCCACCCAGCATATCAAAACAGATGTTGAGACTCACAGCCAATCATTGGGCAAAGTGTAGGAAGTATTGAAGAAAAGTAAAAAAAAAAACAGAAGGAACAGAAGGACCTGAAGGTGCCAGGGGCACTACAAGAAGACAAACAGAGCCAAATAACCAGAGCCCCAGAGGAGCTTGTGGAGACATAAGCATCAACCAAGGCCCATGCATAGACTGGACTAGACCCCTACACAGATGTAGCAGATAGGCAGCGCAGGCTCATATGGGTTCCCTAGTAAGGGAAGCAGGAGCTGTCTCTGACATGGACTCTGTTGTCTGCTTTCAGATCACTCCCTGCTGGCAGGGCTGCCTTGCCAGGACACAGGGGAAGATGCACTCAGGCACTCAGTTTTGATGTGACTTGATGAGCTAGGGCTGGAGCTGGGGGAGGGGGGGATGGCTCTCCTTATCTGAAAAATAGGGGAGGGCATGGGGAAGAGGGAAGGAGGATGGGAGTGAAAGGAGAGGAGGGAAGGGGCTGTGATCAGAATGTAAAGTGAGTAAACAAATTAATTAATTAAAAAAACACCCAATCTTAGAGCTGAAAATCTCCTTCCCACTGTACAAGACATCAGTGTCTTTTCATTGCCCGGGAGTATGATTTACAAAGCAGTAATACACAGGCTCACACATGCACACACACACGCACATATACACACACAGTGGTACAGGAAACCTTCCTAAAACTGCTCCAGAGGGTGAGATGCAAAGCCACAGTAAATGAATTCTTGTTTTTTTCGGACTACTTGAGCCATTTTAATTTATTATTATTATTATTATATTATTATTATTATTTATTACAATTTATTCAATTTGTATCCCAGCTGTGAATGAATTCTAAATTGTGTTTACTAATGGTAATCATGTTTATTACCTATATCATTGTTTAAAAATGTGTAAAAAACATGGGTCTGAAAAAAAAATCATCTCTCTTTCCAAAGTTGCTAAGGTACAATTGCCATATCCAATTTAAACCTACCTCTAATCTCCCACCAATCTCCAATCAGCTTTCTCCACATTCCATTTAGGAGCAGTGTGATTTCACTGAAATTGTTACTATTCCCCCAACTTATAAGAAAAGAAATGATAAGAATTTACTAATATTAAAAGAATGATGAAAATGTAATAAATTTAAATGATCACAGATTGTTTTACAGCATTTCCCACAGAGATCTGGTCACTTGTTTTGACTAATATATGACATGACAAAATTTACACCACAGGAGCCCAAAGCTAAGATGTCTGGCCTTATAGCTTCTATTCTCACACTCACAGAGCACTGTACTTATGGACACAAGCCGGAGAAAACTCACCGGACAGAGCACAGAGAAAAGAACTGAGAGACTCCTACAGCAAGACAAGCCAGCTCCTAGCTAACCTGCTCAGTGACCCTAAAAATAACATGATACAGAAGGGGCTTAGCTACTCCAGATAAATTCTGATCCAAAGACCCATGAGCAAATAAATTGCTGTAGCTTGGTGCTAATGAATTCTGTTTGTTTGTTTTTAACATACATAGCTAAGACCAAAAAAATGTAGACTGAGCCAATGAAAGTAAATCCTTTGCTATTACAACTGGTCCATGCATAGGCCTAACCTAATCGGTGGTTTAGGAATGATCAAGCAGCAGGAACCGTAAGGCCCTGCTAGGGAATACCAGGTCAAAACTGTTCCTCAACCTGAATGGTAAAGCTTAGACCTATTACAATTGCTTGGCTATCATAACAAAAGCAAACTGGAGGAAGAAGCCATTACATAAGAAGGCTACAGACCGCTTCAGAGTCAGACCTCCATCAAAGCCTCTACCAAATTACATAGAGGTTCCCATTATCTGTAGAGTTCCATAATTACCTAAGATATATATCGTCTGGGGTGGTTAGGCCACTTGAATTATGGGCCATGTTATTTATGATTGGAAGAACACAACTGTTGTGTAAAGTGGAAGTTTATGATTTCTTTGGAAACCCAGTTGTGTCATGTGAATATGCTTTTTGTTTTGGTCCCAAGTGTGGGATGTGGGAATGGTTCTCCCTTGTGGAAAACAGCCCCCATGAAAAGGCAAACAATGTTTATGAGCTGAAAACTACCTCGTGCAAGGGGAGTGGTTTTGTGAACTGGAAAACATCCCCATGTGGACTCTGAGAAGGGACAAATAGAAGCCCACAGACAGTGAGAACACTTTTGCATTGCTACACTTTTGCATTGCTACCATTTGCAATGGTTTGGACCCTTTGCTCCAGAGAAGTACTCACGTTGCTTTGGCAAAGTTTTGCCAAAGTTTGGACTTGTGCCATTTGGGTGGAGTGCTGCTGCTGAGTGTTGCTGTTGCTGCTGCTGCTGCTGCTGCTTTACTGATTGACTAGATGTCTGGTATCCTGACAACTGAGTTTGGTAATCCCCAAAGAACCCATCAACCCTTATCAACAGGAAGTGGCTCAAACAGGTGTACAGCCCCTTTCCCTATTAACTTCCTATGTAAGATTGGAAGGGAGGTAGAGATGTTTAAGAACCTTAAATAAAGTAGATGTTTTAAAAAATCTAAGCCTATGGTGGGATCTAGAAAATATCTTCCTGAGTGAGGTATCCCAGGAGCAGAAAGACACACAAGGTGTGTCTAGACATATAATATAGGATAAACATACTAAAATCTGTACACCTAAAGAAGCTAAGCAAGAAGGAGGTCCTTGTGTAAGATGATCACTCCTCACTCAGAAAGACAAACAAGATGGACATTGGAAAAAGAAAACAGGAAACAGGAAAGGAGCCTACCACAGAGGGCCTCTGAAAGATTCTACCCAGCAGGGTATAAAAGCAGATGCTGAAACTCATAACGAAACTTTGGACAGAGTACAGAGAATCTTATGAAAGAAGGGGAAGATAGTAAGACCAGGAGAAGACAGCAGCTCCACAAGGAGAGCAACAGAACAAAAAAATTTGGGCACAGGGGCCTTTTCTGAGACCAATACTCTAACCAGGGACCAAACATGAAGATAACCTAGAATCCCTGCACAGATGTAGCCCATGGCAGCTCAGTATCCAAGTGGGTACCCTAGTAAGGAGAACAGGGACTGCCTCTGACATGAACTCAGTGCCTGGCTCTTTGACACCCCCTAAGGGGGGAGCAGCCTTGCCAGGCCACAGAGGAGGACAATACAGACAGTCCTGATGAGACCTGATAGACTAATGGAAGGAGAGGAGGACTTCCCCTATCTGTGGACTTGAAGAGGGGCAGGGAGGAGATGAGAGAAGGAGGGTGGGGTTGGGAGGGATTGAGGGAGGGGGCTACAGCTGGGATACAAAGTGAATAAGCTGTAATTAATATAAAAAATAAAAATTTAATTAAAAAAATTAAGGCTACAGTCATGCTTTTAAAGTCCTATGTTGTTTTCGTGTTTTCCTTTTTAAGTTTATGCTATGCTGTAATAAATTATGCTGTGCTATAATAAATTTATTATTATTATTATTACTTATATTCATTTTGTATCCTGGCTATGGCCTCCTCCCTCGTCTCCTCCCAATCCCACCCTCCCTCTTCTCCTCCTAGGCCCCTCCCCTAGTCCACTGATAGGGGAGGTCCTCCTTCCCTTCTATCTGACCCTAGCTTATCAGGTCTCATCAGGAGTGGGTACGATGTCTTTCTCTGTGTCCTGACAAGGCTGCACACCCCAGGGGGATGTAATCAGACAGCCAGCCACTGAGTTCATGCCAGAGACAGTCCCTGTTCCCCTTACTAGGGTACCCACTTGGAGACTGAGTCTATGGGCTACATCTGAGCAGGAGCTTTAGGTCCTTTCGTAAGTGGTTATTAGACAGAAAACATAGGATAAACACACTAAAATCTATTCTAGGGGAGCTAAACAACATGTTTTCCTTTTTTATAATTATGACCAACAGTCAATAATTCTTTTTTATTTACTTTATAAATTAAGTTTATACATGTGAGTGCAATGTTCATAGAGCCCAGGAGAGGGCATCAAATCCCTGGAACAGGTAGTTGTGAGCTGCCTCAAGTGAATGCTGGGAACTGAACTCTGCTCCTCAGGCACAGGGTCTCTCCAGCCCCATTTCCATGTTCTTTTTCCTAAGGAACATAAAACAAAAACATTAAAGGAAGTCACTATGTTTGATATAGAGATTGACAGTCCAGAATCTTAAAAGAGTCTTCTTAATTGTGTACGTTCATTTCCTGGGCCCATTGTAACAAACCACAAATTGAATGGCTCAAAGCCGGTAGAAATATACTCTCTCATGCATGGTTCTTTAGGCCCAGAGATGGAAACTAAGGCCATCCTTGCTCTAAAGCCTGCCGAGAATGCTTTTTTCTTCTTCCTGTACTCTGACAGTTTGCCAGCATTTCCAGTATTCTCTGACTTGTAACTGTTTAATCCTCTTCACATGGCATCTATCCTGTGTGTCTCTTCATTGTGTCATTTTGTGTGTTTGTGTCCAAATTTCCACTCTAAATTGGGGCACCAATAATATTGGACTGTGGACTTCAGCTAATTACCTCAAGTAATAATTAAACCTCAACTAATAATAAAACCTCAGCTTAACTTGGTATACTAATCATCTCCCTAATGATCCCAGTTCCAAATGAAAATACATTCTGAGGTACTAGGTTTTAAAACTTCAGCATACCTTTTGTGGAGTGACATTTTACACCTTTATAATATTCCCTACCCCAAAATAGCACCCGACACAGCCATTTATTACTTCACGCCTATATGGAAGAGAAAGGGATACTTTTATTGATCTACTATTTTCTACATCAAAGGTATCACTCTTATCCTAACTCACTCTTATTCCTCATTTCTTCAAAGACTCAGATTTAATGGCATTTTTTGTTCTTCTTTGCAAACATGGAATACTCTCCCACTCTTCTGTACCTCATGATACTTGTTCCTACATCAAATCCATCACCACCAACACTTTATTAAAATATATACCGTGTACTTGCTTACACATAGGTTAGTGGCTGCAACACCAAAACTTTCACCAGCGCTACTGTATTGCCTGGAACCCAGTAAATATGCAGTAAAGGAAGGGTGAAATACTGTTATGTACCCTAACATCCTGTATTAATTGCTAGAAGGCATTATTTATTAAATAGAAAAATGTGTTTTCTCAAGCATCCTTTTAAAGGATAATGATTTGGCAAAAGACTCAAAATCCGGTGCTCCAGATTTATGATATGAAAATGGCCTTGGGATAGAGTGGGAGGAGGAGTGATCTGAACACTGACTGGAAGTCGTTCTTGTCCCTGATTTTCCCTTCATTAGGCTTTTCTTTGATGCTATGAATCCCATTATGAAAACCCTAGTGGTCAGATACACCATTCCCTAAGTGTTTATTACAGTCTTTTGTGGTTTGCAATTACTGTTCATTAGTGATTCTCTACTGTTCATGTAAAGGCTGGAATGAACGTGGAAGAATAACAAAAGCTCAACTAACTAACATTCAGTGGATTAACCTGTAAAGCTGGTTATGTGGTGAGAGAGAGGGGAAGAAACAGTATTCCGTGGTGATACAAGGGTCGGCATGGTGACATATATCTGTACTTACAGCTACTCAGGAGGCTAACATTAAACTTCAGTTTGAGAAATACATGGGCAACAAAGGAAGTAGAACCAAATGTTAGTGAGACTTCATTTTAAAAAATCGTGCCATAAAGGAAACAACTCTGAAGAGTAAGGGCTCCAGAGGGGCTAGAAAGAATGAGCTGTGACTATCATGTGTAATTCTCTTTCTACTTCAATTGGGGTTTCCATGTTCACTGGCTGTTCTGGACTCATAGGTAGATAATTTCTAATCTGAGCTAAAGAAATAATTCCTGTCCCCTCTTTTTAAATTATATTAAAGAATATTAAAGCAATCCAAGCATATTAATTGTACATATTCCTAACAGAGCCTTTTAGCTACCTTGCTTATTCTCCAGCCAACTGAATCTCAGAAGTAATTTACAAGATCACCACAGTACATAGCTCCACATGCACACAACAGGCAAATTCTCATTTATATAGAAAATAGTACCTCTGTGAAATCATTACTGTAAAGATTATCTCTTTCTAGAGCCTTTTCTAGAATGTCCAACATATGTTAAACATCACCCCGAATCACTGTCACCAAGTCTTCACTTCTACTCTTTAATGTTTTTACACATCTGAGCTTTTACCATGTGACTTTTGTCAGGTAGAGTTCATAGCCCTGGTCTAACAGTGAGCTTGGCCATATGACCTTTTTGAATGTAAGTATAAACAGTGTATGTCATTTGGACCAGAGAGTTTTGTTGTTGCAGCTTCTGCTGTTGATGTTTGTCATTCTCTGGCCTAAATCTGGGGTCCTAAGGTATATTATGCAGGTATATTAAAGCTCCACCACTGAGGTTTAAAGTGTTTGAATGGCTTTCCTGGCCTCTGGAAGCTTTTAGTACTCTATGAGAATAGGTACTAGAAAGGAAACATTTGGAACATTTTGAACCCAAGTCAAAGACTAGAGCTCATCCTAGTCAAGCAAACCAGCTGGTCTCAGCCAAAACACAACCTTATCTGCAGACTTATCAAGAGGGAAAATTAAAATTGTTGCAATTCACTGACATTTTTGAGATATTTGTTATGTAGTAATTACTATAACAAAGGCTGACTAATAAGGCCTCAAGAAACACTGTCTCATTGAGTGAGAAAGTCAAACATTGCATAAGTGAACAAACACCTAAACTCAGACTATCACATTTCATTTTATATAGGGAAAAGCTGAGGTCCAGAGATCAAAGACTAATTTTCTAAAGCTTTTACAGTTCATCCACCAACACAATTGCAACCATCTTATATCTTCGAAGTGAATCACCCAAACATCTCATTTTGCCTATGGAAGAGCGAGTTGACACTTGTCCCCAAAATCACTAACGCCTCCCCCTTCAACAATCCTACTCACTGCCAGCTGTATTAAAAGTTATTTTGGCAGTTGTCAGTGAGAAGATGATTTCAGCTGTAAATAACAGAAAATACAATTCAAACAAGAATAAATAATAAAAGGTTGTTTGTTTGTTGTTATTGTTGTTGTTTTGTTTTTTTAAGCCTGGGGACAATTTTATTAGAATTTAAGTGAAAATACCTCGGTCTAGCAAGCTGTAAATCTCAGTAGGGGCTTAGAAAAGAAAAGTAGAGAGGAGGGGAAAAACAGCCGTGCCATTTAAGCTAGAACGGAGATTAGACACATGGTAGGCAAGAAAATGAAAAACAGGCTATCTAAACAATCCTATGCAATAAAAGAACTTCCAGAGATATTGCCATTCCTGATTTCAAGCTGTACTACAGAGCAATAGTAATAAAAGCAGACACACTGATCGATGAAATTGAATTGAAGATGCAGACATTAATCCACAGACCCATAGACACCTGATATTTTTTTATAAAGAAGCCAGAAATGTACAATGAAAATAAAAAAAGAAAATATCTTCAACAAATGGTGCTGTTCTAACTGGATATCAGTATGGAGAAGAATGC
The DNA here is from genome assembly GCA_028658305.1 of Pachyuromys duprasi. NCBI lineage: Eukaryota > Metazoa > Chordata > Mammalia > Rodentia > Muridae > Pachyuromys > Pachyuromys duprasi. The sequence continues at coordinate 23,206,415 of CM053758.1, forward strand.
AAACCGATTCATATCGCTCTGCACAAAACTCAAGTCAAGTGGATCAAAGACCTTAACGTAAAACTGGATACACTGAAGGATAGAAGAAAAAGTAGGGAATAGTCTTGAATGTATTGGCACAGGACACAACTTCCTGAACAGAACACCGACAGCTCAGGCTCTAAGATCAACAATCAACCATGAGACCTCATGAAACTGAGAAGCTTCTGTGGTGCAAAATGGTGGCCCAGAGAATGGGAAAAATTCTTCACCAACAGCACATCTGCCAGAGGGATAATATCCAATACATATAAATAACTCAAGTAACTAGACATCAACACACCAAATAATCTAATTAATGATGGGGCGCAAACAATTCACAGATCCAAAGAAGCTTAGTAACAAAGAGGACCCAAGGAAGGATGTTTGGATCTCACTCAAAAGGAGAAATAGAATAGACAGCAGAAGTGGCTGGAGAGAAGGAACTGCACGGGAGTGCTGAGGGAAATGAAGGTGGGGATCAGACGTGGGGAGAGCAGGGTCGAGAGGACAGAGGGCTTGCAGAGAGAAGCAATGCCAAGAAATGGGGCATCTCTGAGATAAGCTGGAGATCTACCTGGGTAGGCTCTGGGAAGGAAATGGGGTGACTCTGAGACCCCTAGTAGTGGGAGTCACGAAGACTGAAGAGGCCACCCTCTAACCAAGCAGGACTCCTAGTGGAGGGATGTGAACACCAACCCACACTCAAAAACTTCAACCCCAAATGTACCGTGCCTATAAAATATGCAGGGATAAAGATAGAGCAGAGATTGAGGAAATGTCTCAACCAATGTCTGGTCCAACCTGAAACCCACACCAAGAGAGAGAGACCCTAATGCTATTAAGAACATTCTGCTATGCTTGCCTATGTTTTCTGAGAGGCTCCACCCAAGCAATGGATCAAAACAGATGCTGAGATTCACAGCCAAACACTGGGTGGAACACAGAGAGCCTTGTGGTAGAGTTGGGGGAAGAATAGATAGAAGGACTTGGAGGGGACAGAAACTCCACAAGAAGACCAAAAGAACCAATTAACCTGGGCCCAGGCGTGCTTGAGGAGACTGAGGCACCAACCAAGGACCATGCATAGACTAAAGCTAGGGCCCTACACATATGTACCTGAAGGGCAGCTTGATCTTTAAGTGGGTTTCCTAGTAAGGAGAGTAGGGGTTATCTCTGACATAGACTCTGTTGCATGCTTTTTGATCACTTTCCTCTGGCAAGGTATCCCCTTGCCAGGTCACTGTGCTCAGTCCTGATGTGATTTGATATGCTGGGGTGGGTTGGTAGGGAGCCTCCCTTTTTTGGGGGGATAGAAGAGGGAGGATAGGGGGAAGAGGGAGGGAGGATGGTAATAGGAGGATAGGAGAGAAGTAGGCTATGATTGGGATGTAAAGTGAGAAATAAATACAATTTTTAAAAAATAAATAAAAATTGACTACAGATTTAAAGAGAGAATTCTCAACAGAGGAATCTCAAATGGCTGAGAAAAGAAAACACTTAAAGGTTCAACATTCTTAACCACCAGGAAAATGCAAATCAAAACTGCTTTGAGATTTCACCTTACACCCATCAGAATGACTAAGATCAAAAACACAAGTGACCTTCATGCTGGTGAAGATGTGGAGTAAAGGGAGCACTCTTCCTCTGCTGGTGGGAGCACAAACTCATATAGCTACTCTAGAAGTCAATATGGTGGTTTCTCAAAAAAACTGGAAATCAATCTACCTCGAGACCCAGCTACAGCATTCCTGGGCATATATCCAAAGGATGTTGCATCTTACCATAAGGATACTTGTTTAACTATGCGTATAGCAACTCTATTCATAAAGCCAGAAACTGGAAACAACCTAGATGTCTCTCAACCAAATAATGGATAAAGAAAATGTAGACGTTCTTGGGCGACACACTGGCCCAGGACTGCTGGCACTGCACAGTGTGATGAGCTGTGTAAGCTGCGCAAGTCGACTGGGGCACAGGATGCTGCAATGAGGCAGCTGCTATTGCACACCCTGAAATTGCCCTGAGCACAGGATGAAACAAACACATTTTAGGGCATTTGGTCTGCCTCACACCTGTCCAGAGTGACATCAGGGACAGGACAATAAGCTCAGGGAGATCTGTCTCTGCCCCCTCACCAGCTGCAGCACTCAAGAGAGTGAGCCCTGCACCTTGCCTGGGCAACACAGTAGAGCTGGCCCTGATGGTGAAGGCATGGGTGGGCTGCCCTGAGGACATGAGAGGAGGAGAGCTGACCCTGCTCCTTGCTGGCCGCAGCAGTGGGCATACTAGCCGCAGCAGTGGGCATACTAGCCGCAGCAGTGGGCATACTAGCCGGAGCAGTCCTGGAGAGCTCACCCTGGTAGTGCAGGTGTGAAAGAGCTGGTGGGCTGACCAATCCAGCCACCACCCAGACCCAGAACCAGGCCTCTGAGTTGGCCCACCCCAACATCTACCCTATCTATGAACTGCTGGAGCATGAGAAGGGGCCGGTCCTGCAGATCCAAAGCTTCAGGATCTCCATGACACAGGGCAACAGCAGGATAAGCAACAAGAGTCCTGAAGAGGATCCAGTACTAATGGTGCAGCAGAAGCCAGAGGCCTCGAACCAGACCAATGACTCATTGCAATGAACATTTACAAGATGTGTGGACGAAAGAATATACTGTGTGACACACTGTAACACACTACAGCTTCCTCAACAAGATGTTTTCTATGCTTTGTTTTGTTATTTTTGTTTTTTATGTTATTCTGGGGGAAGGTTGAAAGGGCAGAGGGCAAATACAAAGGGACAGGGAGATAAACAGGATTGGGGTGCATGATGTGAAACTCACAAAGAATCAATAAAAGTTTTTTTTTTAATGTGATACATTTACACAATGGAGAATTACTCGCCCATTAAAAAAACAAGACATCTGGGTGCCCTAGTAAGGGGAACAGGGACTGTCTCTGACATGAACTCAGTGGCTGGCTCTTTGATCACCAACCCCTGAGGAGAATACAGCCTACCAGGCCACAGAGGAAGACAATGCAGCCAGTCCTGATGAGACCTGATAGGCTAGGGTCAGAGAGAAGGGAGAAGGACTTCCCCTAACAGTGGACTTGGAGAGGGGCAGGGAGGAGATGAGAGAAAGAGGGAGGGGTGGGGAGAGAATGAGGGAGGGGACTACAGCTGGGATACAAAGTAAATAAACTGTAATTAACATAAACAATAAATAAAATTTAAAAAAAGAAATTAAAGCACTGTTTTGAATAGTAGAGACAGTGCATAGTCCTATCTTGTTCATGATTTTCATGAAATTGCTTCAAATTTTTCCATTTAGGATTATGTTGGCTATGGTTTTGATGCCTATTATGTTTTAGTATGTTCCCTTCAGGACTATTCCAGTGATGCAGGCATGAAAAACATATTGGTAAATATAATAAAACATATAATGTTCATTTTGACAACTATATATACTGTGATCATGTGATTTTTGTCTATAAGTCCATTCATATATTTTATTATATTTACCAACATGTTTTTCATCCCTGCATCACTGGAATAATAAAACTTGATCATGGTAAAAAAAAAAACCAAAATATTGTTTTTGAATAACATTAATTTCTTTTGAGAAAAATTACATCATGAAATTTGCAAGCAAATGGCTAGAACTCAAAAAAAAAATCATCCTGAGTTAGGTAACCCAGACCCAGAAAGACAAGCATGGTATGTACTCATTCATAAGTAGATATTAGCTGCAAAGTAAATAATCCACAGACCCAGAGAGCTAAGCAATAAGAAGGGCTTAAAGAAGAACACAAGAGGGAAATAGAATAGATTTCGCAGGTGGACTGGCAGGATTAGGTGAGGGATTGGGACAGAAGGATCAAGCAGGGGGAGGAAAGAAGAAAACACTGGGAGAAAGGACCAAAATTGGGGGACATTTCAAGGGCAGGTGGAAACATAGTGCAATGGAAGTTCCACGGAATCTACAAGAGTGACCCTAGCAAAGACTCCTAGTAATGAGGACATAGGGCCTGAACTGGCCATCTTCTGTAACCAGGCAAGGCCTCATGGAGGGACTAAGATACTAATGCAACCACAAAACTTTCAACATACAGTTTGTTCTACCTACAGAATGTGGTGGAATAGGAGCCCAGCAGAATCATCATCAAGGAGACTAGACAGACTTCATCCAGCAATTGATGGGAGCAGAAACAGAATCCCACAGCCAAACATGACGAGAACATGGCCCACAGAATCAACGGACCTGGATTCATGGGAACTTGAGAGATCCGGGAACCTATACTGGTCTGACCTAGGTCTTCTACAGGGATGTTATGACTGAGTGACTTGGTGTTCTTGTGGAAATCCTAACAGTGGGAGCGAGGGCTGTCCCTGACTCTTTTGTCTACTTTTGGGGCCCTTTTCCCCTACTGGGTTACCTTTTCCAGACTTGATGGGATGGCAGGAGCCTGATCTTATTTTACTTGTTATTCTGTGTTAGGCTGATGTCTGTGGGAGGTCTGATCTTTCCTGGATTGAGGGTTAGGGAGAGGAAAGGCAGGATGAGGAGAAGGCTATGGGGTAGGGAAGAAGGAGAAACTGATCAGGATGTAATATATAAGAGAAGAAGAAAAAAATGTAAAAATCAATCAATCAATAAGTAAATAGAAAAATAGATAAATAAGCCAGGCAGTGGTGGTGCATACCATTAATCCCAGGACTTGGAGGCAGAGGTAGGTGGATCTCTGAGTTCAAGGACAGTCTGGTCTACAGAGTGAGTTCCAGGAAATCCAGGACTACACAGAAAAACCCTGTCTCAAAATTCCAAAACAAACAAACAAACAAAAATAAATAAATAAATAAATAAATGAAATATACCTAAGTTCTGGCCAGCATCTGAAAGAAACAGAAAAAGGGAAAGTTGCACCATTCTAAATCAGAAGAGTGAACAGACCTAGAACTTCTTGGCTGCTCAGCTTGTATGGACTACAATTAGTACAAGGGATTTACTAGGTTGCAAGGTAGAATAGGAACACCAAAGACTTAACTTATTTTGATATATCCATTTCATGTGTCACTTTTGACAACGAATTTAACTTTGGGCATAGGAAAGCTTCTTGGAGAAAGCTCTGACACACATCCTGAGATCTGAAGGAGAAGCAGAAATTAGTGGAGAGAGGAAACCAAAGCCTGGAAGTTAAATGTACTATGCACTGTATCTTTGGATCAAGCAAAGGACTCATGTATTGTCAGTCTTGTAATTCATTCCCTAATCCATTTATCTTCTGCTTATTTCCATGAAACTCTCCTACCCTTTCAATTGTTTCCCTTTACTCATTTACTCATTTATTTATTTTTCTCTGTACTGATTATTTTTTAGAAAAAAATTAATAGTAAAAGGTATTTTTCTGTGTATCTATCAGATTTAAAACTTTTCATACAATATATTTTGATCATACACTTCTCCCCTCCCCTAATTCCTTCCCACACACCAAAATTTATGCTATTTCTCAAAAAAAAAACCCCACAAAAATAAAAAATAAATGAACAAAAACAAAAATGCAAAACCCACCAAAACAAAACAAAAACATGAAAAAAATAGAAGATATTTAGCAAACTACTCTTGAGCATGCTGACTAGTGTCTGTGATGCTGGAAGGTACTATGCATACAACCAGCAGGAAAAAGTGTTCATCAATATCACCTAGCTATGAACCCCGTGATCCACACTAAAGACTTGTCTGAAAGATATACTGCTATGATAATGGCACATTTTAAAGTTGGATTTAAAGACCATTCCATGAGATGGAATTTATGCCTAACATCACTAAGGTAGACAAGAACTTGGGACTAGGTAGGTCATAGGCCCTAGTAGAAAACTTACTATTATTCTGCAAAAGGGACATAAAGACAAAATTACTCCCAATAACATATTGCTATGCCCATAGACCACAGCATAGCTCTATGTTGCGCGCGCGTTACCGTCTCGCCAGCAAGAACGACGCGGCACACATAGGATCCTTCTGCAGTAAAGCTTTAATGCATCTTGAGAGGGAGAGCATAAGCTTACAACGAGTAGAGACCCTGAGCGGCAGAAACCCAGCCCTTATATAGAAAACTATCCTCCGCTTAGGATGTGTCAGCCTCTGATTGGCTGTAACTCATCAGGCGGGGTGGCGCCATGGGAGAGGCAGAGCACAATGAGTGGAAATTTCCTTTGCACGTGCGCAGCTTTCTTGTTTATCGGTTTGGGACACAGGATCAGTGCCATCTCGTAATGGCGAATGTGAGTGCGGCCCCTCACAGCTCTACCCTCGTCAGAGAAGCTTCTTGCAGTAGAAAGTAGTTAATACAGAGACTCACAACTGGACAACGTGCAGAGAGTGACTGACTTTGCACTAATCCCTAAATGAGATGCCTTTAACAAAGCCCTTTCCTCAAGGCTCAGGAATTTATGCAGAAGAGGAAGTAGCAAGATTATAAGAGCCAGACATGGCAGATAACACCAAGGAAACAGTATCTGCCGTACAAGAGAACTGATACACACATGAATTCACAGACCATGACAGCATGCACAAGACCGGCACAAGTTCCAGCCAGACAAAATTCTAGCGGGAAGAAAGGGAAGTAAGTGGACAAAAAGCCCCGTCTCTAACCAAGAAGCTACTTGTAAATGATCCCTCCTGGAAGAGGGTAAATCTTTTCAAATGCAGAGATACCTTTTGTTGAAATTAAAATTGGAGATTGTACTAGACACAGTGAACAGATATGGGTAAGACCTGGACCTTCTTTAATATAAATTTATACTACAACACGGTGTGATAGGAACCAAGTAATTACACAAGTCAAATCTCTGAAGCCAAAGATGGTATCCTTTACCTTTTAAAAATGTTGTGCATAATATGCACTACAAACCAATTAGTACAGAATCCTTGAGGAGACAAATTCATGTTCTGGTTTATCAAAGAAGGGAGTGTGAGGTTTGGATGCACTGAAAGTTCAGAATCTTAGGGTATTACAGATTTTCATTGGAGTCTGTAGCTCTGTTTATCTGAGGTTATTAGTTAGAGATTATTGTTAGTATGTTGTTTGTCTTATTTTTCAGATACATTTCTTCAGTGACTGTATGATTATATTTTAAAATCAAAATTTCCTTTTCATTATACACAATAAAGAATGAAAACATCAAAACTGCACTGTATTAGTTTGACAATATTACATTCCTAACTGTCTTTAGCAATCTGAATGACAGCTAACATAAAGCAAGTTTCATTCTCTAACATTGTTTTGGCCTGCCACTCACCTGTACTCTAATGTAAGCCTTATCTGTTGTGTTTGTAAAATCTGAGTAATTTTACTCTTAGCCTCAGCGATATACCAGTGAAATAGTATGCAAATCCTGTAATGCTGGACAGAATAAATGTCTGTCACACCTAACACTGTTTCTATTAATATATGTAGTTGTCCCAATGACCATGGTAATGAGTTGTTTCATAAATAAATAAAAAAGTTAGGAAAGTAATCATTCTGTCCATAAAATTCTGTCCTTGATGTCCCACACACCCTTGCTGTGGGACATCAAGGCTATCTTCTAATATTGCTTTGTGTTTCTTCAGAGTCTTACCCTGAAATTGAGCTTGATGAAATCACATATTTGTCCTTTAAATTTTACTGCTTTTACAGGAAATCCATGGCAGCCAGGGATCAAATGTGTTAGTCAGTAGCTCAATGTACCATGGATATTGTGAACAAATATATCATCCAGCAAGAACATCAAGGGAGAACAAATGTGCTTCTAGTCGCTACATCTGTCCCTTGGGTAAGAAATACTTTTTGAAAAAAATCTTGAAGCTAATTATGATACCTTGCAGCTTATTTGTATTATTTTGATCCACTTAAAAGGCATGTTATATAATACTTGGACCCAATTTTTAAAAATAAAAAGGATGTAGAAAAAGAAATAGTTTCCTATGTCCACAATTCAATTCCACATTCCTATGCCCCAAAAATGCATTAAGAGTTTATAGGGTCTCATTCCAAAATGTTTTCTCCTTATACACTATAAAAGAGTTCTTATTATACATTTAACACCAATGGAATCATTGTATACTTAGTTTAATATTTTCCATTTTCTTCTTAAAATTAAGAAATTAAGTCAGTACATTTTTTCTGTCTCTTTGTCTCTGTGTCTCTCTTTGTCTCTCCGTCTCTGTCTCTCTGTTTGTGTGATAGTTAACAGTGCTCACATAGATGGTTTTTATTTTTTTTATTTTCTGCTGTTAAAATAGCATTAAAATGTACATCCACTCACATGTTTTCTTTCTCAAACTTAAACAAATATGCACGCTGCTAAGATTTGAAGTTTTGTGAACTCGGGAAAATTCATGCAGAAACTTAAATCCCAATGCAACAGCATTAAGATGTGGAGCCTTAAGTGAATAAACTGTAATTAATATAGAAAATAAATTTAATTAAAAAGAAAGATGTGGAGCTTTTAGAGATGCAAGAGCCATGAGGGATTGGTGCTTTACAAAAAGACCTTGAAGAAGCAAGTTTTTTTCTTCTTTTTTGTCCCTTTTTGCACATAAGGATACGGCAATTGCCCCTGCAAAGGATACAGCAACAGGTTCACTTCCAGAAGCAGGAATGTCCTTCAACAGACACTGAACCTCTTATGTACTGCTCTTGAATCTCATAATTTCCAGAATTAAGAATAGCTTTGTATTTTTTAATAAATTACACAGTCTGTGGGTTTTTAAAATAGCACAAATAAACCAAGAGATTCACTATGCACATATTAAGATGAATCCTTACTTCTTTGAGTAACATCCTTCAGCTAAACTGAATTCTAAATTTCTCCATCCTAGCACCCTGTGGGGCTCAGAAATACTAGCATAAAGTATTGATAAACATGTCCAGGAAACTCTGACACTATTCTGGCCATCTATTGCTACACAACAGACTTTCCCACAACCTAATGAATAAATCAAAATACATTTGTTTAGCTCAAAAAAATCTGCAAACTTTGAAAGGGTAGAGGAGCATGTGCCTGTTCTGTGCATCAACACCTGATGGTATATGGTAAAGAGCTAAAGAGTCCGTCTCAAGATTGCTCACTTAACCTATGATGTTGGCTGTCAGCTGGGAGTTCATCTAGTGCTCTTTGTGTAGACCTCTTCATATGGTGTGATATGGATCTCCTAGTGGCGTGACGACTCTGAAGGACAGAGTGTGGCAGAGGTTGTGCTCCTGCTTTTTAAGGCTTTGTTTCAACTATCATATGGTGTCCTATTGCTGAATACTTATTTATCCTAGAAGGCTAGTCTAACCCGGCTAGTCCCCGATAATGGAAGCAGAGACCTTTTGATTAATTTAAACAAGGTTTAAGCACAATAACTGGGAAGGTATGAGTTAAACTAATTCTCTAAGCTCGTCAGGCTACCTCGCAGCCACACTCCCCAAGTTATTTGCCAATCTTTGTCGTGTCTTAGCTGGATCTTCTCCATCAGGCCGCATCCTCTCTCCCTCTCTCCTGTCTTCTTTCTCCTTTGGCCCTGGCCTCCTGGTCTTAGCTTCAGACCCTCAAGCCCAGCTGGGGAACTGAAGCCCCACCTACTTCTCTTCTGCCCAGTTACCAGCTATCCAGCCTCTTCTATTTAACCAATCAGAGAATACTGCAGAGCAAATTTTACACAACATCATTCAGTGTATATCAGAGTCCTCTTGTCTGGACTACAACCAGATCTAGGGGAGGAAAATTTAGCATTTGCATAGGTAGCACCAAACCAACCCCCAATACTCTATTAACTGAATTAATAGCAAAGATCCATTAAAATTCAAATGAAGGAAGCTTCAAGTCCATGTCATTTCCTGATGTGCATGTGGCAAATGTCTCAAAAAGCATGCAAATTCTAGCTACTCCTGAAAAGTATAACTAGTACACAAAAGCCACCTTTTCAATCCTTCCCAGAGAGTTGCTAACAAAATGATATTTTGTGGAGTGTCTATGAAATAAGAACACTGTTTTACTGGTTTTTCCTTTGGTATGTATTTTAAAAATAAAGTTCACTAGAGCTACAGATTTGTTGTCTTTCTGGTGATGTCATAATGAGGATCATCCTTATAAAAACTAAAAATTATGGTAGTATGACCACCAACACGTATTTGATATATGAGAAACAATTGTGTTTTCCCACTCATTTTCCATTTGTCATGGCACTTAATGGTGTGTGTGTGTGTGTGTGTGTTAGTTACTGGTGATTGAATACAGGATCTCACACATGATAGGCACTGAAATATATATATTCTAGCACTGAGATATATTGCCAGGCTGTAATGAGGATTCACTCTTTTTACTCAATGTGAGGTATGTAACTTCATTTTAGAGATTAGGCTGTCCAGATGTAGAAAGGCAAACTCTAAAATACTGCATTAGTGGTGCAGCTGAGATTTGAATTCTAGGTCCTGAGGTTATAATTTTATTTCATGCCTACAGTGTTGTTAGCAATTGTGTTGGTAAATCAAATTTATTAATAGAAAAGTCCTACATTGCACCTTAATCTAAGTAAGCAGTTCTTTTGTTTCCAGACCTCTGTGCTCTAGGATCTTTCTTGAGAAGGATATGGGCTATCACAGATTTGCAGCTGAGTAGTAACATGTTCTGTTTGTAAGAATGCTTGAATGAATAAAACAACAGATGTTCCAGAATAGATGTTATGCTACAGCTTCTCCGTTCTGTTTACATTCAATGTAACAATTTAATAAAAATAATCCACAGCTTAAATACCATATGGAGATATGGGAAATAGCAGATAAAATGAACCACAGAAACCTTTCCAGTAGGTAAAAAGAATGAGTCACAGAAAGCACATTTTAGAATGCTGACCTTAACCTGTGTGATGAGGAAGGTGTGTCCTAAACTCCCCAACACTTTCAAAACTGGCTCCACATTAGTCATCCAGGTACATGATGAAGATGCAACAATAATGCCGTTGATGTATCAGACTATACTAGCCTCAGCAAGCCTCAGGCTTCCTCAGAACATACAGGTTCAGGGCACAGTTTAGATTGTCTTTAAAAAAAAAAAACACTAATCCATAGTGTTTTCTTTCTTTAAGATTTATAGTCATTAGCTCTTTTCTTCTGGCTCTCTTTCTTTCCCTTTCCTCCTTTTTTGAATACCTACAAGGTAATGTCTGTTCTATACTAAATGCCAAGATTCTGATTCATTCGTTTATATTTATCATATTAGGTTATTATAATAACTTCTGTGCTGAATCAGAGGACAGCCAATTTTCATCGGAATCTAACAGTGAAGTTAAAAGTACTAGAGTATGTGATTATGGGCCACTTAATTTTTCTTTTATCATACTAAGATTGCATATATATAGCCCTTGACCAATATCAGTAACATTTTTTGAAACTTCTTGTATAGTACAGAAATTACTAAACTTTCTTTCTTCCAATGAAAGAAACAAGTTGGATTATCAGAAAAATTATTTTTCACAAGAATTGTCACTACTTGGTCTTCAGAATTTTTTTTACTTTGTAAAGTAAATAGGTTTATTTACTTTTCAGTTTTGGAGGTTCAAGGATATCATGCTGACACTGGCTCAGTTTTAATGATGCCCTTCTTGTTGGCAGAACCTTGAATTAGGACATGGCATAGAGAAAGTACATGTCTGTGTCTGCATCTGGTCTCTGTACCTCTTCCTTCCTTCCTACCTTTCTTTCTTCTTTTCTTCTTTTTTTCCCTTTCTTTCTTTTCTTTCTTCCTTCCTTCCTTCTTACTTTCCTTCCACTCTTCAGTTTTTTGCTTCCTTTCTTTCCTTTGAGATGAGGTTTAACCCTGTAGCCAAGACTAGCCTCAAAAGTACTCCTTACTCTATGCTGCTCTTAAACTTGCTGTGATCCTTCTGTCTCTGCCTCTGGTGTTGAGATTGTGGGCAGGAGCCAAATCCTCTTCTTCTAAAGCCACCAAGCTTCAATCTTGGGGTTCCAACCTAGTCTAGTGACTTTATCCAAGCCTGATTTTTTCCACATTCCCCAACACAAAACAACACAGTTGGATTTAATTTCTGTACTCTTTTTAATTTTTTATTTATTACAATTTATTCACTTGGTGTAATTCTTGGGTGTAGCCCCCTCCTGCATCTCCTCCCATCCCCACCCTCCCTCCCTTTTCTCCCACTATGCCCCTTCCTTTAATCCACTGAGAGGGCAGGTCCTCCTCTTCTTCTATCTGACCCTAGCCTATCAGGTCTCATCAGGACTGGCTGCATTGTCCTCCTTTGTGGCCTGGTAAGGCTGTACCACCCAGGAAGAGGTGATGAAAGAGCTGGCCACTGAGTTCATGTCAGAGATAGCTCTTGCTCCCATTACTAGGGAACCCACTTGGAGACTGAGGTACCATGGGCTACATCTGAGCAGGGTTTCTAAGTTATTTCCATGCATGGTCCTTGGTTAGAGTACTGGTCTCTGCAAAGACCCTTGGACCCATATTTTTTGGTTCTGTTGTTCTCCTTGTGGAGTGCCTGTCCCCTCCAGGTCTTTCTATCTCCCCCGTCTTTCATAAGATTCCCTGTACTCTGCCCAAAGTTTGGCTATGAGTCTCAGCATCTGCTTTGATACCCTACAGGGTAGTCTTTCAGAGGCCCTCTGAGGTAGGCTCCTGTCCTGTTCCCTGTTTTCTCCCTCTTCTGATGTCTATCTTGTTTGCCCTTCTGAATGAAAATTGTGCATCTTCCTAGGGTCCTCCTTCTTGCTTAGCTTCCTTAGGTGTACAGATTTTAGTATGTTTATCCTATATTATATGTCTAGTATCCACTTATGAGTGAGTATATACCTTGTGTGTCTTTCTGCTTCTGGGACACCTCACTCAGGATGATCTTTTCTAGTTCCATCCTTTTGCCTGCAAATTTCATGATTTCCTTGTTTTTAATTGCTGAGTAGTATTCCATTGTATAAATGTACTACAATTTCTATATCCATTCTTCAGTTGAGGGACATCTGGGTTGTTTCCAAATTGTGGCTATTATGAATAAAGCTGCTACAAACATGGGTGAGCAAATGTCCTTGTTGTATACTTGAGCATATTTTGGATATATGCCTAGGAATGGTACAGATGGATCTTGAGTTATTACTATTCTTAATTGTCTGAGAAAGTGCCAGGTTGATTTCCAAAATGGTTGTACAAGGTTACATTCCCACCAGCAATGAAGGAGGGTTCCCCTTTCTCCACATCCTCTCCAGAACATGTGATATATTTGTGTTATATTTCTCTATATACAGATACAACCTGAGCACCCTTAATTTAGAGATATAAATCCCAAATGCTCTACAATTCCAGTTTTTAAGTGTTAAATTATGCCACAAGTAAAAATTACTCCATAAATAGTTAGATACAGGGAGTTCAAAGGCAGGAATCCTAATAATACTGTGTAAGATTACCTTCAGGCTATGCATATAAAGTACATGTGAGCCATAAATCAATTTTCTGTTTAAGTTGGGGTTCCATGCCCAATATTTCTTACTTCATATAAGCAAATGTTTCAAAATCATATGAAATCAGAAACATTTCCAGATAGTGGATACTTAATCTGTATATGAAAATTTAATGGTCAATATTGACTGTTTTTTGGCACAATCTGGGAACACCTAGGAGACAGGCCTCTAGGCACACCTCTAAGGAATCATTTAGATCAAGTTAGCTTCTAGGATCACCTTGACTAGGTAATGCTGGGTAGAGTCACCCTGAGGTGGGCAGCAACATTCCCTAGGTTTTGGTCCTGGACTAAGTAAGAAGGCTCCTACCAGCTGCTTCCAATTTTTGCTGTTAGGGCTTCCCCACTACCCTGTGCCTTCCTCCCTTAAGCTGCTTTTGTCAGGGTCTTTTATCAAACAATAGAACAAGTATCTAATAGGAATATAAACTTATCGTTACATGTACTTGCTTACAGGACTACTGTAACTTGGAAAGCAAGTCCAAAATCCATAAAGGAGGCCGTTAATAAGTGAAGGCTTGCAAATTCTCAGACATGATCTGTATCTACAATTCACAGGGGAATGTCTTCTTCCTCAGAGAATCCCAGTCTTGCTTTTAAGGCATTGTAACTTCTTAAATAAAGCCTACCTATACTATGGGGGATGGTTCTCATATGTATTCTAAAAGAGAGAAGGGGCATCTCTGTTGGTCTAAGGGCGTCACATAATGTTTCCAAAAAGTGGGACAAATGGGAGCTGGAGAGATGACTTAGCAGTAAGGGTACTTGCTGTTCTAGTACAGGACCTGAGTTCAGTTCTCAGCACCAACAATGGGCATCTCACAACAATAACTCCAGTTCCAGGGAATTCAGTACCCTCTTCTTGCCTGCATGGGCACCTACAGATACACACATACACATAAATTTTAAAATAATAAAAATTAATTTTTTAAATGATGACAGTTAAGACCTGAAAGGTAGGTGGATATCAGTGAGGAAAAAAAATGCAGACAGAGAAAATCTTAGAATATGAAGTAAAGACCCAGATCTGGCAGATGGAATTTTCTTTGTCATCACATTTTTTTCTGGCATTTTTTTTCCCAGAAAACCGTTAGTAGAAGCCAAATGTTGACTCTAAAAAAAAGTAGTTATATTAGATGACTGAAGTGTTCTTAGTGCTGAATCAGATGAAACTGTATTTTTTATTTTAATTTGCATTTCTAATTACAGCAGCACCCTTTTATATGACATTCGATTTCCACTGCCAGCTTATAATCTTTGTACATTATACTTCTGAGTAGTTTCCTTTTCATTATAGGAATTAAGTTATAGATATTAAACAAAACTACAAGTGCTTTGTCCTTATATGCATTCTCCTAGAGAACAGCAGTCAAAACTTGAAGGGGTTTACTGACTGGGAACAAAAGGACCCAGTTAAATCAGAGAATACTGAGGTGATCTGGATTGTAGACTAGACCTTACTTATAGATAAAACCTCTGTAGTAAGCAATAACAACAAGGGTAAACAAAAGAAAAAAAACCATATTATCTCAAAAATCAGTGTTTCTATGGAGGAGACATTTCTAGAATGCAGAACTAAGAAGCTACTGGCTATTGTTCCTTCTAATACAGAGAAATACATTTTAATGAAATATAGACAAGCGGGATGATAAAAAGTCAAACTTACACAAAATTATCATAAATTATATTTTTCAAGAAATGAAAATAAGCCAGAAAGGGATGCACACAAAACAAAGAAAACCTGCATCCTCATATTTCAAATAAACAAGCTAAACACCTTTTAAAAATAAAAGCATTTGAGGAGACAAAGTTGGGAGGGGGGGGGAAGTACAAAAAAATCTGAGAGGAGTTAGGGGGAGGAGTAGAGGGATGATCAAAATACATTGAGTAAAAATATCAAAGAATTAATAAAAGTGTTAAAATTTTTAAGTAGCCATAGATTTCAGAGTGAGTGGTAGGAAATAAGAAGAGTGGAAAGGGAGAAGTGAAGATGATGTAATATGGTCCTTATGTGAAATTCTCAAAAATATAAAAAGCTAAAAATATAAGCAAATAATACAAACTATCAATATTGAAAGTATCGATATCAATACTAAAAAGATAAAATAATAGTATAATTTACAAACAAGTTAAATTTGGACCAAAATAACTCAAAAATAACATTGGAAAAAAGAATAAGAGGATATAAAAATAAAGTTAAGAAAACCAAAGAAAGTATTATACATAAGAAAAATAATTTAGAAGTAAAGAATTAGAAGTTAGAATTTAGAAGAATTTGGAAGTAAAGGATTAAAAATAATATGCTATTAAATAAATATAGATCATAAAGAAAAAATGGACAAGAGGAATTTTGAAATTAAAAATATGAAATATAAAAAACAAATAATAAAGTAAACTCATCTGTTATTATTTGTGTGTAAGTATATATGTACATGTTTGCCTGTAGATATGCATGCACTCGTATGCACATCTATAGGTCTGTATGAGTATGGAGGCTGGAGGTCAACACTGAGTGTCTTCCTTGATTGCTCTCCACTGATCTTTTAAGACAGGCATTTCGCTGAACTTGGAGCTCACCCATTTATCTAAGCTGGATGTCCAGCAAACCTCTGAGCCTGGCTTTTTATATGAACTCAAGTGTTTTTTCACACTTGCATCGGAAGCACTGAGTCAGCATCTCAAAAACAAAGTAAAGAGAGATAATTCTAGAAGATACTAAGTGAAATTAACCAAGCACAGAAAGGTACTGCACATTCTCATGTATGGAAGCTAAATAATCTCATAGACCCTGAGACCAGGAAAACAGTCACCAGAGTCTAGAAGCCTAGGAAGTAGAAGGAAAAGAGGTTGTCTAGCAGCTGTAAAAATGCAATCAGACAGGAGCGGTGTGTTCTAATATGCATCCCAGAAGGTGGCTATGGTTGATAAGAAATTATTGTATATATTGCAAAATAGCTAGGAGGGGGAATTCTTAGGTTTCCAATACTGAACAATAACTATGTGAAATGATGGGTATACTAATTACCCTGATCTGATCATAACACATTATACACATTTCTATATATCATACCATAAGCCATAAGTATGAAAAATTATGTATCAACTAAACTTTTTAAAACATTTTAATAAATAAACTTAAATTTTATTTTTCTTTTTTTCACCTCTTCTATTTGTTTCTCTGAAATACCAACTTGATGGCTATATAACTCACATAAGATTAAATTCATTCATTTTATTATTTGTTTGTGACAAGGTTTCTCTGTGAAGCCTTGGCTATCCTTGACTCACTTTGTAGACCAGGCTGGCCTCAAACTCACAGAAATCTTCCTGCCTCTGCCTCCCGAAACCTCTGCTATGCTATTATACAAAAGTATACATTTACTGACTTTTTCTACAATGTATATTTTACTGTAGATTACAATGATGATGCTAACATGTCTAAAGTTTATCTCCTTTGTAAACTTAAAAAGGATTCTTATAAGCTACAGAAAATCTACCCGAATCCACCTCTCAGGTCAATTGGGCTCCAGATAAATACTGTACCTCTTTCTTGTCTCAGAGCATGGGATTCCTCCCCCTTTCCCTGGTTTTGGGACTCCTCTTTTCTGGCTTTCCAATTGCTACATTCCTACACCCAACAGTGGCTGATTAGTGAGTCTTCCCTTCTGGTTAGCATAAACACTTCCTACCCTTCTCAAAAACCTACATCCAAACCCTTTATCTAGGACCTTCTCCCATGAGCGAGATTTTCCCTCTCCCCTCTCTCCCTCACACGTCTATGAAATCCTAGCACTAGGTAACCGTGTCTGCTAAGGCAACTGTGCCCTTGGTATCTGACCATCACTAATGAGCATTTGGAATGGATTGTACCAAACTACTGAGTCAAACCTTGCCCTTGGGATGCCTCTGACAGGTCACTGACTCCCCAATAGGAACAGTCCATTCAACTGTTCCTCCAGGCTCCCTGTTGGGTTGTCTTCTGGAGAATTTTAGAGTGCCTGTATTAAGGACTTCCAAGCTTACATGCCTCTGCAACCAAACCTGACCTCAATATCCCTTAGATGACAGATCCAAAACAGAACCTTTTTAATTACTGCTAGTGATCAGGTAAATGGAGGTTCCCTATGTTCAAGTTCTTCTGCTGCTGCTTCTGCTTCTGCTGCTTCTTCTTCTTCTTCTTCTTCTTCTTCTTCTTCTTTACTCTAAGCCTTCCATCTCTGCTCGTTCTCCCAAAAGTTTTAAATGTACACCTAAAAGGAATTTTCTCCCTAACCTACTTAACTTTATCTTCTGCCTATATATATGTTCTAGTATCATGTCAGGTCCAAATGTTTCCTACATCCACGACAGCGCCAAAGAAGCTACTCACAGGTGCTCCAGTCTATCCCTGAAGACTGCATCAAGCCAGACCTGCACTTTCCTTTCCAGTTGCAGATGTTCTCAGATCCTGGACAGCAAATACAACACCTTGCTCTTCCTGGACTTGGCCAACATTTCAGCCTTTTGGCCTCCCTATCGCTTTTCCAATCTCAGCAGGAAGTAATCAAAGATGATTGATTTCTTCGCCCATTATCCAGTTATTATCAACAAAAGGCTGGAATCATGTGCTTCAGGCTGGGGACAAACAGTTACAGGTCTTCCCACCATTCCTCAGTCCCGCACTTTTCCCTGAACTTCCCAGGGCAAGGACTTCTCCTTCCCCTTTCACCATATAACCCAGGCATTTTGGTTCTCTCTCTCTCTCTCTCTCTCTCTCTCTCTCTCTCTCTCTCTCTCTCTCTCTCTCTCTCTCTCTCTCTCTCTCTCCTCTCTCTCTCTCTCTGTGTGTGTGTGTGTGTGTGTGAGTGTGTGTGTGTGTCTCATTCTCCCCTCACCCCTTGCATGGTAGCCAAGAGCTGCTCCCAGAACCTACATTTATATCCTTTAATTTGCCTTGCATGAAAAGCATTCCAGCATCCTCATTCCAGCCTCTCCACCCCTCCCTAGCTCTTCATTTCTTTTTTTAATTAAAAAGGGAGGAATGTTATGTAGTTGTGCAGGCAATTCAACTGGCTTTCCCTCAGGGGCCTTTAGGGTCCTGACAACATCCTATGTCACTACCTGTGTCCTGTCTTCACCTGGGCCGAGCACCCATCTGCCACTCCGACCTGCTCTCTCTGCCTCAGTTTCTCTCCCCCTCCCTCTTCTCCGACTTTCTCTCTCAGGGACACCCACCATGCTCTTTTTTCTCTCCTTCTATTCTCTCCCAATGTTTCTCTCTGTCTATCTCTATCTCTTTTTCTCTTTACCCTCGTGGCCCACTCAGGCTCTAACTCCTCTTCCTTTTTCTTCCTCCAAATAAATCTCTCCTTATCAGATATGTTTTGTGTGTGGCATTTTTAATAAATCCTAACACTGAGTGCTGGGATTACAGGTGCATGCCACCACACCCAGCTAAATTCATTCATTTAAAAGTAATAGTTTGGCAAGTTTTGACCAAAATCAAAGAAAATCAAAGGGGGGAAAAAGAATTTTAAAAAAAACTTGTTTTACATAAAAGCAAAGAGAAAAAGGAACACAGACCACATGGGACAAAGCCAATATAAATAGAATGCTATCTCAGTTACATCAGGAATTGGTTTTAAACTAAATGGACTAAATATTCCAATTAAAACAATGGTCATGACAAGAGGGATGGCTCAGGTGTGCAATGCTTGCACTTTGGAGGTATATACAGGAGATGAGTTCAAGGTCATTTGCAATTACATAAAGTTTGAGGCCAGTGTGATATCTTGTGTCAAACAAACAAAAAAAGATGATTGACTATATAAAACTCACTACTATATCCTGTTTACAAATGGAAAGTAAAAGAATGAGAAAAGACAAGCCATGAAACTAGTTATTACAATGTACATAGTATGGCGACATAATATCAGATAAACCAACCTGACACATGATACAGGAAATTTCAAAATCTTAAAAGAGATGAAACAGAAAGATCCGTCTATTCTTAGTGCCTCTAAGTGTAGCTTCATGATACATACAACAGAAAATATAAAAGAGGTAAACTCATACTGTTGAGGAACTTAACACATCTTTCTCAGTACGCAACCAAGAAAAAAAAAAAAAAAACAGCCCAAAGTCCCAGTGTTTCAGAGATCTGGACCACACCATTAAGCAACTTTGTCTAACCAAACAACTACAGAGTATGTACTCATTTACGTATACCTAGAACATTTACCAAAATAGACACATACCAATAACAAAGCAATTCTCAACTTCAAGGAATTGAGAGTATTTCTTTGATCGTTGTAAAAAAATTAATTTAAAAATCAACAAAAGAAAAAGTAGAAAATAAACATATTTGCAAACTCAGTAATGAAGTTCTAAATAGTTCATGTGTCAAAGAAACAATTGTAATGTAAATAGAGAATATTTTGGACTAAAAATGAAAACGTAGCCTGTTGGAACAACAAAAGATGATAATGGAAAAAAAATTGCATGTTTTAATACACAGATCAGGAAATAAAAATCTTCAGGTCTCAAGAATGAACTACTTCAACGTCCATCTCAAGAAGCCAGAAAAACAGATCATAAATTAAACCAAAAATAAGGGAGATGAATAATAAAGATAAAACTAGAAATTAATGAGGTAGCAGAAAGAAAAAGAAAAGAAAAAAAAACATGGCTTCTTCACAAACTTCCAGCAGGAAAAAGCATAAAGTACTATGGGAAACAGGAGGGCACACCACCAGAGATCACACGGATGTTAAAGGCTAATAAGAGCACAGTACGAGTGATATTGCCAAAACAGACATTTATTGAGAAAACAGACAAGTTGCCAAAACTTACACATCAGGAAACGGAATGTATGAGTATAGTTGTGTGTCTGATTAAGGCATGAATGCATTGCTTGAATTTCTCCTGCAAAGCAAACTTCAAGAAAGAAATACACTTAAACAAAAACCTAGAGAAAACTGACAGCTCTCCCAGCTAATCCCACCAAAACTTATGAGGACCTTACTAGGAAAGAAAAATAAAAGCAAAAGACTCCCTGGAACAGAAATGTAATCCTAGACAAAACACCAAAACCAAAGGAAGCCAAACAGCTAGCCTGGCCCTGTAGCCCACCTCTGCCACACCCTAGCTCAGAGGGAGGGCACTCCCTCACACAGCTTGAAGGGGACTGGGTGGCCTGTGGCTTCTCACCTGTATGTGGCCTTTATACTTGAACAACGGATTATTTTTTCATCTGAAAGCCAATTTGATTTGCTACTTTAACAGATAAAAGAGACACTCTCAGCAAATGTCTCCATACATGAAGAGAAAGTATTTGACAAAACCCAAGACTCTTCCTGATAACATTTAAAAAAACCAGAACTTTCTTATTCTGAAAGTACTTATTAAAAATGTCGTTGCTATTGATTTCCTGTGGCAACAGTGAATTCTTTTGCCTCCGGGTTTGCGGAGCGCAAATGCATGCACCATCACCAGCTCTTTTTCAATACTGTGCTGAATACCAGCAAAGGTCCCTAAGGCATTTCTGCATCAATTAAGGCCCTAGGATTTCATTTCTTTCCTGTGGACTTAATTATTCAAGAATGAGAAACATTTCCATGAGTTCACATGAGCTTCCTCTTCAGGGATTAATCACACTAGCAAGAGCATAATCTAGATAGCTTTCTGTCGCCATCTGGTGGTGATAAACTACCAGCCTAAGGCTTAACCCTCTACCTCAGAGACATTAATGAGAAAAGCAGTCACCAGGAATCACACTGATTGCAAGGTAAAGAGAGAACTCAGAGCAAGTCCAGAACCTTCTGTCAACTAAGGAAACCTGCTTCACTTAGTTCCTGCTCCATCTTCACACATCACTATGGGCAGCGGAAGTATTGGTTAAGAAAAACTCTGGACCCAGACTACCCGGGTCCTAATGCCCAGTTCTACAGCTTACTAGGTTTGACTTTTAATGTGATCTAACCTTGCTTGTCTCAGCTTTATTGCTTGTAAAATGAGAAGAATACTAGTATCTACCTTGTGAAAATGTAAGGATCAAAACTGCCAGTACACAGCACTGGATAAAGATATGTACTACACAACCAGTCAAGCACTGTTGATTTTTTCTTTTTAACTTAACACAGAATATGAAAGAGGTTTGCAGGACATAGTACTTTGAAATCGTGTTAGCAAGTCCTATAAAAATTAGGTCTATTATCTTGATCCTAATGACATCACTAATCCCAGATGAAAACAACTAAAATTTACCAACTGAACTACAGCTATACCAAAAGGGTACTAGTACATGCACAATTTAGATGAAACAGTACATAATGCTATGTGAAAGAAACCAAACATAACTGGCCACCACTGCATCGTTCCTTTAACATCCCCTCCAGGGGGTGGCGTTTAAAGCTGCCCTCTTGAGCCCCTGTAAGTGAGCCTGACTCATGGCTTGCTTCCAAAGGATACAATACAGAAATAAACAACCTGACAATGCAGACACCTTTTGGAACAAAGCTAAGACCACACTTGACAAGTCATGTTGACAGCATGGCCCCAATATGATCTGATGAGAAGGGTTCTTCACGTCTATTATGCTTTCTCAACCACCCCAACCTAAATGTGATAGAACTGTTAAACTAATCCAGACTAGGGCAATTCTAAAAAATGCTGGGACAGAATTCCTCTGAATCCTTGATGTCACTAAAAAGAGAGGGAGAAGAGCACAAGAAAAATATGAAAAACTGCTGTAGACCAAAGAAAACAGGATAGCAAAATGCAATGTGATATCCTGGATTAGATCTTGAGACACAAAAACAAAAACTGGAGAAGTAACTAGGAAACTTGGAATGGTGTTTGGAATTTAGTTAATAGTATCCAATATCACTCTCTTGATTCAGACTAATGTGAACTAGTTATATAAGATAGCAGAAGTAGGTGACAAGCACATGAGAACTCTGGACTATATAACTCTGCTGTGAATCTATGATTAGTCCAAAATTAAAAGTATATTTTTAAAAGGAAAGAACATGATGAACTGGAGTGGAGTTTGCTTTGCATATAGATGTTACATTAAGATATATATATATATATATATATATTTTACAATAATGAAAAGGAGCTGAAAGGTATATTTTCCATGGAAGTGTTTCTAGTTGATAATGACTCACAAATCCAAGAAAGTCACAGTTAAGTTTCCCTCCAGCTGCCAAAAAAGGATGAACAGTGAATCCAAGGTCAGGTCCCATACATTGAGTGTTCTCAATTATTTTAAATAATCTATGCTTTAAATTAGAGTCATTTAGGAAGGTATAATGTCATACATCTTTACTCTCAACACTCAGAGGCAGAGACAGGGAGATGTGAGTTTGAGGTTAGCCTGGTCTACATAGTGAGTTCCATAACAGCCAGAGCTACATAATGAGGCCCTACTTCGAAAAACAGAAAGAAAGAAAGAAAGAAAGAAAGAAAGAAAGAAAGAAAGAAAGAAAGAAAGAAAGAAAAATCCATTTAAGCATCCTAGATGCATTAACTCAGTGTCACAAAAGAACATTGGTCTTGCTCTTCCACAAACATGTGGGATTGCCCATGCCTAGTAGAGCTTAGAAATGGATCACTCCCCTGCCTTATTCTGGCCTCCTCTGTGACCAAGACAGCAGTCACTTTCTTCCTGAAGTGTCTAACTATTTAGATCTGAAGGGTCCTACAATGCCAGGCAAAGGCCTTAGAACCCACACTATGGTCATAAAATGAGTCTCCATCATAATCTTAGCTCCGTTCAGCCCATCTGACATCACACACAGACGGCAGTGTGATTAACTCTCTACTGGACAGTGACAAACCTGTCAATATGAGGTTTGGTGAGGAGCATACTCCATGAGATCAACATGGTGACATGAAGATACTGAGGTTAGGAGAGCCCAGAGCTGAGAAGCCTGCTCCCCATGGGACCTGCATGGAAAGTCCCTATGGCTGAGTTGTATCATTGAACCAATTAAGGGTTTCTCCAAAACATAATCATAAAAAGACAATTACAAGAACCATTAGAGAAAAATCACTCCCTCCAAATCTAGAACTCCCTGAAATTCCTGATTCCCAGCTCCCAGGTGCCTTGTCAAACTGTCCTGCTGACTGGACAAATGGCCAGGCCACAGTGCATGGTTTGTACCTTTGCCCTGAAGAGCCCTAGACCTCAGCAGTAAAGGGATCTCAGTACCTGCTAGGTGGACATGGACAAGACTGAGGCATGTTTCCCACCTGTGAAACGCTTTCTTGAAATGCTTGTAGAGGGTCTTCTTCACTTGAGGTACCCAAGAATAAAACTAAGCTCCTTCCTCCCTTGCGGGGGTTCTTCTCTTGATTCCTTCCTACAACTGGGTGCACGTTGTTTTCCTTCTGGGCCTCATGCCCACATTTCAGAGCTTGAGAGTGAGCTTAGGAGCAGCAATAGACTTGCCAAACGTTCTCCATGACTTAGGCAAGCAGCAGGAAGTACAGATGCACAGTACTTCTGAGGGGAGACATTGAAAGCTCTGATTTGAGGGGGTCTCTTCGGTAAAACTTCAGGACTTTATAAAGCGTGTGTGTGTGTGTGTGTGTGTGTGTGTGTGTGTGTGTGCGCGCGCGCGATACTGAGGGAGTAACAAGTGCTTTAGCAGCTTAACCACCTCGCTGGTACACAAGTTCACACATATATTTTCAATTAAGAGGACTCAGATATGTGATAGGCCAGGAATGGGCAGTGAGGGAGGAGTGAACTTTTCTGACTTTCTAGCAGCCCTGGATCCTCAGCCAAGGGGAAACCAGGGCTAGTCTCTCTGCTAGGTTCTGGGTGCACAGGGATTTAGTACAGAGAAGAGTGTTTTCCCTGGCCCTGTAAAAACATGCATTCTTCAGAGATGTCCCAGACCTAACTAAGACTTTATTTGTCCCAACCATTGGCAAGGTTCACTTTCCCTTAGTAAGTGTGAAATAAAGTCACCTTGCATGTATGAGAGAAAAATAGATTGACCAGATGCCCACATTTTTTTTTTATCACAACCAGGGCCTCTGGAAAGATTGACAGTGTTTATATCCTGCCCCTTTATCATACATTATCCATTCCATCCCCTTGAAGTTGAAAGTGAAAGAAAAATCTACATCTTCTTGTTTCAGCTGCTGACATCATTTACAAGCAGAAATTTTCTGTGATCTGAACATAGTCACTCCAGCTGCTGCTGTCCTCCAACTTTAGTGAGGCTTGAGAACACTGGGCCCCATGCCCTAGTGAACAGGGCAGCTTGCTGAGCTTCTGAACAGTCTCTCTCTCTCTCTCTCTCTCTCTCTCTCTCTCTCTCTCTCTCTCTCTCGCTCTCTCTCGCTCTCTCTCGCTCTCTCGCTCTCGCTCTCGCTCTCGCTCTCTCTCTCTCTTTGTCTGTCTTTCCCTCCCTCCCTCCTTCCCTCCTTCTCTCTTTTCCTTCCTCCCTCTCTCTTTTCCTCCCTCTCTCCTTCTCTCCTCTGGGATTAGTCATAGTCATTGTGGATTTATTGGAGCCAAGTAAGAACCTTTCCTTGAAGCTCTCAAATGACCCCTCCTCCAGCTCCCTTGGAGGGGAAACAGACCCACTGCAGGCACTGCCTACTTCCCCTACAGACAGGCAGCCTTCCTAGTCCCTGAGGACGTGGTCACCCTGATTTCCAAGGCTCAGGGACTCATTCCTCTGCGCACCTCGAGTGCTGTTTTACCATCTGCCAAACACTGATGCGGTCTCTGAGGAGTGAAATAGTGACTACAGGAGCGAAGGAGGATGTCACCTAGGGATGCGCACCTCCCATAGGACCAAGATCCTGAGAGGCAGAAAATGACTCTGGAAAATAGAAAGACCTCCACCAGATACAGCCTACCAATCTCATGCTGGAAACAGTGTGCAGCCTTCTTCAGTCTTTTGCACTAACCTGCTATTCATGGGTCTTTTGCTTTCTAAAGAACTAACCCAGGCCAGCTAAGGTTCACTACGGTTCCTGCAGCTAAAGCCAAAACCTCTATACTCATTTCTGGCCAGCTTCTGTCTGAATACCTGGTTCTGCCCTACCATGCCAAGCTCAACTCATCAGCCTAAACAGAGATCTAGAAGGCCTTCCTTTCCACAATGCCTATAATCCTTAGATCAGTGTGCTGAGTTTCCTCAGATTTCCATAGCCAAAGTAATTTCCCACGTAGGAGTTTCAGGTCCCTCTTCCTGATTACCCTACCTTCCCCCATGAGGAACCTCCTGTTTCTTACCCCTCTACAAAAGTAGAATGCAGCACCCATGCCTCTGTTGAGGGCTTGGTCACCCATGCTGTAGCCCACCTTCTTCATAGGGATTTAAATCTCAACTGTGCACCAGTGAGGGGAACTCCCAGTGTCTCCTAGGCCCCATGTTTTGAAGAATCCTTTTCCAGGAGGGTGTGACAGAAGAGCCACAAGCCAGGTCTCTAGTGTGGCTCTCTCTGTCTGTGTTATATGAATAATGTTTGTAAAGGCTTCTCTTTCCCTGTACCAGTGAGACTACTTTAAAGTTCAAAGATAAATATTCAAAGGAATATGAATAGTTCAGAGGCTTGAAAATGCTGGGAGAAAGTCCAGGCTTGAGGATTTAGTCTGTCTGTCTCTGTGTGTTTGTCTGTCTCCCTGTCTCCTTCTGGCTCTCTCTGGCTCTCTGCCTGTCTCTCTGTCTCTGTGTCTCCACTCCACTCATCCATCAAGAGATTGAAATCCAAATTGTTTTCACAGCTGCCTAGGACCAGAGACGTGTTTACACAGCAGCCACCACAGGGCAGGCCAGGGCAGGCAGGCCAGGCCAGGTTAGTTCACCTGCTGCCAGACTCTCTGGGCCAAAGGGTCATGAGCACTGTGGCCCATCGTCCTATGCCCTCCTAAGGAACACAGGACAGAGGGTAGGTATAACCTATGTTAAGTGTTTGTGCTCTGCAGAGGACAAGCACCCTCAATGGAAGCCCTCCTTGAAATGTATACCCTTCAAGGGTTCTTGGTGTCCTCTCTGTCTGCCTGTCTGTCTCTGTCTCCAGAAGATAAAACTTCTTCCCAGAATGAATGCTTTTATGACTCAGTCCCACCACCCCCACATGTTCAGGGAATGTTCCAATGTACAGAGCACCCCAGTCTCCTTGTCCTGACTTCTGTATCTTCCTCCTCCTCAAGGGAAAAAGGCTTGCTGAAAGGAGGTGGACTCCGCTCTTGGGCACAGAACTTGTTCTCATACCTGAAGCTGAGGTCTTTTGAGCCTACAGATGGGTGGCTGCCTTTCTTCTGTTGTCTAGATGGCACTGTTTTTTTTTATTGCTTGTTTTATGGTTTATTTTTTATTTTATGTGTATGGTGTTTTGCCTGCATGTATGTTTACTCATGGATTTTGTATAACTATCTACTTGATTTTCAAAAGTTTCATTTTATTTAAAGATTTAAATAAAAGCATCAGTAGACAAATAGTAAACTCTTTAAAATATTTTTATAATAGCAAAGGTAATGCCTCCATGGCTATCTTGTTTCTTTTCCTTTTATTTTCTTGGTAATAAACAAATTCTCAAAATTTATTTATAATAAAAACTCGATTTTATATTGTATTCTAAAATAAGCACAGAGAATTAATTACATATATTCTTTGGAATTTAATACCACACTCGCATGCACACAAACACTTTACAAGATGAAATATATATTTTAGATTTTATTTTAAATTCACAGATTAGTTCTTGACTATTATTAGATTTATTGCTAGGAGCTTAGTAATAAAGTTCTGAGATCAGAGATACTTCATTTAGCCAGCATGTATTTTTCAAAGTTTTCATTTGCCCTAAGATAATAGTTATTGAAAAAAAATATTTCAGAGCTCAGGTTAAAATACTGCTATTGGATCAATCCATGGGTGAGTCAGACAACATTTTTTGAGCTGGGCCCTACCTCTATCTTGGCAGGATTTGAAAATCTCTAATTAACCAAAGTATTCCAAACTGCACAGAGATTATGGTTTTCAAAGAGAGAGCCAAAAGCTTTCTATCATAGGGCTATCACACAAGAAAGAAACAGAAGGAACCGAAGGATGGCTTCCCTGCCATACAGCAGGCCATCAGAGTGCACCTGCCTTTAGAGAGCCATCCACTCTAGACAGAGGGCACCCACAGCAGCATTCTGCTTAGTGATCTGGCAGTAGTCAAATAATTCTGTTTAGAAATACACACTAAAGAAACTGTTTCTGATCTAGTGACTCCTGTCTAAGAGGTACAGAAGATTCCGAGGGTTTGTATTCTAAAGGCGTTAGCACATAAACACAACGAAAAGTACAAACTGAGACTTGACACCCAAATTATTTGTTCTATGAATTATAAAATTTGAGTTTCATAGTAATAGTATCAATTTTTGCAAATCCATAAATTGATATTTATACAATTACAGCATAGGCTTTTTGTAAAACTACATTTTATCCTCAGATATATTTCTGCCATATTTGCTAACACAGTGGCTAATATATACATAAGGAAAATATAGCTAGTTCTTTCTACCCAGCTTCAAAGTAAGAAAACTGATTCATAATAAAAAGGCACAGGTCAGTATATACATTACCCTAAAATACGGAAATTTTCCAGTTTTATAACACAAAATTTTTTGCTTACCAATTTATTCAAAGTATATATCCAAAGAGAACTCTAAAAATTTAAATTACAGTTAAAAAGAAAATTTCAAAAGGAGAAAAATTCTCAATTCATTTTATTCTGTGCTGACAGCTCTGCTTTAAAAATATTCATTTTGATTAATTGTTACTGAACTATATATAAATATAGACATGGTTGCCTGAGAAAATGGAAAGGGCTCAGCAGCCCCAGGAATTCAGAAAGCATACTTACTCTTGTTATCCACTCAGTACGTGGTGATGAGCAAGTCACTTTTCACTTACAACTTCATCTTCCATGATATAGAGCATGTTCCCTCACAATACTTCCAATTCTGAAATACTGTAGAGTTGCTGTAAATGTAGTGCCACGCTAATTCTACACAGAGGTTCTAGAACACCAGCTTGCTTTATGCATTGCAGGAATCCAGCAGAGATGTGCGCAGACTAGAATGTAAGGTATAATAAGGAAAATTACAGAGCCACCCAAAAGAGGATTAGTAAACAGCTCTCAGATCCAATGGCAGACAGCATTTCCAACAGTTCTCAGTGGACAGGAACAGAGGACGGAAGGAGAACACTGCGTGTGTCACTCATTTATTCCTGTTTGTTTACACCGGTGCTGGGGACTGAGTAGCACACCTACCCCTTTTGACTTTTCATTTTGAGACAAGATCTCACTGAGTTAGTCAGGCTAACCTTTAACAAACTCTTAGGCATCTAATAAAGGCCTTCACTTTGTGATCCCTCTGCCTCATCCTCCAACAGATAGGGTTAGAAGCCTGCGTCAAGAGATGCTTCCTTCCCTTGAGTCTGGGATCGTGCTACTCTGAGAATAAATTGTAAATTATCTCTGGATAACATGTCTTTCTATAAGAAAAAAAAAAGCTTTCCATTGTCATTACACAATCCACCTAGAGGTAAAATGCAACCCTCTACGGGGGTGTCTTAGTGTTTTATTGCTGGAATGAAATACCATGACCAAAAATCAAGTTTGGGAGGAAAAGGTTTATTTGGCTTGCACTTCCACATTGCTGTTCATCACCAAAGGAGGTTAGGACAGGAAATCAAAAAGGGAGGTAAGATGGAGGCAGGAGCTGATGCAGATGCCATTGAGGAGTGCTCCTTACTGGCTTGCTTCCCCTGGCTTGCTCAGCCTGCTTTCTAATAGAACCCAGGACCACTATCCAGAGTGGCCCACCCACAATGGGCTGGGACCTCCCCCATTGATCACTTATTGAGAAAATGTCTTACATCTGAATCTCATGGAGGCATTTCTTCAACTGAGGCTCCTTCCTCTCATATGACTCTAGCTTGTGTCAAGTTGACACAAAACCAGCCAGTACAGGCGGTGTCTCCTCAAGGGACACTATTCCAGATATACCTAGCCAACCATTTAGCAAGGGTTCAGGGTCAGGGTGTGCCTCAACATGTACCAGAGTGGAGTGATTCAAGAGGAGAATGACAAGGATTCCTGCCTCCAGGAATCCAAGGTCATTCCATGAAATGATCAACTGAAAAGATACCACACAGTGAATGCTGAGCTCAGTGCTAAGGAGAAGTGCTGGTAAGTCTGAGAGGTGATAAACATTGCACATAAAGGCAGCTGCCACAGTCCTGGCCAGAGTAGATGTGATGAGAGGCAGGAAGAGAAAGCAGCTGGGTACTTCTCTGAGAAGTCATGTTATTATTATTTTTTTTGTATGCCCAGCAATTTCTTCACTCTATCCGACACTCAGAATTATTGTCTTCAGATCTGGAGAAACACATGTTACACTCTACCATTACACTCCACACATTACATGCTACCCCTGAATGTCCTTTATGAAAACTGGAAGAATTTTTAAAGGTGCTTGAAAACATGAACTGTGCACAGTGGTACCATACAATGGCTAGTCACAAGTCCAGACTATCACTCCAAGAGCTAAACATAAGATACTTCTCATGTTATTCCACAATAATTAAAGTTCTCTTTTGGTTGAAAGCAAAGGGTAATTAAGTATTTGTTTCCTCTGACAGCACTTTCTAAATAACTGATACTAATCTTTTAAATGTTTGGAGTTGTTCCTAATTTAGCAAGTCAGAATACGCAAATATACACTATGCACTTCCACTGTACCCTTAAGTTAGAATTCTCTTAAGACAACTTTAATTTTGAGAAAGCAAAATGAATCAGGGGGTAAAGGTTCTTGCTGTCAAATTTGAGTTGACAATGTATATTCATTCTCCAGGCTCCATATGGTGGAAGGAGAGAATGAACTCCCTCTAGTAATGCAATATCAAATTAAAAACAAATAATTTTGTGATGAAAATAGGGCCCTGAGTTTGAAAAAGAGCACAATGGGGGTATATGGGAGGATTTGGAGAGAGGAAAGGGAAAGGGGAAATGATGTAATTATACTGTAATATCAAAAAATTAAAAACATAAAATCCTAATCTTTGATAAGGATGCTCATTTAGTAAGAACATAAATGTATTTTGCTGTTCTACATATGGTGGCCTCTGCCTTGGAGATAAATGCAGTAGATGTGTTCCACTCAAACACAGCCTACTGTGCCTTTGGTTTTGTACATCAACATTTTATAATTACTTTTTCTTTTTTCATTATAAAATATTGACATCCCTGCAGTCATGGTTAGCGTGGTTATCTTTAATATCAACTCAACCTATTTTTCACATTGCTTTTTCAAATCTACTGTTTTTAAAAAGAGCACAATTTGAGAATGATTATTAAAAAAACATTGCAAAGATACAGAAAGAAGCCTTCAAATTAAGACTTTGAAGTCTGAGTGATACTCATGAATTTTAGAAACTGAAGTTTGTTACACTTTCCTTATATTTCTTACTTAGAGTTCAGTTTCCCATTGAAGACCAATTGCTTCTCAACTGAGTAATCTTTGCCATGAGCATGATCTTGGGAGAAATAAGTCCCTAGAGAAAAGCTGGTTCTGAACACTAGACTGTAATTACTAACCCAAAACCATACTATCCATGCATATAGAACTACTTCTTTTCCTCAGAATATATCTTTTTAACCATAAACTCATTCGTGATTATTTGATATTTGTATTCTCCATTAAACTGCAAACCCCAGGAAAGTGGAGGACAAGAGTTGTGCTCATTGAATTATAATACCAGTCCCTAATTTAATGAACATTCTGAACATTCCACAGTGACCACTTATTTTGTGATGGATGACTGAAATGATAACACATGGCAAAAAGTCCAAAACTCTGTTTTCACATGCCTTGCATGATCTTGAAAAAACACAGTAAACCTTCTCTCTCAGTTGATACATTCAGAAGAAACCCTTTGACATGATGCTAAGAGTTTTGTTGTTGTTTTGTTTTTGTTTGTTTGTTTGTTTTTAGGTTTCCATTTTATCCAACCAAGGGAATACCAGCTGTCAAGGATATAAGAATGGTTCAATGGGAAACTATCAGGAAAGGAGTTCCAATGGTAGAGTGATTAGCCAAAGAAAACAGAAAGAATGGCTCTAGTTCTGAGAAAAATGATTACTTCTAAAATTGATGTATTCTTTGGGAAAGTGTGCAGGTAAAGAAGTTTCTTATAAAAAAAAAACCCCTTTCCTTCCCTAAATCCTGTATGTGAGTTTAATACACACTGAGTTCAGGAACTGTCTTCTCCATCCAGCAGATTTACAGTTTATTTTTCAGAAATTTACTAACAATTTAAAATTCTTTGCCTGCCAGATGTGTTTGAGCAAAGCAGCACATTTTAGTGAAGGTATTGTTCCTTTGAACACACAGCATCTTACAGTTCTAGGTTGGCCTTAGTATCGGCAAAGCAATGGTAGTTCCAGAAGAGTGCATCAGATTCTCTGGGACATTTGTAAGTCTACCATGTGGGTGCTGGGAGTTAAACCTGGATCTTCTAAAGGACGATCTTAACCACTGACCCATCTCTCAAGCACATGTGTGACCCAGGCTGGCCTCAAACTTGTGATCTTCCTCCCTCTGCTTCATCAGCATATGCACTACCACAGCCAGCTGTATCATCTCAATCAGTCTGTTTTGGAGAATGTTTAACTCATATAAATTAATTTGTAAAAATAAAGGTTCCAGAAATGTGTAGGGATAAATGCTTTTAATGGCTGAAGGTAGACATTTCAAAAGGGTCTTCAGATCCCACCTACAAGTAAAACTACCATGCTCACATCAGTGCCAGTCTCCTAGAACACCATGAAAAGAACAGTATACAAACCTAGTTCTTGCACACCACTTTGTAATTAAAACCATCATTTGCATAGCCTTTCTCCCAGACTCAGGTGAGGCAAATAGTTCACTTTGAGGAAAAAAAGTTAAAGGGGGACCATAAAACCTGATAATCAAAATAGTATTTCAATACAACACTTTATAATCAAAAAGCAAAATTCATGAACAAGTTATAAAATTTTTAATAAGGAAGGATCTGTATTATTGATTTTTTTTTGGCCTTAGGCTCCAGTACAGTTCAATTCAACATTTTCTCACTTCCTTCTTATAAAAGACACCAGGCATATGCACAATGTGCAAAGGAGGCAAATATGTGCTTGCCACATCACTCTGAGCCAGGGAAGCACTAGGGAGTAAGCACCCTGGACCACAGCATCGAGACTCAATAGACACTGCTTCTCAGACTAAGGAATGCTGGTTCCTGTCTTAGGTTGTTTCTGTTTCTTACAAGGTCTGGTAATTTACAAAGAAAAAACATTTATGTAGCTTACAGTTCTGTAGGTCCAAGAGCATGGCACCAGCATCTGTGTGTGGCTCAATAGGGAAAAGATGGAAATGAAGCAAGCAGGTTCTTACAGAAGAGCTGACATGGACAGAAAAGCAGCAACAGAAAGCCATTTACAAGCATACACACATACATAATACATACACAAACAGACATACATGAATATATATATATACATGCTCATGTGTGTGTGTGTGTGTGTGTGTGTGTGTGTGTGTGTATTCTGTGTAGCCTTGGATGTCCTGGAACTTGCTCTATAGATTAGGCTGGACTTGAACACATAGAGATATGCTTGCTTCTGCCTCCCAAGTGCTGGGATTAAAGATGTGCACCACCACCACCTGGCCCCAATTTACCTTAATATCAACCCTCTACAGGATACGTAACTCACCCTGAGGTAACTACATTAATCCCTTTGTGAGTGTAGAACTCCCACAACCTAATTGCCTCTCAAAGATCTGAACAACACTGTCATATTGGAGGCTAAGCCTCAACAGGAGTTTTGGTGACCCCAAATCATATTCAAACCAAAACAGTTCCCAAAGGCCAATAAAAAGAGGCTCTCTCGAAGAGGCTCTGTCGCTGGAGCACGGGCTCCCCTTTTCTCTGTTGTAACAATTATCACTCTGTACACAGAAATGACAAAGTCCCGTATGTGGTGTTCACTTTTCTTCTCAAGAACTCATTCCACCTTGCATAGGAAAAGCAAATCCCCACGTGAAACAGTGAAATTCTCCACTTCTAAACACCCCTGTAGTAATAAGAACTACAGAAAAACAGTACAGTTCAGTGTCTACCATTCAAAGAGCAAATGCAGTGAGCTGGAATGAAAGGAAGGGTGCACTGAGCTATCTTTGCTGAGCACTGGCAAAATAAAGGTTCCAGAGAAGGTTCTGGGCTCTGAGTTTTAGTTATTCATTAGCTCTTATGCCTTAAGGTCAGTGGAGGGGACATGCCATCACGTGTTGTCAATCTGATAAAGTGGCAAAGGGTGATTCTGCACTCCTACTAATGTAGCACGGAAAGAAGAAAAGGTTCCTTAATCATCACAAATTGGAGAATATTTCTAGAACTGAAATTAATCTGTTTTAAAAGTAAACAAGGAAGGTAGCCCCTCCTGAATGTGCTTGCACTGCACAACAGCTATGGTCAAACAAGATACTTCCAGCCTTTAAATGATGTCAGGGGAGGAAGGTGGGACTGATACCAAGTATCCAGCAGGTAATATTCCCCTGTTCCTGGTGCCCCACCATTACTCCTTCCCAATTACAATCTCAATATCCATCCTGGGACAGAGAAGACCATTGTTTTTTCTTAACCTACTAGAAGATTAATAATAAAATTAAGGACTATTTCAAGATAAAGTATCAAGCATTTTAACAGACAGTAGGTGGGTGGTCTGTGGATGAAGATCCTGAAAAACCACTCCGTAGAGACTTCGTTGTTCTTATCCACCCTTCAAGTATCTTCGCTGTATAGAACACTTGCACAGAGCAGGCATTCAACAAATACATTCCACACAATAAATAACTGTATGAGTATGTGGACTCGCTGATGGAATTCTGAGTGTTACCAGATTCGGTTAAAGACCTCCTCCCAATACTTAGACTGGAATAAACAGAGCCGGCAACTTTATATACACTCTAAGGACAAGCGTCCAGAGAGACAGGATGCCCCGAGCCCAGAGTTCAACGCTCACTTGACCAGCCTACTGACAGCGTTCTGGAAAGGGGCCCCAGGGCTCCGTGCCCGTGCTAGGTGGTGCTCACCTAGGGCCAAGCCAACCCCAAAGGTCTGGAGGAGGCAGAACCCGGAGGCGGCTGACCCAAAGGGCCCTGAGGCCACCCTCCGCGAACCAATGGCCGCGCCGACAGGGCGGGCCGCCGGGGCAGCCGGCCAATGGCAGCGCGGCGGGGCTGGCGGGCGCGTCCCGGCCTCCGCGCCAGCGAGCGGTTCGCAGCCCGGCCGGGCCGATGTGGGGGCCGCCCGCGGCCCAGGCGTGCGCAGCGGCGCTCGGGGGCGCGCTCTCCCTGCTGCTCCTCGCGCTGGTGGTCCGCCAGCTCCTGAGGCAGAGGCGCCCGGCGGGCTTCCCCCCGGGCCCGCCGCGGCTGCCATTCGTGGGCAACATCTGCTCGCTGGCCACGTCGGCCGAGCTCCCCCACGTCTACATGAGGAGGCAGAGCCGGGTGTACGGCGAGGTAGGCCGCGACGCGACGTCCCTCTCATCATCAGCAGCAGCCAGGAGCCCCCGCGGGCCCGCCGCCCCTCAGGGGCCACCCGCTCCGAGGGCCGAGCCTCCAGCCGGAAGCCGCCTCACCGCTACCGCGGCCCGCGCGCCTCGGCTCGAGTTTCCCGCCCACCGACGGGCACGTGCTTCTGCGCTTGCGCGATGTGGCCTGTAGGCTGTCGGAGATGCCTTCCCTTAAGCTGCTCAGGGCAGAAACTTTTCTGCCTTGTGGGTCCTGAGCTTGAGGGAAAATCAAGACCCTGGCAGTTTCTAGGACAGAGTTAGTGGTTAGTGTTGCAGGTTGCTGTTTGAGCCGTCTTGTAAGGAATATAACACTAAAAATACAAATTGCCTTTTAGTTTTCCAAACCCGAAGTTTTCCTGGTCAGGCTAATTAGACTAATGCTACCCAAATGTATTACCAGTTACATATAATTTTGATTAGTATGTGTGAAAGATATTTTCATTTAGTAGTATTAGGGGTCTGGTTAGGTAAGTGCTCTACCACTGAGTCATATCCAGTACAATAGAAACTTAACTATGCCTGCAAATGTAAAATTGCCTTTAAACCAGTTATTCGAAATACATAAATATCTGAGCCGAAAGGAATTATTTACTGTGAATATTCATATAAGACAAGTGATGTAAGTCTATTCCAGTAAGCTAAAATTAAAATATAAGTGTGTGGAAGACTGCCATCAAGGAATCAATTGATTAGATTCAATTGATTAGAAATTGGCATAAAGAATTAATTTTGTTTCTGGTACACTGGGTAAACCAGGCATTGTTTACAAGACAACATCAAATAAGGCTAACCTGTGCAGATAGCTGCTGAACTGCACGGAGCAAAACAGAAAC
The DNA here is from genome assembly GCA_028658305.1 of Pachyuromys duprasi. Lineage (NCBI taxonomy): Eukaryota > Metazoa > Chordata > Mammalia > Rodentia > Muridae > Pachyuromys > Pachyuromys duprasi. The sequence goes on from CM053758.1 coordinate 23,242,374, forward strand.
GGATAGATGCACTGCAGAGCAAATATTGTATTGCTAGGTTTAATAACCACCCAAAATTAACTCTTTGTAAGCTACTGCATTTGATCTTTATTCAAGTTAAACATCCCTGGAGCTCTCCCATCATCCTAGAGATATTTCCCAATTCCGACTGTGTCAAAATTAGTATAAGTTGTTAAAATACTAACCGTATTTTGTAGAATAAAGACTGTTATGTCCTGTGCTTCAGAAAAGTTGTAGGGTGCAGTTCATAGGAGTTATTCTTCTACTATCTCCCATCTAATTTGAGCTGTGTAGCCAAATAAAAAGTAATTAAATCTGAACTTTAAAATAACTCCTACTTTTGTGCACTCTGAGTTTCATTCTTTGTAATTTTTGAAAGGAAAACAGCAGTGCCCAAGATTCATATTTATTTTTAAGCAATCTTATATAGAAATGTGCTGCAGCATAAATTGCCATTTCTTTGGAGATACATTCTTGATTGTTTTAACTTCTGCTGTGATTAGATTCTTAATGTAGATTTTGAGCAGCATTCCATAGCTAGCAAAGTTGATATAAGTGGATTTGTCAGACTCTTTCAGGCAATACTCTAAAGGGCAATAAAGGTAATTTTTTTTGCAATACAGCAAACAGAATTGACAGTTTATTTTATGGCAAACTTTTATTGAGAACTTATTCAAGGCACTGAGTGGGGTCCTGTGGAGAATTTTAAAATGAAAAAATAAGTCATTTTAAAAGGCACTTATAATTTAGAAGCCAGGCAGATGCAAATGTTTCAGGTTCAAATTAGTATTAAATTAATGTCATGGAATGTCGTATATGAGCTGTGATAGCTAGAGCAAAGGGAATAAAATTTTATATATATTTTAAAACTACATAGAATATGGTCTCTAAAGACTTGATATGGTTTAGGTAGTATGACAATCATGGGAGGCATTCCAAATGATAAAACAACCAATCAAAGGCTGAAAATGTGATAGTCACTTATCAGCATTAACACTATATTTGTTGTTAGTACTTAACCCGTGGCATTGTAATGATATGCTTAAATGTTTCTGCCAAATTCATTAATTCAGCATAGGTGCATCAATTATGAACTGTCATGAATGCTGGCAATATAGTAGTGAACAAAACAGGGAGCATACATTCTGTCTGAGGAAAGACAGACAAAATTAATAAGTAAATTATGTATTACAGTTGTACGGGCTATAACAGGAGCTAAATTTAGAGTGCTGGAGATGGGCACTACCCTAGGGTTGACACAAGAGTAAAATTAGGCCAGTGAGGAGGTGGTTGTGATATCTGTTGTAAGGGTGAAAGCCAGCCTTGCATTACTGAAACAAAATATTTGAGATAAGAAATTTACAAAAAGGAAAGATTCGTTGTGGGTTGTGTTTTGGATGTTTACTACAGTTGATTGACCTCATTGCTTTTGGAACTGTGGTGAAGCAGTGTGTCCTAGTGGGAGTGTGTGGCAAAGCAAACTGCTTACATCATGCAGCCAAGACACAAAAAGGAGAGAAGAGGGGCCAGAAGAAAGCTCTCACTAGTTCCCTTAAGATGTCTACCCTTTCCCTGCAGGACTAAGCTAAAAATCTGTATCTTTAACATGTAAGCCTTGGGACATTTAAGATGTGAAGTAATAAAAGAAATTTGGCCAAATTCTTGTATAACTTCAAAGTAGAAACAGTATACAGGATGAGCTGCTGAATATGTGGTTTAGGAAGAAAATGAGTCAACATGGGTCTAGGACCTTCCTTAGTCTTCTCTTGCGATCCAGTACCTCACAGAAGCAACTTAAGAAGGGAAGGATTCATTTGGGCTTATGGTGCAGAAGGCACAGTTTATCATGGCAGTTAGTGGGTCAGCTTCTGGTGTCAGGACTTTGCAGTGGCTCCTCACTTTGTACCCACTAGGACCAGAATATGACCCTCACTGCCATGTTTCAAGAACCCACTACTTCTAGGTAGTCCCCACCTCCTAAAGGTTCTATTATCTCTCAAAATAGTCTGTGAGGGAACACTTCACATTCAAACAGGACCTGAACACCTTGAAGGATAGGCAGATAGTGTGGTCATTAAATGGGATAGTAAATTTTTCTTTGTTGAGCTGGTTTGGGTGAGGAAATTATGTCATGCCGTCTAGAAGGCATGAATTTTTGGTGTATTTCTGTTTACATCACTGCTAGCACAGTTGTCTCACAAAATACATTTAAAAACTGTTCAATAAATCAAAGATTGAGTAAACATAATCTTGGACCCTCCATAGATCAAAACAGTTTAACAGTAAGTTTTCACAGTTTGGTCAGTGAAAATATACTAAAAATTCTGAAGTATAATATACAACTAAATTTTCCCCAGTTCTACTCTCTTAACAGACAACTGTCTCAATTTCTTGAGTAAAAAATAGATTATATAATAGCTTTCTTAAGTGATGAGTCCTTTTTTATTAATCTTCAGTAACCACAAACTGAAGATTTTCTTTGAAATATATTCTCCCTCAGTTCTGCCTTCATGTTAACATACTTTTCAACACCAAGGTCTTGAACCATCCTTGCAAAATGGTGAATTTGAAGTTTTTTGTTGTTTTTATTTTTTCTCCTGCTTCAGTACCACTTCCTATACGTTTTACTGTATCCATTTCGGGGAAAGACTTCTTTAACAACACTGAAAGGTCTCTCATTTGCTTATCTGGTAGCAATTCTCTTTGTGCTAAAACAAAACAAACAACTCTTTCATGGCCACTGTGAACTAATGCCCCTGCGTATAAAATCTATACCCCTTTCCCCCCAAGATTCTAAATGTACATACTTCTCTAGTCCAGGGTTCACCCTTGGGCCAAAGATACTGATGGGACTAATTGCAGTCCTCCTGATAATCTTTATCACTTTTGCTGACCCACTCCTGAAGAACTTTTGTTATCAGCTAAGACTTCCTGTTTTCTTCTAAAGCAGAATATACCATGATGAAATCTGCCTTAGTTGTTTGCACCAAGATAAGGCTCATCAAGGTATTTTATCTATAAAATACCTTGGACAATTCCAGAGAGGTTAGTGATAAGCAATCTTTGGGACTTAGTGATCGGTAAGCTTTTCTTGGGTTAGGCCTTTACATTAACTTAGCTAAAATACAATTCAGGAGTGACTTTGTAAGTGAACCTGAACCTGAGGTGAACATATAGGTGTCTTGGCTAGTTTTTATTGTTAACTCAACCTAGAGTCACCTGGGAAAAGGAAAGGTCAATTGAGTAATTGTCTCAGCTTATCCCAGGACCTCAAAAAAAAAAAGATTGTTTTGTACACTGGGGGTAGGGCACAATCCCTAGTGTGATGGTTAATTTTGTCAACTAGACACAATCTACAGTAATTTGGGAAGAGAAAAACTTAATTGAGAAAAAGAACCCACCAGATTGGCCTGCGGGCAAGCCTGTAGTACAGTTTCTTGATTGATGATTGATGTGAGAGGACCCAACTCACTGTGGGCAGTACCCACCCCTGGGCTGGCGGTCTAGGGTAAGAATGCAGGTAAAACAAACTAGGGGATCAAGCCAGTAAGCAACAGTTTTCCATAGCCTCTGCATCAGTTCCTGCCCTGCTCGAGTTCCTGCGCTGGTCTCCTTCAGTTATGAACTCTGATGTGGATGTGTAACACCATAAACCCTTTACTCTCTGAGTCGCTTTTAGTCATGTGTTTTATCACAGCAATAGAAACCCACCTCAGAAACCTGGAAGGTGTGCACAGGCTGTAGACAAAAGCTAAGAGACAGAACCAGAGTTCCTCCAGGATTCCTGGCTCCAGATTCCTGCCCTACTTCCATCATTGATGAACTGTGATCTGGAAGTGTAAGCTGAAACAAACCCTTTTCTCCCCTACGTTGTGACCAAAAGGTCACGGTGTTTATGACAGCAAAAGAAATCAAACTTGAACATGGGGCAAGCAACTCTAGCAAGGTATAGAATGGATTTTTTCTGCTTTATTTTCCCCTATGTATACATGGTGAGTATCACTCCTCTAAAGTTAGGTTCCCTTAGAACCTGGGATTTAGATAGGCAAATACAATTGACAGATGCTTAAACTCCAAAGTTGTCTTTTGGACTTTTCAATCCTCTCCCCGGACTTCAAGCTGGTATAATAATAGATAAATGGTGGTAGTTATTCATTTGTCTTTGAAGTAAAATGAGATTCCTACATAATTAATATTTTGACATGGAATGAAACCTAATAGAGTATCTAAATCAAACATATTTTCTGTGCCAATACTAAAGTCCAAAATGTTTGTTTTGCCTATTACCTTAAATCTATTTAATTCCAAACCTTAAGGTAGAATACAGGCCTCCTGTGTTTAGTACTTTTTTCACTACCTTATAAAATGGTTCCAGGTATGGAGTAGTATAATTAATCATGCCGCCTAAACATTGTCAAGTAACAAATCCTTACATTTTTAAAGAAGTAGCAAATACTAGGAGGGATAGGCTTAGAAGATCATTCCATGGTTGTTTCTCTGTATATTTTGCTCTCTCAATGTTGTTTTTCTTCTCAAAGATTTTCAGTTTAGATCTTGGAGGCATATCAGCTGTGGTTCTAAATGGCTATGATGTAGTAAAAGAATGCCTTGTTCATCAAAGTGAAATTTTTGCAGATAGACCATGCCTTCCTTTGTTCATGAAGATGACAAAAATGGGAGGTATGTTTATTTTCATCTATTCAGTGAACCTATTTTAAATCACATTCCTCATTATTTTAAATAATTTTAGTGTAGACAGATTGTTTTGTGCTTTGTGAAAACCGGATTTGAAGGCCATCAGACTGCATTCAGTAATGTTTTACTATTATGTGCTAGTTTTGTTGCCATTCAATTCAAAGAAACATAAGTAATGTTTTAAAGAATTAGTGCTTAATATGCATGAAACAATTTAGGTGTGCGCAGCACGCATGTGCACACACATTGACAGACTTTCTGTCATGCACAAGCTTACAGAAACTAAAGCAGACTTTAACTACTCATTGAGAGCTGTAGAATTTATACAAAGGACAGGCATTTTATAGGACTTACTAATGATCAGATTTGGATGACTACATATTCAACAAGGGAGAAAAGCTGAAGTTGACACAGTCAAGAAGAAAGCAGAAATAAAATGGCCAAAATAAAATGTTGACATCAGATAGAACTGGTATCTGATTTTTTTTTTTTTTACAGTAATGGTGTTCTAAATTCTGTAATGAGACCTTCACACTACTTAAAAAAAAACAACCTCAGTATCTTGCTTAAATAAGCTAAATGGCAGGTAATAATAACATTATCAAATTTTGGATTCATGTTTTTTCTCTTTTCAATTACATGAACGTTTCTACTACTTTGACAAGTCAAGGCTGCTCTTGACTTTGGCATAGTTACCTTGCTAGGTATCATATGCTTTTAACAGAAGAAAATTTGTGTTGTAAAAGTCTAGTTTCTTGTGGCTGGAGAGTTGGTTCAGCAGTTAAGATCACTGGTTGCTCTTCCAGAGGACCCAGGTTCAATTCCCAGCACCTACATGGCAGCTCACAAATGTTTTTAACTCCAGTTCCAGGGGATCTGACACCCTCATACAACTATGCATACAGTCAAAACACCAATGTACATAAAATAAAAATAAACAAGTAAATAAACAATCTAGTTTCTTTTAAACAAAAACTTCTGATTTGGACATATTTATTTAATCAAAAATTAAATTTTGTCTGTAAAATGTATCATTTGTTTTTTATGTATATGAGAAAAGCTGAGTAATAAATAGATTTATGTAGACCTAATTCATCTGTATATGATTACATAAGCCTGGACAATTTCTTGTGGCAACAAAAAGAGAATTATAGGTCTTTTATATCAGTCATTTCATGAGGAATAGACCAGCTTTATCTAATGTTCTGTGGCTTCTGGGTAGCATCACCTAGGACCCAATCATGTACTTAGATAATTGGGAGGTAAAATCACCAACTATCTATCTTTGAATTTTTCCTTTCTTTTATTTCATACCATTTTAAGTACAGAAAAATATGGAGTACACAAGATTTTTAATACTTTCCTTATAGGTTTACTCAATTCCAGATATGGCCCAGGATGGATTGATCACAGAAGATTGGCTGTTAACAGCTTTCACTGTTTTGGAAGTGGCCAAAAGTCTTTTGAATCTAAAATCTTAGAAGAAACTCGGTTTTTAATTGATGCTATTGAAACATACAAAGGTAGACCTTTTGACCTCAAGCAACTAATAACAAATGCTGTCTCAAACATAACCAATCTGATTCTTTTTGGAGATCGATTCACTTATGAAGACACTGATTTTCAGCATATGATTGAGTTATTTAGTGAGAACGTGGAACTAGCTGCCAGTGCTTCACTCTTCCTTTATAATGCATTTCCATGGATTGGCATCTTACCTTTCGGGAAACATCAAAAGCTATTCAGAAATGCAGATATGGTCTATGATTTCCTCACCAAACTTATTGAAAAAGCTTCCGTCAACAGAAAGCCTCATTTACCTCAGCATTTTGTGGATGCCTATTTAGATGAGATGGATCAAAGTGAAAATGATCCTTTATCTACATTTTCCAAAGAGAATCTAATTTTTTCAGTGGGTGAACTCATCATTGCTGGAACTGAAACTACAACCAATGTACTACGCTGGGCAATTCTGTTCATGGCCCTTTATCCTAATATTCAAGGTGAGGATACCCTTGATCTCAGAGTCTTTCTTCAGGGGTCATATATACTTTATAGAGTGTTCAGCCAAGTATAAAGCAGTTTTAGGAACTACAACTGTGCTAGTCAAGAAGGGAAATAGTTCATAATTCTAATTTTCAAATCTAATATTTTAATGCAAATTTAAGAAAGGAAGGAACGGAAGAAAAAAAAAGATAAAAAGCACCTGAGGGCTATAAATGGTGGTAATATTCCTCTCATCTCAGAACTCAGGAGACTAAGACAGGAGAATCTCAAGTTCAAGACCACTGCAAGTTTAAAACCAACCTGGGATATATAGAATGGCAGCATCTTTTAAAAATGGATCTTAATATTCATCATTTATAAAGAATGATAAATGTTGGGTGTCTGGAAGCTGCAAAGCTCAGATCTGAACTCTGCTTTTTCTTATTCAAGTCTAATATTCCATTATTTTCCTTGTTGACAGTGATGCTATTCTGATTCTAGGCTGATCATACATTTATTTATAATTTTTTTGATGTTACCCAAAATGTTAGTTCTTACTAATACAATATTTGAGGGGGTATATAATAAATTCATGTAAGTACAAGATGATGAAAAAATTCAAATCTAGGTAGACCCATATTCTGTTGACTATGGGTTATCATTTGTTGTAACCCAAAAAGAAATAAGTTTACATATAATTTAATGAATTACATAGTAACTTTAACATGTCTCTCTGACAGGACAAGTTCATAAAGAGATTGATTTAATTATGGGTCACAATAGGAGGCCTTCTTGGGAACACAAGTGCAAAATGCCTTACACTGAAGCAGTTTTACACGAAGTTTTAAGATTCTGTAATATAGTTCCACTGGGGATTTTCCATGCAACCTCTGAAGATGCCGTTGTACGTGGTTATTCCATCCCTAAAGGAACAACAGTCATTACAAATCTTTATTCTGTTCACTTTGATGAAAAGTACTGGAAAGACCCAGACATGTTCTATCCTGAGCGATTTCTGGACAGCAGTGGATATTTTACTAGAAAGGAAGCTTTTATTCCTTTTTCTCTAGGTAAGAAAACACAAGGATATAATTTTAGAGTATAACAATAACTCATTATTACTGCCATCTCAGTTTGAAGCAACCTGCTCTAAAGTAGACAGTTCTGAATATATAGCATTAATTCTTTTTTTTAGTATTTTTTTGAAGATAATTTTTTTCTCACATAATAAATCTCGATCAGTTTTCCCTCCCTTACTCTTCCCTGTTCCGCTTTACCTCCCCTCCAATCTCATGCACTCCCTTTGGTTTCTCTCATTAGGAAAACAAAATAGACTTCTACAGGATAATAATAAAAATATATAACAAAGTAACATGATAAAACAAAAATTATCACATCATAGTTGAACAAACATTGCAGAATTGGAGAAGAGCTCAAACAAAGGCACAAGAATCAGAGACTACTCATACATACACTCAGGAATCCTATAAAAACACTAAACTGGAAGCCATGGTATATGTGCAGAGGACCTGGTGCAGCCCTGTGCATGGTCAGTTTCTAAGTTCACATGAGTTTTGATCATATTTGTTTAGGGGGCCTTGTTTTCCTGGTGTCCTTCCATGCTCTTAAAAATAACATTCTTAGAGGAAAGAATAGTTTCTTTAGAGTGATGAGCATGCTTTAGTTAGTTAAATAAAGCTAAAGTTTTTGAGAAGCTGTGGCTGGCTACTTACAAAATGTTTAGCGTGTGAACTGGGGGTTGTTGTCAAAGTTCTAGAGCTAAAATTCAAGAACAACTGAAACTCGGAGAAAGGAAAGAAAACTCCAAGTTAAGCTAGAATCTCACATTAGTGCCTTCTAGTTTATTATACCATCTGCAACCAGGAAATACTGCTTCTGCTGTGAAACAGGACATGAATCACAGAGCTTGGGAGATAGACTGTCTTTATTACTGAGTAAAGAACCCAAAAGGTCAGCTGAAATGGGCTTCCCTTGGATCAATAAGAACAAAATGTCACAGCTCAAAGACCTATATAGTATGTCATGTGCTCTGTTGCATTATGCAAGAGAAGTCAGAAATGGAGCCAAAGTCTTTAAAATAAAAGAATATGTTTTTGCAATGAAGTTCTAGTTTCTAATCTTTGAGATTTGAGAGACTCCTTTCATGATTTCTAACCTAAATTCCAAGTTTCCTGAATGGCATCCAAATACTAGATACTGATTTTGTAAGTGGTCTTTAAACTTATTTGCTTTTTCTGTTCAGGGAGAAGACACTGTCTTGGAGAACAGCTGGCTCGGATGGAAATGTTCTTGTTTTTTACATCACTGCTTCAGCAATTTCATCTGCATTTCCCACATGAACTAGTTCCAAACCTGAAACCCAGGTTGGGCATGACATTGCAACCACAGTCCTACCTCATCTGTGCAGAAAGACGCTGAAAGTATTGAGGTATAACCTGGTTGAATCAATAATGATGTTTGGGCCAAAGCTACACTTTTTATTAAAAAAAAGTGAACACAGATACATTGTTTAAAATAGTGCTACGGCAGTTATAAGCATTAGCTGTTATTTTTTTTAACTTTCATGAATTCGTATTGTAGAATGTATTGAGTAACACAAAGGTGCAGGTGTTATGTAGACACTAAGAAGGGCCATGAATTCTCTAAACAGAGCTTTTGTTTCTCTGATATGGCTCCATCCTGAGGAACTTTGTTTCCAAATGGTCTCCTTTATGATCAGGTGTTATGATTTCATACTGTGATATCAGTCCAGGACTAAAGAAGAAATAACCCACACAAATGTATTTTGACTACACAAGTATTTTAGATATGACTGACAATGGAAATACTTTATATTTAATGTAGACCCTTCCAGTGCTTTCAGATATTCCTCTTTACTAGGTATTCGTAAGAACTGTGTCATTCTTCTTATAAACAGGAGTTTCTGTAATCCCTGAGCATTCATCCTTACAGCAGCAGTTCAGTATATAGGAAACACAGTGTGCAGGTGGAATAAAAACCATTCATAACTATAGATTCTTTGTAGGCACACTTTCCTGGCACCACTTCTTTCTAAAACCAGTCACAGATCTCAAAGATTCAAACATCTTATCTTACTGTGGTCTTAGTTCCATAGATTAGCTTCTTTTTGCCAACAATATTCTAATCCAAAATCCTGCGACAGAGAAAGGGAACTTGTAAATCGGGACACATGAGAATGATGGAATGCTATTACTAATTATACCAAGACAAATGATATATTATCACAGGCCAAAACAAATTGGAACGTATACTTACTCATTTATAGCTATTTTTCAGTATTATTTCTTCTAAAGTTATTCAAAGAGCCCACATTCTTCTAACTTACTCTGTGAAGAGTTGCAGTCTTAGAGCAATTTAAAATAGCAATGGCAGCTGGGCACAGTGCACATACCTGTAATCCCAGCACTTGGGGAGGCAAAGGCAGGCAGATTATCTGTGAGTTGGAGGCCAGCCTGGTCTGCAGAGTGTGTGTCCAGGACAGCCAAGGCCACACAGAGAAACCCTGTCTCAAAAAACAAGTAAGTAAGTACATAGATAGCTAAATAAAATAACAATGGCTGGTATAATAAATATGGATCAGGGGCTGGAGAAAAGGCTCAACAGTTAAGAGCACATAGTGTGCTTGCAGAAGACGAGTTTAGTTCCCACTGTCCATATCAAATGTTTTACAACTGCCTCTAATGTAAGCTCTAAGGGAATCCACTGCTTTTGGCATCCATGGGTATTTCTGCTCTATGGGCATATACCCCCCCACACATACACATAATTAAAATAATATAAATAAACTTTAAACTGTAAAAGCAGGCAGATTGCTGAGTTTGAGGCCAGCCTTGTCTACAAAGTGAGTCCAGGACAGCCAGGGCTACACACAGAGAAACCCTGTTTCCTAAAACCTTAAAAAAAAAAAAAAAAGGAAAAAGACATGATTTAACCTTAATTTGCATTAAAATGTATTAAGATATATCTAGTTCAAAGGAAAAGAAAATCCTGTGCAAAAATAATAATAAATTGAAGTTTAGAGGTAATATGAAAGGATTAAGATTGGAATAGCATAGGTGTTTCATGGTTTAATTAAAAACCCCTATTTCTTCCTATCAATCTTTTGCTTTCCAAATGATAACAACTTTATCTGAAAGCTATTTTACAGGAGTACATATGCTTCACACATTGCCACATAAAAAGATCAAGCTTGGTGTCTAGGAACACTATGGGAGTTTTTCTTATAACCCCACAAACTCTTCCTCCTGGTAAAAAGAATATGAGTCACATGTTCAAACATTAATTTGAAACTGTTTTGTGTTTTCACTTCCCCAAAGTATATGTGCTACATGAGAGTGAAACAGTGGAAGAGGATCTACAAATCCAGAGACCAGTTACAATGCCCACTTTGTCTGCTTTTACTACTTTCTGACCTAACTTCCTGAATCTTAACAGATGTACTATGACAGGTTGCTCTTCAGTCTTTGTTCTTCAACACAGCAAAAACTTCACACCCTTAGACCTCTTCCTTATTATAATTTCTTATAAAATCTATACTTTGGGGATTCTACAGGCTTGACAGTCTTACTGAATAAGATAACTTAATAAACTGGATTGTGATAAAAATTAAGTAGGCTTTGTTCTTTTGAGTAAGGCTACCACTGCTTTTAGTATGGACAGGAACTCCACGCAGCTATGCAAGATTCTGTTTTTGTTTACCTATGCCTTAGGACATTTTTGTAATTTTTCCTACATCTATATAAACTATTAAAGAGCCTTAATCTCACTGCCCTAATTGTATAGATAAAACCAAATAATATGAAGTCTTTACAGAGTTAGCTAAGTAAATGTAAATCGGGCTGTTCTACCTTTTAAAAGCTGTAAAGATTAGATAGCGAAGCAAACCAATGCGATGACTGCATAGAGGACATGCCTGAAACATAGGAGGGAGCTTGGCGTGATAACACACCTGTAACCCCAGGTGAAAAGGGGAGGGGCTGGAGGCCATGGTCAGCCTGGGTTATACAAGTCGTACCACAAAGGAGCAATTTCTTTTAAATGACAGGCAAAAGGCCTATGACAAGATGCATATAGAAAAGAAACAGAAGTAATGAATTGAATGGTGTTGAAGCCAGAAAGTATAAGATAAAGGTGTGCATTTTATATAATTCTAAAATATATTGTTTATGAGGAAGCTATAATAGTGTACCAAATAGCATCTTTCAGGAAACAAGTCTTCATTACCCCCATGCTAAGACAAATCAATTGGCTTTTTTTTTAAGTGAAAATACAGGGCTGGGAGATGGCTCTGCAGATAAAGGGCTTGTAGTATAAGCATGAGGATCTGAGTTCAAGCTTCCAGAAAGCAAGATGTAACATACACTTATAATTCTAACTCCAGAAAGGCAGAGGTTAGATGGTTTCCTGAGGCTCACTGGTCAGCTAGGCTAACCTACTCCTCAAGAACCAGGTCTGTGAGAGACCCTGTCTCAAAAAAGCAGAGTGAATAATGTCTGCTGAACAACACCCAAAATTGCTTTCTACCTTCCATGTCCAACCATACACACTCATATGCATGTGCACACACAGCAACATGTACAGCAACATGTACACACACGGAATACAAAGACCTGTATTTTATCTGCAGGAAGTAAATCTAATAAGTATAAAGTTCTGTGTAATTTCCACAAGTCCTTGTCACGTTCTTGAAAATTAAGCATATAATATACCAAAAGTAAACTTCAATAAGTTCAGAAGCACAAATATGCATATTATCCTCTAAAAATAATGCCATAATGTGAAGATGGGTTTTAATAACAAAATAAACCAGAAAGCAAAATTTGTCTTATGTCTTGGATTTTTGTTTTAAAACAACATTTAGCTAAAAGAGGAAAAATAAAATTGTAGGATATGTAAAAAAAAATTTAAACTCTGCATATAAGAATCTATAAAATAGATTTAAGGCAGTATTCTGGGAGAAGAGAATACCTAAGTCCCCATTTCAATGAAAAATGAAAATGTTGCATGTAAAGCATCTCAATTTTTAAGAGTAGAAAATAAGCAAAAATACAGTTAAAGTAAAAAACAAATAACCTATAAAGAAATTTACTACTTTCAGACAGGCAAGAATTAATGTTACGCAACAAAGAAATGAAACTAATAGATATTTTCCATCTTTAAGAATTAAATTTAAGTGTCAGAAGATTATTTCAAATCTGGCCTACCATCTACTTCACATGGATCATAAGCTAAAACTGGTTCTTACACTTTTAAATGGGTGAGGAGTAAGATTAATATTTTGTGATCATGAGAATTTATTAATTTCACATTATATTTAAAACTTTATATTGAAATACAGAAACATTTTATACATTGTTTACAGGTTTTTTTTGTATTTTAATAGTGTAATTGTGAAAGAAATCATATGTACTATGCTCATCCACTGTCACTTAGCGCCCTGCAAGTCACAGTTAACAGCTATAACTTGGCAGTGTTTCTAGTGCTATGCATATTTATAAACAGCATTTCATTTTACTATCAAACTTAAGTCTGTAATACCAAGAACATTCAACAAATCAAACAAAGTCACTAAATCTGAAAAACATGTTTCTAAGGCACAATTGTGTGTGGATTATTCTGTTAACCAACCAAGGTGATAAAGGATTGTGTTTACTAGATAAAAAAATTATAAACCTCTGTTAAAAAAAAATAGAGTATTAGTGATCACCAGAGCAAGAAATCCTTACAACATTCCTGACATGAGCAACAATCATAACAGAATTTCTATACACAAAGAAAATTAAGATGAAACAAAAGTTAGCCACACCAAAAAAAAATCCTTTATTAATTGTGGGTTAATTATAATTACATTCTATTTAATTGCACTAGCCAATGAATAGGTAAAAAAAAAAATCCCACACTTTTAGTGAAAACTATGGTTAGAAATGTTGACACTGGGAGCAGTATCAAGTAAATCCAAACACAGAGTGAATGGCTGAGTGGTTTTGAGACAGGAAAGAAAGGAACATGGACATGGGAAGGAAAAGAGTTCCTCACCTCAGAATCTGGTTGAAGCCTACCTAGTCCGTTGAGTCAAGAATTCCAACACAACATTCACTGTGAAAGTTGCCAACATAGTTGTTTCGTTTGTTGGGGTTTTGTTTGTTGTATTTTAGTGTGTCTGGGTGCGAGTGTTCATGTGCCCGGCCAGAAGAGGCTACTAGAAATCCTGGAGCTGGAGTGGTGGTAGTTGTCAGCATTAGAACTGAGCTTGGGCCCCCTCCAGGCACAGAACAGACTCTTAACTGCTGAGTCGTCTCTTCTTCAGAGCCTATATAGGGATTTTTCAAATAAGAATGTTCAAATAGCAATGAATCATTCTTAAGGTGTAAGATCTTTTCAGCTATAAAATTACTTCCCGGTTGGGTGCATTGGCACAGCCTATAATCCTAGCACTTGGGGAGGCACAGGCAAGCAGATCTCAATAAGTTCAAGGCCATCCTGCTCTACAAAGCAAGTCCAGGAGAGCCAAGGCTACACAGAAAAACCCTGTCTGGAAAAACAAAAACACAAAACAAAATAAAAATTGCCTTCCTGGAAATATCAAAAGAAGTCCCATTTATAATAAAGGACATACATCTTTATACATCTGTGTAACCTCTATCGGCTTTTATCTTATCAGATGGTAATTCCATCCAAAGCACCTCCACTGCCAACTTATTTGTGTAAAAAAAAAAAAACAGGGAAGAAAAACATTTTTAAACACTTGAGATGTAACCTGAAAGCAACTAAAATATGGCTACAAACAAACTATGGCTACTGATAAGACCCTCAATCATGTATCTTCCTTAGGAAGCCCACTCACACTTAGGTGTCTTATCCTTTCTGTGAGTTGGGTGCCTCTCTTTCAATTAGCCACCAATGCTTAAATCCATTTGGGGAGGTGGTTTTTGTTTTCTTTAATCTCTCCTTAAGAAACCCCAACCCTGCTTCATACTGGCTCATTCTGAATTTTTTTCTGCAGCAAAGTCAAGGTACTTACTGGTTGGAGGTACTTCATGGGGGAGGGAACTTCTTGGGCTGTTCTTAGTATACTGCCATGAAGACCTGGTACATTTACACGATGAAATACTACTCAGCAATTAAAAATGAGGAAATCAGGAAATTTGCAGGCAAAGGTGGCAAAGATCATCCTGAGTGAGGTATCCCAGAAGCAGAAAGACATACATGGTATATAAGCGGATATTAGACATAATATATAGGATAATAGTACTAAAATCTGTACACCTATAGAAGCTAAATAAGAAAGAGGACCCTGGATAAGATGCTCAATCCTCATTCAGAAAGGCAAACAGGATGGACATCGGAAGAGGGAGAAAACACAGAACGGGACAGGAGCCTATCATAGGGACTCTGAAAAACTACCCTGCAGGGTATCAAAGCAGCTACTGAGACTCAGAGCCAAACTTTAGGCAGAGTGCAGGGAATCTTATGAAAGAAGGGGAGATAAAAAGAGCTGGAGGGGACAGGAGCTCCACAAGGAAAGAAAAACAATTGGGCAAAGGGCTCTTTTCTGAGACTGATACTCCAACCAAGGACCAGATATGGAGATAACCTAGAACTCCTGTCCAGATGTAGCCCATGGCAGCTCAGTGTCCAAGTGGGTTCCCTAGTAATGGGAACAGGGACTGTCTCTGACATGAACTCAGTAGCTGGCTCTTTGATCACCTCCCCCTGGTAAGGGGGAAGCAGCCTTGCCAGGCTACAGAGGAAGACAGTGCAGCCAATCCTGATGAGACCTAATAGACTAGGATCAGATGGAAGGGGAGGAGGACCTTCCCTATCAGTGGACTTGGGGAGGGACATGGGGGGAGAAAAGGGAGGGAGAATGGGCTTGGGAGGGGACGAGAGAGGGGGCTACAGTTGGCATATAAAGTGAATAAACTAATTAATTTAAACATAAATTTTTTAAAAAGGAAATCAAGAAACCCTTAGTTCCCACAAAAAAAAATGCAGGAGAGAATGTTTTCAAGGATGGACAGCTGCTACCTCAGTACACACTGGTAAAATATGTAAAACCCAGAGTTTTTCTCCTAGAGCAGCTCTGTGGTGGGAAGGTGTTTAATCTCTCATAGCACCACCTTGTTGAGTTTCCGAAATATTTTAACCTGTGCTCTGCTGGTATGTGTCCAATCATACCAAATAAACTCTTTCTGCAAACAACCAAGGTAATATCATTTTCATTAAAATCAAAACATGTTCATTATTAAGATTTAATCCTTTAGACAGCATGTAACATAACTCCCTGATCATCTGTTTTAAAAAAATTGAGACATGGTCCCACACTGTAGCCCAGGATGGCCTCTGTTTTTTTCTTTTAAAATTTAGTGTGTATATGTGTGTGCATGTACATGCTTATAGAGATCACGGACAAATTATGGGAGTTCTCTCCTTCTACTGTGGGTTCTGGGGATCAGGCTCAGTTCCTCAGGCTTGGTGGCAAGTACCCTTACCTGATAAGCTATCTCACCAGCTCTTACGTTTTCTTCTTGAAAGATCCACTTACTTGGATTTCTAACTGTGCCCTTCTCTTTCTTATTATGTCTATAGCTACTTTCTCTTACAAGTCTCCTCCCTCTAGTCATTTCAGTTCTGATCCAGCCTTATTACTCTTCCTATATGCGGACTCCACCTTGTGGTTGTCACTGTCAAGTGGATCCAGACATTAGCCCATCCCTCTCTAATTCAGCTACACTGTACTACAGCAGACTGTATCAAATCCTTCAGTTTCAATCTGAGTTTATCTGTTTACCCTCGATTGCATCCAAAATCTACTCTTTCTCTAATGTATTCTTTTTCAGCCTCAGAAACTGAGTTTCTAAATCAGAAACCTGTCACCCTCCTTGCTACTAAATCCTATTAATCACCAGGAAAAATGACTCTATCCTAAATCTTAACACCGTTCATTTCTCTTTTATCCTATTACCCTATAATCTATCCTAACCCAAACTCATAAGGTCTGTCTCTAAATCTTGTTCTTCCTCTTTGTCAAAAACAAAAATTAAAATTGTCAAAAGAAAAAAAAACTGTAACATTCAATTATAGATCTTAAAGCTTTTATCTGGAAAATATAAACTAGGGTACTCTTGTGTCTACAAAATAGCCTTCCTATCAGACTGTGGCAGAACAATGGGTTTTTGTAAGGTGGAAATGAGAGAACAATTGTAAAAAGTAAAGACTGGTTAGCAAAGGGTTAGTTTTTTTGTTTTGTTCTAGGTGAAAACACAGAGTTCCTTACTATGCTTAATTCACTCAGACAGACTAAAATCTGTTTTTCATCAAAATAGATTTTGGGACTCTATTCTCTTGAAGTTTGACTCTGACTATACATTACCAAGAGTAATTGCATTTAGGCTCTGTCTATTCTGCTGGGGCCAAGGGTAGAAACTCAATCTCAACAATGGCCTCCCACAGCTTTGTAACAATTCAAAATAGTGTGTCAATGACCCTATATGAAAAGCTAACCGTTTCACTCATAGCAAAATCCGTTTGGTTCCTATAACCTTAGTAGAATTTAAGTGGCATGCCATGCTGCAGAAGGGACTTCATAACCACCATCTCTCATTAACCAGCCCCTCTTCTCACACTGTGTGCTCTGGTCAGCATAAAACTCAGCTTCTCTAATGTGGTTTCTCCTGCCCTGGCCTCTATTTGTGTTGTTTCTCACTCCAGTCATATCAAAACTAAATAAATTCTTCAGCACTCAGTGTAAAATGACCCTGCCCCTCACCCGGGCCCAGCTCTCATCCCTGCACTACCTATCACTGCTATCCTTCAAACCCATATGCAGTCAGAGCCGTTCATAAATGGCCTGGCAACTAGAATAAAGGAACCAGTTTGCTCTACTCATCCCGTTTCTATGAGTTGTAATCCAGAAAGAGTGAGGATTTTTGATTACTTATGCAATGCCAGACTCTCGTAAAAATATGCAGACAAGGCCAACAGGAAAAGGACAGTTAAGAGTAGCCGAGAAAAAGCTTTCAAACAACCAAATAACAACAACCACTTGTTATTTGATTTCAAATAATCCAACAATAACAACCAAAAAAATTTCTACAGAGAAAAAATTGTGATAGAAAGCACACAGATATTTACAGTGTTATATATGTATAACACCAATGACTGACATTTGTGATAAAATCCTAATAAAAATTACTCTGATTCTACAGCAAACAAAATAAGAACGATAATATGAGCTGGAGCCATAGTGTAATAGCAGAGTGCTCACACAGCAGGCTAGTGGCCCTTGGTAAAATCTTCAACTCACCCCACAGAAAGGTAAGGCTCATAGTAATTCCTCAAGTAGAACTCCATTT
This sequence comes from Pachyuromys duprasi, assembly GCA_028658305.1. Classification (NCBI taxonomy): domain Eukaryota; kingdom Metazoa; phylum Chordata; class Mammalia; order Rodentia; family Muridae; genus Pachyuromys; species Pachyuromys duprasi. The sequence continues at coordinate 23,260,451 of CM053758.1, forward strand.
AACAGTAGTGTGTACATATTTAATATATTCACACACTCATGACTTACAATCATGATATTTAAATTTTTGGCATGGATAATTTAAATTTCTTTGAAATGTTCTGATTTATGGTTACTAAGCAAGTATTAAATATAATGGCCATTTTCAAATGAGTTCTCAGTAACATTTTAGTAAAAGAAAATTGGTTTTTGAGTTTTTATTTGTTGTTGTTGTTGATTTTTCGAGAAAGGGTTTCTCTGTGTAACCTTGGCTGTCCTAGACTTGCTTTTTAGACCAGGCTGGCCTCTAACCCACAGAGATCCGCATATGTCTGCCTCCCTGAGTGCTGGGATTACAGATGTGCACCACTGTGCCTGGTTTAAAAGTGTGTGTCTTTCAAGAAGACAATTTAAAAATAAATTATCCAATATGAAATTTAAATAACATAATAGTTTAGAGACTTGTTTCTAGTAATATATGCATGCCTGTACATGTATCAATTTAAAGACACATGTATACTGTTTTCTGTAGGAAAGGAAGCAACAGAATAAATATATTTGCATAGGATGTAAAGCACATTTTAGAGAAATATACACACTGGATGTATATAAATTCAAATTTGATAGATTATCATTTAAAATTTTATTACTCAGTAACATATGATGGGACCAGTTTACAAATGATGTGGTTGTGGTAACAAAAGTGACAGGAAGGAACTCAGCACTCAACATGTTTAATAAATAAAGTGTAGTGATTCATTAAATATGATACCTGCAGGATCAAAAATCCCAGTACTTAAATAGATCTTTAAATGCGGCCTTGTAGACAACCCAAATATCTTAGGTAGGTAAGAAACTCCAGCATCACACTATATAGGAACTATTGTGGAAACTGACAGCTAATTGTGCACAAAGTTGAATGGATCTAAAATATTGTATGGTCTTAAAGAATAATAAGAAATCAGTTTACCATCTTGTTATCATTTTAGTTGCTGTGTATAACTTCAATAATTTTTCACAACTAGGGTACACAGCCACCCTCTAGTGAGGTTATATGACATTATAAATGTGGTCCATTTCCTTAGTAAGGTATTTATTTATATGCATTTGCATGGAATTATTTATTGAACTATTTGTAGTTTTTACATAAAAATTAAATATTCATTCCCATCATGTACTTTACTTCAGAATTCAGTCTTCCTGTGGAGCTCTAGTATTACTACATAGTGATGGGTCATCTCTGCCATGTATTCTTGAAGCAGAAAGAAATTAACAACAAAAATACCAGTCTTACTATAACCAGACACAAAAAGATACACGACACCTAAGACACATACTAAAGATAACCAATTGTTTAGGCAATATCTTTGATGGAATTGATTTCATTAGATTTTTCATTAAGGCAAAAGATAGCTATTTCCTTTTTCCTGGCTTTAATTAAAATGATGCTCATTTCATAAAAGGTAACATCAATATTAGGACAATGTTTTTCTTTCCTAGCAAATTTATGCTATGTTTATAATAACTAAAAATTTAAAATTATTTGTCCTGAGCAAGAATAAAAATAAGAACAGTTTTGACTAAAGAATAAAGCTCCTTCATTGTGAAACACCTTTAAAATTCAACCATGGAACAAAATCAGTAAGACTAGAATTCAGACTTATGTCCACAGCAAACCTGAATACTTTAGGCAGAAATAAAAACACACAAGAAGATTATACACAACAATAAAAAGCATCAGAAATAGATGCACCTGGGTTTTGTTAAGTATAACAAAGGTCCTCAGTCCTTCATGGATGAAGCTAGGAGAACCACATTGAACAGTGTACTGCCATAAGCAGCAATCACTCAGAAAGGCCACAATGAATTCCTTTTTGGATTAGGCATAGAGGTTTGTTTTCTACCCCACCCCCAAACAAAGACATAACAGATATATTTGGAAATACAGGATAAATCCTGTTTTCATAAAAGCATTATGGCCACTTGAAAAACCAAAGTCACTTGAGTTTTCAGTTTTAGCCCTCCCTCGTCATAAGAAATTAAAAGTTCACTACCAGCAAAGCAGCATTATGACACAGTATTTACACACCAGTGAAGGCTTTGAGGAAGGGCTTTGAAACACAGTCAACTGTAGCCAGCTCTAAGAATCATTCTCTTGTTTATGATGAAAGTGCTTAGGAGTGAGAACTGCCAGGGTAGCAAAGATCCTCTCACAGTATTAAGGCCTGTCCACATGGGAATGGTCAGTATAGTCAGTACAGTGAGCATTACACAATGACCCTGGGAATAGCACCCCAGGCTTCTTCAGCATCTGTTTTGTTTTGTTCTTTTCTATTCAAACATTTGCTCTTCCTCTTCATCTGCTTCTTCAATAACCTGAATCTCATCTGCTTGAGATAAGGAGGTATTCTCCACCTGCAGTTTGCTCTCCTCAGCTCTACATTTTTCTTCTTCTTCTATGATTTCCTTCCATATTTTGTGATTTTCAGTGAGGTGGTGCATTAGCTGACAAAATATTCGCCGCCTGCCTTTCCTTCTTTGTAGTTCTGTGAAATTTGAAACAAACATTTATATCAAAGCAAATATAACTCAATCATTCAATAAATGCCTCAGTGCCCACTCTATAGTCTAAATAGTTACATAAGCTCTAATTTTATAAGTGTGAAGAATAAGAAAAATTATCCACGCTATGAAGATCACATCCTAACAGAATATAGACATAGTTATGAGTGATAGGGGTTGTTCTGGACAGAAAACAAAACAGAGACAAGATACAGAGAATACTGGGTTAGAAGGGAGTATAGTGCTGAAATCTAAGATGAAAATCATAAAAATCAAGTTTGTAATGTCTTCATGTGGTAAAGTAAATGTATTTCCAGGAGTCTGATGAATATTATTTATTATGAAAAGCTAGTCAACCAATCCCAAATTGGCGTAAGATTATTCTCTGCTGTGCTAACAAACGCAAGGCATTGTGTCTGAACTGGATATAAGGTTTATACATGTGGAGCCTGATGAAGAGTGCTGGCTGGACCACAGCGTCACAGAGATGTACTTCCACTAAATAAGAAAGAAATTCTCATTTTGTTATATATTAGATTCTTAATATAATATCAGGAGTAATTTAAATCTTACTTTAAAATAAAGAGAAAGTGGCATTCATAACAGTTTCAAAGACAAGTTCTTTTTTATTTTCCACTTATTCTCATTGTCGTATTCAGAAAAATATGTTGCTATATAACTCATTCTTAATATCAAAACCTTGGTTCTTTTTCTCAGAGCTAGGAGATCTGTTCTCCTTTTCTCCCCACTGTCTGGACTCATTTCTTGAGTCCACGTGAGGCTGCCTTCAAGTTGTGCTCCCAACTGTTTTGATGTTTGAAGAGGGTGAGATGAGGAGTCTAACTACTAGGACTCACTTCAGAGATGTTCGGATAAGTATTTGCTGGAGGACAGCAGCTTGAGAAATGCTTTCATTAAATAAGAGTCCCCACTGTGTACAGAAGCTGCACAGTGCCAGCACACACCAGCTATCTAAAACCTGAGTATTCAACATAAACACTTAGATAGGAGTTACTCAACATATCTCTACCTAAGATGCAAAAGTCTAAATCCAAATTAAGTGATCATCTGTAATCAATAGCATTAAACAGAACATAGTTTCCTTCTATTCTTACTGGGATTTAGATTGTCTTCTGTTTCTTCATCATCTGAATCTAACTCTTCACCATCATCATCATCATCACCACTTTCTGTATCATCATCCTCTTCTGCTTCTATCCACTGACCAGGCAGCAAGCCAGCAGCATCATAGGAGTTGCACAAAGGGCCCACAATATGGGTGATAAAAGATTCTTGGAGTTTTGCTAGTTGAGGAGAAGAACGATCCATGAAGGGACTAATGGGTAGGCCCAGGTTTGCTTCTTCATCTCCCTGAGCATTAAAAAAAATACATTAAAAAATACATTTAGCTACTAAAAATATAACTATTAAGGTTTACTGTTAAAAGTTATCTTGAGTTTTTTTTTTTTCCTTTTCTTTATTTTTGCTATTTTGAGGAAAGGTCTCTCTACATAGCCTTGGCTGTCCAGAAATTCACTCTGTAGACCAGGCAAGCCTTGAATTCACAGAGATCCACCTTCCTCTGCCTCTGGAGTGCTGGGTTAAAGGTGTACACCACCACATCTGGCATCTTGAGGTTTTTAAAACAGTCTACATCAAAATCTTTACATAAAACATTAATGATGATAATTACTGCTAGAATGGAGTGTGGCTTAATGGGCACATGCTCACCTGAGGTTCATGTGACATACATCAGCTATCAGCAGAGGAAAAACAATCACACTTTCTTTTCTTGAGATATTTGAGAAATCTTAAAAATTTATTTTCAGCTGGGCATGGTATAACACACCTTTAATCCCAGTACTCAGGAAGGCAGAGGTAGGCAGATCTCTGTGAATTCGAGGCTACCTGGTCTACAAAGCAAGTCCAGGACAGCCAAGGCTATACCGAGAAATCCTGTCTTGAAAACAAACAAAAAAAATTATTCTCATATTCTGTTTACATCAACTAATACAGTTGACACTCAGTTAACAGATAAGATATATAAAGTACTAATAATTTTACTATCAACCTGCAACATTCTATAATGCCAACATTAATAGTTTATAATTAATACATTAATGCTAAATTATTTGACAGGGAGTGATAAATGACAATATTTTCTTAATTTAAGACAGCATGTAATCTGTCTTATTCACATTCTCAATAGCTGGTTACACAGTATGGTGTTTTGTAACTTCCAAGGGCAGTTAAAGGACACTGTGCCTTTACAATACAATATGAGGTTAAGTAAACATGATCTGACAAGCTCAACCTCATTACTCCTACTTTCTAATGCACAGAAATTCTAACTTTGCAAACAACTTGAGTATTCGTTAACTATTAGGGCCAAGGACTCCAAAGGAATATTGTATAAGCAGGTGGTATTTGATATTTTAATGATAATGAAATTTGAAGCTTGTAGGATAATCAGCTTTGTTCAACATTATGGGGAATACACCCTCACCCCTAAATGGCACAGACTCTGCAAATTAATAAATATCTTTTGTTTGTTTTAATTTGGCTGTCCTAGACTTGCTTTTGTAGACCAGGTTGGCTTCAAGCTCACAGAGATACACTTGCCTCTGCCTCCTTGAGTGCTGGGATTACAGGCATGTGCCACCCACCTGGCTAAATAAAAATCTTTTAAAGTGAAGATTTTAAAAGCTATGAAAAAAAATCATGTTTATAATTGAAGTTTTGAAAACTACTCAGTACCTATGCTGAACTTACTTCTTTTATTTTCTGTCAGGACTTTGTCCCCATAGCTAATTCCAATGCAAAGATAGTCTTTCTATGACAGATATCTTTAGATGATTGAATACATTCTAAGGAGACCAGAAAATCACTTAAAAACTACTTCTGCAGGCTGGAGAAGTGGCTCAGAGGTTAAGAACACTGGCTGTTCTCCCAAAGGTACTGAGTTCAATTTCCAGCAACCACATGGTGGCTCACAACCATCTATAATGAGATCTGGCGCCCTCTTCTAGCGTATATATAATAAATAAATAATAAATCTTAAAAAAAACTACTTCTGCATCTTTATAACAGTTCTTAAGGACTCTTCAATAGTGTCCTGTCTGCACTGGGTTGTTTTGGTTGTTGTTGTTGCTGATACTGTTCTGAGGGGTGGTGTCACACAAGCCTTCAATGTCTCATCCTCAGTTACCAGTCTATGGTCATGGATTTGCTGGCCACTGGGAGTTTGACCATGCTCGAATGTGGATATGGTCAACACAAATTGTACTTGCTATGTTTTTTTGGGGGAGGGAGAGGATCAAGGATGGGAAGGTGGATCTGGGAGGAATGGGAAACCAGTGTGATCATGGGTACATTGTATGAAATTACCAAATAATTAATACATAAAAATATTATATTGATTTGCAAATCAACTGTTTTAAATTATAGATTATAATGTTGAAAGTGATCCTAGAGACCAGTGTCTATCCTTATCTACTCAGCCAAAAATATAATCAACTTATTTCAGACAAGTTATAAGCTATATATTTTTATTTGCTACTTTAAATGTTAGCAGTATTGGCTACAGGGATGGCTAAGTGCTTAAAAGCACTGGCTGTTCTTTCAGAGGACCTGAGTTCAGTTCCCCAAACCCACATGGTAGCTTACATCTGTTACTCCAGTTCCAGGGGATGTGAGTCCTCTTGTGGTCTCTATAGGCACCAGGCACACACATGGTGCATAATACACATGCAGGCAAAACATCCATATGCATACAATAAAATTTTTTAAATATTATTGCATCAAAGGTAGAGCCAAGAAAACACTAGGGGCCACGGTACATACAACAGTTAGTCCCTTACAAGACAACGCATACTTTCTGTAGCAACTGAACCTCAAAGGTGCTTTCTTCATATGGCAGCTCTTTTAAAACACACCAATCTCATGTTTCATCTTACCTGCTCATAAAATTCATTCACAATGCCTTCTGTCCATCTCAAATGTAGATCTCGAGATTTTGCTGGGCCATTTATATCTGCTAGTTTGATGCACACCTGGCAGACTAAGAGGCGATCATTTTCACTGTTCCATTCTATACCATTACTATTTACATCATTGGCCTATTTTGGACAAACAGAAATGTTTTAGGTTCTGTAGACACAGTTTCTAATGTTCACTCTTACCAGTTATCTTAAAATTATTTTCTGTCCAAAGGACAGGAAGTTTTAGTAAATGCATCCTTAAAAATCAAAATATATAGTAAACATGGATCTATGTGATAAAATGTCCCACTGAACTAATAAGACTTTGTTTCAAAGGCAACATGGCTTTTTTATTTTAAAAAAAAGACAACTCTGGTTTTATTATTTGTAATTATCAGAGAATAATAATGTATATGCATATATGTATATAATGTATATGAAATATATGTATATTTATGATTAAACAATAAGAATTGTAACTATTTCTACCTAAAAGAAAAGCCACTTAAAACAGGTAAGGAAAAAATTCATTCTAGCTGTGACAGGCAGTGATACAGTTCAAAGACACAAGTTTTAAAAGCTCAACTCTATGGTCTAAATATTAACTTACAACATATTTAAATTTAACCTATTCAAATTCGTTTCTTTCTCTATAAACAAGTGATGGTAATCTTGTCATTCACTGCCATAAAGATAAATAAACACAACACTTGGTTGATAACAAATGCTAAGTAAATATTAATTAGCATTATATAAGTCAGTAAAATTAACATTATTTGTTAGGAAAATTTAGTATAAATTAGTATAATTAGTAAAATTTAGTACAAATAAAAAGTGAGGAATCAGCAGCTTCCTGCTGACCAAAAATAAAAGGTGAGGCATACTTCTTTCAAGAAAGTAAAGCAATGGTCCTCAACTTTTTTCTATCCCATGGGACACAATGCCATTATCATTTTCAGAGCAAGTTATTGATTCTAGACTCCACAGTAAATATGAATTCTCTCAGGGTGGGAGGCTGTGAGCTGATCTTCATCATTCCACATCACACTGACTACACACATGTAGCATTTATAGCAGACAGTTTGGGAATAAGGAGATCATTGTCAAACAGAAGAGAAGAGACACTGATCTTCTGCCAGGTCAGCAGTAGAAAATTCCTAATACAAAGAAGATCTGACAAGTGTGGCAAGATAGACATGAACTGGCTTCCTAGAAACACAACTTTAATTTCATAAAATGTCTCACTTGGCACTGAGTAGCTCTGATCTTGCTATAAAAACTTTGGATATAATTAATTAGTTTGTTACTATTTGAAAAAGAAAGCCATAATACAATTCATCTTTTGGCAAAAGAAAGCAAAGCAAGCAACAGTATTTTAAGACATATTGCCATAATAAAAAATATTTATTTAAAATAGTACAATAATATTATTAAATGTCAGTTATTATTCTTACTTCATGTGTAATGTAATTCCAACCTAACAACAAAAACAAAACCCCTACTCTTCATCTATCACACTAACAACAATTTCCCTTTTCAAAGTCAGGCACTACTTTACATAACAAACCTTGGCATTGAATTCAGCAAGGAAATCAAAATGTTTTTTGAGATCTGTAGCAAGGATTGCTTCTATGACTAAAAATCGAAAGCGCTTGAATTCCACATGATCAAGGTTAAGGAGGAAGTTGTATTCTGGGTGAGAAAGATACAGATTCCAAGCTGATGCAGCATGATGATTTTCCAGAACAGATCTGTCATTGTATAAAACTGCCTAAAAAAAAAATAAGAAAAAAATGAGACAGGCACCTCACACACAGGAGCTTTAAAAACTCGCAGCCAGAGACAAGTCAGAATAGTGCACACCTCCTACAAAGGGGGCATATTACCAGGGTTTTAATATCTATGATAAAAGGTTGTAATAATTTTACAAATGAGTAGACTGTCATGCAAAGAGGCTAAGGACACCTTTTCTTCTTATGTGCACATCTAAAATAAAAGATTTGTCCTCACATACTCTGTAATATCATACTGCCTCCCAAGTGATAGAAAAGTTGTGTTTTTGAAGTAAACATTCAATATGTAATGATTCTAATAATAAATTCAAGGGGATACAGAACAGGGTTAGGGCAGAACTCTGTTCTACAGCCAACATAGAGTTAACTAAAGAAGAAGTGATGCTCAAGGTAAGCCAGAGACCCATGTGTCTGAGGACACGGTCTATATTTCCATCCTGACACAGTGCCTGAGTAGTAAGAGATAAATAAGCATCAAAAAGGTAAGATCACAAACCTTCTGGAATCAACAGTATGAGCTCGCTTCTCTACCTCATACCAGTGGAAGGCCCTGAAAGGCATTCAGAACCAGTAGAATGTAGAATTTCTAAAGCTTCTACCATCTCTAATAACCAAAACATTTTCAAAATTACTAAAGAATCAGTAACTTTTTAAAAAGCTATGTCAAGTTGTGTTGAAGTGCAGGAATTAAAACGCAGAAACAAAACCTGTTTTCCTAGTCCTTACTGCCAAATAGAAAAGAAAGACAGATAGAGAGGAAGTAGTATCAGGTGAGACATATGTGGGCTTGACTTCTATGCCAGTTATTTGAAAATTACAGCCAAGATGTAAGCATACCTGCATGCCATCATGTAACCGACCACTTTACACAGTGGAATGATTTAAGCTCTTCTGAGCCACATAAAAGCTTCGTGTCGATTTTCAAAGAACTTCTAAGTGTAAGTCATCCCTAAAAAGACTTCTCTCCAAAGACTCCATAAGGGGACAATTTATATTTAACAGCATTGGCAAATTCATGCTTAATTTAATAAAGACTGGTAAGCTATCAAAATAGCTCCACCATATCAGAAAGAAGTAACTGAACTCCCAGGTCAGATGACTCGGCAGGTACAGGTGCTCACTACACATGCCTCACAACCTACTTCAGCCCTGGAATCTGCATAAAGTAGAAGTGGAAAAGTGACCTCCCTGAAATGTGTTCTCTAACCTCCACATGCATCTACACACACACACAAACATACACACACCATACACACAGCAATATTTTTAAGACATGACATGTTCAGTAAGTATTTTCTGAAGCCATCTAGCTAGTGGCCTTAAAAACTTTCAGAGAGCTAGGGCAGTAAAATAAAAAGCTCCTAATTCCTTTACCATTCAAACAAATTACTAAAGAGAAATAAAATGGAAGCAAAAATCAAAATTGATTTATAATCTCCATACTAGAAATTTCAAATACAGGGGCAAAAATAAGAACAGGCTGTGGAAAAACCAAGTCACCTATTGATATGAAAATGAACTGCATTGTAAAGAGCAGGTGTCATGCTTAGCATTGAGTCCCTGAATGAGAAGAAACTCCAGGAATGTGGGGGCAAGGGCTGCATCTGTTTCCCAGATGAGTGCTACCTACTACACTTCTATATTGAGGACTATATAGTTTGGAGTACTGATTCCCATACTAGTATCTCATTCTCTCCAGGCAGCTTCCTCCAGTATTAGAAGAGACGAGCCTTCTGCCTGGAGGTAAATGCAGTACTCAGGTCACGGAGCATGCCCCAGAAAGGACTGTTAGATACCAGTCTCTTCTGCCTTTCTCACATGACTTGCCTTAACACAGAATTCTGCTTCGCTACTCATTCCTCATCATAAGTTACATCCACACAGGCCCAAAGGCAGTGTAACACACTGATCTTGTAAACTAAAACTTCTGAAATGATGAACTGAAATAAACCATTCCTTTTTAATTAATCATTGCTTTAGGTATTTTATCAGATTAACAATTTTTTATAGAAGGTTTTAATATATTCTCTTTTTTTGCCCTTAATATAACAAGTTTTTGTTCCACTGCAAAACTTTGTGTGTGGTGTAGTGTATTGTACATACTTGTTAATGTATATGTAAGTGCACGTGTGTGCAAGTGCATGTGGAAGCCAGAGGTTAATGGTGAATGTCTTTTCTTGATCATTTTCTGTCCTTATTTTTGTGACAGTCCCTCTGTGAACCTTCTGAAGCTCATTGTTTGGATAGAGCAGGTAGCTAATGAATTTCAGCCCCCCCCCATTAACCCTCCCCTGCCCAGTGCTGGGTTATAAGAACATGTCACTGTGTCTGGCTTTTAAACATGAATCCTAGAAATCTTAACTCAGTTCCTCATGCTTTGGACATAGACACTTTTAAGAGGTAAGGCTTCTCCCAGCCCCAGAGGGATAAACTTTTATCTTCATTCACATACCTCAGGAACAAGAAAGTAACCAGAAATCAAACACAAGCCTCCAGATACCAGATATCTTTCCCCCAAAGAATTGTGACTTACCAAGTAAGTATGCAAATGAAGGTTACAATGGCCTCTGAATATGTAGAATGGTACTGCAAATATGTATCCTTGGATAGGTAGCTTCTCCAAAATAACACTTACAAAGTGAGCATCACTCTCTCTCATTTCTAACACACACACATACACATGTGTCCCTCAACTTGAAATTAAAAGAATTTATCTTCTATATTTAAAACAATTGGTAAAAAAAGAGGAACATAAAATAGCTACAAATGACAAAAAGATTAAAACTGAGGTTAAAACTGAATGCTAAAGTGAGGACAGATGAATTTGTCAGAAACAGTAACAAGTCTCTATGTAAGGCATACGGTTAGAAACATACAACACTGCAGCAATCTCTTACACAAACAAATACCTCATATAATATTAAATTCTTCCAAAAACCATGTTTAGTTTCAAGACCTCATAATGAAAGCTATTGTAGTTACAGTATTCATGTTGGGAACTCATACTACTTTATTGAAACTGTGATGTGACCATAGAAGAATTTGTTTATCAGCTATGTTTCTTTCGATGCAAAATATTATACCAAAATAAACTATTATATATCTTTTTATTACATTTGTATTTATATATTTGTTTATGTGGGACAGGGACACGTGTGGATGCCTAAGGACAGCCTGTGGTAATTGGTTCTATCAAGTGGGTCTCAAAGATGAGACTCAGGTTGTCATGCTTGGAGGGAGGTACCTTTGCCTGGTAAGGCATCTTGCCAGCCCAAGAAAAAAGAACTGTTAGTACACTAATATATTCATTAATATAGTACTAAAGGACTGAAAGTCAAGATATTAAGACAAATCACAGGAGAAAAATGGGAAGAACATAATATCCTTAGCCATTATAGCTTTTAACCATACTAAGGACCCAGTTAGAATGAACAAAGATCCAACCAGAGTTTTATCAATGTGATAAAAGACAATTATATTTCTATCAAGCTCTATAATTTACAAAACATGATTTATTTCATAAACTATTCTTTTTTTATAGCTGAAGAAAGTGATTTTTCTAAATTCTCTTAGCATTCATCATCATGCATTTAGTCTATTGGCAACATAACTCAAAAAAATAATGGCTAATAGAGGGATATACAATGGGTTATAAAAAATTATGGAATAATTCTTAAGCTTCTGACACACACTTTCCTACCTGAGGTGCATTTGTAGCTACTAGAAATGCATTTGTTCTTCCTGGGTGATCATAGTCGTGCATGGCAGCTGCCACATACAAAGCCATCAATTCTAACGCAGGAATGTTTGAAGATAAGCAGCCATAGGTCTCATCTGGAATACAGCAACTCTTTGAAGAAATGTAAGCCATCTGTCCAGAACTAAGTCTACCATCTGAGTCTGTGTGACAATAAATAGCAAACACACATTAGTATGTAACTTCCTGACAATTATGCTAAGGACAGACTTCCCCATAAGCAGCATCAGTTCTAATTGGTTAAAATTAACTACTCAACAAGAGTGTCTACGTTTCCCATTGTTTATCTTGCACTACACTAGGATGATGCTTTCTTGCTAATCAGTTCATAAAAACTCTAAATTTGGAATTTTCAAAGCATTTGTTGATGAGGGCTAAATACAGTAGTCATACAAAATACTAGCACCAAGAAAGAGAAAGTGGACACAAAGTCCCACCCATAACCAAGAAGTTATTGTAACTGATACCTCCTGGGAAAGGGAGTATATATTTTCTCCAATGGCGTGGACAGGCCCCATGCTCAAGGGTAGTTAACTAGCAAAAAACAGACTCTATGGTTTTTGGGTTTGTGTGTGTGTGTGTATGCGTGTTGTTTTGTTACCTTTTGTCTAATTTTCTTTTTCAAAGTTTGTCTGTTTTGATTTTCTTTTTGTTGTTAATTGTCGTTCCTGCTTTTTTTTTTTTTTTTTTTTGAGAGAGAGACATAAAGAAGGAACAAGTAGTTGGAAGTAAGGAGATGAGGATCTGGGAGAAATTTGGAGAGGGGAAAGAATATGATCAAAATATATTGAACAAACCAAAGAATGGATACAGAAATTGTGGTACATTTACACAATGGAATACTACTCAGCTATTAAAACAAAAGAAATAATGAAATTTGCAGGCAAATGGATGGAACTAGGAAAGATCAGCCTAAATGAAGTAACCCAAACCCAGAAAGATGCACATGGTATGTACTCACTTAAAAGCATATTATTAAACCTAGAGTACAGGATAATCATACTACAATCCACAGAACCAAAAAAGCTAACTAATGAGGAGGGCCAATGAGAGGGTGCAGGAATGTCACTCAGAAGGGGAAATAGAATAGACAGCAGAAGTGGATGAAGAGAGGGAACTGGGCAGGAGACGGAATGGGGAGGAAAACAAGGATGGGATCAGATCTGCGGAGAACAGGGGTGGGGTGGGAGGTGAGACAGCTGGGAAGAAAAAGGGAAACTGGGGGGGAGGGGATATGGGTGTGACTCTAGCTGAAACTCCTAATGGGGGTGGGGCATGAAGACGGAAGTGACCACCTCCTAGCAAATTTTTCTACAGTACCAGTAGAAAAATGGGAACAAAAAGCCACCAACAAAACTTGTGATCAAAAATTACCCTGCCTACAAGAAGTGCAGGGATAATGAGGGAACAAAGTTTGAGGGAAAATTCAAACAATAATTGGCTCAACCCACAGTAGAGACCCACCCCACAGTAGAGAGCCAGCCCCTGACACTAATAATGATATTCTGCTTTGCTTTCAGACAGGAGCCTAACTTGACTGTCCTGTGGAAGGCTCCAATGGCGGCTGATTGAGACAGATGCTGGGACTTGCTGCCAAGCATGGGGCAGATCTCTGGCGGACCTGTGGAAGTGTTGGGGGAAAGATGGAAGGACCTGGAGGGGACAGGAATCCCACAAAAAGACCAACAGACACAACTAACCCAGTCCCATGGGGGCCTAGGAATGTAAAGCAAACTAATATAAAATTAAATATATATACTAAATGAAACATTATATATAGTCATAAAAAAGAATCTAAATGGACAAAACTGGAGAATTAAATTTGATTATAAAAACACTATGAACATGTAGGAATTTAATGTACCACAAAACTTAGCTCCTCAATAGACACTACTTTTCAAGTCTCATCCTGAAGAACTATTTCACGTGCTGCACTGACTACAATTTTTCTTGCCCTTTCTTTCCCTTCTTTTCCCTCCCATGAGGCTCTGTACAATGGAACGGAAAAAAAAAAAAAAAGGATGAACATCGAAAGGCCTGAAAACTGAGAACTACTCAGGTACCACTCCTCTGCTTCCACCTGTCTGGGCTTCTGGTTCCTAATATCAAATGCTCATCTTTATGTGTACATATGTATTAGCAAGCCTAAATGGTCAAGCTGTCATTGCTGTTAAGGGAATTGGAAAAAATTACAAAAAGTAAAAGACATTATAGTAGACAGTTTATAAAACTAAAGATACAAGAGATGCAAGGTATCTTTGTGTTCATCAGATAGAAATAATGCTTTGTCAAAGTCCAAATGATTTCCTAATCATAATTTAAGTCAATATTTGTTTCTACAAGAATTTTTTAACATAATAACCTTAATTCACTAATGATAATTTTAAAGTATTCCTTATTTTTATACTGTTTATGCTTTCAATTTATATTGAATTTTAGAAAACTGTACTTTAACACTCCTTAAGACAATTCTAAAACAAAACAGTTAAATATATGGACATATATATTATATAGGCAAACTGTTATTTAAAACTCTTTAATTACTAATATCAGGTCAATGTCTTGAACATTTCCTTGTGTTATACCCATCATAGATTCCCCCTTAAGTTATAAACTAAATTTTAAAAATCAAAAATGGCAAAACAAATCCTTATTAAACTAAAAAATTAGTTAGTGATGAAGCACATAATGCCAATACTTGGGAGTTCAAGGATTATCCCGGTATATAAGATACTCTGTTAAAACAAAAACAAACAACAGCAAATACATGAAAAAAAAAAAACAAAATTTAAAACTCAGTAATTACTTAGAGCTTAGACAGTAGGTTCTTGATACAGCAGTATATACAAATTTTATAGAAACTTAACATTAATATGGCAGTGTTTTGCAAATTGTTCTTCAGAGATATATATATATATATATATAAATATATATATATATATAAAATCAAAATCTAGACTGGCTTTTTAAACATAAGAATATAAATCAAGTATACAATAAATATAACATATAATTATATAGTATATATATATATAATTAATATAAATATAAGAGACTGAGTGGCTAAAATTACGCCAAAGGGGAAAAAAAGGAGTAACATTGGAGGATTCATAGTTCCAAACTTAAATGCTTACTGCACAGCTCAAGTGATAAAGATACATGGTACCATTATAGAAATAAACAGATAAATGAAATATACCGGAATACTTTAATGTTTACGGTTACTGACCATTAAGAGTACATCATGTAATAACCTAGTTTTCAAAATGCACCGGAATACAGTAATAATCTAGGAACTTTTTAACCAAAAGAATAAGCTATCTGAGGAAGACAGTTTGATTTTATCTAAAAACTTACGGATTTATACACCGAAATTCCCAATCAGTGCTCTACAAAGACTCCATAAAAGATAGCATGAGCAATTCTAGCTTTGTTGGGCTTCCTGAAATTCAACTTACACACGTGGAAAACATTTCATATGACTTTCATACTCTGGGTATCACATAAAATCCATAGCCTTAGTGTTAAAGGATTGGGGCAGGGTGAGAGGGCAGTTAGTATTCAAATGTGGAAAATTTGCCATTAGAACTCAAAGGTTCCTCTAGGTACAGATTTTCAAATTCCTCAGTTATCTACCATTTTGCAGGGGAAATCTCAATAGGGCTTAGACCCTTAACTGCCTAGAAAATTCTCAGGAATAAAGGGATGAACCCTCTCCTCCCCCCTCTGTCTGTCTCTTTGCCTCTCTCAGTCAGTCAGTTGCTCTCTCTCATCAGAAATTACTCCTACTGAGCATCTAGGATATTCATTGCTTTATTTAAGAATGTGTGTGAGAGATGTGGCCCATGGCATTTCAGTGTCCAAGAGGGTTTCATAGTAATGGGAACAGGGACTGTCTCTGACATGAACTGATTGGCCTGCTCTTTGATCACCTCCCCCTGAGGGGGAGCAGCCTTGCCAGGCCACAGAGAAAGAGAATGCAGCCACTCCTGATGAGACCTAATAGACTAGGATCAGAAGGAGGGAAAAGAAGACCTCCCCTATCAGTGGACTTGGGGAGGGACACGGGTGCAGAAGGGGGAAGAAGGGAAGGATTGGGACGGGAGAAGGGAGGGAACTACAGGGGTATATAAGGTGAATAGAGTGTAATTAATAAAGAATTTAATAATAAAAGAGTGTATGTGTGAGTGTGTGTGTGTGCGTGTATGTATGCATGCACGTGCGCACACACAGGCACTAGTGAGTGCAATGCCTGCCAAGACCAAAAAGATCAAAAGACCCCTTTAACCTGGATTGTGAGTCACCCAACAGGAGTACTGGAAATGAACCTGGGTTCTCTCAGAAAAACAGCAAGAGCTCTTAACTGCTGAGCTATCTCTTTAGCACGCATTCCTTCCTTCCTCATCAACAGCAGCTACTCAGCATTATTTCTCCAGTGTTACAAATAAAATGAAAGTACACTACAGAATGTGAAACTGTACTCCATACAAACTCTACTCTGGTAGATCTATTTTACTAGAGTATTTCATGTTTATAAGTTCAAATAAGAGACAAAAGAGCCTTTTAAGCATAATTTACAATGCTTGTACCTGCTTTTAAAAATCATTATTATTATTACTAGTATTGTTGTCGTTATTTACAATTATTCATTTTGTATCCCAGCTGTAGCCTCTCCTTCATCTCCTTCTGATCCTACCCTCTCTCACTCTTCCCTAGTCCACTCACTGATAGGGGAAGTCCTCCTCCCTCACTGTCTGACTCTAGTCTATCAGGTCCCATCAGGACTGCCTGGATTCTATTCCTCTGTGGGCTGGCTAGGTTATCCCACCAGGGAGAAGTGTTCAAGGGGCAGGAAACTGAGTTCATGTCAGAGACTGTCTCTTCTCCTCTTACTAGGGGAACAGATGGAGACTGAGCTATCTATGGGCTACATCTGAGCTGGGAGTCTAGGTCCTCTCTATGTGTGGTCTTTAGTTGTGCTTGCACCTGTTTTGAAGTATTACTTGAATACTTCTGTGAGATTTTCAAATGTGCTCCTTTGGTTTGATATCACTGTGTATTTTAAACATACCTAATAGATCTGAAACAAAAATTATCGAAATATCCAAGATAACAGCTATCTTAGTAGAGTGGAAAGACAGAAAACATGTTACATTCAGTAGTTCTGGATCATAGTCTAGTTCTTAACATGGAAACAGATTTACAACTTTTATGTCATATTAAACACTGTAACATACACAATCTTTTACATGTACCAGAGTTTACTTAAAGAAATTGTTTAGATTAGAGGCATTTTTATAAAAACAACTTGATTTATTATTTCTAATTAAATAAGTAAAAGAAAGATTTCCAGGAGGAAGTACCTGCTTCGGTTCCTGTTCCATGGTTATTGTGGATCTGCTGTAAGCCTGGAATTGGTCGTGTTGTCAAATACCAAACAGCATGCAGGACATCTGTGGCATGTATACGATTGTGATCTGAAGTTACCAAAATACTTTATTATAGCATCATTCTGATAGGTATGGCTTAAGACATTTGAAAAGTGAAAGTTTTTTCTAGCTATACTATGTTCCCAACAAGTAAGTTATTTCCCACAATTATATTTTGTTTAATTTTAAGGATGTTCTTTTTAAAATTAGTTTATTCACTTTGTAGCCCAGCTGTAACCCCTTCCCCCATCCCCTCCCAATCAGACCCTCCCTCCCTCTTCTTTTGCTATGCTCCTCTCCCAGTCCACTGATAGGGGAGGTCCTCCTCCCCTTCCATCTGGCCCTAGTCTATCAGGCCTTATCAGGACTGGATGCACTGTCCTCTTCTGTGGACTGGTAAGGCTGTTCCCCCCTCAGGTGGAGGTGATCAAAGAACCAGCCCATGAGTTCATGTCAGAGACGGTTCCTGTTCCTATTACTGGGGAACCATCCTGGACACTTAGCTGCCACGGGCTACTTCTGTGCAGGGGTTCTAAATTATCTCCATGCATGGTCCTTGTTTAGAATATCAATCTCAGAAAAGACCCCTGTGCTCAGATTTTTTGGTTCTGAAAAAATCGTGAAATTTGCAGGCAAATGGTGGGATCTAGAAATGATCATCCTGAGTGAGGTATCCTAGAAGCAGGAAGACACATATGGTATTTACTCACTTATAAATGGATATTAGGCATATAATATAGGATAATCTTACTAAAATCTGTACACCTAAGGAAGCTAGTCAAGAAGGAGGACCCTGGTAAGATGCTCAATCTTCATTCAGAAAGGCAAACGAGAAGGACATCAGAAGAGGTTTCAAGAAAACAGGGAACAGGACAAAAGCCTATCACAGAGGGCCTCTGAAAGACTCTACCCAGGAGGGTATCAAACCATATGCTGAGAATCATAGCCAAACTTTTTGCAGAGTGCAGGGAATCTTATGAAAGAAGGGAGAGACAGACAGACCTGGAGGGAACAGGAGCTCCAAAAGGTGTTCTTTTAAAATGTTTCAGATAAAATGCAAAAACATGGTAAAGGCCCAAAGAACACACAGGGAAGACAAAGATAATTGAAACGTATTGAAAAAAAATTATTGAGATTTCTATTTTGTGGTTTATGTAATGTGGTATCTAGATTAAGGAAACACAATAGAGTAATTTGAGGGACAGGAAAGATGACCCAGTGGGTAAGAGCATTTCCTGTGTAAGAATGAAGATCTGTTTCAGATCCCAGTACCAAAGTGAAAAGCTGGGCATAAGTGTATTTGCACTGTAATCCCAGCATTTGGGGCGGCGTGTGGGGGCTGGGGAACGGGGTGGGAGGAGCAGGGCTAGGGCTGAAACAAGAGGACAGAAGGGGCATGCCTGGTCTTCAGGTAGACACAGGTTCAGTGAGAGACCAGTCAAAGTCATCCTCAGGTCTTTCTGTGTGCACAACAGGCATGTCCACCCGTATACATACATGTGTGTGCACAGACGTAGTTTGCTCACTGAACAGTTATATATCCTGAATACTTACGTTTTTGACCATAAAAAAGTGAGTACTCATCTCTTAGATTCCCTATGAGTGGAAACTAAAGCTTGACTAACTCACTTTAAACTATGAAGCAGTGTTATGCTAATTGAGGAAAATTCATTCTGTATGTGTTCATATGGAGGGAAACTACAGAAAGGTCTAACACATATAGAAAACTACTTTCTTAATATGAAATTCAAATTATACACAGTATTAAAATTTTTAAATAATTCCAAATGTCAGAGCACAACTTAAAATAGAAAATTATGAGTAAATTTTAAAGAATTTTAAATGAACAATTTTTAAAATTGTTGACTTAATATTCATGAATACTTAAAAATACAAGGTGCATGAATAATTATACAAGATGTATATTGGACTAAAGAAATGGTTCCGTCAATAAAATGTTTCCTTTGCAACCACAAAGACCTGAGTTTGAGCCCCAGAATTCAAATTAAAAAAAAAACAAAAACAAAACTAGGCCTGCTTTACAACACTTGTAAACCAAGTGCTAGGGCAGACAGAGACAGGGAAGTCCTTGGGACTCACTGTGGCCAGCCTGGCCTACTTGGTGAGCTCCACGAAAATGTAGGCCTCACTTCGTCTGTACTATACATGTGCATGTGTGCATGTGCACACCACGGCACACAAGCATATACACATAAATGCACACACAAGATGATACATACTATACAACATTTAAGTGAAGAAATCAAATTATAGGTAGGCATCAATATTATGATCCACTTTATAAAAATTTCATAAGAGGACATATATAAAATTAAGTCAGTTAGCACCAGGTAATAGTATATAAATATCCTTCTTTTAAAATATCTATTTAAAACTTTCTCAAATGTGCACTTCAAAAAATATTTCAGGGCTTATCTGAAGAGAAAGACAAGTTATTAAAACGTAACCAGGTATGCCAATACTCACAAGGAATGTCTCGGTAGCCATTTTCTAATGCACGAAAATAGTTCATAAATTCTTGAGTGGGAATTTTAAATGTTTCCAATAAACCAGTGTCTTGAAATAAAGTATACATAACCTAAAAGTAAAATAAAAGGAAGTAAAATTTAAAAATCAAACTCTCTCTGTAGCTGTTTGTAATCTATTTAGAAATATGATCATGCATACACTTTGCTTTTCTTGTGGGATTAAACCCCAGTCCTCCCTCAGGCTAGGCAAGAACTCTCTTCACTGCGTTATGGTAGCAGACCTTCTTGGTTTTTAGAGTAAAGTCTTATTTTGTTGTCTAGGTTAGCCTTGAACTTTAGATCCTCTTGCCTCAGTTTCTCAAGAAACTGGGATGACAGATTGTGGCACAAGGCCCACCATTTTTATTTTTATTCTATTTGTTTATGTTTGTGAAGAGGGGTGCCACATGTGTGTAGGTTCCTGTATAGTACAGAAGAGGCTGTTGGAGCCCCTGGAGCTGATAATATAGCTTTGAGCCACCTGACATTGGTACTGGGATCCAAACACAAGCCCTCTGGAAGAAAATCAAGTGCTCTTACTCGCTGAGCCATCTCTCCAAGTCTTTCAGTGTATTTCTTTAAGTTAGTTCATTATAAGTGTCTCAAGAATTATTATTTTCCAAATAATAAGGAAGGTATCACTTTAAGGTCTATGAAAACCAAAGAAATTTTATCAAACGTATCCTGTCCAAATCTAATTTTTTTTTCTTGATCTCACTTTAGCTTTTTATTCTAAATTTACAGAAAAACACAACAAAGTCTACTTTGGTTCTTAAGTGCTTAAAAATTAAAACAAGTCTAAAAAATTTATTCATCATATTTTTGGTCCTAAAGAATTCAGTGAGGGGCTGGAGAGATGGCGCAGTGGTTCAGAACACTGTCTGCTCTTCCAGGGGACCTGGCACACGGCAGCTCACAACTGTCTGTAACCCCAATTCCAAAGGATCTGACACTTTCACACTAATGCACATAAAATTAAAAAAGTAAATAAATTATTTTTAAAAAAAGAATTCAGTGGACAGGCCTTCTATGCCTGCTATATGCTATCCCTTTATGTTTTGTAATTTGTAGATATTAAAGGAATTAATGAGAATCATATTTTAGGAAGGTCAACTGTTAAATAAGACTGATTAGGTACTACTCTGACTTTTGGTTCATTTATGAGATGAATTATTCACCCAAGGTCATAGATAACAATGTTAAAAAAATGAAGTTTACATTTTAGTAATTAGAACTAAATCACTTTTCAGGTCCTTTCAAACCTCAAGACTCAAAATAAGTAAATCTTTATTACTATTTTACTTAAATCTCATTAATATAGACAAGTCAATGATTTTAATATATATTTATGTATATAAAATATATTTATATATTTATGATAGCATATAATATAGAACATACATGTGTATCATGTATAATTTAAGTATATGTTTAAGGGCTACCTGAAAGGTAAATTTAATGACAATGCCATTTGCGAGTTTCTACTTAAACCAGTATCATGACTTAGATTTTGCTTTTATAAATGTCTGAAAAAATTATATTAATATGAAAACAAACCTGACTGAGAATCATTCCTGATTTTTCTCCCATCTTTTCTACAAGCTCAAAAATTTGAAAATTCCAGTTGCTCATCTTTTCTATTAATGAGTCATGATCTTCTACTAACATCAGGTCCAGTAACACTTCCTGGTCAATCTGAACACAGCAGAAAAAATAACTTTACCTTTTATTGATCTTTTTCAGTGAACGTAAACCATATATTTTATTCAGACCAACACATCTAAAATACTATCATTTCACTATATAGTCACTATACAAGTATTTTAAAAGGTTTATTTACTATTGTATGTTATGTTTGTGAGCGCACATATTTTTAAATCTATGTCAAGTGATAATGCTTAGGACTGAACATTAACAATACTTAGCCATCTTTTCTGTGGTAGTAGTCTCAAATATTTTTGCTTCTACTTCTTCTCTTAATTAAACTTTAAAGTTCTCTTAGACAACTTTAAACATGGCTTCATGGCATCAGAAGGCTGATTACACATAATAATATACTTATATATGATTAAGCTTTTTATTTTCAAAGGTTTTTATTGACTTTGTAAACCTAAAATCCATTATTTCCACGTATGTCCAAAGTATAAGGAAAGAATCTTGTCTTATTTCAGTGGTAGTTCTTACTAGGATAGTATCCCCAAATACATGAACAGGATTTTGTCCTACAAACTTAAATACTGAACTTGAGGAAAATGCTACTACTAGAATTATTTTATCGTTACTATTTTGTGTGGATTCACAAATGTGATAAAGTGTGTGCCTGTGAACGTCATAAGATAATTTTTCAGAGTTAGAGTTTTCTTCTTCCACCATGTGGATCCAGAGATCGAACTCAGATCACCACTTGCCAGCAAGCCCCCTTCCAACTGAGCCAACTTGCTGGCTCATGTAAATAATTATTTCCTTTGTTTTTTAAATAACTATGCACATGATCTCAGTATTTAAAAAATACAATTAAGAAATAATATAATTAAATATATCAAGTATAAAAGTAAATTAAATACTCATACCAAAGTAAATCTTTGTTGTTCCCAGATAATAGGCTTAGAAATACTATTTATAACCTAGGCATTATTTTAGTAATAGTGACTTCTCAGTGAAAAAAGTAAAATTCCATTGCATTGATAATTACGTTCTGTGTAAAAATAATGAAACCAGTACTAACTCGTGTCATGTTTCACCTTAACATAATGATATTGAAAGTTTATCTTTTACATTTGGTTGTTGTGCCTCTTCCATTAGGTGATTATCACCTTCCAAAAATAACTCCCTGCAGTCTTTCTTCACTGTCTCTTCTTCAGTCTCCACAATGTTGAATCGTTCTTTCGGGGAAACAGTATTGTCTTCTTCACCTTTCAAAAAGTATATATAGTAATAAATAGAAATAAAAATGTGCCTTAAATATGACACTTTATTACAAAACCTGGTTACCAATTTAAACTACTCTGATAGAGTGAATCACAATGCAATTCAGCGTAAAGCGTTTGTTCGCACCATCAAGTTCTATCTTGCTGACCCTGTGTACAGGGCTCTTGTGTTCTGAGAGCATAAACCTTTCACATTTTGGGGGGCTCAGTTCATACATTTACTCATGGATGACAGAAAGAGGTAGATATCTTTATAAAAGTAAGAAATAAAAAGAGGCAGTCCCTATATGTGAATACAAGTAAGAAATATGTAAAACATAAACCACAATACGACAAATTCTGAGTTATGTCTGATTAATAACAGTCTTTTTCTCAAGTTACATGGAAAATCAGCATAACACTAGTAACCAAACAGTACTTATTCATGTTTTAAACAATTTTGTTTTTTTTTATAATACCCTAAACAGGTAATTTTTCAGTGATAGATTCATACGCTAGTAAGTAACAAAAATAAATATAATTACAAATAATGTGAGTTCTTAAAACACAAAACGATCAATGAAGAAAGTCAGGGAGAAAGGTCCATACCCTGTTTTTCTCCTTAAGAAATGTTCTTTTCTCAAAACTGGTGTTTCAGCCAGTGAGCTAGCCATGCCAATAAAGGTGCCTGTCACACAGCCTGGCAACCTGAGTTCAACCCCTGGATCCCATATAAAGGTGGAAAGAGAGAACCGACTCAACGATGTTATCTGATCCCCACATGCACACCATGGTATCAAGTTCCCCACCATCATTCACAAACACACAGTGATTTTTAAAGGTTTTAATGATATGCATGAGTGGTATACATGAGCACTGAAAGACAGGGAAATCATTTACCTTAAGGGGGTACAGCTGCAAGGGTGCATAAAGGGAAATTTTAAAATAACATTTAGTTTCTAGATCTGGGTACAGATTACACAATGTATAAAAATTCATTGAGCTTTAAACTCATGATCTGTATGCTCTTCTATACATTGGATTTTAAATATTTTATTCTGTTAACTGATATGGCATCTCACTAAATTGACCAGTCTCCCCTCAACTAGCAACCCCTCACTTCATCTATACTATAGACCTGGCTAGTTTCCTTTTTAAGTAAAGCTAGGTTTTCTGTTTGTGTTGGGAGGTCTTTTGGGATGTGCGTGTGTGTGTGTGTGTGTGTGTGTGTGTGTGTGAGAGAGAGAGAGAGAGAGAGAGAGAGAGAGAGAGAGTTTGTGTGTGTACCCATGTGCATGTACCTCACTTTGTAGCATGGGTTGGCCTAGAACTGTTAATATGTAGCTTAATCTGGGCCTTGAACTCACAGCAAGCCTCATGTTTCACTCTCCCAAGTGCTAGAGTGATAGGTGTAAATATGCTGGCTTTTTTGAGTTCTAGAATGCCCTCACTGAGTAAGGCACACTGTCCTATGCCTGTAATCCCAGCTACCAGGGAGGATGATCACTAAATTGAGGCCAACATGGGCAATTTAGAGAGCTACTATCTCTTAAGGAAGAAAAAAAAGGATAACAAAAAGTACTCATTGAAGTTAAACTTCAGAAGTAGGCTCAAAACCTGATGTTTGTACTTAAACTTAATGGCAAGATTTCTCATCCCTATAAATGTTGGTAGTAACTAAACTAACACACCAGTGATATCGTAAAAACTAACTTAAGGGGCTGGAGAGATGGCTCAGAGGTTAAGAGCCCTCGCTGCTCTTCCAGAGGTCCTGAGTTCAATTCCCAGCAACTACATGGTGGCTCACAACCATCTGTAATGAGATCTGGTGCCCTCTTCTTGCATGCAGGTATACATGCAGACAGAACATTGTACAGATAATAAATAAATATTCTATGCCTAACATACTGGATTACAGAAAATATTAATTTAGGATTAGAAAGTGCTATTGTTTATAAAATACTATTTTTCCAAATAAAACACTCATTTTATAAAATAAAATGTAAGATATAGTAGTGCCTCTTTATCTGAAGACCCACTTTCCAGTTTCAGTTACCCATGGTCAACGGCCACCCAAAATGTTCCATGGAAAAGTCTACAGAAGTCATGACCTTAAACTGTGTGCACACCAAACTGCTGAAACCTCACTGTTTTTCTCCAGCCTACCCAGTACCAGAATCACTTCTTCACCCAGTGTATCCAGGTCTATGGCTCCCACCTGTTTGTGACACCTAGTACCCACCTCATTATCAAATCAACCATAGAGGCCCTGCAGTGCTGACAAGAACATAGTAACTTATTTTATTTAATAAAGCCTGTAAGAAAGGGGGACTATAATATTTAAATATTCTTGGTAAATAGGGGCAGTCCCTACAATGACACTCAAAAACTAGAAGTTGATTTTAAATTGTTGCATTTTAAATGTAAAGCTCTATTGTTGAAAACACCACATACCACACATCTTGGAACTGAGCTGGAAGCTTCCTCCCTGATGGATAGAAGGTGCTATGCAGGGAGAAGAAAAGACATCAGTGGTCTAACCCAGATGTGAAACCCACAAACAACAGTAACAACACACCAGGCAAGATGTGCCAAAGCTGGAACAGTGGTATGACATACAGGGACAAGTAATAGTTTTCTAATTGTATCTGAAACCCCCTCCATGAGAGGGATTTCAAGCCTGGTACTGAAAACCTGATCAAAACTCCATGACTTGGGAGCTCATAGGTCCTATCAATGGACTAGGGAAGGGGCATGGGAGGAGAAGAGGGAGGGAGGGCGGGATTGGGAGGAGGCGAGGGAGGGGTATACAGCTGGGCTACAAAGCGAATAAATTATAATAAATTTAAAAATAAATTTAAAAAAATCTCAAAAAAGCAACAATTTGAAATCAAGTTCTAGTTTAGATTATCGTTGTAGAAACTATCACTATTTACCAAGAATATTTAAATATTATAGATCCCCCTTTCAGGATAATTTACTTTTAGAACATTCTCATCAAATCCAAAATATCCTTCATGCCTGTCTATTGTTAATCTCCATTATCCTTTTAGATCTCTACTGTTCTGACACTATATAAATTTATCCTTTGAGAATGTGTTATAAATGTAATAATATGTAAATATTTTGAGCCTGTCTTCTTTCACTTAAACAATTTTGTGTTGGATCATATATCAAAAGTTCTTTCCTTTAACTGCTAAACAAAAATTCACTGTAGGCATATACCTATTGCATTTATCATTCACAAGCTGGAATTTATACTGCTTCCAGATCTGCACTCTAATGATGCCAATGAGCATGTTTTCTCCTGGGTATATTCGGAACTGTACTAGCGCTGAGTCATGTAAATCTACATGTAACTTTCTAGAAACTGTCAAAATGTTTTTGCACAAGGACTCAGATTCCTCTGCATTTTTCCACTAGTGACTCTCCCTTTGATTTTAGCTATTCTACTTAGAGTATTAGTATTATCTCGTAGTAGTAAATTACATTTCACTGAAGATATTTGTCATCTTTTTAATTATTCAGTTAGCTCTTTTGCCAAATGATTATCACTGAAATAACTCCTCCTCCTTCATGTTTTCTTTCTTTTTTTTTTTGACAAAGGTTTCACTATGTACCTAGACTGATCTCTACCTCATGATCTCCTTGCCTCTTCTTCCTGCATTCATATTACAAGTATCTGTCTCCATTTTTAACTAAGTAATCTGACTTAATCAATACTACTATTGAAATTTTAAAGTTCTTTTCTCTGCCTGAATGCAATTCCTTCTCAGTCAAATAATTCACAAATACATCCTGTTAGGTCTTGATTTGTCCTTTCATGTTCTTATTAGTATCTTTGAATAAAACCCCCTTTGATTTCTTTTTTTTGCTTCTTTCTGTACCAATCGGTACTGAGCTAGGGTATTACTGATTGTGGTAAGTAAGAGTTCTACCACTGATCTATATTCTCAGCCCTCTTTTTATTTTTAAATTTTAGGGCAGGGGACTAGAGATATGGTTCAGCAGTTAACAATACTGGCTGTTCTTCCAAAAGATCTGGGCTCAGTTTCCAGCAATGACATGATAGCTCACAACCATCTATAATCCAGTTCCTCTAACTAAAGTTCCAGGGTAACTAATGCCCTCTTCCGGCTTCCATGGGAAATGAATGCACATAGTGCACATTCACATAAGCAGGCAAAACACATACACATAAATAAATCTTTTTTTAAAGTTGGCAGTTTCAAAGATGTCTCATTAAGTTGCAGAGAATGGCCTTGAATTTATTCTGGAGCCAGGGTGACCTTCACTCTGTCGTCCAAACAGGCTGTGTACTTGCTTCCTGAGTAGTTGTCAAGGCCTGCCCCAACAGGTCTGGCTAACCCTTAAATAGATAAAGCCAAATTTTGTCAATTTTTTTCTTTCAGAGATAGTAAAATTTGTATTTAAAAATGGTTTTTTTTCAAACTAAGAGCATACCAACTTTGGCCTATACTTTCTACAAAATTCATGGTTTTAATTTTTACACCATGACTTAAGTTATTTTTTAAGCACATTGTGAAGTAAGAGTTCAAGTTTTGTTTTTGTTTTTCTTGCTAGTGGATATATCCCAGCACTATCTGTCGAGAAAGTCATCCTTTCCATTCTCAACAATCCTGGCTTACCTAATATTAGTAGGCTATTAATGCAAGACTCTTCTCCTCGACCCTTGGTTCTATCCACTGACTGACATTCATCTCTATCTATGTTTGTTATAAACATCTCAAATTCACATTTTCTACTGTAGGCCATTTGTACTGAATATAAGCTTTAATATCCACTTTTCAATTTCCACTAGGTAAAATAAGAATCCACTGAAATTTTATAAGGGCTGTATTAAATTAGTTTTTATCCATTTGGAAAAATTGTCAAAATAATACTGAGTTTTCAAATCCAATGAAATGTCTGTTTAGATACTGCCTCAGCAATGTTTTATAATTTTTAGTGTACTAATTTTTTATTTGTTCTGTTAGATTTATTCTAACAAAATTCTTTTTGATACTGCTTTCAATGAAACATTTTCTCTGCTTCAGTTTCTAATGGCTTATTTCTAACATGGAGAAATGCAGTCGAATTAAACTTGTTTGATTCTAGTAGTTCTCGGAGGGAGCAGTGTGTATGTGAGATGGAGAGAGAGGGAAATGAGAGGGAGAAGAGAGAAAGTATGTATGTTACAGTTTATACTGAAGATATACATGATCGATGAATAGATCTTCCTTTAGACTATAAATAATATCATTTCTTCTTCTTTCTCTTCTTTCTCATACTAAACCATTATAATAATGCTGAATAGAACTGCAAGCATGTAGCATTCTCCTAAACCATTACTGAGTTTCTGGAAAGCATTAGTGTTTCTCCAATAATAATAATTTTGGGCTGGTGAGATGGCTCATCAACATACTGTTTGTGCAGATGACCCAAGTTTAGTGGTCAACATCCTCTTAAGGAAGCTCATGACAACTTGTAACTCCAATTCCAGAGGATCCGAAAAACACTTCTAGCTGCTGTGGGCACCTGCATCCCATGTATATATCCATATACATACACATATTTAAAAATAAAAATGAATCTGAACAAAATTAAAAAAAGAATGTTAACTGGGTCAACAAGATAGTGCCAAGTCGGATGACCTCAGTTCAAAACACTACTACCACATTTGCCTCCTAACCTGCATACATGTGTTTCATACACATTCACTTACATTGATGGCTATATGTAGTCTCTCAAATAAATAAATAGATAAACAAACAAACAAACAAATAAATTTAGGAAGCCCCGGGAATGTAGCTTAGTGACAGAACCCTTGCTAAGTATTCACAGAGCTCTTGGCTCAAGCCTCAACAACAAAAAACAATAAATGTAATATTAACTATCTCTTTTTCCATTAAGGATATTAACTCTGGATATATCTTTTATCAAGTTGAGAAACTACAATAACAAGTTTGGTTTTAACCACACACACACAAAAATTAAGTGGTTCACTTTTTCTCTCTCTGGAGAGTATCATGTGATTTTTCCCCCTCTGTATTTTGTTACTTTTGTGTATATTGCTTATTAACCTTTGGATGTCCTGTGATTCTTGCATTTTTGGAATATGTGACCACAGGGGGCATTTTATATTGCTCAATTCAATCTGCTGGTATTTTGTTAAAATTTTTATGTTATGTGTATAAAAGATATCAATCTGTTGCCTGTTCTTGTGATGACTGTGTGGGTGTGGTATTAGAGTAATATAAGTCAAATGAGTAAGCTGGAAGGGTTTACTTCCTGTTTTGGAAGCATGTGTGTGAAGGATTAGCCACTCTTCTTTTAAATAACTTTTTAAGGTATAAAGCAAATAAATAAATAAAGCTTTTTTTAAAACTATTAAGTTGTAGACTTTTAAGAGTGAATTTTAGGGCTGGAAAGATGGCTCAGAGGTTAGGAGCACTGGCCGCTCTTCCAAAGGTCCTGAGTTCAACTCCTAGCAACCACATAGTGGCTCACAACCATCTATAATGAGATCTGGTGCCCTCTTCTGGCCTGTAGGTGTACATACAGACAGAACACTGTATAAATAAAGAAATCTTAAAAAAAAAAAAAAGAGAGTAAATTTTATAGTCCAGGAGGGATTAGGAGGAGCCTATCTCTGTTACCCTGTTGTCTAGGATATAGCCTTTTAAGGTTCACACCTTCCATAATAAATTTCTTTTAAGTTATAAAATAGCTAAAATTTCATCAACAGCATTTCTTGTCTGAGGGTATACAATACTTCATAATAACACTTATCACTTCTCTCAACGCCAAAAAACTATATAATCCCTTTCAAGTGTAAATTGTGTTCTACAGGTTTCAACATTACTAATTTCATTATTTATCAATATGAGCCATAACCAAAAGACTACATTCATCTGCATAACACATTTCTTACTCTTCCAAATATGCCCACCACCTGTCACTTGTAAGTCATTCTTAGTACTTCTTAGAGAACAAGTGAAAACACTGTATTCTTCACTGTGAAGATAGAGAAGTGTGAACTGTGATGTAATCAGTGTAGAGTATTTACTTAGCAAATGTGACTCTAGAGTTTCATTCTCAGCACCACACAAGACAAAAACCCAGAAATTTAAAACTAGGAAAATGGAAGTTAAAAAACATTGTAAAACTAGCCTTGAGCTCAAATACATATGATTTATGCAATCTCACCTGATTTTCCACTGTGGTAGTCTGTACCATCGGGTTCACATGTTGAAACATATTTGAGTATTTGATGTCCACAGCTTATAGAATAAACAGATAAATATATATGATAAAGTTTTGTTTTGTTTCCTAAACATAATAAAGAAATCTGACTGATTTTTAAATAAATATCCCAACTATAAATATACTAATATGCTAATCTGCACATAAACCTGATTTTATTCTAGGAAGTTCCTGTGTCCATAAAGGAAATAATATATTTTTGAAAGTCAACACTAGAGTCTAAGGTAAAAACTGTATTTCTATTGGAGCCAAAAAAGAACACCAAATCAACAAGGAACTTCAAAATAAGCACTAATTAGTATATATTAAATAATTCTGTTTACTAGAACATTATGAGTAAAATACCATTGTATTTCTCCTTAGAGATTATTTATCAGAAACCAATAGCACTGAACTGAGAAAATAATTTATTTATAATAAAAACTACGAGGTAAATACAGAGGATATAGTCTCAATCCACCCTACACTTATTATAGAGAATCAGAAAACTGCTAATACCTTTTTAAAAAACCTGAATTCTGAAACAGAAATAAAGAGGCTACAGGACTTACCTACTACAGAGATTGCTATCAGAGTTTCTAAGGTACTGATAGAAATCAGCTGCATTGGGTACACTGGACAGGGATCTATGTAAAATAATACTTGGCTTAGTAAGAAAATCAGCAGTATCAGGAAATTCTATGGGTGATCGATTAGTTAGAGAGCCAGTGGACAATGGCACATGACTTGGAGAATTCATAAGACTCAGGCTGGGCAAAGCACCTAGAAATTAACAGAGAGGATATATAAATAAGTATGAATTTATGAGTATGTGTTCACTGTATGCGTTTTGAGTTTCTATAAAGAGCATCTGCCTCCTAAAAAAATTTCAATTAAATAGTAAGTTTGTATCTATGTCAGGCTTTGGGACAGTATAAGAGTTTAAGCAACAGGTATATTTGTCATTACTGGTTACTACTAAGTAATTAGTAGTCATCAGCCTCTGGCATAACAACACATGCTAGGTAAAAACTCAGAGTTTCTTTACAAGTTTGGGCTGCACAGAAGAAATTCTTCAAGTTTACATTTTATGAAAGGCCTGTGTTTTCAACAAGTAAAAAAAGCTTGACTGTCCACCTAACTAAAGTATTAGAAATTTTTCCTAATTTATAATATTCAGTATTGAAAAACTAAAGTTCTTAGCAGTATTAGGGGAGCTGATAAAATTATACTAGAACAGTGACAGGCCCTTTTAAAAGGCACATGCATGACTTTAGCTGATTCAACAAGCAACTGAGAAGTTACTTTATGCTGAAAATGTGTTGAATTTCAAAATGGCAAAAAAAAATTAGTATCTTTGTAGCTCAACAAGCCTAGAACACAGTAAAGAAAATAATACAAATAAAATGAGGACAAAAATCATTCAGGACCAAGTAGCATTTCTCTCAAATTACTGGTAGAATCTTTGGTGAATTCTTTGAAAAAAGTGATGAAGATTTACTGAAGAGAGGTACATAGAAGAAATACTTTGGTGAAAATTAAGAGCTCTATAAAATGTAAGTATATCATGAATATATGTCATACATTTTTAACTATTCATATATTCGTTGACATTAGGCTGTTTGTGTATCTTGGCTATTGCGAATAATGCAGAAATGGACATGCAGGCACATGGACCACACAGGGACTATTTCCTTTGGGTTATCTCTAGGAGAGGGACTCTTGTTCACAGCATATTCTAACAACAGAAGCATAACTTTTGAGGTTCGCAGATGGCTAAGTCAATTTTTATCCCCAACGCTAGTATCACACGTTTTTAAAGGTTCTTTAACAGAACTTGAGATAATTTTTGAGAAGCTGGATTTTAAATTCATTCCTTTGAATGTGCATATCAACTTCAAGAACCAAATGAAATGAAAATACTTGTTCTGCTGCTGGATCATCTTGGCATCTTTGTTGAAAATAACTTGACCATAAATGTAGTTTTATATCTGAATTCTTTTATCCAAAATTGGAGTATATTTATGCTAATAACATATCACAACTCTGTAATAAGTTTTAATAACTAAACTTCTAAGTCCCCACTTTTTCTTTTTCATAAAACTCCATTTATTTATTTATTCATTCATTCATGGCGGCTCTTTTTGCTTATGTCTTTAAACTGTTGTTTTGTTATTTTAAACTGTCATTTTTCATAATTCCGTCTATTTTTCTGATTTCTTTTGGATTATCTAATTTTTAAAAATCATACCTCTCTACCACTAATGCTAGTTTTTTTCTATATTATATGCATATGTGACGCGTTAGTCTATGTGCTATTATAACTTGTAGTATCATACAAGTTGATATCGATTTAACCTTTCTCTAACTTTTCCTGCTATTGTTACTATACATACATTATAAAACGCTAAGAAGATCTGGGCATGATGGTGCACGCCTTTAATCCCAGCACTCGGGAGGCAGAGGCAGGTGGGTCTCTTTGAGTTTGGGGCCAGACTGGTCCACAAAGTGAGAACACCATAGCTAGGACTATATCACAGAGAAACCCTGTCTCAAAAATTAAAAAATAAAAATAAATAAAATAATATGAGGAATTTATTGTTACTCAATAATTTCCTCATACCTACCTACTTGGGCTAAAGGGTGCTTTTCACTTATGTATGCAGTTTCATACTGGATAATCTTTTTCATGCTACCTAAGGAACTTCCTTTGCAGAGGTCTTA
Organism: Pachyuromys duprasi; assembly: GCA_028658305.1. Taxonomy (NCBI): domain Eukaryota; kingdom Metazoa; phylum Chordata; class Mammalia; order Rodentia; family Muridae; genus Pachyuromys; species Pachyuromys duprasi. The sequence continues at coordinate 23,293,353 of CM053758.1, forward strand.
GCAAGAGATTCACTCAGCTTGGTGTATAAGAAAAAGTCTTTCATTTCAATGCTTCTTTCCTGAATAAACAAATTTCCCTTAGCTGTACTGTTAGCCTATATAATGTGAAACAGTTATTGCAGACACCCACTGTGAGCTAAAAAAACAAATGAGAAAGGAATTTCTATACCACTAACTCCTCCTGGTTACTGCCTTAGATAAAGAGGCCAACACTGAAATCTTTTTTTACTGTTTCAGCATTTTTCAGATACAGTTGTTGTCTTTGGCTTCAAGAGTTGCTGTTTAAGTCATTATATTAGTGTTTTCCCTTGAAAATAATCATATTTTTTATTTATATGAGGAACTTTCCCTTTATCTTTGCAATTCAGGAAATTGACTGTTTTATCTGAGATACTTTTCCACATTTAGCTACATTTAGCCCACTGAGCTTTGTGAATCAGTTTTATTAACTAAAAAATTATAGTGTTCTACTGTCCTTTCCTTTGTAGTTTTACTTACACATATACTTGAAAATTTGATATTGTTCCCCATTTGCACACTTGGTTCTATTATTTGTTTTACTTTTCTTCTCTCTGTAACTCAGTTCCAACATTTTCTATTTTCTATGTTGTCGGGGTTGGTGCTTTTTTTTTCTATTGCAAGTCCCCAAGAACTTTTAACTTAAATTCATTCTTAAGTTCTAGATGTTCCTCTAACTCTCCTGCGCATTGCAATTATCTGTCCAAAGTAGCTACGTTTTTGTCACTTTCTTTGAAACCAAGTAACATATGTAAATGTTTTAGCACCTATTTCTCTTGACTATCACTAATATTTTGCTGCCTTTTCACATTTATATCTTAACATACACAAAAGAATTTTGTCATATAAAAATATTGGACAGTCTTTGCTACTGTGTTTTTATAATGGCTCTAACTTTTATTTCACATGTGTGACTATTCTACCTGCATAGATTTCTATGCACTATTTGTGTGCCTGGTGCTCATGGAGGCCAGAAGAGGGCATCAGATCCCCTGGAACTGAAGTCACAGATGGTTGTGAGTGTCATGTTGATGCTACACATCCAACCCAAGCAAAAGGAGCCAGTGTTCTTAAATGGCAGCCATTGCTCATCAGCCACTGTTATTTTTTAAATCTCTTTCACCTAAGAAATTTTGACAAATTATCAAATCTTGGATTTTTTGTTTATTTATTTGTGCACTGTTTATGTATGTCGGCACTTGTGATATGTGTCTATGTGGATGCTTAAGCATGTGTGTATATTTTAATATGTGTGTGCATATAGAGGCACAAAAAGAAAATCTATTGCATTGCTCCTCAGGAGCTGCCCATCTTTTGGATTATTTTTTATTTTTTTGGTTTTTCCTTTATGCAGTGTCTGTTATTGACTGAGGCTAGCCACATAGACTAGACTGGATAGCCCATGAACCCCAGCGATCCTTCTGTCTTTGCCTCTCCAGTACACTACCACCTGAGGTCTGAAATGAATTCCTTACTAACTGAGATATTTTGCCATCCCTATAATCTTTACTTTAAGGGAAATCCTACTAAAACAGTGGTTCTCAACCTATGGGTTATGACCCCTTTGGGGTCAGCATATCAGATATTCACATTACGATTCATAACAGTAGCAAAATTACAATGAAATAATTTTATGTTCGCGGGGGTTATCACAACATGAGAAACTGGATTAAAGGATCACAGCATTAAGAAGGATGGGAACCACTGTGTTAGAATGACTTGTCAAGGCATAGGCAAGGGTTTTTCTACTCTCATACTAAATATTTGTAATTATTATCTTACATAATCAATACACTCTCCTAAAAATTTTTCCTTCTTCTGGATCTGCAACTATTTTGAGTCACTACAATTATTCCTTATGTTCTATCTAATATGTTTATCAAAGTATATAGTACATAGATGTCCAAAATGTGTCTACTGCATGAACTAACAAATGGACAAATAGTAGCTAACACAAATAGTTTAATTATGCCAATGCATTATGTAATTCTCAAAATATGTGAAAAAACATGTAAATTACCATATACTTTGAGGGCTTCCATGTTTAATCATAAGGAATTATTTATAAGCAAATCAAAGTGATATATACCCATAATTCCAACTACTTGAAAGACTGAGGTAGAAAAAGCCTTGACCCCAAGGATTCAAAGCCAGCTTGTACAACAGTAACATCTTGTCTCTTAAAAATGTACTTTAAAAACGAGATGACTTCTTACCAGCTCTTCTCAGACCTACATGGTGAGTCAGTGACACAGATGATGATCTCTGCTTTGGAATTGTCAGGGAATTTGAACTAAAAGGCCCATTTAGGTGGTATCCGTGACTAAAAAAAGGAAAAAAAATAAGAACTTTTAGATCATAAAGTTGCTTTTTGTTCCTATTTTCTCTTAGCAAATAAATTAGCAAAATAGTTCTTCTACACTCACACTTAAGACTTCTGCCTAAGGGCCCAGGGAGGACTGCAGAGACTGATGCATCAACCAAAGACCACACACAGAGAGTGCCTAGACCCCAGGGTCAGATGTAGCCATAAACAGCTCAGTCTCCATGTGGGTTCCCTACTAAAAGAAGAGAGAGTCTCTGACATGAACTCAGTTTCCTGCCCCTTGAACACTTCTCCCTGGTGGGACAACCTAGCCAGCCCACAGAGGAAATCCAGGCAGTCCTGATGGGACCTGATAGACAAGACTCAGACAGTGAGAGAGGAGGACTTCCCCTATCAGTGAGTGGACTAGGGAAGAGGGAGAGAGGGTAGGATCAGAAGGAGATGAGGGAGGGGATACAACTGGGATACAAAATGAAGAAATTTTAATAATAAATAATAATAACAGTAATAACAATACTAGTAATAATAATTTTTAAACCAGGTGCAAGCATTGTAAATTATGTTCCTTAATATTAAATCATCATAAATATCACTCTTTAAATAAGCTTCATGTATTAAAAGGTTCCTTTATCTCTTATTTGAACTTATAAACATGAAATACTCTAGTAAAATAGGTCTACCAGAGTGGAGTTTGTATGGAGTACAGTTTCACATTCTGTAGTGTACTTTCATTTTATTTGTAACACTGGAGAAATAATGCTGAGTAGCTGCTGTTGATGAGGAAGGAAGGAATGCGTGCTAAAGAGATAGCTCAGCAGTTAAGAGCTCTTGCTGTTTTTCTGAGAGAACCCAGGTTCATTTCCAGTACTCCTGTTGGGTGACTCACAATCCAGCTTAAAGGGGTCTTTTGATCTCTTTGACCTTGGCAGTCACTGCACTCACTAGTACACACACACACAATACAGGTCCTGATGGGACCTGATAGGGTAGGGTCAGACAGTAAGGGAGGAGGCCTTCCCCGATCAGTAGACTAGGGAAGAGGGATAGAAGAGGAAGAGGGAGGGAGGATGTGATCGGAAGGAGATGAGGGGCCACAACTGGGATACAAGTGAATAAATTGTAAATAATAATAAATAAATAAGACTTCTGCCTAACACCTGAAGGAAAACCAGCAAAGCTTTTCTATTAAAAGGGCAAAATAATAAATGCTTCTGACTTTTCAGTCATAATGTCTCAATGCTGCCGCAACAGTAAAGAAGCCCCGTGAACACTGTCAACTGGCACAGGCAAGTTTCCACACGATGCTGCCCACAAAACAGGTTACGGAACACATTACGTCCACCAGATGTAGTTCATTCATCATTTCTAAAGTAACTTATCACCTAAGAGTCTTCTTGAAACGGACCCTGTTTCCATCCCCATGGATTCCAATTTAGTAAGTTCTGGATAAGCCAGGTTAATATGGTTTTCTAACAAGGCTTTAGATGACACAAGTGTGATGATCCAGGGTCCTCACTGCAAACTACTGGCCTAAAGTAAAGTTCTTATTTTCTCTTCCTGTTTCTCAGAAACACTATCATTAACCCAGTCATTGTATAGAACTGAAATATTTACTATAGGTTCTAGGGCTTTCATTAAGAAATTAAATATGTATAATACATTATCCATATTTACACCTAGTAAACTAAGATAATAAGCAAAATAAAATGTACAATATCTGTTACAAAGTATATGAAACATATAGTTGTTACATCTTCCTTTCTTTATATATTTACTGGCCTACTTTCTTCTATTGGTTGATTCCAGATGTGCTCGCAAAGATATAATCAATGTCACTCCTATAAGACACTTATTTAGCAACCATTCTTCTTAATAGTTACAAGTATGCCAAGAATTCACAGCAATAGAACAGGCCTCAGGACTACATTCTGTATCTACTTTCTTTCAATTTTTGTTGATATAGGCTCTGTTCTCAGTAAGTTCCTACCCAGCTCCTTCCAGCCTTCCTGTTCTTTCAAACTCCATTTTCTCAATAAGGAGCTAGTTTTGACCTCAGAGGTATTTATTTCTATTTCTATTATAAATGTTCCCATATTTTTCATAATTTTAATGCTTAAAGATTTTTTGAATATTTATGTGGTATGAATGCATGTTCATGTGTGTGTTCACTGGCAGGTATAATGTATGTATATACGCATATGTAAGGAGGCTTGAGGCTGACAGAGAGTCTTCACTGACTATTCTCAACTTCACTCAGTCTTAGCACTGAGCCCAGAGCTTGCTAACAGAGGCAAACTAGCCAACCAGCTTCATTGGGGATAACTTTTCTCTACATTCTGAGTGCTGAAATTATAATCAGACTATCAATTCAGCATTTATATAGGTACTAGGAATCCAAACTCAGATCCTTATTCACTGAGCTATTTACCCAGTCTCTAGAGATTGCTTTCTCTCATTGATTTGTGAGTTTCTTATGGGTTGTGTCCTTCTTATGTCCACATTCACTGTACATATAGCTCAATGCTTGATAGAGGTGTTCAAAGGATTTTGGAGGGCAAATAAAGAATAGACTTATTAAGTTTTTGCTTTAGAACAAATAATAGATCTTGTCTGCTCTAAATTTTTGAGTTATTTTCCTTCACAGAATCAACATCTTAATTCAACATGGATGCCATACCCTATAGGACATTTGTTAAAAGCAGCCATCTATCTTTAAAGATCTATATTAATATAAATACAAACCATTCACTGTGAATGCAAGACATCAGTACTAATGGTGAGAATGGCTAGAAAGTAAAACGTTTCGTAAAGTGGGAGGGAGTGTTAGGAAATTCCACAAGCTGAACTTACTTCTCCTTTAATGAACAAAGCTGTTTTTCTCAGAAGTGATAGCATTTGCTAATCATTCAGTTATTTGGAAATGTGAGTACTTATCAGAAAGCTTCAAGAAGTCTAAAACAAGCTGCATGGTTATTGGTTTCATGTAGAGAAATTTCCAAATTATTTTCAATGCTCTTTTTAAATCAACATTTCTGTTGTTTCTTCTCTGTTTTTCAGTGCAAGAGTTAACCCAGTGCCTCCTGTTACTCTTTTTTTCTTTTCTTTTCTTTTTTGAAAGTCTGTTCCATTGATTTCCATCTTTTCCAAGTAAGGCTCCAGATTTGTCACTCTATAGGTATTAATTAGTAAGGGATCCCCAAATCTAATGATTAGAAAACCCATTAAATCAAAGCTTTGCTTAAGGAAGATGAAACAACTGGTGAATAACACTAAAACTGTCTTAATTCAAAAGCCCAAGTACAGTACATGATATAGTGTAGGTTAAATGATTTTTTTATAATTTTTACTTTTTATATTAATTATAGGTTATTTACTTTGTATCCCAGCTGTAGCCCCCTGCTTCATTCCCTCCCAATCCCACCCTCCCTCCCTCATCTCCTCCCTGCCCCTTTCGAAGTCCACTGATCAGGGAGAACCTCCTCCCCTTCCATCTGACCCTAGCTTATCAGGTCTCATCAAGACTGGATGCAATGTCCTCTTCTGTGGCCTAGCAAGGCTGCTCCTCTCTCGGGGGGAGGGGAGGTCAAAGAGGCAGCTGTTGAGTTCCTGTCAGAAAGAGTCCCTGTTCCCCTTACTAGGGTACCCACTTGGATACTTTGCTACCATGGGCTACATCAGCAGGGTTTCTAGGTTATATCCATACATGGTCCTTGGTTGGAGAAACAGTCTCATAAAAGACCCCTGTGCCCTGATATATTTGGTCCTTGTGGAGTTCCATGATAAAGGACAAGATGAAATAGAGGGCAGCATTACTGAAAGTCTCAGCTGCTATCTGTGGAATGAAATACAAGGTACCATATAACATGAAAAGTATTCTAAGTAAATTAATTTTGTTAACAATCACTAAGCCAGAGGAAGATAGAATTATACCAAGAATTAAAGGCCAAAAAATTGTAACAGACTAAAAAGAAAAGACAGCTGAGGGATGAGAAAACTGGTTTCAGTTATATTCAGAGAGGTTTAATACTGAAATCTTGTTAAATTCATTGTCAGCAAAGCTATAATCAGACACAAAGCTGAGTTCAAATCCAAACCCAAAATTCTACGATGAGAGAGGACTATAACTTATGAGGGTGAATATAGAGCTATGACAAAAATCCTACTGTTTCCTGGACAAATGTATCAGTGTTATTAATTGATGTCATGTAGCATATGTCTATATTTCATCTTTTCTCAACCGAGGTTCCTCTTCCTGGATGACCCTAGCTTATGTCAAGTTTATATAAAACTAGCCAACACACTATGTTATCCCAACTATGTATAAAATACATTTGGATATTTATTATGGAGAAACTCCAGCTTCTGTATACTAGAAAAACTATATTTAGCCTTTAAGTATATGTCTCCTTAAAGAAGACATACATCATAAAACTACTTACTTTTTTGGCCAAATTTCCAAAACATTGATGAAAAATATGAGTTTGTTTGAGTAAGTTAACTGAATCCAGAGAATCTATGTACATCACGAACAGTTCTCACTGAAGATTAAAATTTATCTAGTCCATATTTCTATTTTAACTATTTGAGGCAGCACCTAGATAAAAATGACTTGGATGTAATAAGTCAAACATATTTAAGTAAAAATATATTGGCATAATGCAGATATGAAGAGTAAAAACAAAAATCAACATTTGTGTTCTTGCTTTTAAATCCAACAGTATTTCCAATATGATCATTTCTTCCTATGGCATAGAAACCTAAGTCTTCAGCTCACTTTCGGTTTCCTAGTTCCCATTTCTGCATCATACTTCCATTAAAAAAAAAAAAGTTCAAGACATTCTCTTTCTTCTGTACTATAAAGTATTCCTACTTCACTCTACTATTCTAAACATTAAAGTTTTATGAGAAATTAATTAATTTGATCAAACATTACAAATTTAAATTAACAAACCACAAAATAATGTGGAAATTATAGTTATCTGAGTATATTTCACATATAAATCTTAACATAGATTTTGACACATGTTCCAATCCTGCCATCTAGTGTTTCAAACGTGTAACTATACACAACTGAAACTAAATAAAGTTTATCTTGACACCTGCTCAGTAGTAAGATACTGTGGCTTAACATGAACTTGCCATTCATTACAAATCTACTAACCCCCAGATGAGTGACTGAAAAGTTTCTACCCACACAAGAAACAGATCAGTATCTAGCATGGCTTTCAAAAGATGAAGTATTGAATCTTCTGTTATGAGGGAAAATAGTATTTATTAATATCATACAATTTCAGCTCATAATTTCCCAGCATCATTTAACTGTGATTTCTGATTTTGAGGGATTTCATTATAAGATTGAAGAATGCATGTGTAGTCTTGGCTTAAGTAGGAACAGAATCTGAAACATTCTTGCTCCTTTAAACTAGTAGCTATATCAGTCTGGAGGTGTGCCTCTTCTTTTCTAAGTCCTCAACTGTGTTACTTTACACAGTGATTGGTGACTACCTCCAAAACTTTGAAAGCTGCCTCAGCATAGAGTAGAAGCCTTGCCTAACATGTGTCAGGTCTCTAGGTTTGAGCCTCTGCAGGAAGGTCAGCAGAGTCCAGGAACAAAGTGTACTAAATTAATTTTAGTTACCCTATGTCAGTGGTTCTCAACCTGTGGATCATGACCCTTTGGGGTTCAAATAACCCTTTTAATGAGGTCACCTAAGACCATCAGAAAACACAGATTTTACAGTATGATCCATAACATTAGCAAAATTAAAGTTGTGAAGCAGCAACGAAAGTAATTTTATGGTTGGGGGTCACCACAATGTGAGGAACTGTATTAAAGGGTCACATCATTAGGAACCACTGCCGTAAGCCCTAAACCATCTCATGGATATGTTTTTTTTTAAGGCTCCGGCATTCTCCATATCCAGCTGATGTAAGCTGTGAGAGATTACTTTCTTTTTAATCATCAGTTTCTTGATTATAACTATTACTGGTAAGTTGGGCTATTCAAGCTTAATAAAAACGAGCGGCAATCCAAAACTGTTCCCACTATGCATCTGAAAACCCATAAATATGATAGAAAAGGAAGTAGCCCTATTCCAAAGAAAATTACAACTATTTCTGGAATTCCATGACTTCTCCTGTGTTTGGAACAAAACTTTAAGCAATACTTCCCTTGCAAAAAACTTGCCCATCAAGCTATCCAAAATCCTGTAGTGCTACTCTCTCTTTAGAAGCCTGCATCACCCTTGAGTAGTATTTCACTGCCTTATAATTAACTTTTAATACTTTATCTTAGTTTTCCATTTTTACTTTTGACAGAGACAAGAACTGAAACACTGGCTAGAGGTCTCAATATAGTCTATATTTAGCATCTTCTCAGGCTTTAGCATCTTTAAGAATTACTATCCATGCTGTCCTAAAAATAGTGTAACAATTCTTTCTTGATTTTAAAACTATTTCAGACGTTGTCAAAAAAGTGAATGCTTTAGGTTTAAAAAGCTCTCAGAATTTTACCTGGAAACACCCAGTTCGTGGGGGGGCCTCTTGCCACCGCTGCGATCCCACCTTGAATAGTGCTCATTAGCTAGCAATGCTGATGCTCCTGAGCTCCTCCTCAGCTGTGGAGTTGGGAAACTGGTTCTGCTACTCAATCCCTGCCAAATAATTTCAAATTATCATCCTTTAATATGCTATATTTAATGACATGTGAAAATATTAATATAATCTGTACAGGTAAAACAAAATTTCACTCTGAAAATCTTGTAGCTTTCCACGTCCACTTCCAACTTCCATTATTTATATTGTTAATCTATTTTTTTTTTTGAAATAAAAAAAGCTCCTGGACTCTTGTTACAAACTACACATTTTAATTTTTACATTTTACTCTTAGGTTCAAAAAAAAGAAAAAATCATAATTTAAAAACTGGGTTTGAAAGACTGACACTAAAAGCCCACTCCACATGACCAGGTTAGGGTCCAGGGTGAGCGTCAAGTTTATATTTTCAGCAAAACAGATCTAAGTACCTGATAGCTAATATAGAGAAGTTCCAGGGTTCCCAGTTACTTCTAAAACTAATAATTAAATTGAGTACAGAGCATTGTAAACATTATTTTACTGTAGTCATTTCTGACTAAATTCTCAACTAATCTAAACATTCGATTATAGGGAACACGCTTTCCCCACTGAAGACAGGACACTAGCAAAAGCTAAACATATATACATGTGCACACACACACACATTTTCACAAGGACAGTGATTTTGTAAAAGTTTGTGTGGTCAGATGCACAGTGAAAACATTCTATATATATAACCCTTGTTTACTCTGACTTAGCTTCATATAAACTTTCATAGTTCATAGAGTTCATAGCATATGTATAAAATATTTCTATTGAATTATCTGTCCCTATTCTCTTTCCTTTACTAATTTTTGTTTACAAATTTTGTGGCTCTTTTCTGTAACAAAGTAAGTGTCAGTATGTATATGCTTTTCCAAAGTAAGAGACAAATTAGATATGAAATTCTAATAAGGAGTTTAAATAACATAAAGAAAGCAAGATTGTTACTTCCTGGTAATCTTAAACAACTAACACCAGAAGATTCCAGCACCCTAAATTACTATAATTAACTATAATGCTTAGGAAATAAGCTATTTAGACTTTCTACTTAATTAATATCATGTTTAAAATGTTTTTTAAATGTACAAGAAAACTTTTCTATACACAAATATAACAGTATAATAATGAGTTCAATGAGGCTTTTCTGATTAGATTACTTTGTAAGACTTTTGAAGCAAAGAATTAGTATGTAGCCCAATCCTCTGGCTTCCACCTGCCCAGTGCTGCAGTTATAGGAAGACACCATTATATCCTCCTAATGTTTATGACTTTAAAGAATTGCTCTCTTTAATAATCATAGCTTAGATCAATAAATGTCAGTGGGAAATGAAAAAAAAACCATGCTGGGTATCTTAGCGTTATTTCACAAATTACTGACTATTGTGCCTTTGGGTGTCTGTGATTTTATAGTTATGTGGTGCACTAAAAAAGTCACATGAATTAATACAATTGTTAAATGAGCTTTAGTGAATGGGCACTATTTGCTAAACTTTTTAAAAGTAAAAGCACCAACTATTTATGACCCAGATGATCAATAGGTTTCAAGCCTGTAATTGTCCTTGATTAAATTTTCAACATTTCTAAGCCCCAATGTTGAGCCCTGACAAAATGAAATTAACTGACCAAAACTCCCTCAACTCCCATATTTCCTTTTTCTAGGTTCTATATAAACTAGTACAATTTAACAAAATTAACTGATTTGAATTTTATCTTTTCTTGGTTAGGTTTTAGCTGCAGAATCAGTTGAACTACAATGGTCCCTAAAATATTTCTAACTTTAAAATTTTATAATTGCAGTTATTAGTGAAGATGTACAATATAGCAATAGATAACAAACAACACTATGAACAAGCATAATATGTACCAAATTAATACATCCTGTATGTATTCATTTTTAAGGTAAACCTTCGTTTTAAGTACCAGGGCAGGTTGCTACCCATGGGGGACCTCGCCCTACTCTGAAGGAGAGGGGAGGGGAGGGTAAGGAGAGGTGCGTGAGAGAAGGGACTGAGAGGAGAGGGGCTGCAATCAGGATGTAAAATGAGTAAATAAATAAATTTAAAAACAAAAATTAATTCCATAACTAATTATTGAAAAACCAATGCTCACTTAGAGATAAAAATGTCAATGAGGCAGGGTTTTAAATCTGTAAAAATCATTAAGTAATAATAATATATTATTATAATGGTCATTTGTTCTTGGTTCAACAAGTGTAATTCTTGGACACTATAAAAGAAAAGAGATTAATGACATGATCTCGTTTATATAAGCCTGAAACTAAGTTCCTTGCTGCTTTCTAATTCTTACTACAATGATACCAAATACTTCTTAGCACATAAATTGTAACTGCTAAATATAGGAGTGCTATTTAAAATAAAAACAGCTATAGGCATAACATTTGCCTAGCATATGTAAAGCCCTGGGTTCAATCCCCAGCACTGGAATGAAATTAATGAAAAGTACAGACTTACTTTAATTTATAACTGCCTATAAAGCCACAAGCAATATGATATAATATCAAAGAAGCTGATCCTTGGAAAGAAAATTGTGTATTACATAACATTTAGAGGAATGTTTTTAATGAAAACAAATCATTAAATAAGGCTGGATGGTTACTGTATTTTAACCTTGTGAAGTTTTCGATCTCCTTTCTCTACTGGATCTTCTACTTCAGAGCAGGGATAAAATCCAGGAAATGGTGTGAGAGGATGAATTTTTGGCCTACAGGAACCTGAGAAAGCACCCATCAAGCTACTGATACTCCGCAGAGAAGAAATGACTTGTGGAGGAAGGCTTGGGTCAATCAGAAGGTCTGACACCATATTGCGAGCTTCATTTAGCACTGAGAGATCAACTCCATTTCCACCTCCAGAATTCTAGAAAACAAAAAAGGAAAATTATGTTTGTTACATAGAAATTTTAACACTAAAACAAACAAACAAAAACCTGATTTAAACTAAGGTGTATCTTATAATACCTAATAATATAACCTTGTTAATTACAAAATTTTAATCATATGACTTAGAATAGATTAAATAGATAGAATAGACAGAATTCTAACTTGAGGTGTGTGTGTGTAACAGATACTATAAGCTTTAGCATTTTTGATATTTTATTTATAATATGGTTTTATTTCTTTAGCCTGCATCATAACAAATGGTAGTCATTACTTTATAACTAGCATATAACTAAAGATGTGTTAACTCTAAAGTCTACAATCCTCTATTTCAGTAATTTATTGATGACTTCCTCACCTTCATGGCAAAACTTATAAAATTGAAAAGCTCTTGTGTCAGAACCTTACTTAAGAAGCACCATGACAGATGTGCTGCAAAGATTCCTGGATTTGAAGTCTAGACTTTACACTTAAAGGTGACCTTTAACATACATAAAAGTATATCAGTGTTATTGTAAAAAATGAGATAAAAGTACAGAAAAATGGTATAAGGATTCAAAAGAACAAGAGGTAAGTTTGAGCTGAATGAGACAAAATGTATGAATGTCAGAGTTGGAGTGAGAATCTAAAACTTTGGTAGAATTCAATTTAAAATTGTTGAGAACATTAGTTCCCAAGTAATTTGTCAATGTAGGGTCATGTAGGGTCATAAAAAGAAAAGACAAAGCACATAAAAGAGAGGCAAGAAGAGAAGGTGATCGGAGCTAATATAATTTTAGAGTATAGTCAGTGTTCACATAGAAGGCAAATGTATGTCAGGAAATGACAGAATTACAGAAAACAAGTATTTGGTGCACAGTCTAGCAAGTACAAAGTCCAGAAGCAGAAGTCAGCCTGGCTTGTGTCTGAGACAGAACATGGACATCAGGGCAACTGGAAGAAAACTAATGATAAAGGAGGTAGTTGGTGAGTCAGAGAGTCAAAAGGCAAAAAGGAACTCACTGAAGTTTGTGAATTTTTGTAAGTCTATGGCAAGGCCTTGCTTTTTAGCTCTAGGTGAGACAGAGAAGTGGTGCACAAGACAACATGATTCAACACAGATTAAGTTGAATATTCAAACAATTTATAACTGTTAATGTTGAACATAATTCCATTTCTCACTGTCTTCTATTCAGTAAAAATCTTGATTTGTACAGAAAGCTAATAATTGTTTCTGCATCTTAAGTGTTACTGAAGGAGAAACAGACAGAAACAGAGAAAGGCTGAGAGACAAATGGCGAAGAAGGAAGCAAGGAGAACCTGCAACTGGCACACTGGCAGTGGCTGTGCTCAGCCTAAAAATAATTTGGTCTCTGATCATTCTTGTACTATAATGTCAGAGGTGCTTAATAGTTACTGTTATTGAAATTAATGTAATCTGAGTCTACATTTTTATTTAGGTCCACTATGTAGCAAGTATTTCAACCAGTTCTCTGAGGAAATTTGTATTCTCAAACTACTTTCAGTAACAGAAACTACTTGGCCAACTCTATCAGGCCAACTCTAGCCTAAAGGTAGAAAAGCTGACTTAAATACTGTATCATACATTCAGACAACACAGCACAGCCAAGTATTCAGGGCACAAAAAGGCAAAGACCCAGAGCTAAGACAGAAGATAAAAAATGAATTCAAAGGAAGTAACAGAAGTGCCTTCTCTTCTAGTCCCTGGACTGGGCAGCAGAAGCAAGATAACAACAGAAACATCATTCGTTGGAAACTGTTGCAATAGTATGCACATGCTGTGCTGCATCTTAGCTCCAAGGCCTACCACCTACATACGTTGGCCAGTGGCAAATGTGGCTACCCTGTGGCAGATGTGGCTACCCTGCCAAGTGCAGAGAAAGTGTAACTGGAGCTGTACCCTGTCAAGGCTAAGAGACAATACACTACCGACACTGAGTGAATTAGGCATCTAAAAGTTATCTCTAGAAGATTTGGTCATGGACTCCATGAAGGAACAAGCCCTACACCCAAGAGGGCAGCTCTGCATAAAATAAGCGCTGCTGTGAAATGAGTTCAAAAGTCTAGCTGGCTCACTCCGACTGCTCGCTGCTCTCCTCAGGGCCTGGGTTTGCCCCAGCACCACAGTGAACCCACTGCTACAGAACACCTGTCGCTCTCGCTGTGGCCTAAGACCAGTCACAGTCACACACATAACACATTTTTTAAACAGCTGTGCAATCCTTTCTCCCTCGAGGAACTTGCTAGTGATTCATAATTGGCACAAGATAGGGAGGATGGGAAGCAAAGCATTCACAGGAAACAGAAAGGGATTCTCTTTAGTTTCAGGTGTCTGGGAAAACAAATTCAGATTTCAAGAAAGGTTTAAAGGCAAGTAAAATTCTATGAGGGCAGAACTTAAAAAGTCAAGCAAGATCATACTAAAAGAAACAAGCTTAAATTAAATACTGCTTTTCTATTAAAGGCATTTGCCCATTCATAAACAATAGTGAGAGATAAAACAGAAATCCTCAAAAATATTTCTATTTTGTAGAGAATCTTTCAATTCATATTAGAATTGAGTTAATTTTATGTCTAAATTTTTATTTGAAGAAATGAGTCCTGGGTCAGTAAAATAGCTTAGTGAGTGAACCATACTTGGCACCAAAACACCAATGCACATAAAAATGAAAAGAAATTATTTTAAAAAAAAGGAAACAGCCCTCAATCTGATGAGTTGTCAATAAAAGCATTACATAGTTACCAGGATTTTGCTACCAAGTTTCATAGGAATGCAAAGGAACTGGAACCCTCATACATTGCTGGATGTTAACTAAAATGAACACAAACTCTGGGAAATTGTCTGGCACTATCAAATGAAAGTGAACATTCTGGAAATCCATTCCACATTGTGTACCTGAGAAAAAGACTGTTCCATCAATATCATTTGCAATAGACAAAAAAACTGAGCATTAAAAAGTGAAACACAACCGGGCAATGGAGGTGCATGTCTCTAATCGCAGGGCTAGGGAGGCAGAGGCAGTTGGATCTGTGAATTCCAGCGCACCTTGGGCTACAGAGCAGGTTCCAAAACAGCCAGAATGGCACTGCGGAACCTTGTTTTGAAAAACCAAAATCCAAAACAAAACAAAAGTGGAACAAAACAATAGTCATTAAATGGAATAAATGGAAAATAAACAGGTATATATCCAAAACTAATTAATCTCATAGCAAGTTAATAGGAAAACACACACACACACGTTTTTTTTTAAAGCTGCAGTGAAGCGACAGAATTCAGGATGACATAACCCCAGAGGGATGCTCAATAACTTAGAAGATGGCCTAAGCGGAGCTGAAACTTAATTTTTCAGTGTGAGAAAATAGATTGAGTTGTACATTTATGAGCTGTGTACTTTTATAAGTGAATACTACAATTTGATAAAGGTGATAAGAAAGGAAGAGGAAAAAGCAAAAAGGACAGAGATGCATACACTAGCCTGTCAAACAAGGTCTGAACTTATTGCTTATTTATATTTATATTTTGCCACTAATTTAGATTCTCTTTTAACTGGAAACTGAGCATCTTTGTGAGTATGAATGTGATAAACATCATTACAAAGAGGCACCCCATTTCATGTCAAGTGTGGCCTGCTCCTTGTGGTAGACTACTTGTGGTAGCATTATTTTGCTTACCAAGGTCCAGAGAGCATTTTTATTCTAGGGGCTATTGTGGCTATTGCACACACTGTTTAAAAATAAAAAAATGGGGGCTAAAGTAGTGATTCTGCAGTTAAAAGCATTGTTCCTAGTCCAGAGAATCTGGATTCAGTTCCCAGAACCTACATGGTGGTTCACAACCATCTATAATTATATATACTCTTTTATTGCCTTTGGAAGCACTCCATGCAAATGGTGCATGGCATATATATATTACTTTTTATCATATGGATATATAGGGATATATAGATATATAGATCTATATAGATATACAGATATATATCCATATGATAAAAGGTAATAGAACAAAACCACTTAAATACAAAATAAAAATCAGCCATTCAAAAGAGCATGCAAAGGTTGTATTGAGACAATTAGTGAAATAAAGCTAAGAGAATGCTATATTTTCTGTAACATAAATGATTAGATACTTAATATTTCTTTATTATTATGAAAAAAACTTTCTAAATGCCATATGAAATACAGTTTTATAGAGTAGATGATACATATGCATATTTGTAATTCAAAAACACCTACCAAAAAAAAAAACTTAGCAGTTTCTATAAAATACAGTAACATGGTGTTTTCATGTATCAAGTTTCTCTTTCTCCTTATACCACTATTTTCATTTTCTGTTTCAGATATATAAATCTTAAGTGATAAAAATGATCTTAAAGAATATATTATTCTCTATAAGGAATAACTTGTGTATTGTATGGATGTAGCATCTGTCAATAATAAATCTGATGGCCTATAGCTTAGGTAGGCAATGGGAGGTAGAACATCAGTAGGTTGAAAGAATTCTGGGATAGCGCCAGGCGCATGAGATTCAGCCACTAAGGTGTGAGGATGGACACATGGTATCTGAGCCCAAGTAACCAGGCACGTTTTACATGGCAGAATGTAGATTAGCATAATGGGTTATTTTAAGTTATGAGCTAGTCAGAGAAGAGCCTAGCTATAGCCTAGGTATTTGTATAATATTTAATGAATCTCAAGGGTTTTTATTCCAGGAGCATAAAGCCAGAAGAAAAACCTTACTACAACATTATTCCATCTCCATTTATCCATGTATATATAAAGTGTGAAAAAATAAGAATGAATTACTAGAAGTCAGGACAAGGATCATCTTTGGGGATACAGTAGGATAAGGTTCTGAGGTGGTAATAATGCTCTCTTTTTTCCCACTTAGGCACTAGTTACATTGGGGGTGTAGCTTGTGAAACTCTACTAAACTCTACAATTTTCTGTACAGATATTAAAAATCAGGAAGAAGTATATTTCAGAAAATCAAAGTAGAGCTTTTTTCCCCGAATAAAATGTTTTCCAATTGATTTGGTCTTCCATATGTGACCTGTACATCAGTTTCCCACACCAAAAAACAAAACAAACAAACAAAACCCACCTCATCCTTAATATAAAGATATTAATTTCTTTTGAGCCATGATTTTATTAGAAATACTTTTTAAACAACTACTTTTTCTTTTCATTTATATTTAATAAACTTTTAAATGTTTTTTATTTCCTCAGATGAAGGGACAAGATGAGAGCCAAACCCAAGCTTTTCTAATAAATGGCTTGGGCTGAGCCCAGGGCATTTCTATCTAAATATACCTTGCCTGGACCTGGAAGTGTCTAGCCTCTATATAATCTAATTTTCAGCAAGCTCTGGACTTCAGCTTCTAGCCTCCATCTGGTAACCTCAGCCTAGAATGTTTTCAGCCCCCAAGACTCACTGCTGAATAAACTCACTCTTTCTAGCTCTTTCTGAACTTTGGCTGGCTGGTTCAACCCAGTTGTTCTGGCTTAAATGCCTCTCCAAGCTGACTGATTCAAACTGGATTCTGTTGACTTCTCATTGAATTACTCTGTTTGGAAAAACTGCCTCTGAACTCCACAAACTGAACTGTAACCAAACTGTACTATACTGAGTGCACAAACTCTAATGTATTCCTAAACTGTCTCTCTCTGATCTGCTCTTAAGTAGCTGAAAGAGAGAAAGAGAGAGTTGCGTGCATCTTATCTATGACTCATTTCGTCAAATATTTCTCTGATCTGTCACTTTGTCTGCCCCTAAATTAGACCCCACTGTTTCGGATTAGAAGTGTATACTAAAGGCATGTCTATATTCCAGCCAGAGGGATTAAAGCTGTGTATTCCAGCTTTATCACAGAGCTAGGTCTTTGGATGTGATGATCCCTTGCCAGAGTAGTCATGTTACTGAATTAAAATTCCTCTACAAAAAAATCTGCTTCCATAAAGATTTTGGTTAACTTACCTCAGATTTAAAATTTTATTATACAGAAATCATGTGAGTGTACTAACCCTGTGAGTAACTTTATCTAAAGAAAGGGTAATTTCTACAGACATCAACACCATTCATGCTCACCTGGTAATGAGGTTTACACCACTGCTTCAAGTCCCAGTCCCACAGAATCATCTGAAAAAAGAATATTTGGTTACAAGTCATGAACAAACATATACAAAGACAAGCTGCACCCTCTTCCACCTGATACCTACAACAGCTTAGACATCAGAAAGGGAATTGAGGAGATGAGAATAAAAATAAAATCTCTTCACAGATTACTTCATTAAGTTATAGATTATGTACATATGCATGTATAGACCTAAAGCACTACAGTAACTTATATTGACCTTTAAATATTTATTATTAGAATAGAAATATGGCTCAGAAGTTAAGAGCACTTACTGCTCTTACAGGTGACCCAAGTTCAAATCCCAGCACCCACAACAGATGATTCACAACTACCTGTAACTCCAATTCTAGGAGAAACAGTGTCCCTTTCTGGACTCCATGGGAATTGCATCCACAAACAAACACATACAAAAAAATAAATTTTAAATATAAAAAAATCACAAGAAGAAAAAAGCAGATCTAAAATTGTCACTAGAGATGTAGGACAAATTAACAATAAGTAGATGGGCTCAACCCAGCCCCCAAATAGTCATCCCCACCCCCAAAATTTGTGTTTGTTGTGGTAGTTGTTGTATTTTTGTATATTTTTTGTGGTTTTTTGTTTGTTTGTTTGAAACAGGTCTCTCTGTGTGGTCCTGGCTCCTAGAACTCACGCTGTAGACCAAACTGCCCTTGAATTCAGAGATCTGCCTTTCTCTACCTCCTGAGTTCGGGGATTTAAAATGTGCACCAACACAACCCAGCAAATCATCACAATTGTAAGACACTGTCCCTGTGTGGAACTATTTCCATACTAATAAGGGACTCATATGGACAAAGTTTCAGAAAATCTTGTGTACTGGGTAAAATTACATTTAAAGAAATGTTTTACAAGAAGAAAATTATACTCCCTTCGATTTTTAGCCCACAGCTCAGTCTCCATCTCAGCAGGCCTACAGCCACAGAGGACAGACAGGTGAGAGAGACATCTAGAGGCTAGCCCCTGCCTCCTGGGTGCTCCAGTACAAGCCTGGCAGTTGTGAGCTAAACCCTGCCAACTTCACATTCCATCTGCAGGACCACAGTCCTACCTGCATTCCAGAGGCCTGACACCATTAAGGACCACCAGATAAGATTCACAGCATCAATCCCTGCCAGAAGGTCCATGTTGGGAGTTTACCTGCTCCCACTGTTCCTTTTTCTGGACCACAACTGGGCCTGCACTACCTGAGGCCTGCAATACCAGAAACAACCAGAGGGCTAAAGGCCAGGATAAGAACACAAGACAAGGCAATATGGAACCACCAGAACCCACCTACCATACTAAGCAAGTCCAAGATATTTTAACACATCTGAAGCACAAGAAAATGACCTTAAATACATTCTTATGAAGATGATAGAGACCTATAGAAAATGAATACGTTCCTTAAAGAAATACAGGAAAATAAAGTCATAGAGATGCCTTTAAAGAGGAAGTGAATAAATCCCTAAAAGAAATATAGGAAAACACAACTTAATAGGAGAAGGAAATGAATAAAGCTGCTCAAGACCTGAAAATGGAAATAGAAGGAATTAAAAAAAGCAATCTGAGGGAATCCTGGACATAAAAAACCCTAAGAAAACAAAAGACATAAGCATCACCAACAAATTTTTTCTTTTTTTTATATTAATTACAGCTTATTCACTTTGTATCTCGGCTGTAGCCCCCTCTGTCATTCCTTCCGAATCCCTCCCTCCCTCCGTCTTCTCCCATACTCCTCTCCAAGTCCACTGATAGGTGAGGTCCTCCTTGCCTTCCATCTGACCCTAGTTTATCAGGTCTCATCAGGATTGGCAGCACTGTCCTCCTCTGTGGCCTGGAAAGGCTGTTCCCCCTTCAGGGGAAGGTGGTCAAAGATCCAGCCACAGAGTTCATGTCAGAGACAGTCCCTGTTTCCATTACTAGGGAACTCACTTAGATACTGAGCTGCCATGTGCTACGTCTGAGCAGGAGTTCTAGGTAATATCTATGAATGGTCCTTGGTTGGAATATCAGTCTCAGCAAAGACCCCTGTGCCCAGATACATTTAGTCCTTGTGGAGCTCTTGTCCTCTCCAGGTCTTAGTAACAGCCCCTTTGTTCATATGATTCCCTGCACTCTGCTCAAAGTTTGGTTATGCATCTCAGCATCTGCTTTTGATACACTGCTGGGAAAAGTCATTCAGAGGCCCTTTGTGATAGGCTCCAATGTCCATCCTGTTATTAGTGGCTATTGTGAAGGGTGTTGTTTCCCTAACTTGTTTCTCAGACCTTTTGTCTTTAGTATACAGGTGGGCTTCTGATTTTTTTTTTTGAGTTAATTTTCTATCCAGCCATTATGATGAAGGTGTTTATCAGCTGAAGAAGTTTTCTGGTTGAATTTTTGGGGTCACTCAGGTATACTATCATATCATCTGTAAATAGTGATACTTTGACTTCTTCCTTTCCAATTTGTATCCCCTTGATCTTCTTTAGTTGTCTTATTGCTCTAGCTAGAACTTCAAGTACTATGTTGAAAAGATATGGAGAAAGTGGGCAGCCTTGCCTTGTCCCTGATTTCAGTGGGATTGATTTAAGTTTCTCTCCGTTTAGATTGATGTTGGCTATAGGCTTACTGTATATTGTCTTTACTACGTTTACATATGTGCCTTGTATCCCTGATCCTCCAAGATGTTGGAGTGTTGAATCTTGTTGGATTTTGGATGTTGGGGTGTTGGATTTTGTCAAATGCTTTTTCACCATCTAAGGAGATGATCATGTGGTTTTTCTCCTTCAGTTTGTTTATATGGTGGATTACACTGATGGATTTCCATATATTGAACCAACCCTGTATACCTGGGATGAAGCCTACTTGTTCATGGTGGATGATATTTTTTATGTGTTGTTGGATTTGGTTTGCAAGTATTTTATTGAGTATTTTTGCATCAATGTTCATAAGAGAGACAGGTCTGAGGGTCTCTCTTTTTTGTTGGGTCTTTGTGTGGTTTAGGTATCAAGGTAACTGTGGCTTCATAGAATAAGTTTGGTAATGATCCTTCTATTTCTATTTCGTGGAACAGTTTGAGGAGTATTGGAGTTAGCTCTTCTTTGAAGGTCTGGTGGAATTCTGTGCTGAAACCATCTGTCCCACGGCTTTTTTTGGAAGGGAGACTGTTGATGATTGCTTCAATTTCCTTGGAGGATATAGGACTATTCAATCTTTCTACCTGATCTTGACTTAATTTTGGTAAATAGAATCTATCAAGAAAATTGTCCTTTTCCTATAGATTTTCAAATTTGTGCCACGTAGGCTTTTGTAGTAAGACCTAATGATTATTTGGATTTCCTCAGTGTCTGTAGTTATGTCCCCCTTTTCGTTTCTGATTTTGTTGATTTGGATAGTTTCTCTCTGCCTTTTAGTTAGTTTGGCTAAGGGTTTGTCGATCATGTTGATTTTCTCAAAGAACCAGCTCTTGGTTTCATTGATTCTTTGAATAGTTTTATTTGTTTCTAATTGATTGATTTCAGCCCTGAGTTTGATTATTTCCAGGAATCTGCCCCTCTTAGGTGTATCTGCTTTTTTTTTCCTAGGGATTTCAGTTGGGGATTTAAGTTGCTTGTATGATATATCACGAATTTCTTCTTGAAGGCACTTAGTGCTATGAATTTTCCTATAAGCAAGGCTTTCATTGTGTCCCATAAATTTGGGTATGTTGTACCATGTTTTTCATTGAATTCTAGGAAGTCTTTAATTTCTTTATTTCTTCCTTAACTCAGCTGTCATTATCAAGCTGTTCAGTTTTCATGTTCGTGTAGGCTTTTTGCTATTTCCGCTGTTGTTGAGGTCCGGCTTTAGTCCATGGTGGTCAGATAGAATACAGGAGATTATTTCAATCATCTTGTATCTATTGAGGCTTGCTTTGTGACGAACTATATGGTCTATTTTGGAGAAGGTTCCATGAGGTGCAATTTTGGAGCTTCAGATCCTCTGCCCCTCATATATGGTGCACACTGGTTATCGCCATCTTGGTTCCCCTCTAAAGAGAATTCTATCATCTTCATTCACAAAGCAAGCTTCAACAGATACAAGAAAGTTGAAACAACTCCTTGTATTTTATCAGGCCTGCTGATTAAAGCTGGACTTCAACAACAACAGAAACAACAGAAAGCTTATACACTTATGGAAACTGAACAACTATTTACTCATTGACCACTGAGACAGGGATAACAAATAAAAACAAATAAAGAAAGAAATTAAAGATTTTCTGGAATTCAACGAAAATGAAGGTACAATGTACCAAACTTATAGGACACAATGAAAACTGCTAAGAGGAAAGTTCATAGCACTAAGTACCTTCATAAAGAAATTGGAGAAATCTCATATTAAAAATTTAACAGTAACCTGAAAGCTCTACAACAAAAAGAAGCAAATACACCAAAAAGGAGTTGACAGCAGGAAATAATCAAACCCAGGGGTTGATATCAATAAATAAGAAACAAAGAATACAATACAAAAAAATCAACAAAATCAAGAGCTTGTTCTTTGGGGAAACCAACAAGATTAACAAACCCTTAGCCAAACTAACTAAAGGTAAAGAGACAACATCCAAATTAACAAACTCAGAAGTGAAAAGAGGGACTCAACAACAGACACTGAGGAAATCCAAAGAATCATTAGGCCTTCAAAATCCTGTATACTACAAAATTGAAAAATCTAAATGAAATGGGATGATTTTCTTGATAAATACCACTTACCAACATTAAATCAAGATCATGGGAACAACTTAAATAGACCTATTAACCCCTGAAGGGAATAAAAGTGGTCTTTAAAAGTCTCCCAACCAAAAATAAAAGCCCTGGGCCAGATGATTTTAGCACAAAATTCTACCAGATTTTCAAAGAAGAGCTAATACCTATACTCCTCAAACTATTTCACCAACTAAAAAAAAAAGGGAACATTGCCAAACTCATTCTGAGGCCGTAGTCACCCTGATACTTAAACCACACTTAAAACACACTTAAACTCAACAAAGAAAAAGGATTTCAGACTAATCTTTATGAACATTGGCCCAAAAATACTCAATAAAATACTCAAATACCTATCTAAGAACACATCAAAACATCATCTGCCATTATCAAACAGGCTTCATACCCAGCATACAGGGGTTGTTCAATACACAAAAATCTATCAATATAATCAACCATGTAAACAAACTGAAAGAAAGAAACCACATAATCATATCATTAGATGCTGAAAAGCCTTTGACAAAATCTAACACCTCTTCATGTTAAAAGTCTTAGTCAGATCAGAGATACAAGTCATATACCTAAACATAATAAAGGCAATATACAGCAAGCCAATAGTCAGCATCAAATTAAGTGGACAGAAACTTAAAGCAATTCCATTAAAATCAAGGACAAGAAAAGGCTGCCCACTCTCTCAGTATCTATTCAATATAGTACTTGAAGTTCTAGCTGAAGGTAAAGGAGATCAAGGGGATAAAAATTGGAAATGAAGAAGCTAAAGTATCACTATTTGCAGATGATATGGATAGTATAACTCAGTGATGACCAAAATTGTAACAGAGACCTCTTACTCCTACAGCTGATAAACACCTTCAGCACAGTGGCAGGATACAAAATTAACTCAAAAAAATCAGTAGCCCTCCTGTATACAATCAATAAATGGGCTGAGAAAGAAATTAGAGAAACAACACCCTTCACAATAACCACAAATAATATAAAATATTTTGGTGTAACTCTAACCAAGCAAGTGAAAGACTTGTATGACAAGAACTTCAAGTCTTTGAAGAATGAAATGGAAGGAAATATCAGAAGATAGAACAATCTCCCATGTTCATGGATTGGCAGGATTAACATAGTAAAAATGACAGTCTTACCAAAAGCAATCTACAGATTCAATGCAATTCCCACCAAAATTTCAACAAAATTCTTTACAGACTTTGAAAGAGCAATTCTCAACTTCATATGGAAAAATAAAAATCCCAAGATTGCTAAAACAATAAAATACTTCTGGAGATATAACCATCTCTAATGTCAAGCTACACAACAGAACAATAGTAATTAAAAAACAATAGGCATCAGCATAAAAACAGATAGGTTATCAATTGATTTAAATCAAAGACTCAGAAATAAACATACACCTAAAAACACCCATTTTTTTCATAAAGAAGCCAAAACCATGCAATGGAAAAAAGCATCTTCAACAAATGGTGCTGGTCTAACTGGATGGCTACATGTAGAATGCAAATATATCCATATTTATCATCCTGCACAAAACGCCAGTCCAAGTGGAGCAAAGACTTCAACATAAAACTGGATACACTAAATCTAACAGAAAAGAAAGTAGGGAAAAGCCTTAAATGCATTGGTACAGGAGCCAAGTTTCTGAACAGAACACCACTCCTGGGCATATACCCAAAAGATGCTTCCCCATACCACATGGAAATAACCTAGATGTCCCTCACCTGAAGAATGGATTAAGAAAATATGGTACATTTACACAATGAAATACTACTCAACTATTAAAAACAAGGACATCATGAAATTTACCAGAAAACAGGTCAAACTAGAAAATATCACCTACCATAGAGGGCTTCTGAAAGACTCTACCTAGCAGTGTATCAAAGCAGATGCTGAGACTCATAACCAAACCTTGGGCAGAGTGCAGGGAATCATATGAAAGAAGGAGAAGTTAGTAAGACCTGAGAGGACAGGAGCTCCACAAAGACCAAATATATTTGAGCACAGGGATCTTTTCCGAGACTGATTCTCCAACCAAGGACCATGCATGGACATAACCTAGAACCCCTGCTCAGATGTAGCCCATGGCAGCTCAGCATCCAAGGGGGGTTCCCTAGTAAGGGAAAAAGGGACTGTCTCTGACATGAACTCAGTGGCGGGCTCTTTAACCTTCCCCTCACCTCCAGAGGGAGGATCAGCCTTGCTAGGCCACAGAGGAGGACATTGCAGCCAGTCCTGAAGATACCTGATAAACTAGGGTCAGATGGAAGGGGAGGAGGACCTCCCCTACCAGACGACTTAGAGAGGGGAAGAAAGGAAATGAGGGAGGGAAGGTGGGATTTCGAGGGAATGAGGGAGGGGTCTACAGCTGGGATAAAAAGTAAATAACCTGTGATTAATAGAAAAAATAAAAATTATGGGGAAAAAAAGAAAATATCACCATGAGTGACATAACCCAGGCCCAGAAAGACAAGCATGGTAGGTCCCACTATAAAGTGGATATTAGCCATAAAGTATAGGATAACCATGCTAAAATCCACAGAGCCAAAGGAGCTAAGTAACAAGGAGGGCTCACAGGAGGATGCTTGGATTTCACTCAGAAGGGGAAATAAAATAGGCATTGGAGGTGGATACAGAGAGGGAACTGTGTAGGAGAAAAGGATGGAGAGCAGAGCAGGGGTGGAAATTAGGACGAGGTAGAGCAGAGGAGAATGGACCTGGTGAGAGAATGGAAATGAGGTGGAGGGCATTTCTGTGATGTGCCTGAGCAGAGGGTCTAGGTCTTTTCCGTGTATGGTCCTTGGTTGGAGTATCGGTCTCTGCAGGGCCCTGGGCCCAGGTTTTTTGGTCTGTTGGTCTCCTTGTGGAGTTCCTGTCCCATCCAGGTCTTTCTATCTCCCTCTTCTTCCATAAGGTTTCCTGCACTGCATTCAACAAGACACAGTTAACTTGAGTTTACTAAGCTATCATGGTCATGACTATCTACTCTACATTTATATGAACTGTTTTAAGTTATTCATTACCTTTCTTTGCCATAACTAATTTTTGTAATTGCCATTTTCAACAGGGCTTTGAACTCTAATAGTGAATAGGCCTACTAAGTTTTTAATTAAAATCCTAAAATTTTCTTTATACTTCACTACTTATGCTGTTTCTTATTCTTGTACTTATGACTTTTAGTTTCAAATAAATCTGTTTTAAGACT
Source organism: Pachyuromys duprasi (assembly GCA_028658305.1). NCBI lineage: Eukaryota > Metazoa > Chordata > Mammalia > Rodentia > Muridae > Pachyuromys > Pachyuromys duprasi. The sequence continues at coordinate 23,319,287 of CM053758.1, forward strand.
TGTTTTATTTTAATGACTGGTTCGTGTTATATCTATATCTAAGGTCACTGTGCAGATGAGAGAGGAGCTTCATTTCTTGGTCTTGTCCTCCTAAATGGTCTCTGTGTAATTTTATTTTTTTAATTTACAATATACTTCTCCCAAATATGTTCCCTTTCTCTCATTCAAATTCATGACCTCTTTTTTCTTGTTAAATGTGTATAGCAGGGGTTGGTTATGAGAAGCCCCTTTTTAGTTTGTTTGCTTTTGTTTTTTTAAACACATTTCCTGAAGGCTATAATACATGCAGTGGCCAAGCTTAAATTCACAGCATCTCCTGAGAAACCAGCACAGGATTCACATCCTTCTCATCCAAATTTCCTTCTCAGGCCTTCTAACATAGGCAGTTCCATTTCACTATGCCCACACACATGCTCTTCCTCCAGCCAAAATGTATTTTCCTGATATCAAGCTCAGAACAGACAATCCCAGGCTTACAGAGGAAAAAGCCCATCTTTGACTGGCTTCCAGATCTGCTAGCAGTAACTGTCAGTGGTAATTTCATTTGTCTCACTGAGGTCTATGGGTGGGTCTAATAAGACCTCCTTTTTGCCTCAGCAGAGAACATAAAAATAAAGCAAGCCTCTTCTGGAATCTGAACATACCCATGGCTATGGCTGTTGCAGGAAGGGAAGGAAGGAAGGAAGGAAGGAAGGAAGGAAGGAAGGAAGGAAGGAAGGAAGGAAGGAAGGAAGGAAGGAAGGAAGGAAGGAAGGAAGGAAGGAAGGAAGGAAGGAAGGAAGGAAGGAAGGAA
>CM053758.1:23320579-23349690 GCA_028658305.1 Pachyuromys duprasi
CGTGCTGCTTTTCATTAGGGGATGGTGAGACAGGACCGTGTGGAGCAGAACAAGCTGGCTTCAAATTCCTCAACTTCAGATCTTCCTGACTCCACCTCCCAAGAGAGCAGGATTATTACAGGTTGTGCTACGTTGCCTAGCTTTTATGTGTAGAAAACAACCAGTACTTAAAACATGATGGGAAAGAATCAATCTAAACAGCACAAATGTAAACATAATTTTGGCTACAGATCATCTTTTTACTATGCTTTACACAATGGAACAAATATTTTAAACAAAATATGAAACAATCCTATTTCTCAAAATTTAAGTATGATATGGCTCATTAAATTAATAACAGACTGAAAGTGGACATTAGTGAAAACTACGTTTATAATTCCAAGGTCCATGAATGTATAGAACCAACAATAATAAACACTTAATGTTCCCCTTGTATTACTATGGTTTCTTTTTTTTTCCATTTAAATGAAGCGGGAAATGGCTGGATATAAATGAACCTAAAACATGTAAATTATTTACTTGTCATAGAGAAATACCTTTGTTACTACAAGAAGTACTTGCTGAAACAAAAACATTGTGCTTTTAGTTTATAAACGCAGTAAAATTTTATTTTTTAATTTACGTAAAACTGGTGGGCGGCTATCAAACATACTAACTGAATAGTACATGGCAAAGATAAATTTAACGTTTTTCAAGTATTAATCTAAGTATTTATTTCTCCTATACAATACGCAGTTCTTTTGAAATCTTGCTTCCAGGTAGGTAGACAACTGCATGCAGTTTCCAAGTCAGCAAAGCTGCAGGCATCTAAACCTTCACTTTCCTTATCACTAAAACAACTTAAGAAGAGCAAAGCTGAACTGTGAATCACAATAAAAGCATCTCAATGACATAGTATACTTTCACATATTTATATCTATGTTCTTCTAAATACCAGTACTCAAACATTATATAAAATGATTGTGCCTTTTCACAAACTATGACTACACATTCAAGCTAATTTTAAGAACACTACTGCTTTCTCTAAGTAACATAGGAAATGTAAATGATTTTTAAAAATTTTACTTGGTTCGATAAAGTTGTGCCCAAGGTTGCATTTATTTAAATTCATTTTTTCTTTGTGGTTAAAAGTTGAATCTTGATAAAAGTTTCTGTTTGAATATGTTTATAAGTCAAACATGCTTTACAGAGCTCTACAAAACCACCAAAACCACAGTGAATCATCAGCAGTACAACCAGGAGATGTTATCAAGTTCAATTACGTCAATGAGGTTTTACTTCATTTTTCTCTATGTTGCCCAAAAGAAAAACATATATGAACCCTCAAATAAAACTCAAGGAACTGCAATACTCATGTCAAATTCAAAAGAACACTTATTGTGGTACATTCCCATATGAACTGTGAAAACATGCTGTGTTCTTATTTCTTGAGCTTCGTGTTCACATCAATGCTACTGAAACTGAACAAATTTCAGTACTTCAATCTTTCTCATTCTGTGCCTTCCATTTAGGCCCAGTTGAAAAAATCATTTAATTGGTGTTTATGGAACATAAAAATATAAAAGGATAGACAAAATGTTAAACTAACTAAAGTTGTAGCTTATAATAGACTCTAATATGCAAACAAAATTTGATACCTACAAAACAAACAAACAAACAAAACAAAACCCCCATTCAGAAAATCTAAAAAAGAAAAAGGGGTCTATGAGGGGCTTGGAGATAGGGAAGGGACAGGTATTATACTAATCTTACTTATTATTCCTACTAATCAACTAATAGTGACAGCCATGGGGCTCTGACCACATGTTATATACAATGCAATTGTATGCATTTAATATGCACTGTCTCCTTTAATCTTTACTATAATTATCCCTATTCCTATAATTTTGAGGCTTCTCCATTTCACATATGAAAAAAAACAGACTCCCCAAAGTCTTGTGACTAGACATACTTTGGATTTAATTCTAGTGCTTTAGGGATTGTTAGCCATTAGGAAGTACCATCTAATGCATACCATTTACTGCTGTGTGCGAACAATGTGGCAGATGCTTAGCAGAGCATGTGAACAGCACAGCAATGTGACATGCTAGCCTGACTTTACCTAGAAGAAGTGAAGGCATAGTATGGTACAGATCACTCTGCTCTTCCCTCCAGGCCCATTCTTTGTTCTCCTTTGAACCACAGGGAAGTTAAGCTCTATATTCTGTGTCACCTAAGCAACATTACCGCTGGCTTCTGCTTAGATTTAACTAGTACAGCAGGAAATAGAGTTTGTTTAGGAAGAGAAACTTAGGTTAACTCTTCTATGCTGCTACCCTGGATTTGCATACCATTCCTCTAGCAGCAATTTGGTCCTCTATGACTACAAGTTTGCACTAGATGACTCTTCTTCACAGCTTCAGCGATAACCAAACTCTGAAAACGTCATGTACACCCATTCTTCAAGCCATAGGTGAGGTAACAGCTTTCTACTATCACAAGTCTCTGGTTGTCTAGCCTTTTCTTAGCCATTGGACTGTAACTGACATTGATAATTCCCATGCTAGAGAAGACAGACTGTAGAGGGTTACTGCATTCATTAACTAGAAGATTTTTTTTATTAAAACATTCTTATTTGAACCATCTTTGACTGAATTCTGTTTTCTGCTGGGCCCCTAAGTCATTCAAGGGTATCATAACTTTTTTCTGTCACTGCAAAATGGCATATGATTTATTTCTTCTGATTTGTTTCATTTCCTTCTACTATTCTAAATAGGTAATGATTTATAATTTTGTATTTATGCTTTTTAAAAACTAAGATCTTATAGAAGAGGACATTGCAGCCAGCCCTGAAGAGACCTGATAAGCTAGGGTCAGATGGAAGGGGAGGAGGTGCTCCCCTATCAGTGGACTTGGAAAGGGGCGGGGAGGAGATGAGGGAGAGATAGGGGAGTGGGAGGGAATGAGGGAGGAGGCTACGGCTGGGATACAAAGTACATAACCTGTGATTAATATGAAAATAAAATTTAAAAAAATTCTAAACATCAAGGAAAAAAATAAAAACATCTGAACCACAAAAAAACTAAGGTCTTTAAAAAATTAAAAATCACTTTTAAAATATAGATGCTCCATGTATACATACAATAATTCAGCCCATCTAATGTTATAACTCGGGCTGTCTAAACAGTACACAGTTACAGCATCCACTGACATCTGGTCCAAACAGATTAATGCACACAACTAAAAATCCCACAAACAGCTCAAACAATCAAGTAAAACAAAGGAGTTAGCTGCCCTACATACACTTTATTCCTAACAAAACATATATAACACAATTTCTGTTCTGATTTCCTGAAGACTAATGAGCAAAAGCCATCAGACTTATTGGTAAAATAATCATATCCTTTATGAAGGGGAAATAAACCCACCAAACAACAAGTACATGTTATCTGTCCAAATAAAAACATGTTATCACTAAGTCCATTTGCTTAGGAATTCCACTGCTAATCTCTTTTCATGTGTGTACCTTTGATTTATCTGTAATCATTGCCCAAAGGATGCCCAGCACATTCCCCTGGTGGGGAAAAAATGCTAATTCCTTATAAGGGTTCAACTGCAAAATGATAACCCTCTACAGTCTGTCTTTTCTAGCATGGGAATTATCAATGTCAGCTACAGTCCAGAAAGACTGCTGGGTTTACATTTGTAGATACAGGATAGAAAGAACTGTAGGTAACATTACTGAGGTCATGAATTTGAAAGAGAAAACATTGTGAATGCATATGCTCATTAATCTGTTTATATTTTATGTCCTCAAATTTGTGTCTGATTTCTATTTAAAACAGACAGAATTCAAACAAAGAATTCAATCCAAGTCTGGCAAACCATAGCATGATACATAAACCTGGAGGGGGCAGGAGGTCCACAAGGAGACCAACAGAGCCAAAAAACCTGGGCCTAAGGGGCCTGCAGAGATCGATACTCCACCCATGGACCATGCATGGAGAGAACCTAGAACCCCTGCTCAGAAGTCCATAAGCTGCTCAGTTTCCAAATGGGTTCCCTAGTAAGGGAAGCAGGGGCTGTCTTGGAGATGAACTCAGCCCTTTTATCATCTCCCCCTGGGGGAGGGGGGTGCAGCATTGCCAGGCCACAGAGGAAGATGACACAGCCAACCCTGATGAGACCTGATAGGCTAGGGTCAGACAGAAGGGGAGGAGATCCTCCCCTATCAGTGGACTAGGGGAGGAACATAGGGGGAGAAGAGGGAGGGTGGGTGAGACTGGGAGGAGACTAGGGAGGAGGCTACAGCTGGGACACAAAGTGAATAAATTGTAGTAGGTAGGTAGGTAGGTAGGTAGGTAGGTAGGTAGGTAGGTAGGTAGGTAGGTAGGTAGGAGCTAAAATTTGGGGGTGGGAAGAAAATGCATTTCTTCCAGAAAGGACTATGTAGAAAATAGCAGGTCTATGTAAAAATGTTTTTTCTTAACACTTGATCTTACGGAAGCCTGTTCCCTAGAGAAACTTAACCATCTACTCATTCCTTACAAGGCACTGACAAACCAGTGTATGAATAAGCTCAAGTTTAGCTTAAGGAACCAATGAACTTACTATGTTACTTACAGAGCATGAATAAGGGGTCACTAACAACCCCAAAGCATCAAAAAGTGTAACAAAGCATAAGTATCAACTTCTCCATAGCTGCATAGGTGAAAGCCCCAGTAACCTTCCACAGTGTACTCTTAGCAACCACAAGACCATGTGCAATTAGTGCAAAGTGACATATGAACGGCAGGACCAAGAGGTGCAGAAGGGAGCAGACAGAATCCCAAGAGAGGATTAAATAATCCAACCTCTCCTTTTCTGAAGGAACCTCAAAAGACAATAACACTAAACACAGGGGAGGGACTGTCACACACGGCCGCAGCTGCTTCCATGAAGACGATGGCTGATGTGCAAGGAGAGTGTTCTAGAACACGTGTGTGCGTTTATGCAACTTTTCACAGGAAAAATCTTGTTTTACAAGACAAATTTACTTTGCCCTCACCTGCCTTTATTTTAGGACTCTATATTAAATTTAAGAGATGTCTATTAAAATTAACACTAAAGTAACAAAGTTTTTACTTTAACCAAGAAAAAACTTAAAAATCAATTTCTAAGCAATTAATTTTCCATTAAAATAAAAATTTGTCTCTTTCATTTTGGACTTCTATTGGTCAAACGAAATTATTCAAGTGAGCAGCAGTATCTATTTGACACTCCTAGATCTTAGCTGAGTAAATACATTCTGTCATGGTAACCAAGCTTAAATTTAAGCAAACAAAGATACCAGCTCCATAGCAACCTGACTTTAAAATGAAAACTAGGAATCTCTCATTTGAGGAAAAAGATCAAAATTCTCCAAAGACTGTCATGATATACAACAGTTATAAAGCAAAATATGATAATTTTTTATATTTTATGTAAGTATTAAAGCTTTTAAAAGAAGTTTTATAATTACAGATAAACTTAACCCCATATAAGAAGGAAAAATTTTACAGAGTAGAAGACCACTAAATCCTAATTTTTCATATATAAAAGAGACTGGAATAGTAAAACCTTAGGAATTATTTAACACTGCACTGATGTTACTACAGTTTGGCAAGACTCAGCTAAAGAAACTGGCAGATCAAAATCATATTGCAAGTAACTTCTAACCAACACATCTAAATGAAAGCAACGGGAATAATTTATTTTTCCAAATTGATCTTTCTAATAGTAACATTCAAATAAAAATTAACAATTATAGCTTTAAACCACACTGAAAAAGAAAACCAGGTAGTTGTATCAATGTACATTAATAATCAATGGATTCTTAAATTTTAAAAATAATTTAATTAAAAATAATTATCTTTCTTCAAAATTATGGCTGGTCACTTTTTAGTAGACATATCCACAGGAATTTTGTGTTCTACTAAGATTAAAGAGTCTAGTACGGTGATAAACTGTTCAATTATATTTTTTACCATAAAACTGTTAGGAAGTAAACTCTTGGTGGTGGTGTTGTAAGGCTGATAGCTAAAGAAGCCCATTGCCATGCATGTTAGTGCAGGCCCTGGTTAAAACTCAACAGACAGTAACACAAAACAGAAAGTCTGCACCTTAGCCTGCAGGAGCACAAAGTCTGTTTTGTCCCTACTGGGATCTTGAATACAGTGAGTACCTAGTGCCTAATCACAGCTTAATAAGTACTTATACAATGAGTTCATCTATACATATATTTGTTCCATTTAGTACATTTTAAGATTGGGTTATACAGCCTAATAATGTTACTAATGGTAGCTAATAGTTATAAAAGCTACTATATATTATATTATTTCACTTAAAACTTGAAAATCAACATGATGGCTTTCCCTATTATTTTTTATAATAAACTATAGCCAAATGTCTAAGCAATCATGTAACTTTACATGGCAAGTAAATGGGTAGAGTCAGAAGTTAAACTGATCTTGCCTACTTAGAAAAATCCATTTTAATGACAAACTTACAATTTGTATTTATGCCTCATATGAATCTCCACTATATGAGTATCTTTCATTCTATAAAAAAGATCAATTTCACAAAAACACTTTGGAAAATAAAATTTTGAAGAGACAAGCCACTACAGAACACTTTCCCAGCTTTAAAGGTCAACCTCCTCTCAAAGGCTCTGAAACATCTGCTTCTGTTAATATGTCGTGCACAAAAGTAAACTGCCAATTTACAACACCAAAGACCCAATTACTTTTCTACAAGTTGTCAGTACAGAAAAGAACACTGTTTTGAATTCGTTATGCATATGAACTACATTTTACACGATATAAAGCACTACAAAAATGCTCATAATACTTTCTGTTAAGAAGCCACTACCTTAAATACATGTTGCCCAGACTCCTCACACTTAGAATGTATTATTATTACATAAATAATCTTCCCCCTTAGGCTCCATCTGTCCCTGAAGATGGACTCTGAAAAAAAATTTTCTCTAAGATGCTAATCCTTTTGGACTTCTATAAAAGGTTGCTTGTCACCTGGTTTTTGGTGAATTTAGGACTACGTGACAAAAAAAGACACAGAAGGAAGATAAGGTCAGTTTGCTGATAAAAGAGCACTAACCCCTTCTTAGCCAGCACAGGCTTGACAACAATGGTTGGTCCAAGAAAAAACAGCTCCTACTGGCTCTTCCAGCTCCCCTTTGTCTGTCTTCAGGCCTTTAGTGGCAGAGGCTATTTCCTATACTTCTCCTTCTACTTGACAAATAGTTCTTCAATTAATGATCCTTTTGACCAAATACAGTAAGCCCCCTGATAACATACACACACTTTTTCTCATTTGTATATAAAGTGTACTAGAAAGAACACCAGACATAAAGCAAGAAATTTTCATTCTGTTTTCAGTTTGACCAATAACAATATCCCATTAAATTATGAATTCTTAAGGAATTGGTTCTTGGAATTCTTAAGGAATAAATGATTATCTAAAACCTGTTTGAGGAATTAGGTAGATTTGTTTCAATTAACGGTTGAAACACTACCAAGAGAAATTTATTTCTAGTATTTCTAGCATGAGCTCTCTAAAAAAAATCAAATGAAATTTATTTAGTCCAGGGCTGACAAAGTGAATGAATATTCCTTTTATCTGGGGCTCACATAAAAGTCAACATCCAACTGTTCACATGCATTTTCATTAACATTTTATCTATTTCATCTTTTAAAACCAAGAGGTGCTGTCTGACAAATACAAATAGACCACATGTAAATGGTCTCAATTAAATATAATCACCACTTCGGAGGTGCTAATAAAATTCTTAAATTCCTCTCCTGACACTTGCCTTTCAGCAACTTATTATATTGCAGATAATCAGTTGCAATTGAAGGTTACATGAAATCAAAGCATCAATATAAATATAATTAGATCTAGGAAATGTATATACTATAAACTGTAAGGAAATATGATCTTGTTATTTTGACAACATGTGATCTACATAGCTTGGCATTACTTGTGATTCAACCACCCACTTTCATCAAAATTACTTTTATCACAGTATAAACTTTACCCTTTTATTTGCTTTGTTCTTGTTTGTTTTTGCAGCCAGTCACATCTGCAACGAAAACCTGGCTTCAAATATGCAATTCTTTTGCCTCTGCCTTCCCAGTGATAGGACTGCAGGTGCCTACCACATTGCCTGGATTTAAATTTTGCATTTTAGGCTCTGCTATTCCTTGAAGTTTGAGCCAGAATTTATTAGACAACATTAAGTAAAAAAAAAAATAATCTAAAAAGTGATTTGGTATTCAGCAATAGCAACTACAGATGATTCTGCTCACTGAGGAAAAAAATTATTCTCAAGCCTGAACTTTAAAAAAAAATTAATTGGATAAAAGCTATAAAGAGTTTGTCCAAAACTCTAACTTCTTGCTTCTTGGTTTGGGGAAAAGACCACAGGCATAGACATGTGTTGAGTTGATGTCCGAACAGAAGACAATGTTGACAACAATATAATTTAATGAAAAAAAATGACGAAATCCAGAGATAGCAAAGTCAACAACACTACTAGACACAGAACAGACAAACTAGGGTGATCGTGCCTGTAGTCCATGGCACTGCTCACTTTTTAAAAGAGATTTAAAGAGTTACTAAAAGTTCTGTTAAGTAATCTCATCTGCAAGATAATTCGGATGATAATAATACCAATATTCAGGATGCTAAGGAATTAAATACAATACGGGTCACAACTGTCTTGCAATCTTATTTATAGAGGCTGATCTCAAGAAATATTAGCACATTTTTTTTAGTACTACTGATGTTCATAATAACAAGTTCCCTTGATTTAAGCATTTGCTTACAGGAATTTTTAAAAAGTAAACATTAAAACTAAATGTTAAAGAAAATATCTCCCTTTAAGTTGTTGGTCACAAAACTTCAAAACTCTCCGCAAATAATACAGGCTATCGTCATTGCCTTTAGCTGCATCCCAGAATTGGAGGTGAGATGCTATTGCTCAAGACACCATAGAGTTTGGGCACAGGACCTCAAAGAATCAAGCTGGATGCCTCCTCCTTGAGGACTGACTCACAGAGGAGCTTACAGTACTTTGTAAGGCAATTGAGAAAAGAAGAAGCAACTCAACAAAAAGTGGACCATCTCTACACCATGAAATACTTTTCCAAGTTTTTAGCTACCTCACATTACTTTAACATTTTAGTTGTTTAGAAAATTTTTTTCTTTAATGTGTCTGCTATTTAATATAATCTAAACAGCACAAGAAGTTCCTAATACAATCTTCCACATTCACTCTATCATGTTCAAAAATAAAAATAAACCAGTGAGATTTTTGTTGGTGTGGAATAAACTGTTTTCATAACAAGTTCTGTCTTCCAACTTTAGTCATCTAATATCAAGTGGTTTAAAACATCCCCAGTGTCTACTTCAGTATCAAAAAAAAAAAAACAGCATACTTTCTGACACTACATACATTCTGTTTGCTGCAATTTTTTGGCACTTTAGTTGTCTGAACATAGGAGAGAGATGTGAAATGTACACTATGAGAAACATACACACAGACCCCTAAAAAACTTACTTAAAATCAGAAAATAAATTATGTATTTGGCACTTGAATTTAAAGAAATGTTTTAGACCTATAGCCCAGGCTATCTCCCATTTCTGTATTTCAGTTTATTTTTAGCAATAATGAATAATGAAGTTTGTTATAAACAGTATGATCTCACAATATGCAATCCCTTTTATCAAATATTTCCCTCTTGCTATTTTCAATGCTTTTTCCTTTTACATTTTGTACTATTTGCCTTATATTCTCATTTAATACAAGAGAAAATGATTTTTAAAATACCCATTGAAAGAAAATGCATGAACATATCTTTTGTTTGTTTTTTGAGATAGGGTTTCTCTGTATAGCTCTGGCTGTCCTGGAGCTCACTCTGTAGACCAGGATAGCCTCAAATTCATAGAAATCAGCCTGCCTCTGCCTCCCAAGTGCTGGAATGAAAGGCATATACTGCCAACACCCGGCTGCATGAACATAGTCCTAATTGTAAAATTGCTGAGAAACTGCTGTATTTCTCTGCTCTCCAAATAACCAAATGATATTTTACTTAAGCAAAAAGTTACTGATTTTTTTTTTACTCTGATACAACAGCTTGTGGATGAGGGAGAAAGGTGTATACCTCTCTCAAGCACCACCATTCCTTTATACCTGAGCACAAGTTCTTATCAAATCAAACAGAGCTGCTGGGTCAGAATCCTAAAGCAATGGAATAAGTAAGAATATAAAAGAGGCCAGAGAAAAAGTCAGATCATACTAGAATACTAGACAACCTTTACAAGAAAAAGAAAGGAAGGAAGTAATTGGGCAAAAGAAAAAAAAACAAGAATTGGGAGAACAAAAATGACAGAAGCTTTTGTAGTATACAAAGATAAAGAAACTGAACCAAGGTTCTGTCTTTTCTCTTGGTTCTAATGAGAAAAAACAGTGGCCATCTAAGCTCAGAGATAAAATGGGTCTTTTTTTAATTTTAACATTTTTATTTTATATTAATCACAGGTTATATACTTTGTATCCTATCCGTAGCCCCCTCCCCCATTCCCTCCCTATCCCACCTTTCCCTCCCTCATCTCCTCCCTGCCCCTTTCCAGGTCCACTGATAGGGGAGGACCTCCTCCCCTTCTGTCTAACTGTAGCTTATCAGGTCTCTTCAGGAATGGCTGCAATGTCCTCTTCTGTGGCCTAGCAAGGCTGCTCCTCCCCCGGGGGGGGGGGGAGGTCGAAGAGCCAGCCATTGAGTTCATGTCCAGGACCTGGGGTAAGAGGATTAATCCTCACTTAGAAAGTCAAAATGGATGGAAATTGGATGTAGGAGAAAACAAGTAACAGGATAACAGCCTACCACAGAGGGCCTCGGAAAGACTATACCTAGCAGTGTATCAAAGCAAATATGAAGAAACATAACCAACCCTTTGGCAGAGTGCAGGGAATCATATGAAAAAAGGGGGAGTTAGTATGACCTGGAGAGGACAGGAGCTCCACAAGGATCAAATATATCAGGGCACAGGGGTCTTTTACGAGACTGTCTCTCCAACCAAGGACCAAGTATGGTTATAACCTAGAACCCCTGCTTGTATGTAGCAAATGGTAGCTCAATACCCAAGTGGATACACCAGTAAGGGGAACAGGGACTATTTTGGACATGATAAAATTGGTCTTAATTTTAAGACATTTCAATATTTTCACAGCAACAGCTATGATTCCAACCTAATTCAGTAAATAATAAAGTACATGGCTCATAGATAACAGTGAAATATACTAAAAGAATAAATGAGAAAATAAATTATCCCACAAAAATAAAATGTGAAGGAAGGATGGATGGGAGGGAGGGACTTGAGGAAGTTAAAGAAAGCAATTTAATACTTAACTATCAGAAAAGGTCACTCCTGGGCTGGAGAGATGGCTCAGTGGTTAAGAGCACTGGCTGCTTGGTGCTCTTCTAGAGGACCTGGGTTTGATTCCCAGCACCCACATGGTTGCTCATAACTGTCTCTGACTCCAGTTCTGGGAGATCCAACACCCTCCCAAAGGGCAAAACATCAATGACACAAAATAAATAAATTTAAAAAAAAAAAAAAAGAAAAGGTCACTCCTCAAAAATACCTATGATTGAAAAATAATATAAGAGTTAACAAAATTCTAGATTTAACCAATAAAGGAGAAAATTGGTTTATCTCATAAAAAAATAACAGAAGAAGAGCCAAACTCTTTAGTACCTGATTATCCCACTTTTCTAAGGCAGAGGCTTAAGAAAAGCCTTTCTAAGGAAAGGCTTAAGAAAATACTAGAACAAGGAAGTCCAAGTCCTCAATCAGGACAAATTAAAGTCACAAGATACTGACAGAGCTATCAATGAGGTTGCTCATGGTCTCTGATGACCTACAGAAACAAATATAAATGATGTGAGTTCCACAAAATAAGATGAACAAGCAGCTGTTAGCCCCTCGGCCCACTTTTAGTGATACCTGTAGATGGACCATCCTCAGACACTCAGACTTCACAGATGCATGTGGCCATCTCTCTAGTCTCCCAAAGCTCTCGATGGCCGTGCACTGGTGCCTTGGCTAAGAGCAAGAACAGCCTGGAAATGACAGCCTCCTCGGTGACCACTTAGCAATGAGACACAGAGCAGAAGGGCAAATGGTCTTGTCACCTATCCTTCAGTTAGAAATTCTAAGGGTCATTCTAAACATAATTTCAGACATACCAATAGAGTCTGGCTTCTACCTATAGAACAACCATGACAAATAATGCATTCTTTTATTGGCTTCTCCTACTTTCCTCTCTTACATTTCACTACTTTTATTCTTAATTCTGCTTCATAGAATCACAAATAAACTACCAATACCATGTCTTTGATTCATGATTGACTTTTTCTGAAACCCAAATGAAAACACTAGGGCTAATTAATTAATCGTTCACAGACAATATTTAAAGAATGCTTTATTAAAAAATAGATGAGTAGTAATTAGTAGATATTTGTGTCGACTCACTAAAAGGCCAGTGATCTTTTCATTTTGACAAGATCAACTATTAGATATCATTTAAGAAAAATGAGGTCTTAATTTCTCAAGAAGTTGTTTAACACGGAGAAGGGGCCAATGTGATTGCTCAGTCAGTAGAGGCACTTGCCTCCATCAAATCGGAAGGATCGAGTTGGATCCCCAGGATTCACATGATGGAAGACAAGAACTAATTCCCTTAAGTTATCCCCTGACCTACACACACAATTAAAAATAAAATCTGTAAAAAAATAATGGTTAGAATTATTAGATAAGAATGCCATTTGAAATAGCATGTACAATTTTGAAATGGTTAAAATAGGAATAACCATTTTATTTATATCTGAACTAATATTATCTTGTATAAATTGTAATATAAAAACTTAATTAGCACCTTTTTATCTTAGTTTTGCTTTGAAAGAATTAGTAATTTCATAAAGCTAAAAAATATTGCATACAAATCCCATTTAACATATACTGATTACACGAAAATTCAAAAACCATTATGACATCAAAATTACTTTGTACTGAAAAGCCTTCAGTTTTCTGGAAAAGATTTAAAAATACAAAGAAAAAAAGAGTTGGTGTTTTAATTTATGGATGCTGCCTCTTCAGGCCATCTGCCTCAAATCAAAACAGCTATAAATGATCAAACAGGTGTGTGTTCAACATGAAACATAAACAGCTATGTTTCCATGAAAACAATTTATAAGCACAGAAATCTACCCACTTGACAATCAATTTCCAGAATGAGGCTCCAATTTGAAATTCAAATAATATGTTCTAAAGTAATTCTTAGTATATGACACTTAATTTTAAGATGCATGATCAATTCTTACAATATAATTGAGTGGTACATTAAAGAATTTAGGTTATATAATTTGCTTATAACATTCATTTGCAATATAATATGAAAATCTATACCATGGTATGCAATAAAATTATTAAACATAAAATTTAATCACTGAAAATAGAAGTATACTTTTAAGTCATTTGCATCCCATACATGATGACTATTTCTCTAAAGAGGTTTTCAAACTCTGAATATAAAACACTTATGTCGTTCTATAAAATAGTATTGATGGCCCGCATGGTGACAAATACTGCTATCTACTCAGAAGGCTGAGGCAAGACGGTCAAGGCCTACTTAGACTGCAAAGTGAGTTCAAGACCAGCCCAGGCACTTACTGAGTGATACCTAGACTCAAAGTAGAAAATAGCCAAAAAAATATAAAAATTTTTAAAAAGGCTTGGCACATAGCTTTGCAGATGAGCACTTGCCTAGCACGAACAAGGCACTGGTTTTAATTTCTAGTACTACAAAAAAAATTTTTAATTATATAAGCTATTTTCTGCTTAATGTTTTATATATGTATATAAAACTTCTTTTTCCAAAATTTTTTTTATTCAAAATGAGAAAGTTGAAGGGAAGAAATAGTTTAAGAAGTTATTTTGAACGCATTTCCTGTTGCTCCAGGCTCCCTGACATGCACATACGACTGTGTGCACACACTGCCACTACTATCAGACTTTAAATTACAGGGACCACGTGTACACTTCTTCCCAAATATTATACAGCAGATGAAGACTCAAAATGAAAACTAACCTTCCCTTTGTCTCTCTGCAGTGCATTCAGTCACAACTAATAAATTCTGTATGAGATGACTTCTGGCTGTCCTAAATAAAGCAAAGAGTCATGACAGCAATCACCCCTCTGACTTGTGTGTGTTACTTACATATTTGTAAGTTTTAAAAATTGCATTATTAAAAAAATTGCATTATTTTCAATTTTGAAATGAGAGATTTGTGTTATGTTATATAAATCCATTCAAAAACAACAAAATTGCTTTACACTGTGGTTATGCCCCATTCCCTCCAGAACCAGAGTGGCTGCCCCAGTAAAGACGCAAATGAAATTCTATGAAATTAAATCTTTGCCACATCAAGTAAGATCATCCAAATGTTAACACTGACTATGTACTCGTATTCTTTCTAGTCACACTCAGGACTTTTTCTGGGTTATACAGCACTTATTTTTGTATCTGTTTGATGACTGACACTTTAAACAATGGCTGGTAAGACCTAAAGCCCTTTCAAATGTCCCAAAAGCACAACATTACCTTTAAAACATCATTTCACATGAGGCAAGAATAAAAAAATACTTGAGAGTTTTTGTACTCAACTTTTAAAGCTTACTTAAAGCAACAATGGAATGGTTGCAACATAGCTTCAGAGCTGCCCTGAATATGTGAAGAGTCTAGATTGTATAATGTCACATCAGTAAGTCTATTAAAGTACTGTTCTGTTCACTAGAAAGAGAATATCAGCTTCTTTGTGGAAGACTCCTTAAGAAAATTCAACAAGTTCAGGACAGCCCTCCCTGCTGAGACAAACTAGTGAACAATTTTCCCAGCACTAAGGGGAATAAATATTTCAGTCTTGAGAAACTGTTGACAGCATAACAAAGAATGCATGGTTGACAGCTGCCCTGGATTCCCATCCTTTCCCTGACTCACAAAATCAAGAGAATCTAAAAAATAAACCCTCATTTTCCCCCCAATTTTCAACCAAACAAGATAAGCAGTAGTTGAATATGCTGAGTGTAGATTTGGTACCCCTTGTCCCAAATGCTTGGGAACCAGAAGTGTTTCAGGTTTCTGGATCGTTTAAATTTTTGCATGTTTGTGTGTGTGTGTGTGTGTGTAATGAAATATGTTTAGGTGGGAATCAAGTCTAGACAGGAAACTCATGTTTCTTCTTTCTTCTTCTTTATATTTAAATTAGCAAATAAAATGTCAAGCTTCATTATGACATTTTGATACATATACAGCACTGTATTTTGCTCATATTCACTCTAAACACCCCTTTATCCCACACCACTAGTCTGCTTTCTAATCTCCCATTCTACTTTTATGCTCTGTTTGTGTGAGTATGGGTACAGTTAATATTGACTTCACATAAAAGAAGTATGTGACATTTGTCTGAGACTGGAGTATATTAACAACCTGATCTCTAGTTCTATCCATTTTTCTGAAAATAACAAAATTTCATTCTTATTTATGGCCACATAAAACTCCATTACGTATATATACAACGGTCACCTGCTGGTGGATATCCATGCTGACTCCATCTTAGCTATTAAAAATCATGTTACAATAGCATGGATGGATTTTCAGGTACCTCTGTGATAACAGGCTGGCCTACATTCCTTTGGATATATATCCAGGAGTGGTAGAGCTAGATCATATGGAAGTTGTATTTTGAGTAGTGGGAGAAGCCTTCACAGTGATTTCAGTAGAAGAGCTATTAGTTTACATTACAATCAGTAGTGTGTAAAGGTTGTTTCCTCATCATCCATTTATTGTCAAACTGATTGCCACTCTGACTTGTGTTGGAAAAACCCTCAGGGTAAGTTTTGTTTGCATGTCTGTGATATCTAAGGAGATTAGGCCTATTTTCATACACTTGTTGGTGACTTATATTTTTTTTCTTTTGAGGATTGAGGATTCACTGGCCCATTTATTGATTAAAGACTTGTCTTTGATGTTTAACTTTCTCAACTTCATTATATATTCTAGATATTAATCTTCAGTCATTTGTAAAATTGGAAATGTTTTCTCATTCTGTAAGCTGTCTCATTACTGATAACTGTACCCAGAGCTATGTGTAAGTTTTTTAATATCATGCAACCCTACTTGTCAAATCTTCCTATTACTTCCTCAGCCACTGAAATTTTTTTCATAAACCCTTTACCTATATCTGCAACTTCAAATGTTTATCCCTAGCAGTTTCAGTGTTCCAGATCTTACATTAATTCTCTAAATTGTTTCGGATTGATTTTTGTACACACTAAGATACAATTTGTGAGCATCTGTTTACCCATTTAGCTCATTTGGGGTGGGGGACTTGTTTGGTTGGTTGGTTGTTTAGTTGGTTTTGGTTCTTTCTTTTTCTTCAATGTATTTTCAGTATCTTTGTCAAAAATCAAATGGCTATAGTTCTCTATCCTATTCCACTGGTCTACATGTTTGTTCTTTTGTCAAATTACCATGTTGTTTTGTTACTATATGGCTTAATAGTACAATCTGAAATCAGTTATCAGGGTATCTCCAACTTTGCTCATTCAGCTCAAGTCTGCTTTGCTATTGCATTTTTCATTCTCTTCACTGATATTCTCCATTTGGGAGACACATTATTGTTCTGATGTTCTTGTTTTTCTCATGGTGTGACTTAACGAATTAAGCATATTTAAGCACTTAATAATTTTAAGCTTGTAAATTTAACACTGTGCATTCTCATAGACATTGTTGTTTCCTTTGTTTTTGTGAATGAGCTCTGCTTTCATTCCATGTCTCATACTTTGTTAAAAACTGAACATTTTAATATAATGTGGCAAACCTGGAGATCAGATTCTCTCCTCTCTGTGGTGTTTGTTTTTGCTGTAGGATACTGTCACCTTATTTAGTAATTTCCACAAACTAGTTTGTAAAGTGTGTAGTATCTGTTTTGCATGGCTGCCACAGAATTTTGCATTCTGTTAAGTTAGTGGTCATCATGTGTTCCAATAGTTATTTTTTTAACCTGAATCTGGAGAGGTGTGCAGAGAGAGAAAGAAAAAATAAAAGAAAGCAAAATATTGATCTAGTCTTTTCGGAACAGTTCTGTGTTCTGGGGCCTTTTCTGAGCTTATGTGCAATTGCTGATATGTACATGTCCTTGATTCTTCAGCACATGCAAGATTCTCATTATGGAGCTGAAGCTGGCCTGCCACATACAATCCTACTACCTCAGCCTCCTGAGTGCTAAGCTGACAATATACACTACCATCTAAAGCCTAACTTTAATCAGGCTTAAAAATCTCTTTACAGCTTCTTAACTACACGCATGCCTTTACACAGATTATATTACAGTGTTGCCCAATTAAACATATTTTGATGGTAGAAACATTGAGATATGCAATGTAGTAGATGGAGAACTTGAACTTTCGTCAGAGTGACTGAAACACTGAACTTTTAACTGTTATTTTAACTGTTATTTTAATTACACTTAATTGCCCTTTTTTGGTTAGCAGGTACTCTAGTAGGCGATTATGGCCCATCTCCAGACAGTCACAGGTATTCCATTATCATCTGTAAGGGAATCTGATTCCTTCTTCTGCTGTACATGGAAACGGTGTTCATATACATAAAATAAACAAATCTCTTAAAAATGGGCAATGCTACCTCCAGAAGACATTCGTTTTTAAATAAAAATCTCAGTGCTAGACATACATACCTCCCTCTGAATTATTGGTCAGAGTCCCCAAAAGTTATCAAAACAACAGAGACTACTGCCATTGTTCTTGGCTGCTAGTTCGACTAGATGGTGAGACGCTGTGCCTTAGCACAGCATACTCTGGACACAGGACATAGAGAAAGCAAGCTGAAACTGACCTGAGAACTTCCTCCCTGCTGCCTAGTGTTCAGTGTCAGAAAGTGCTATGCAGGTCACACAGAGAAAATAGCTATCAATGGTATTACCCAACAGTAAACCTTAAATGCTACAGGCAAGATATGCCCACTGGTACAATAGAAGGACGAAGATTATGGGCGTAACCATCTGTTTTTCTGATTGGACTTTAGGCCTCCTCCACAAGCAAGATGTCAAGCTTGGAACTATAAACTAGTAAAGCCTCATGGCTCCCCAAGTCTTATCTCTAGTAGGGAAACAACTATTATTATCTTGCTAAATGGATACTTTGTCAAACTGTCTTCTAAATATTTATGTTTACATGCACATAGCTTAGTGCTGCCCTCAACCATTGCTAAAGAAGCTTCTCTCTGCAGTGACCAACTATTAATGTAGAGACTCATAGCTGGTCAAAAATAAGTGAGTGTTGAGACCTCAATAAGACATCTATATCAGAAAGCTTTGAAAAATGAACAGAAAGAATATAAGAGCTGTAGTATGAGAAAAGTATTATGAAATGCTGTCCTCTGGAGAGGACCTGGGCGTTGAACTAGGAAATCACTGAAACTATAGTTACATAAACAAGACCCACACATGATCAAGCCTACAAGATTACTCAATCTAGAATGCAGCATTTACTGGCCTCAATGGTGGACAGGAGTGGATATGCTCAAATACATTGCTTACAAGCATAAAACTGTCAAAGAATAAATGACATAACTATTTTTGAAAGGTGATCAATAATGTCTTAACTGAACCATGATTTGAAAACAGTGTATATTCGCCATATAATGTAGGATAAACATAGTAAAGTCTACAGACCTAGTGAAGCTAAACAACAAGAAGGACTCCAGGTACCAGGCCACAGAGAAAGACATTGCAGCCAGTTCTGACGAGACATGATAAGCTAGGGTCAGATGGAGGGGGAGGAGGACCTCCCTATCACTGGACTTGAAGAGGGGCATGGGAGACGAGAGAGGGGGAGTGGGATTGGGAGGGAGGGAGGGAGAGGGCTACACCTGGGATACAAAGTGAACAAACTGTAATTAATATAAAAATTAAAATTAAAAAAGGACCCCAGGGAAGATACTTAATTCTTATTCAGAAAGGTAAACAGAATGGACTCAGGAAGTGGTAGAAGTGAGGAAACAGGATGGGAGCCTACCACAGATGTCCTCTAAAAGACTCCACCCAGCAGGGGATCAAAGTAGATGTAGAGACTCACAGCACAGGGAGTGTTATGGAAGAAGGATGATATAAAAGGACCCAGAGAGGACAGAAGCCACACAAGGAGACCAACAAAGCCAAAAAAGAACAGGGCCCAGGGGGAACTGCAGAGACTGATACATCAACCAAAGACCACACATACAGAGGACCTAGACTCATACATACATAGAGATGTAGCCCATACACAGCTCAGCCTCCATGTGGGTTCCCTAAAAAGAGGGGAATAGTCAGTCTCTGACATGAACTCAGTTGCTTGTTCCTAGATCACTTTTACCTGGAGAGGCAACCTAGCCAGCCCACAGAGGAAGAGGATCCAGGTAGTCCTGATGGGACCTGACAGACTAGGGTCAGACAGCAGGGGAGGAGGACTTCCCATATCAGTGGACTAAGGAAGAAGGACAGGGGAGGAAGAGGAAGAGAGGGTGGGACTGGCAGGAAATGAAGGAGGAGGCTACAACTGGGATACAAAGCAAAGAAATTGTAAATAAGAAGAAGGAAGGAAGAAAAAGAAGAGGAAGAAGAGAAGAAGAAGAAAATATATATGAGGCTGGCCCTGTAAATTTTTCAATGTTCTACTTGTTAAGCTTAAAGATCTCTTTTAGAATCTATCTTCTGAAGAAAATAGATAAAACGACTTTGAGAACTCAACATGATACATGGCACTCATTATCAGTTCCCCTCAAACCAAGCATAATTATGTATTTTTGGTCTGAGACATTGTCAAGTACTTCATACCGTAAAGCTGGAGAATATTTGAACATTTCTGTCATGGTTTTCTGTTTTGAAATTTACTTTTAAACATTCTATAATGTGTGATTTTAGGTTCTTTTTAACATTTAAAATATCTTCTATCTCATGTACAGTTGTTTGGCAAATTAGCATGTTCCTCAAAGTCAGTACTTTAAAGCTCTCCTTCAAAAACTAACCTGTAAGCCAAGAGGACTTTCAACAGACCTTAGGAGTTGCAAAAGTTAAATAAATGCCTGACAGGCCTTTCTGTAATTGAGCAATTTTCAGTTTAGTTAACTGTGATTTGTAAGAGTGTATTAATTGGTATAAACTGGTATGAGTCTATTGAAAAGAGCAACAGAATTATCTCATGTAGCTCTTTTGTACAAGTTATCTACAAGATAACTGGCCTATAGGTAAACTCCACCTTCAACAAGGGCCAGTATGTAAAAGCATGCTGAATATTTTTTATAAAAGTACTACTATTTCCAATTTTAGATTAGGTAATATAAATTCAAATAACTTGCCTTTTAAGGGCTAAATATTCAACATAAAAATGAACCCATCTGACTTTAGTGTAAAATTTCTAACTACAACCATTGATATGTTTTAACCATGAAAACACAGAGTTCTTATTCTGTGCCTGGCATAGTACTGACATACAGAAGGTCTTAATGACTGAGTACTTTGTCCCCAATATTAACATGAATAGTTAATGAGATCTAGCTTCAAATGGCTTATACAACTGTGTATTCTTCATGTGCTGTTATGAAAATTAGATCAATGTGGGAAAGTAAGTTACATCAAAAATTTCCTCAAAACAGCCAGTCTAGAATGTTACAATTATCAGAAGAAGCTGACTGTGTCAAGTTTCTCACATGTACAGAAGTTATGATATATTGGATTAAGGTACTTCTAGAGTCTGAAGAGTCAGTACTATTTGTGAGATTTACCCAAGTCATCCTGAACCCACTTATCTACTTCATCTATAGAAATGATGCTACACAAAAAATGAAAATACTACAGCGGCAAAGTGCTTGTTAAAAAGTTGGCATACTAGTTAGGAGAGGTGGCACATGTTTGAAATCCCAGCATGTGGGAGGCAGAAACAGTATGATGAGCACACTACAGATATCCTCTGATAGAGTTCAAGACCAGTTTGAGAGAACGACACAAAACACCACCCTCAAAAGAAAACTAAAAGCCATGACAGTTTGATGTTTAGACACCAATAGCTAAAATCTTTATTATAAGAATTAAAAACCACAGAACATAGACAAATTTGGCATGTATGAAATAGACTTCCTAAAATTTTTCCATAGAATTGTTTTTTTAATGTCATGTGTAGTTATTCCAGATTTTCAAATTTTAGAAACGGTAACTCGGCCCACTGGCTGCTCGGAAAAGCGGTCTTTGCATTGTTCTCGGTCCTGTTCCATGCTCTCTGCAGCCCAGCCAACTTCACTGACTGTTTCCTCCTCCACCGCGGACTCCTACAGCTCTCTTGCCAGAGTCCTCAAACTCAATTTCTTTCTCCCTCAGCTGCATCGGACCACAGGCGTGCCCCATCATGTCAGACGCGGCAATGGACACCAGCTCTGAGATCACCACCAAGGACTTGAAGAAGGAAGTTGTGGAGGAGGCAGAAAATGGAAGAGTACCTGCCAATGGGAATGCTAATGAGGAAAATGGGGAGCAGGAGGCTGACAATGAGGTAGATAAGAAGAGGAAGAAGGTGGAAAGGAAGAGAAGGAGGAGGAAGAAGGTGACGGTGAGGAAGAGGATGGAGATGAAGATGAGGAAACTGGGGCTCCTACGGGCAAACGGGTAGCTGAAGATGATGATGATGATGTCGACACCAAGAAGCAGAAGACTGATGAGGATGACTAGATAGCAAACAGGAAAAGCTAAACTTAAGGCCGCAGTGACCTATTCACCCTCCACTTCCCGTCTCAGAATTTAAACGTGGTCACCTTCGAGCAGAGCAGCGCCCCGCGCCACAGCGGGCAGCCACTCACTGATGACAGCGCTCCCCACCACCCCATCAAAAATCACAACAGGAATTTGCAACAGGGGAGAAAAAGAACCAAACTTCCCAGGCCCTACATTTTTTTCTTAAAAATACTTTAAAAGGAAAATTTGTTTTTTTATTTACATTTTATATTTTTGTACATATTAGGGGTCTGCCATTTTTAATGATAACGGGTGACCAAACTAGCCTTCAGAGCGTTCTCTGTCCTCTTCTGACTTTACTTGTGGTGTGACCATGTTCATTATAATCTCAACGGAGAAAAACAAACCTTGTAAAAAAAAATCTTATTCCAAGCATTCCAGTAACTTTTTTATGTATGTACTTAGCTGTACTATAAGTAGTTGGTTTGTACGAGATGGTTAAAAGGCCAAAGATAAAATATTTCTCCCCCCCCCCTTTTTTTCAGCGTGTGAAGTTGCTGTTTGTTTGTTTGTTTGTTTGTTTATTTATTTATTTATTTATTTATTTAGGTCTGTTTGATGTATGTGTGAAACAATGTCCAACAATAAACTGGAATTTTATTTTGCTGAGTTGTTCTAAAAAAAGAAGAAAGAAATGATAACTCATGGAAGTATGGTTCAGAATAAAATAATAATTGTTAAAAGTTTGCTTTTATGTTTGAGCATTTTGACTGTTGCACATAAGAGCACCATATACCCGCCTGCAGTGGCCAAGAAAGCCAGAAGAGGATACTAGATCCCTTGGAACTGAAGTTAAAGGTGGTTCTGAGCTCCATTTAGGTGCTGGGAACAAAACCTCAGGCCTCTTCAAGAGCAGGATTTTCTCTTGACCTCTAAGCCATCTCTCCAGCTACCGAACAATTAGTTATTTTTAACATTAAACATAATCTACAAGTGATTAATTTAAGAATTCATAAAATTAAGAACTGGATTAAATGGAGCTAGTAGTTTTAAAATCTAATTTTAAAAACTACTCTATAACAAATATATATAATTTCTAACCCCAGAAAAAACACTGATTTCAATTGTGTGAAGTAAATACCAATGTGTAATTATTTACAGATAGACAAAACTATAAGTTTAGGGGGGGGAAGGATTTTTATATTTATAAGGACTACTACTGTATGTATTCTCATTAAATTTTTCTAATTCAAAATATGGTAAGGGAAAAGAAAGAAAATCCCTGAGTAGTTTAAGAAGTCAGAATATTTGTCCTAGGAAATAAAATAGAGAAGTTTTGGTTGCTGTTATTTTCTTTTCCTGGATGATTGCCTACAGACTTTCTAAATGACAAACACGTGTTCAAGAAAACAGAAATGCCACAAACTGAGGAAGGTCAGAAACATTACGTCAAAAATGAACTTTGTTCCACAATGGCACATTTCAAACATGAATACCATATTGCAGAAAACAATAGATGAGACAAATTTGTCATCCTGTGTTTGACAGAAGGGGCTGGGACAAAGTTTGACTTGGTTTCCATAATATTTAGAATCTTCTATGGTCAACCAGCACAAATCATACTTTCTTGATGTAATGTACTGCAACGTCATTTTTTGTCCCTATTTGCTCCTTTCTTTTTTGTTTTTTAATTTATTTTTTATTAATTACAATTTATTCACTTTGTATCCCAGCTTAGACCCCTTCCTCGTCCCCTCCCAATCCCACCTTCCCTCCCTCTTCTCCTCCCTTGTCCCTCCCCTAGTCTACTGATAGGGGAGGTCCTCCTCCCCCCTTCCCTCTTACCCTACCCTATCAGGCTCAGACTGCATCAGGGCAATCTGCTACTGAGTTCATGTCAGAGACAGTCCGTGATCTCCTTACTAGGGTAACCCACTTGGACACTGAGCTGCCATGGGCTACATCTGTGCAGGCGTTCTAGGTTATCTCCAGGCATGGTCCTTGATTGGAGTAACAGTCTCAGAAAAGACCCCTGTGTCCAGAATTTTTGGTTCTATTGCTCTTCCTGTGGAACTCCTATCCCCTCCAGGTCTCTCTTCTTCCCCCCCCCCCTCTTTCATGAGATTCCCTGAACTCTACCCAAAGTTTGGGTATGGGTCTCAGCATCTGCTTTGATACCCTGCTCAGTAGAGTCTTTCAGAGGCTCTCTGTGGTAGGCTCCTGTCCTGTTCCCTGTTTTCTCCCTCTTCCAATGTCCATATTGTTTTCCTTTCTGAGTGAGGACTGATCATCTCATTTCCTTGTTTTTAATTGCTGAGTTACAGTATTCCATTGTGTAAATGTACCACAATTTCTGTATCCATTCCTCAGTTGAAGGACATAAGGGTTGTTTCCAGATTCTGGCTATTATGAATAAAGCTGCTATGAACATGGTCGAGCAAATATCTGTTTCTTTCTTGGATTTCATTATTATTTTCTATTTTCCCTTGGTTCATAGTACCCTAGCCTATGCTTTAGACTTCTAGGTAGTAATCTTGGATGTTACTTTGCTTAGCCACTGTGTTTAAAGACAAGTACATTCTTAATTTTTTGCTCCATTCTAACTGCATCTTATAATTTTCTTGCCATAATTGCCATGAGTTTAATTTCAAGAACAAAAGATTTTTATATTCTTCTCATAAACTCCTTGTAACTTTTTGTAGATTATCAAAGACACTTAATGAATAAAAATTAAGATGTTAAAAAAATAAGACGTTTGAGCATTTCAGAAAAGCTTTCTGGATATTTTTTCATATTATCATCTCATTAAGTAAGAAACATACTAATAAAGAATCAATATAGCAATGTATCAAAGCAGATATTAAAACTCACAACCAAGCCTTCAGCAGAGGGCTGGGAATAATAATGAAAATAGTGGAAGTTAGTAAGACTTGGGGAGAACAAGAGCTCCACAAAGACCAAATTGATCAGGGCACAGGGGTCTTTTACGAGACAGTTTCTCCAACCAAGGATCATGTATGGATATGGCCTAGAACCCCCGCTCAGATGTGGCCCATGGTAGCTCGGTGTCCAACCGAAGACCCTACTAAGGGGAACAGGGACTGTTTCAGTCATGAACTCAATGGCTGGCTCTTTGACCCTCCCCCATACACGCCCGGGAGAAACAGCCTGGTTAGATCCCAGGGGAGGACACTGCAGACAGCCCTGAGGAGACAAGATGAACTGGGGTCAGATGGAAGGGGAGGAGGTCCTCCCCCTTAGGTGGACTTGGAGGGGGGCGGGGAGGAGATGAGGGAGGGATGGGGAGAGTGGGAGGGAATGAGGGAGGGGGCTACGCCTGGGATGCAAAATACCTAACCTGTGATTAATATAAAAATAAATAAATTACATTTAAAAAAGAAAAAAGAAACATACTAATAGTCAAATTATATGAGTTTGCCAAAATGAATTTTTATACTAAGCATTTTTAAATATTTTAAGAATATTAGGGTCAGGGAGATAGTTCAGTTAGTAATTTGCCTTGCAAGCATGAGGACCTGAATAATCCCCAGGATCCACATGAAATAAACCTGGGCATGGTGGCACATTCTGGTAAGCACAGAGCTAAGGAGGTGGGGAGAAGAAGATCCCTGGGGATGATGACTAGCCAGACAATCTAGTCAACTCTACAAACTGCAGGTCTGTGAGATGACCTGTCCAGATTAAAACATGCTCCTGAGGAATAATACCCAAGGTTGTCCTTGGGCCTTCACACACAAATAAGCACATAACCCCACAAACATGTACACCTGCATGTACATACCCTCGATGATAAGCTAGATAGGTAGGTAGACGGATATACAGACAGAGAGACAGATAGATAGATAGATAGATAGATAGATAGATAGATAGATAGATAGATAGATAGATAGATAGATAGATAGATAGACAGACAGATGATTGGTTGACAGATAGATAGATAGATAGATAGATAGATAGATAGATAGATAGATAGATAGATAGATAGATAGATAGATAGATAGATATACAGACAGACAAACAGACAGACAGACAGATAGATCACACACAAACATAGTGTGCCTATCATTGGGAAAGGGGCAAAGGGGAAATTTTCATATTTGTATGAAACAATGAACATAATAAGTATCATGTTACCAATATAAAGATTATGCTAGGAAAAAAACAGAACTACAAGGCTAACATAGATGAGTTATCCTAGTATGTTATCTTCCATGGTTCTCATATAGGCATTACCTTCCTCTCAATCTAAGTAACTCTTTTTTAAAATGGTAGCTAAAAAATACATGAGAGCTGGAGAGATGGCTAAATGTTTAAAGTTTTGCTCCATTTTCTTGATATTCTTGAGCCAGGATTTAGCACTCAGATGTGTAGTGCCTGATGTAGTCCCCCCCCCCTCCTGCTCCTTCCAGTCCTTCCCCTCTACTCCCTCCTGCCCACCATCCACTCCTCCAGCTCTCTGCAGAAGAGGACAGGCCTCCCCTGGATATCAACCACTCACAGCATATCAACTTGCAGTAAGACAAGGGACCTCCTCTCCTATTAAAGCTGGACGAGGCAACCCAAGAAGAGGAAGGGGTCCTAAAAGTAGACAACAGAGTCAGAGACAGGCCCTGCCCTCACTGTTAAGAGTTCCACAAAAAGACTAAGCTATACAACTGTAAATATGTGCAGAGGGCCTAGGCCAGTCCCATGAAGGCTCCCTGGTTGGCATATAAGTCTCTGTGAGCCTCGATGAACCCAGGTTAGTTGATTTTGTGGGTTTTCTTGTGGTGTCCCTGACCCCTCTGGCTCCTACAATTCTTCCAACCCCTCTTTGGCAAGATTCTTCTTTATAAATGGCTCATATGATTTTTTTAACATTAACTATCTGGTTTTCTCTATTGCTGTCACATTTCTAATTAAAAATACCTGCTTAACATATGGACACCCAACCATTTAGCTGATACAAAAATACACTAGGTGCGAAATAAATATTCAATGAGTATCTAAATAAAGTTTTGAAATTTCTCTTACCACTATGATTACTTCTAATCACAAAAATACTTAGACAACTGTGTTATTCTGTGAGAAACAGAGTACTCTTATTTCTATAGATTGTATAAACATAAATATATTTCTACTAAAAACAAATATTTAAAATCAATATCATCTATTTTTTTAAGTCTTGAAATAGCTAGATCTCAAAAGTTCTTAAATAAAGTACATAATTTATGAGAATAGGGACAGTCTCTACCAAAACAGTGACCTACATTCCCCCAAAAAGTCACTTTATTGTGAAAAATGTGGTGGGCAAAGTAATGTTCAAGATTGAAGAATACAAGAAAATATATAGCCATATGTAATCAATATGTAAACTTTACCTAGTTTTAGGGAGAAAGACAAAAGCTACAAAAGGTATCATGGAAGAGGTAACTCAGCAGGTAAAAGCATTTGGTACCATACCTGACTGGACCTGATTTCAATCCCCAGAACCTACAATGTAGACAGGATGAGCATACTTAACAGGTTGTCCTCTGACCCCTGACATATGCCATATACAATGTGTATGTGCACACACACACAAACAGAAAGAAAAAAAGAGACAGAGACAGACATACAAACACACACACAAATATTTAAAACAAGAGTATTTGGGAAATATAGAGAAGAGAAATAGAAATCAGTATTAAATTTCTCAATCAAGCATAGTAGTGCACACCTGCAATCTGGGTAGCTGATAGGCAGAGGCAGGAGAATTGCTAGGAGTGGGAGTGGGAAGGCAAGCCTGATCTCCAAAGGTTGAGTTCCAGGTCATTCAGAAATGCATGGGAAGACTATCTTCAAAACAGAAAACAAAGCCCCGGTGCCTGTGATCCCAGCACTTGGGAAAGCACAGACAAGTGGTTCTTGTGATTTCAAGAAACAAACAATAAAAAAGTCTCAGATGTGAAAATGATTCATAAAAACTCAGGATTTTGCTGTTTACCTCAGTTACTACAGCCATAAAATTTACATTACACAAGAGTACTCTAAGAATGAAATCAAACCTAATGCAATGGAAAGCTTTCTGTAACCTAAGAGAATGATCCTAGCAAAGACTCCTAGTTTGGGAGATATAGAGCCTGAATCAGCCTCTTCTGTAACCAGGTAAGGATTCCAGTGGAGAGACTGGGACACCAATCCAGGCACAAAACCTTCAATTTACAGTTTGTCCTTCCAGCAAGATGTGCTGGGATAATGGTGGCACAGAACTTGTAGGAGTGGCTAACCAATGACCGGTCCAACTTGAGGCCCATGCCACAAGAGGAGTCCACAATTGACATCGCCTGTATGGTCAAGAACCAGAGAACCGACAGCCCAGAGACAGAACAAAATACAACGTGGGGGAAAGTCAGTGAAATGATTCCTAATGATACTTTCCTATACTCATAGATTAGTGCCTAGCCCAATCACCATCAGGGAGGCTTCATCCAACAAATTATAGGAGCAGATGCAGAAACCCAGAGTTAAACATTAGGCCGAGTTCAAGAACCCTATAGAAGAATTGTAGGAGCCAGAGTTTCCAAAGACCCCATGAGAACATGGCCTCCAGAATCAACGAAGCAGGGTTCATAAAGGCTCACAGAGACTGAAGTGACAATCAAGGACCCTGTATGGATCTGAGCTAGGTCTTCTGCACATATATTATGGCTGTATGGCCGGGTCTTCTTGTTGGACTCCTAACAATAGGAATGGTGGTCACTCTGACTCTTTCAATTGCTCTTAGGACCCTTTTCCCCCTACTGGATAGCTTCATACAGCCTTGATTTAAGGTTCTGTGCCAAGTCTTATTGTAATTAGTTATGCCATGTTTGGTTGACATTCTAGGGAGGCCTGCTCTTTTGTGAAGTAAAATGGAGGAGGAGTGAATCTGAGAGAGGGCATACAGAGGGGTGGGGTAGGGTGGGAGGAGTGGAGGAAAGGGAAACTGCAGTCATGATGTAATGTATCAGAGAAAAATAAAGTAAAAATAAAAGAGTTAAATCATTTAAAATCGCTTCTCACCAAGATGGCACCGAAGGCGAAGAAGGAAGCTCCTGCCCCTCCCAAAGCCGAGGCCAAAGCGAAGGCCTTGAAAGCTAAGAAGGCAGTGTTGAAAGGCGTCCACAGCCACAAAAAGAAGAAGATCCGCACGTCACCCACCTTCCGGCGGCCCAAGACCCTGCGGCTCCGGAGGCAGCCCAAATACCCTCGAAAGAGTGCGCCCAGGAGAA
>CM053758.1:23350190-23467842 GCA_028658305.1 Pachyuromys duprasi
TTTTTTCTTTTTGTAGCTGTTAAGTTTTTATCTTGTATCTTTTAGTGCTGCTTGACTTTTAAATATGTATGTAAACTACTTTAAATATTCAAATTATGAAAAATTAGACATCAATTTTACATTTAAATTTTTCAAACCTTTGAAACTATTTTTATAATCAAATACCAGAAAAGGCGTACTTATTATTCATTTTATGAAATTATAGAAGTGTTAAGGAAATACAGTTAAAGCTGTTCATTCATTCCCATAATAAAGGTTACAAGAGGAATAACTCTACTTATTTTGGCACTAACATATACAAAATAAAATTTGTGGGAAGTTTAAACCTTCCCACAATGTGAAAAATTAAGCTCCGCATGTTTTATCAAAAGTTATAGTAAAAGTATTGATCATTATTTCAACATAAGCAGTGAAATGGATGGTCACAGAAATCAGATTTGAGTCTGTTAACTAAATCGTGAAACTGATTTTAATTGAGGAACCCTAAAGAACAAAAAACCAGTACAAGCTTACATTCTCCTATGGGTAATACACAAGTAGGAACTGACAACTGACTAGTGTATATTTAACCACTTTTAGTTTCAGTTTCATCTCATTTTTCTTCCAACTGACCTTTTGCCCTTTCTTTCAGGTTCTCGTAAAATAACTCAAGCAAGATAAAATAGAGAAAAGGATAGTAATAACATCCAAACATGCAGAAGAGTAAAATATATTTAACATCTGAAGACACTGCTGCAATCAGCTTCCCATACTTATTGCCTGGATCTTAGAAATGAGAACATCAAAAAGAAAAACTTCAATCACATTTTTTTTCAGAAAGTGGTTGAGAAATAATTTCCTTAAATATGAAGGAATACTCAAGCCTTTTCTAATTTTTCAAGCAAACAATTACAGATACCACCTCCAAAGTAACTTTAAATCCAAATCTTTCTTTTCTCATTCTTATATCTGATAACTGATGATAGCATCTCTTTTTCCCTGTTTCATAGTACGGTCATACTAAAATCAATCCACCTTTTATATTTTGGGAGTTTCAAAATAATTTCTAGAACAAATGTTTCCAATCCCAATGTACCAAACACCTGAAACTAAAGTTGTCATTCAGCACAAATTATTACAACCATTAGCTAACATTTCAACAACAACAACCAAAAAAAATTCTTCTCATACTAAATAACCTTGATAAACATTCAGATCCCACACATTATAACCTACTAGACCTACAGAAGAATGAAAAATCATGGGCTTTACTACAAGAATTAGGAGGAAAGAGAAAGACCTTAAGACATCTTAAGATGTCCCCACAAAATTAAACTAGTCCTCTAAACTAACAACATCACGATTACTGGAGATATACAAAATTAATAACAAAAATTTTAATATATAATTTTATTTTTAAGTATTTAATACTACATTTGTCAGGGACGATATTGCTACTAAGATAGCAATATCCCAAGCTCTAGAAAACAAATGTACTCTTTCTTTAACTCTAAACAAGAGCAAGAGAACTGTTTTCAATTCAAAAGCATCATCTTTGCTAACATTATTCTCATAGGTTTCCCTAAATAACACTTTATGCTTTAAAAATGAGGAGCTATTGCAAACAGAGCCAGACTTTCTAATAAAATTAACTGGAAATGAGACAAACTTAGTGATGCTTTCATACAGAACAAATAAGATCATATCACTGAACAATATAAATTGTAGTCACTGAGTAGCATTAAGACCTGCTGCAAAGTCATACAGGAGCCAAATGTTTAAATCTCATTCAGAATGGCAAACAAGATAGACACCAGAAGTGGTGGGAGAGCCTACTAAAGAGGATCCTCTGAAAGGCTCCACCCAACAGGGGATTGAAGCAGATGCTGAGACTCACAGCCAAACTTTGGGCAGAGCACAGGGAGTCTTATGGAAGAAGGGGGTATAGAAGGTCACAGAGGAGACAGGAGCTCCACAGGGAGATCAACAAAGCTAAAAATTCTGAGCCCAGGGGGTCCTGCAGAGACTGATGCACCAACCAAGGACCATGCATGGAAAAGACCTAGACCCCCTGCTCAGATGTAGCCGATAGGCAGTTCAGTATTCATATGGGTTTCTGAGTAAGGGGAGCAGGGGCTGCCTCTGTCATGAACTCGGTTGCTGCTCTTTGAACACTTGTCCCTGGCGATGCACCCTTGCCAGACTATAGAGGAAGAGGATCCAGGCAGTCCTGATGAGACGTGATAAGATGTGGGGAGATGGCAGAGGAGAACTCCTCTTTTCAGTGGACTAGGGGAAAAGAATAGAGGGGAAGAGGGAGGAAGGGTAATGACTGGGAGGAGTTGAGGGAGGGGGCTTCAATCGGAATATATAATGAATAAACTGTAAAAAATACTAATAATAAATAAAAGTGGAAAAAAAGAAAAGATGATTCCTTAAGAAGTACAGCTGCCACTGTTTTTATAAGAAAGGTGCCCAGGTGAGTCTTTCCTTATCCAGAGTCTGTCAGTGTAGAGTGAACAGATTCCTCTATCCTATCATACGTTGGAAAGAGTCACGTTTAGAAATATCCTAACTTTTACAAATGCAAAGACTATGTGGATTTGGTGTGGGGAGAAGGAGGAGGAAGAGAATTTCCAATAAATTTCAAATAACTATTTGTTCCTCGCAGAGAAATAAAACTTGCAGTCTTGGAATGGGAAGGCTTTTTATTTGACAGAGGCAGCAGAGTAACCAAGCTTAGCTGAGCCACAGAAGACCAAGAAACATTCTCCAAGAGGAGTCCTCAGCCTGGCTCAGAGTTTTTCAGAGATGTCTGCTAAGGATTCAAAATAACAACTTCTAATATCTCTTACGATCCACGCAACACAGCCACCTAGCCAGTCAGTTCTTCCATCTGCACTATGTAATACCATCTTTGAAGTAAAGCAGAATAGGGTTTTGATTTGGTTTGATTTTGAAACAGTAGGAAGCCAAGGTGGCTTCAAATCTGATAGCCTATCTCAGCCTCTCTAATGCCTGTCTAGTGCTTCTGAACTTCTCTAAGCTCCAGTTTCTCTAATCCTAAATGCATAAAAAAATCATGGCTTATTTTGATAAGTATTGATAAGAATGTTAAACTGAAAGAGATGATAAAAAATTAAATGTAGCACAAATCAATCTTATGTATGGCAACAAACAATGGGGGAAAGGGACACTTCTTAAATGACTGTATGAAACCAGCATGATCCAAATTTACCAGACTTGAACATAAAAAAAGAAAATTACAGATCAGAATCTATTATGAACACAGATGAAAACTTAATCAAAATAGAAATTTAAGAAACAGCACTATGGCTAGAAGCAGTGGTACACGCCTATAATCCCAAGACTCTGGAAGGAAGAGTCTGTGAGTTTGAGGCCAGCCTGACGTACAAAGTGAGTCCAAGACAGCTAAGGCTACACAGAAAACTCTGTGGAAAGAAGGAAGAAAGGAAGGAAGGGAGAAAGGGAGGGAGGGAAAAGAAAAGAGAGAAGGAAAGAACAACAGATAGATAATATAACCAAATAAAATTCATTCCAGAAACAAATATTTGATTCAAGATTCAAAAATAGCAGGGCGCAATGACACATGCCTTTAATCCAAGCACTCAGGAGGCAGAGGCAAGCTGATAGCTATGAGTTCAAGGCCAGCCTGGTGGACAAAGTGAGAACAGGACAGCTAAGCCTACAGAAGAGAAATCCTGTTTCAAACACACACACACACATTTACACACATTACCCCCCCCCTCAAAAAAAATAGCAGAGGGAGATGGCTCAGTTGGTAACTGCCCGCAACACAAGCATAAAGACTTGAATTTAGATTCATAGCACCCACGAAATATTAGATAGATAGATAGATAGATAGATAGATAGATAGATAGATAGATAGATAGATAGATAGATAGACAGACAGACAGACAGACAGACAGACAGACAGACAGACAGACAGACAGACAGACAGACAGACAGACAGACAGACAGACAGACAGACAGACAGACAGTGTACAGTAGGACACAATTTCAGAATGGACAAAACAGACAGGAGGATCCCCGAGTTTGCTGTCCAGCCAACCCAGCAGAATAAGTAAGCTCCAGATTTAGTGAAACACTCTGTTACAAAAACATAAGGAGTCTACCCAAGTCAGACTCTCCAAGCAGTCAGATAAGGACAGGGCAACCAACAGATTTCAGGGGATGGGAAGTCATAGCATTCTGTTGTATATTCATTAGTCAGCATACTAGGCCCTACCAGATAGGTCCAAACAAACCCAGGGTCAGACATACCTAGGTTAAACTCTGTGGGCCACAAATAAACAAAAACTAGTAAATATGGGCAAAGATTTTTTTTTAAGTGGAGGGTAACAAAGGCAGGAGGGAAACAAAAGAAGGTGGGGGTAAGCTAACTATATATACATTATATACATGTGTAAAATTGCCAAAGAAAAAATTCGCTAATAAAAATAAACAAATATATAATGTGGAAAAATAAATGAGGAAGACACACAACATTGATGTCTGGCTTCCATATACACAGGAGCAGTGGAATGGAGGAATACATAAGTAAATGTAAAATTTTAAATAAGAATTTCTTGAAAGCAAGCAAAAACTGTAAATGAAAGTCAAATATACATAGCATATTACAAGCTAAAATAAATATGTATATGTACATACATATGTACATACATGCATATATATATATGTTATATATATATGTTATATATATATATATATATATAACAATCACAACATAGTGATGACTAAATCCCACTGCTCACTGCTATGTCTGTCTTTTTCCCCCTCTTCTTTTACCTCCCTGTTCTGGTTGATGTTTTCTGCTTTACTTTAACCTACTTGGATATTGTCTTTACTTACTTTCTACCATGCTACTCCACTATATTTGGATGTCTGTCCACACCTAACTATCTTTGAAACATACATACAACAAAAACTTCACTGGACTTTATTTTTCCCTAAAACCACGACTCTTGGAAACTAGTGCTACTTTCCTTTAAAAGTACATAGCCATCATTTCTTGTTCCCAAATTTATGTTCACTACTGAAAGGCATCAGCAACCCATCTACATTAAATCCCATTAACTTCCCTAGTTAACTCAATTTCTATTAAAACAAAACTGTATCCTCTTTCTGTGTACTGTTTTCTCCTAACTTCTTGAATTACATCTTTACAGACTTCTCCCCCCTAATGTGTGAGTTAATTTCTACCACCAAAACAAACAAATAACATCTCCCCACCACAAAATATACTGCTTTAGAATTTGCATCAGAGATATTTGATCCATCTTATTGCTTAGGCTGTTTATATCATATCAACTTTTCATTTGTATGGTTAAAATGGAAGTTCCTGTTTCATAAAATATGTTGAAGTCTATTAAATGCATTACTTTAAAGCCACATTATACCTAAGTTTCCAAATTTCTGAAATCATTTTAGCAGCTTTAAAGTATATACATTTATCACGTATTTTTGCTCATTATGTTTTTAAATCAGATAATATAAAGAACATGACATAATATCATTGTCTTAGTTTTGTAAACAGTATAAAAAAGGGTAAAGAACTGAGGGTGTTAGGGCACATGGTGAGTGTTCATTATGTGAAAGCATAGGTCTAAGCTGTGAAATGGAGCCATGAACATCAACAAAGCCTGCCCTCATTATAGAACTTAAATTGTAGCTGGGGAAATGGGAAATAAGCAGTGATAATGTGTATCTATGAACATAAACATATATGCTGTCATGTAGTATTTGTTATGATGAAAGATAAGAAAACACACAAACACTGCATTTGTTCAGTGTATTTTACAGACATAAGGTTAAATGCTGACTTCTATGACATCTCCCACCCCCCATATCTGGTTGCAATCCTTGTTCTGAGTATCTTCTGTCTCAATGTTGTGTAAACACTGCTTCCCAAATGTCATCCTCTATGCCATAAAGCAGCTTACAGCTAATCACTGAGTAGGGGAGAGAAGAGAGCTGGACTTCCTGCAGCCCGAGGAGGAGACGTTAGAGGAGGAAGTAGGAGATTCAACCATTGGAGAGGTCCAGGGGACAACAGAAGAGGAGCTGGAGCAGAGAAAGCTACAAAGTGCAAGTATCTCTGGAATGTATGGGAGGAAAGCAGATTAACTTGGAGGGTTACGAATACAGTAATAACTGCTCAATTATTCTGTTGTGAAGCTTATTTTTAAACAAATATTAAAAAGTATCAATTATTTGTGTGATAGCCAGGTTAAGAAAGAAACTGAGAAACAAATTTTTATAAAAATAACTTTAACAGTATTTAGAAAAAATGTTTTCTACAAACCAAACTGTTTACTAAGGTAAAAATCACTTACATTTTAATTGGAGCAACATCTACTTGTTTTTCTTGTCTCTAAAACTTACTAGCACCTGACTATAGGTTGGATGCATAGTTCAAATAAAATTTTGTATGGTAGTGTCTATGCAGCATTGACAGATTTCTCAATTTACGAACTGTAAATGAATGCTAGTAGCCCCTATTTGGGGCATGACTACTCTGCATACTGTATATGTATGCCTTGTACTAAATACCCACCTTACTGTGCATATTTCCAAATTCTAGACTGAAGCTTCTGTTTTCTTTCCCAACTTTGGCAATTTTTTTTATTCAAGCATCCTAACATACCATAAGTACATTAATTCTAACTATATGAATCATGATTAGTTTCATAGATGCATACTTACACAGTTACTACTTAGGTCTAGAAATGCCTAATATCTAACACATAAGAAATTTTTATTCACTCTGAGCCATTACTGTCTAGACAGATGTCACTATTCTGATTTCTGTGTTTCCCACTTTTTGAATTTCATATAAGTTGAATTATGTGATCTGTCATCGTTATTTTCTGTAAAGTCTGCCTATAAAAATTATCAGCATTGTATCAAAAGCTTATTTAAGTTTTCTGTAGTAGTCTGTGGCATAAATATACACATGTTATTTATTTGCTCTTTAGTTTACGGACATTTGGGTTGTTTTCATTTGGGGAGTCAGTAATAAATATAGCTATAATGGAGACTCATACAGCTGTTGGTATAAACTACTTTTGTTGACTGTAAACCATGTTTTTTGTGCTTTTGACATTTGCTGAACTTGAGCATTAGACAATTCAGAGAGAGATCTCTTCAAGGGAAAAAAATTACAAGTCAAAATTAGGTACAAGGATAAAACCAATCTACACTGATAAAAAGTCACAGCATCACAAAAATCCATAAAATAGAATTTTTTATCAATAATCCCAAGACATTTCTATTTATTGCTTCTTCATTTTACTTGATTTTATCACATATCTTTTGTGAGCACTCTTTATATGGTAAGAATATTGCAGATTTTCTATTAAGAACATTAAACTTTTTCAAAAACTAAATTATATTTTATAAAGTAGTTTGGAATTCACAGACTGTTATAGGTAATTCCACACACACCCCAGACAAATTTTTAGTGCAACTGTCAAGGGAAATTTAAGGAAACTCAAATTGTTTCTTTCATTTGTATAATAACAAACCAAAAAGATTTTCCCAGACTAGCTTCTAGCTCTATTTATTTCAAAATTTGCCTCTATCACGTTAGTGGCAGGCAGTATACAACAGCTTCATCACCCTGAGACCTCTGGCCTTGCACCATTGAGTCCTAGCTATGAGTCAGCAGAGTGGATAAAAAAATGTCTCCAGATTCATTCCATAAAAACACTCCAAAATCACAAAGGTTCAACATACAATGTCCAGCTTTCCAATGGTGCGAAAGGATAATGAATTCAAGAGAAACTATAGTTTTGAATTTTGAATTTCCACCTTTATTCAAGCTAGCAATAAACAGTTGTGTAAAATAAACTTGCACAACATAGGACAGCAACAGTGAACTAAAACCCCCTACCGTCAGAATCGTAAACATAAACAGCCACTGCTCTGTTGTGTACTAAAATTACTAGCAGTTTGGTGATACTGTTTTGTGGTTTCCTTGTCCACAAAACGTTCATCGTGTCTCCTGAACTTATACAGCCATTATTTTTCACCTTCAGTATAATACTCAATGAATTACATATGCTATTGTATACTTTATCTTAAAATAAGACTTTAATGTCAGATGATTATACCCAACTATAGGCTAATAGAGTGTTCTAAGCATATTTAACAAGACTCAGCTAAGCTATGGTGTTTGGTAGGTTAAGTGGACTACAGTTCATTATAACATACTTCCGATTTATGGTGGCTTTGTTAGTACATAACTCCATGACAAGCCAAGATGTATTTGTACTTGGAAACAGCAGCAGAAAAACATAAATATGTGCCACCTAAATGAACTTCCCCTCAACTCAACTTCCCCTCAGCAGGATTCCCAAACTGTCTAAAAGTCACTCCACTGCTACATGACATGGAGATAAGAATGAAAATTAGTAACAATATTAAAATATTTTTAAAATTTTTTAATCTCACCTATTCTTGAATGTCAACTACAACTTTCAAAACAAACATTCCTCCTTTCTAGAATCTACTGACTGTACTATCAACTTGACAGAAAAAGAAGATGGCTAGCTTGTATTCTGCATGAATTCCAAGGCCAAAATCCTTGGGGCACACAGCTATCAATAAAACATACTGAATAACAAGGTATGACTCTTGCCTCACACAATTTTCAACTGCTTGTGGTCTTTTCTACCTAGACAAAAAATAAAAATAACAAAACAATCCCATAATATTTATAATTCTCAACTTCATTTAAATATTCAATGTTGTATTAAATGAGTAGTTAATAATAATCATTAAGAAAAAGGGCACAATTATAGGCCTTAATAAAGGCCAAATTATTCCACCTCTAAAGCCTTAAACATCCTGCTTTAAGAGAAATCATGTGCTTATCAACCATAGTTGATAAGTTTAATAATTTATCCACAATCATATTCAGGGTACTACACAAAGAAACACTGCTTGCTAGCAAAGAGAAAACTAAATATCAATATCAAGTAGCAATAAATAGGCCTGTATACAGTTTGTATACAGAACACACTCAGACAATACAGAGTACATATTCAGTCATAAAGCCATCCTCCACTGAAAGACCTCATTGTAAACACACAACTGAACAAGAGTTCCCAAGTAAACAAGACAAACTGCTGACATAGTGTCAGCACTATACACAGGTAGTGATGTAGTTCTATTTGCTTTCAGTTGCTAGGATTCAGTGTCCATTTTTCTCTAAGCCTGAAAACATGCAACTCTGATTTCCTGAAGATTTTACATATAAAGGATCAATGAATTACTTGAGACATAAAAAGTAATTACAAGTTTTGAAATATCTAATGTCTTGAAAACACTCATGTTTTCCCTATTGTTAAAAACAAGTGAAAGTGAAAATTTTAATTTCTTTACTAGAACAGTATAATTTTGATAAAACAAAATGAAAACATACCCTTTCCAGTTGTTAAGATGGAAAGAGTGTAAATTTTAAGGAAAATGTTTATCAATTCTCATAATATGTTAAATTATATCATTAAAATTACATATTTTGCATTATCTAATAAAAGCAAATTACATAGTAATTTGAGAAAATGCTGACTAGTGACTAATTAACATAGATTTTTACCTTTTGAATCAAAATTTAAAATTAAATGCTAATCAAATGGATACTATAAACTGAATTGTAAGTCCACCTGACCAGTGAGAGAAGAGGCAAAATAAATGCTTGTTAGACAAAATATAAATTGTGGGAACTCCAGAATTATTTTCATAGCTCCTTAATCTCATCACAGTTCAATTTATGGATTAAGTTGGAATATTCCTTTGGGAACTTCTATCTATTCTTGGATCTGTCCAAGTATTCTGCTATTTCTGAGTACAGATACATTTTGACTTGCCATGGAGTTAGATACCAGTAAACCCATCATTAGTTTAAAATAGAAATTAAAATGGACTTTAACCCTCTTAACCTACCAAACATCACTGTTCAGCCCAGCTTATTCATTTAGCAAAAAGAGTATCAGGCAGAAATTTTGTTTGGATTTAATAAAAGTATCATATTACTAAAAGGAATCAATATAACATAATAAGCTTACATATGGGCTTACATTTTGGGCATTTTTATCTTTTATTTACTTACTTATTGTGTACGTAAGAGTGCAGGCTCACCTATGCCATGTGCATATGTGATGATGCTCACAGAGTAAGTTGCAGAAAGGTTCTGTTTTAAGGCATGGGCTCCAGACACAGAATCATGTCCAGAATTGCACATGAACCATCCTCCTGGTCCAACTTTAAAAATCATTGTCAAGTTGATAACAAAAACTAACCAGTATAAACACCAAATCGGTAACTTTGTGCTACCTGAGATGTTAATAGTAATAAATGAAGAAAGATGAGACTTTTACCCTATGCTTAAGAAATCACAAATTTAATGGTAACAGCAGTCGTACACCTAACTAAAAATGCAATGTAAAGGTATTTTGACTATATTTTCAGTACTATGAACTATTTTAAAAGAATATTCTATCTATGTATCAGGAAGCAGAGACGGAGAGGAAAACTTACCTGAGACAGTTCAAGCCACTGCTGCCTCTCACTTGAACAACTGGGACAGCCCACTTCCACCACGGCTGCTCTGTCAACAGCCCTCATTTAAAAAGCTGGACAGCCTTTCTAAAACTATAAGTTCTATAATAAATTGTTCTTAGGATTCAATTATAATGAAATGCAAATGCTAGCACGGTCTACAGAGCACGCTGAGATCCACTCTTACCACTCCTACACTCCCCAAACACTCAAGTGCTCTTTCTAACCTTAAACTATTTCCCGGCATGGAGCCTTTTGCCCTTGTAAGTCTTCCCCCCAGCATGACCGTCCCTGATCAACTTCGTGTGCAAGTTAATACACCACCTCTTCAGAGAGGCTTTCCCTGACAGCTACACTTGAAAGCAACACAGCCACACCTCTACGAGCCCAGGCCTTCATATCTCTTTGTCCATTACTATGCTCTACTTTCTCTATGTGTTACAGGAACCAAACTACCTCAAGTTATCTCACTGCATTCTACTTCTATTTCACAGAGTGTTTAACACTCTGTGAGAGCAGAAACTTACATAGAACAAAACTTGGCACATTTTCCATGCACACTAAATAGTTAAATACAGGCAGATAGACATACATATAATCCCAGCACTATGTGGGTAGAAGCAAAAAGACCAGAAATTCAAGATCATCCTTGGCTACACATCAAGTTCAAGGCCAGCCTAGGCTACATGACTCTATGTCAAAAAAACAGGGAAAAGAAAGATGACATTTAAACTGTATTGTTGGGAGAAGGTCAGGAACAGTTTACCAGGAAGTACAGGAAATAAGGAAAAGAAAATCAAACACATTCCATAAGCTTCAATTTTCATAGACGTGGAGAATAAAGTAATGCACTAATGTAGTTGGGAGGTTATCTCAAGATTTGGGGCAAGGAGAGCTGGAGAGATGGCTCAGCAGTTAAGAGCACTGGCTGCACCAGGGTTCAATTCCCAGCACCACAACAGATCACAACTGCAGGAGATCCAACACCTCACATAACAGACATGTAGGCAAAACACCAATGCACATAAAATAAAATAAATTTATAAAAAGATTTTGTCTAATTCATATCAATTTGAGGCATGTGTAAAAAGATTTTGCCTAATTCCTGTCAATTTGAGGCATATGTATACCTTAAAACAAGTTTTAGTCTTCCCTTGAACACTCTTCCTGATACCCAAAACTATGTCCTCATAGGCTAACCTACTCTTATTCCAGTTGCCCGCCTATAACTCAAAGAACAAACTTTTAAAGTAATCATAAAAATAAATAACACAGAAAAATAATATAATGCAAGGCAGCCACTTTACAAAATGGTACGGTAGACAGAATTCAATAGTTCTACTTCTGGGGATATGTCCCAAAAAACTAATAGCAGAAACATCCATGTTTACAATACTGTATTATTCATAATAGCTAGAAGGTGGAAGCAACCTAATCTAAAACGTATCCTCAAATAAATATGTTTTTAAAATGTTTGTAAAATACTTAGAACACTATTTAGTCACATAAAGGAAACTCTAAAACATGGTACAACATATAGACCTTGCAATTATTATGCTAATTGAAATAAGCCAGTCACAAAAGGTCAACTATTGTTCACTAAATTTATATGATGTTCCTAGGGTAATCAAAACTAGAGACAGAAAGGAAAATGTGCAGGGCTTGAAAAAAGGGAGGATCAGAGAGCTATTGGTTTAGCAGGTATGGAGTACTACTCAGTTTTGGAAGGTAAAAATCATTCTATATATAAATAGT
Organism: Pachyuromys duprasi; assembly: GCA_028658305.1. Taxonomy (NCBI): domain Eukaryota; kingdom Metazoa; phylum Chordata; class Mammalia; order Rodentia; family Muridae; genus Pachyuromys; species Pachyuromys duprasi. Next base: position 23,362,530 of record CM053758.1, read on the forward strand.
GGTTAATGTTTAGACAGCTACATGAATGTACTGACTGTAAATGAACTGTGCACCAAAAAAATAACTGACTATAAAATTATGCATATTCGACCTCAAGTTTAAAAATTAAGACATATGACAATACCCTTTGCTTTACAGAAGCTTTTCAGTTTCATGAGGTCCCATTTATTGATTGTTGATCTTAGAGCCTGTGCTGTTGGTGTTCTGTTCAGGAAGTAGTCTCCTGTGCCAGTGAGTTCCAGGCTCTTTCCTACTTTTTCTTCTAACAGGCTTAGTGTGTCTGGTTTTATGTTGAGGTCTTTGATCCACTTGGACTTCAGTTTTGTGCAGGGTGATAAGTATGGACCTATTTGCATTTTTCTACATGTAGACATCCAGTTAAAGCAGCACCATTTGTTGAAGATGCTATCTTTATTCCATTGTATTGTTTTGACAGAAGACAGGGAACAGGACAGGGGCCTACCACAGAGGGCCTCTGAAATATTCGACCCAGCAGGGTATGGAAGCAGAGGCTAAGACTCACAGCCAAACTCTGGCCAGAGTGCATAGAATTTTATGAAAGAAGGAGGAGATTTTTAAAAAAACTGGGCCCGGGGGACCCTGCAGAGACTGATAGCCCAACTAAGGACCATGCATGGAGAGGGCCTAAAACCCCTGCTCAGATACCATAGACTCAGTCTCCCTAGTAAGGGGAGCAGGGGCTGTATCTGGCCTGAACTCGGTGACAGGCTCTTTGAGCACCTCCCCCTGGCGGGGCAGCCTTTCCAGGCCAGAGGAAGACATTGAAGCCAGTCCTGATGAGATCTGATAGGCTAAAGTCAGACAGGAGCTCCCCTAGGCTAAAGTCAGACTAGGGGAAGGGCATACAGGTAGGAAGGATGGGGGTGGGTTGAGAGGAGATGAGGGAGGGAAACAGCCAGGATACAAAGTGAATAAATCGTAATAAGTAATTTTTAATTAAGACATGTTTGTATATATCCACACACAGTGAAGCCAAGCCCTCTTGTGATTATCTTCAGAGAAGATTTATTTAACCCTTCTTGGCTCCCTGGAGCACTTCAATGTCTGATAACATCACAGACTTCCTACTTTGATTTCTTTGGGGTATCTTAAGTCTTATGATATTTTCTTTTCTTTTTTTTTTTTTTCATTTTGGTAGGGCTCAAGATCAAACCCAAGGGCCCACATATACAAGGCAACTGCTCTACAACTGAGCTATATATCCAGTCCTAATGTTTTCTTCTCATGCCAATTCAGCAGCTATAGTTTTACAAATTTTTACAAAAGGTATTTTTTTAAATGTTTGACTTGTAGTTTGTGTCAATTAGGAGTTTTTTAATATGTACTTTGATGTATGTGGAGGGGTGCTTGTGTGTGTGTGCCTGTGAAGGCCAGAGGACAACCTCTTGTGTTATCTTCAAAAGCATCATCCACTTCCTTTATGGTACAGCATTTCCACTACCCTGGAGCTCACCAATCAGGCTAGATAGGCTGAACAGGAAACCCTAGGAACCCTCCTAAATCCACCTCTGTAGCAATGGTAACATAAGCACATAATCAGGCTCTTTCAATAAAGTCTGGGTATCAAACTCGGGTCCTTGTGCTCATGCAGCAAGTACTTTACTAACTGAACTATCTCTCCAGTCCCCTCAACTTTACTCATCGAGTTGCCTCATCTGGCCCCCTTCAACTAGGCTATTTCTCAGAGGCATGTTCTACACTTGAAATGGTACTTAGTATCTTATGGTACACGCAAGGTAAATGATTTAGAGAAATTAATCACTTTAATCTCTAGCAGAACAGGTCCCATTACTTATTTAGTTCACAGGACTGTTACACACTTTACAGTCATTCTATCATATCATAATAACCTCTTTTCTAAACCTAGGTAAAAATCTATTAACTCTATTATTGCTTACTATTGTCCTTAGAATTTCTGGTGGAAAACTGAAGTATCTGTTTTGATTGTTATTAACGATTGGCAACTAAATGATGAACTTTCTTACCTGATTTCACAGGGTCTATATTATGACTTTCCAGAATCTAGGTTGATGGAAAAAATTCATTTATTTGTGTACTTAGAATGAAGAGGAGATGACAAGGGACTTTTTAAAAAATTTCCTTGTAACAGCATAAAGGTAAAAATTTTAACTCATTTTTATTTGCATTATATCAAGAAACTTCCTTTGAAATTAATGCTCAATTGCTGTATACTTTTTGAAGGCTTTCTAACTTGTGCAGAAGGTTGGCTGTCCCTTGCATGACAGTCTCATACCTGTATTACATCAGTTACCACATCAAATTGTAATTCTTTACATAGCTTCTATTATTAGTGTGTGGTCTCCTTGAAATAATTTGTACTCGTCATTTCAGACTCTTCAAGGCTTGGCATATCTAAAACGTCAAGTCATAAATATGTTATAGACAGTCTTGATCCTGATCTTCCAGCCTCCAGAAATGTAAGTTCTTCAAATCACCAGCTTGTGGTGCTTCGCTGCTACAGCTCTAGCAAACTAAACTTGTTTCTTCCAGTAACAAAATAAACTCAAAGACAGAAACAAGACAAAGGTACCACAGAGCTACAGGATGAAAAATCTGACTGACACAGGTCTCACTGACCTAAGTTGAGGGATTGGCAGGGATTCACTACTTTCAGAGGAAATCTGTCCTTTCCCTTTTCCACCTTCTTTCTCAGCTAGCTGTCCCTGATTTACGATCCTCAAAACAACAGAGCTAGCAGAGACAAGACTAAGTCATAACACTGCCTTAATCCAGTACCATTTCCACTGCCATTTCCTTCTCTGCCCTCGTGCTTCTCTACTCTCCTTTTTAAAGATCTGACCACACTGGGCCAGCTCACATAATGCTAGGTCATCTCCCCATTTCAAAATCCTTAACTTGATCTCATCGGTAAAGTACCCTCACTATGTCTGTAAAGTAAAATAGGAATTCAAAGGATTAGAACACAGATGTCTTTAGAATACTATTGCATTGCTTACAGAGAGTAAAGCTGAATATGAACACGTCCTGCAACCTAACAATTCTATTTCTATACACACATTTGTAATAGGAGATATTAACAAGAATTTTCACAGTGGCACTATTCATAACAGCAAAAAACTGAAAAACACCCAAGGGTCTACAAGCAATAAAAAAAGGATAAGTAAATTTACTATGTTCAGAAAATGAAATAACACACAATACTGAAAAATGAACTTCAACTACCCACTTCAACATGCATGTATCTCAGAAATTGTCAAGCAAAATGTAAAGTTATAGATGAATGCATACAGTATATTTTTATTTATCTAAAGTTAAAAAGCAAACAAGTTTACCAATATTATTTAGGTGTACAGTCATAGAGAGTTATAAAGATAAGCAAGGAAATGAAGAGAGTGGGAATAATGCCTATGAGCGAAGAACGTGATGAGAGGGGACGAGGAAGGAAGAGCTTTCAAAGAATACAAGCAGTGACTATAGTACCTATTTTATTTTGTTTTGTTTTCCTTAAACCATATAAAATATTCAGGTACATGGAGTCCTTTGTGCATGACATTTCTCATCAAAATTTTCAATTTTAATTAAGTACATTTAAAAAAGTGCTGAATTCAAGTTGTATGAATGTATGTGATGAAGAACTAGTCAAATATAGGTAAACAAGAAAAGAAACCCATGAAGATAGAATCCCTCCTAGGAAAATCAATGCTGATAAGAAAGTTCTAGGTTACAGAAGAGAGAAAAAAGCAGAAAAACACTGCTAGATACAGTCTCTGACCTCTCTGACCAAAGGTCTACCAAAATAACTGGCTTCTAAGCAACACTAAGCCTAGATCTGCTTGTAAATAAGTGAATGCCAACTCAAAAGTCATAAACTGTCAAGAACTGCCCACAGACAGGGTCCAGCTCCCCAAAGTTTGGTTTAGCTATCACAGTTGTCCAGTTTGTTTGGTTTAGATGAAGAGCCTCTGTCAGTTCACTTCTATTCTTTCTACTCTCTTCATTGTCTCCTCTTTTTTCAAGCTATATTACAAGGCTAACCTGGATGGCACCTGAGTTTGAGACTAGCTGCACCCTGACAAGTTCATCTTCAATATTAGTATGTATGCCGATTTTCAATACTACCTCCTAATTTTCCCTCCCCTGTCTCTCCCATTATTTCTCCTGACGTCCTATAAGTAAGGACACTTTTTTTTTAATTTATTTATTTTTATCTCAATCACAGGTTGGGTACTTTGAATCCCAGGCGTAGCCCCCTCCCCCATTCCCTCCTACCCTCCCACTCCCTCCCTCATCTCCTTCTTCCCCGCCCCCTCCAAGTCCACCAACAGGGGAGGACCTCCTTCCCTTCCATCCAACCCCAACTTATCATGTCTGTAAGGACACTTTTATTGTAAATACCTGGAAAATTAAATACAGCAGCTTAAGAAAACTACGACTGCAGGTAGATGGGCTCTTTGTGCAAATACTGATGGACTAGAAGTCAAGATCTAGGCTCTAGGCCTCTTTTTCACAATATTTTACAGCATAACTTAGAGCCAATCTTTTCATTCTTCCAAAGTTCAGTTTCTCTCCCTTTCTATCCCTATGTAATGAGATTTCAATGTCTCTAAATTTCTCCAATATCATCTACACAAACATTTACACTCAAATAAGCTTTCAGCATGTGCAGATTCTCCCTGCTTTGGAAGGGATACAGAAAGCCTGGAGAGTGCTGGGGAAATAGGACGATGTGGTGATGAAGAAGACAAGGGGAAAAGAATGAGAGAAGAGCGCCATCACGGGGGACATCGCCTCAGGACGGCGAGAATAACCTTCGCAGCTTTACTTGTACGTGCCTGTCACTCAACATACGAAAACAAGTTATGGAAACGTTGCTATCCAATACAATCAAAATATTCTATTACACAGTCAACTTTTATTCTTAAATATGATCAACTCTGCAACCATACAGATTTGTGCCCCACTTACATATTAAGTACTAGGTATCTGTCCAAATATCGTAATCTTATGTATTCCTTAAGGGAGCATTCAACTATTATAAAAAAAAAAGTATACAACAAGCTCACTAACAGCAATAAGCAACTCTCAAATAACCAGAACTAGTATGAACACAGGGAGGTGCTCCACAAATTGTAAAATAACAAATAGACAATAAATTCACAATAACAAATTTAAAACAAAAATGAAAAAGACTAAAAGCAGGTTATGAAAGTCTTTGCAAGCAGTGGTCAAAGGCATGAATTTTAGCTTGTGTATAGTAAAAAGCCATTAAGTATTTTTTCTAAAAGGATGAGGAACCTAACCAAATCTGAAAAGCTACCTGGTGGCAGCATACATCCAATAACAATAAGAGGAACAATAAGAGAAAATTTGTCATGTAGGCTGTTATTACTAACAAATTTTAACATAGAACTAAAATGCTAACTGAAGCTGGGAAATAAATTTCAAAACTATTACAATATTATTAAAGAAATAACAGTGGGATATGCCTTGCAAATTATTTAAGGACATTAAATAGCCACACTTTAAAATCTCCTTTTTATAAGTCTTCACATTACATGTGTATGCTTTTTTTCAAATAAAATTAACACTTTAAATAGTATTTATGAGCATTAAGGCCACAGGATTTTTAAATATTTACCCAACCATTTAGAAAGCACTTGGCATTTTAGGTATAGAAAAATATCTCAACACACCAACTTTCATTTTTCCAAACCTCACATTTAAGTACTCACATATGCAATGACAGTGTTGCGAAGCTGACCACTGTACTTTAAAATATACAACTGAAGTGGAATAGAAATACAGTTCAATTCCATCATAGATTTCTTATAGACAATTGACTTTTTAAAAGCCTTTTCGTTTCAGCCTGTTCCTGGCACACTGTAAACTTACTGCTTTTTTCTATTAACTCACCAAAATCAGCAGTAATTAGATTTCAACCTTATATTCCTAGGTATGTTTCTAAGTGAGGGCCTTAATTAAGAACTGACATATGTATAATATTTAAAAACTATAAATGTAATGAATATTTTATAATCATGCCATGATTATAACATCTAAAAAGTCAACATAACTCTATTCTCATGTAAGTAAAAAACAATTACGTTGATTTGCATTTTCAAGTATTTTCAAAGATATTAATACAGTTAAATTCTAGTAAATATTTCAACAATTTTATCACAAGAATGAATCCTCTTTTTAAAAGAAAGTTCTCTCCAAAAATATGCAGATTTATTTTTCCCCCAATCATACCTTGAAAAATATGTTATAGCAGTAATAACCTTCAATATTAAAATAAAACTTTAAAAAATTTTCATTTGTGACTCGACATACTTTTTTATTTAATATAGAAAATATGAAATCACTGTATGAAATTAATTTAGAATCAGAAGGTGCTATAAAATTCATCTACTGGTACTTAGACACTAAGGAGTTCATTGACATCTCCAAAGTTAAAGAGGAAGGCCAAGATTTGATCCTTGAACTTCTATGCCTGTGAATCCAGACCATTTTCTCTTATGTCAGGTTTCACCTAAAGTCTTATTTGACACTTTCTGAAAGAAGAAAACTGTTTTTATAATTATCATATATACCACTTGAACAGTTAAAAAACCATTTGCTCTTCTGATTTCTTAACTTTCTAATATAATACACATGCAAAAACATACACAAACACACAAATCTTCTACGTTAAACTGCAAAAACAGCATAAATAAAAAGATTCTTGTATTATAACCTTTGCTAGGTTACAAATACCCTTACCTAAAAATGTCCAAATGGTATCATTTCAGATTACTAAACAGTAAATAACCATGTATATACCTCCGAACTATCAGCATATACTTTAAGACCCTTAAAATTTGCCTATTGAGGAGTAGAATCTGAGTAAGGGGTTTCTGCCATCTTTACAAACACAAATTGTATTTTCTTCTAATACATATAATAAGTAATATTACCTGGAATTATACTGCATTTAAAGGCTGAAAATGGTTGCTTTGACAGCAAGGGAACCACAGTAGGAAAAGAAGACTAGAATTTTTCAACTTACAAAAGAACAGACCTAGCTGTTCATAACTAACCAATAAATTACAACCAAAATATTTAAACTGTAATGCCTCCCTAAAAATCCTCTACAAAAATGCCAAAACTACACTAAAAGACCTTCCCAATATTAAAAAAAATGCAATCTGGTCACATAAAAGTCAAATTTATTCCAGTCTATGAAAATAGCTGATACCATCTGCTGGCAAATCATCAAACAAATTTTCACTTGAGATGGATATTTTTCTAACATTGCCTATTACTGCCTATAGTAAACTTAGAAAACAAAAGGTGTAACTGGTTGGTTGGTTGGTTCGTTCGTTCGTTTTTCCTAGCATCTGGCCAAATAATAACAGAGCACAAGAATGACCTCTAAAACCAAGCGAAGAGGTGAATTCAAGAGCAGGAGACAAGAAATAGATTCTCCAGTTCACCTCCCACCCAGGAAAGCCAGACAAGAATATACAGCAAGACCCTGTCTAGAAGCTGCAGGAAAATGGTGTCTCATGAAACACTACACACTACACATAGATCAGTGTTTAGCAGGCCATGAAATCAATGTAGTGGCTCATAGATTATTTTAAAGAGAACACAGAGACTAGTACCTCAAAAGTGTTAAGAACAAGAAACTTTTGTTTCCCGTCTTCTGGGTAACAGTGTGGAAAAAAAAAAAATCACTAATCAGCAAACTCTGACAGCTAAGGATATACAATCCTGCATAAAGCTCCTACAGTTACCGTGTAAGCTGCGGAGAACACACCTCTGAGAACTGAAAAATCTTATCAGACCCTAACACTGCCACTTTTTTTTGGCCCTGGATCTTCTGTGTCTGCCTGAACACATACCTGTCTAAACCAATGTGAATGTTACACAACCAAACACAGACCCTGGGAAGATCTGAAACAATAAATGTAAAGTGTTTGCACTCGGTAAACGTTCAATACTGATGATCTCTTGGTGCTGTAGACCAGGTGGATTTCCCAATGCTACACAGATTCAAGTTCATTCCCTCAAGTGATGATTTCAACTCCTTTAAAAACAAAATATGAAAGCCTATTGGGGGTGGGGGAGGAAATGTTTTGGGCATCATTCCACACATTACTAAGTTTAAAGGTTAAGTTGCTAAAACGTTCTCCTAATTATGCAAGAAATGCACAAGCCCATGAGTTAGTCTGCAAAAACATCTTAATTGCATTAGTGTATACTGCTGTCTATTCATCTAAAGTAAGTCTCAATTCCAAGGCTCGTTTCTGTTCTTTTAATTATGAAAACTCTCATTTGTCCTCTCCGCTCACCACTCGTGAGGAGCCTGTACTGCCGAAAAGCTGCATATACATACACTCTCATTCTAAAGGCAGCTTGTCACCTCCAGGCAAACATCCTCATTTTACTAGCAAACAGGTAAGCGATACCAAAACGTTATATATAGGAGCCCAGTATGTCGGAAGTGGGAGCAGTCAATCTATTAAACCTCAAGTTGGTCACTTCATTCTTGAAAACTCTCCCTCCTGCATGAGTGGGCTATCTCATTTCCAGTCGCTGATTAAAAAGCCACTGGCTTCTGGGGTCTGGAGGAGCCCCTTGTCCTGGGGGCAGCCTTGCTTTCCACCCAGAGAGCCGAGGCGCTCTCCCAGTGGCGCTCCTGCGCTGGGGACACGCAGGCGGTCCCCCCCCCCCACCCCCGCGTTCCTCTCTCCCAGACCCTGCTCGCCCAAGAACCCTACCTGTTCTCGGGAAATGCAAGGCAACGACGGTCTCCTGAACATCTTGCCACTGCCATAGTAACCGGCGGCGCTTTCTCCCAGCGACACGCAGCTGGACCTCCTCCGGGGTCTGATCACAGGCACTTTTTCCTCCGCGGTCCCCGCCGCGCGCGGGGCAGGAGAGGCTCCCCGGACGTGAAAGAAGTGGTCCAAGCCCAGGGCCAGCAGGCACCCCGCTCCCCCGACCAGGCACGACAGCAGAGGCCTGAGCGCGGGCGGCAGAGCCCCGAGACCGGAGAACGACACCCACCACACCAGGCCGGCGAACAGCAGCACCAGGACGCCGTGCCGCAGCGCCACGCGGGGCGCGAGGGTCAGCAGCCCCACGCAGCTCAGCACCAGGCACAGGCGGCCCCCCGCCGCCGCCGCCGCCGACGCCGCCGGCTCCCCGCGCAGCCACGACCACCACTGCCACGCCGCGAAGTCGCCCAGGTAGCAGCAGGCGGGCAGCGCCAGCAGCCACCAGGAGCCGGCGCCGCGGCCCGGGCCGCGCGGCGCGCGCCGCAGGAAGCAGGTGAGGAAGAAGAAGGCACAGGCGATGCTGAAGAGCGGGCTGAGGCTGAGCGAGCAGGCGCCCAGCAGCGTCCGCAGCCCGGCCGCCGCGGCCGCCCAGCGCTCGGGCCCCGCGCCCAGCAGCGCGGCCAGGACAAAGGCGGCCAGGGCGCCGAGCGAGAGGCGCGCCCCGGCGCCCAGCGAGGCCGCCGGCGGCTCCACGTTGCAGAAGCGGCAGAGGTGGAAGAAGAAGCCGCGCGGGGGGTCCGGCCGCAGCGGGCTCACGCAGCCCTTCACGTAGCCGTTGCGCAGGCTCTCGGGGGGCGAGGCGGCCGGGGACCTCATGGCTGGCGCGTCCCGCTCGCGCTCGTCCTTCCTCATGGCCCCGGGCCGGGGGCCGAGCCCCGCGCCCTCCGTGTTCCGGGGCGCCCCTCGCCGAGCTCCGCCGAGCGGTCAGGGCTGCGCCCGTCGCCGCCGCCGCCCGGGCTCCCCGGCGCGCGGGCTGAGGGGCGGCGGCGTCCGCCTCATGCCGGCGGAGGAGAGCGGCGGGAGGGGCTCCTCGGTGGCCCGGGCCGCCGCGGACGCCTCTCCTGGTTTTGGTCTGGTTTGTTGTTTTTAGTTGTTTTTTTTTTTTTTTCCGCTCGGGACGGGAGACGGCGGCGTCGCCTCCCCGCTCCCGCGCGCTGCAACAGTTACCTCCCGGCCGCGGCTCGGTCCGTTGGGCGCGCGGTCGTGCGCTCCTCCCCCCCCCCCCCCCGGCGCGGCTGCCCCTGCCGGGCGCGCGCCCCGCCGGCGGCCCTGCGCGCGCTCCCGCGACTCGGCCGCTGGCTCGGGCGGCCGCCGCCCCCGTCGGGATGCGCATCCGGGACCCCGTGGCTGAGCGCGCGCGCCCGCCCGCCCCCCTCCGCCCGCGGCCCGGCCGGGACGGTCGCTGTGCCTGAGACGGCCCTCGCGTCGGGCTGCCGAACTCGGACCCCTCGGAGGGGAGGCGCGCCCGGGCCACCGCGAGCACCCACCCCCCGGGCTGCCACAGAGCGACGTGCTCTTTGGCAGATGGGAGGGACTGGCCGCAGTCCCGAGAGCCCCCCGCCCCCAAGCACTGATCACTTTGGCGGTAAGTCACGTACTGCCCTGCATGCTGGTCTCGGTGAGACGCGAACTCCAAAGGCAGTGCCTAGTGAGGATAACGGGGTGAGAGCCAGGGGGAGGGGGCGTTGCAGGATGTTGCATCTGGCTTCCCAGGCAAGGTAGACTTAGGGCCCAGCATCAGGCCCGCCATCCCTTCAGTGGCTCAAGACTGGAGGGCCCTGGAGGGTGCATTCTGACAGCAAGTATGTCTTGTTGAAGAACCCTTTTCAATGAGACTGCGAACTAATATCCAGTTCTGTGTTTGGCATCCTTGGCAGACACTCGCTGCTTCACACCCCTGCCACTCCACCACAGCATAGACTTGCTGTCCCAAAAGTTCTTTCCAAGCCAGAGACTTTCTGGGCAACAGTGTGTTCTGGGTGAGAGGAGAGAGTCCCATAGCCCTAAGACCACTCACCAGTTTGAATGGCTTGGCTTTGGAAGAAGCCAAATAAGTTTTCCATGAAGGACTTGTGAAACGGGTGACATTAGGAAAGACAAAAGTGGAAGTGACATTAGCAAAGACAGACTTCGAAGTGAGAGAAAAGAACTTTCCTGAACCAAAGGGCATAACCAGTCATAACTGCCTTAGAAAGTATGAACTTTCTAAAGAATCCAACCAGTCATAACTGCTTTAGAAAGTATGAACTGTTTCCCTCCACCAAAACTCTCCCTTCAACCTCATGACAGACCTGCTTTTCTCAAAAAGCTAATTCCACATTTTTCCAGGGAGACGAGAAACCTTACTGTGTGGTAAATCCCACAAACAGGCCTATTTTTCACCAATTAATCTCAGCCCACAGCCATGACCTAAAGCAGATCATTTCATATATAGTCATAGTTCACATACATAATATAAGTCTCTGAGGAATTAGCACAAGAATTTAACAAATGTGGGAAAAGACCACAGTTTCCTTGGCTTTCTATGTGCTGGATAAAGAAGAAATATTTAGTGGAGTGTTCTAATGGTTACCCAAATGGCCTACATGTTTGAAAAGAAAATCACGGGCTCGTTTTTCTGCTAGACAAATGAAAGGCGGGAGCTCATTTTAGCTAAACTCAATAAATATGTGTTTTAAATCCTGTACACAGAAATCATCACACACACACAATCAACTGAAGACTAAATAGGAAACTTAGCCTATATATTTAGAGTTTGTATAGAACAGCATGACAAAACAAACAGCATTACTAAAAAGATAATTTTTAAATAATAAATTATGAAACAAGTTAGATTAAAGTTATTGTATTGTTATTTCTAAAAATTGTCTTATTTTTTTTTAAATCCGAGCTTGTCCTCTAAGATAGAATAGACATGGTAATGAAAACAATAGTGGACTAGATGCCATTTCTTGGGTTGGGTTCCAACCAGCTAACTATTCATGCCCTAATAGTAAACAAGCCATGGCTTTATAAAAAAGAAAGAAAGAGAGAGAGAGAGAGAGAGAGGAAAGAAAGAGACAAAGAAAGCAAGCTCATTCTTTCATGGAATTCAAAGCCACTTTCACAAGACTGTTTTACTTTGCAATTCTTTAAAATTCTTTTAGCTGTAGTCAAGATCTTTGCAGGTCTAAAAGCCCAACTTTCTCAATAACACATAGATGCACCACATCCTTCTGTACACCAGCCCAGTACCTGAGGATTCTAAAATAAAACGTAAGGATTGTGACAAGACGCTCAGAAGTTTACTTAACAAAAGAATGAGCTAGCTATGTTTATAATAACTCCCTTCTCTATTTATAGTCTTTGTCAAAGATTACTAGGCTGCATTTCTTAAAGGGCAAATTAATTATTCTTCTGCCACACTTAAACAACTAATAGATTTCCTTAGTTCTCATCTTTAGGTTCAAGAATCTCTGACCATTATTTGTTATGCCAGAAGACCTTAACTTCTCTTAGCTCTCTCTTTTCCCAGCTTTCTTTAACCTGAGTTGGCCTTGATTCCTGTCTCTCCACTATCTTCACTTTTTAGTTTGATGATACAAGACATGGAATCCTGGTGCTTACAACTCATCTCCTAAGTTATTCTGAGACAGTACAACCCCCTATGTGTTAATTTTTTATAATATTGGAGCCTCTGTCAAGTTCCAAATACCCAGAGTTGCTATGTATGGTCTAATACAAAGGATGAGAATTTTGTTCTTTATTCCTTAAAGGAGAACTTATTCCAATAAGCTAGTAATGCTTCCATTAACTCTGGAGGAACCCCATCCTAATCTTTTTATTCTCAGAACCTAAAACTGACGCTAAACACTAATTTAGTGCCTAAGGACACTTTTATCGTTAATATGTTACCTGACTGCACGCACAATTTGAGACATATCAGCACTAGGGTCTGCCCAACTGTTAAAATGTCTTCTGCATCTGAAATCTCTGGTGCTAGTCATTAATGAATTAAAAACAGCTCTCAGTGAATCCAAAAGACAAAGAGGGCTCATGTTTGGTCTCAACTATTTTCCCTTCCATTGTATCTTTTAGTAACTCATTTCCTACCCTTATGACTTGTATTTTTTTATGACTTCTATTTCAACTGTTGTTGAAATGATAGGATCATTTCCTAACTCTAAAACCCAGAGGTAAAGAAAATCCATTTCTAGAGCAATATTCCCAGAAATTCCTTTCTAAAATCAATTTTTTTCAATGAATCTTGGCTGGTACACCCAAAGTGGTTCTAATAATTGCAATTATGGAACATAAATAGAAAAGAATAGTACAGGAAATTGAATAATTGACTGTCATCATTATTATTACACAAAAGACAACTCTTTAGAATCTGACAGCGAAGAGAAGCCAGGCATGATGGTAACATTCCGGAGGATGAGGCAGAAGGATCATGAATACAAAGGCAACCTGAGATGCTACATGAGAAGATCCTAACTCAAAACACCAAAAGAAGGGAAAGGAAGGAGGACAGTGAAAGAATGGAAAAAGAGAAAAGACAGGGAGAGAAGCATGGAGGTAGAGAAGTTATGAAATATTTATTACGAGGCCTTGCAAAGAGAATAATATTTACTAGTTCTTTAAAAGATTTTTAATACTGTTCCCAATGTATGTTACCACTTAACCATGATTTTCAGTTAATTTTCAGAAAAAAAATGATAGGCTCCTTTTTGGTTTGTTTTGATTTGGTTGCTTGGTTGCTTGGTTGGTGGGTTTTGAGACAGTGTCTCTCTACAGAGCCCTGGATGTCCTAGAACTTGTTATTTAGACCAGGCTAGTCCTGCACTCAGAGATCTGCCTGTCTCTGTAGCAGAAGTGCTGGGATTAAAGGTGCACGCTCCACCACAGCCAGCCCTAGGCTGCTCTTCTTTAAATGAAAATGTCCAGCCCATTCAGTAGATCGCAAGCACTTCCTAGTCTGAGCTAAACCAATCTATGAAACCCCTGGTTGGGGGAAAAAAAGTTAAAACCTCTAGAATAAATAAAACCTCTAGGCTACTTGAAAAAGAATGTTTAGAAAAATCCTGACTGTTCTTCCTAAATGTCACTTTACAGAATTCCATAAAATACAGTTCTGAATTTTTTAGGAAAGAAGACACAAAAAGCAATCTGGCACATGTTAAGTATCAAAAGAAACCTTCAGGAATAACTCAATTAAGCAGTGTCATTGAAATTCCTAATTTATAATATTAAAATTTTTCCTGTAAGTTACATATGAAACTTAAAAGATTTTTTTGAAAAAATGGGAGAATCAACATACTTACTATCCTAGATTAAAAAAATAAAAACAAACTATTCTGCAGTATCAGAAAGATTGTTCTATTTTGAACAGTCAGGCAGAAGATGTTAAAAATATCCACTTTCCTTCCAGCTAATACATTCTCAGAATGGAGTCTGCCTTTTACTTATTCCTTTGTTTTCATATGTGTCTGTGCCATATATATGTATATGAATGTTTACATGTGTATGGAGTACAGTGTGTAGGGGTACACATATATATTCATGTGGATGCCCACAGTTTAGCACCTTATTCATTGAGGCAGGCTCTCTAGCTGAACCCAGAGCTCACCAATTCTAGTCTCCTGGCCATCTTGTTCTGAGGATGCCATCTCCAGCTTCCTATTGCTAGAATTACAGGTGTGATCCCAGGCCTACTGGACATTTAAATGGGTAGTAAAGACCTAAACTGGTCATCACACAGCAAGCCCTTTATCCCTGTCCCCAGTTCCTTACTTACTCGTAGTTCATCAAGTATCTATTTGCAGAATACTTAATATATTATATTCAAAAACAAATAGACTATAAGAAGTTCTTCATAACTCCTTCAGAGCTACAGCTGTCTCTAGGAAAAAGAAAGTATGCACATAAACTATTTAAAAACTACAGCATAGCACGTAAAAATTTGGTTACAAGTATTCACAACTATTAGAAAAAAATTATTCTTTAGAATACTTCTACTATGTGTCTCTCATGTTGTCTCTCTCTCTCTCCTCTATTTTCTTTTAATCTCTGTACTTAATTCCCTCACTTCCTTCACTTCCTCTATAACACCATTCTCTACAAATATTTATTAAGTGCCTGGTTCCTGGTAACAAAGATACTGTAATGATAATGATCCGTAGTCTAGTAGAACATAGGAGAGTAAAAGTACCTACTAAATATGAAAGGAATGGAATCTTTGATGGAGAGTTAAACTGTGGGTTTTGCACTTGGAAAGGCCAGCGCAAGAGCACCTGCCTAGGCTGTCATGGGAAGAGCATGTGAGGAATAAGGGTCTGGTGTCAGGTGAAGGAAGTCATATCAGGATCAATATTGAAAGGTCAATAGAAGTTACCTAAGTAAAGTGGGAAGAAAAGAGAATCTGGGCAGAGAAAGCAAGCAAGTACAAAATTCCATGCTGATGCCACAAAGAATTCTCTTATTCAGACTTAGCTCAGTCTCCTGACCAGCACAGTCTTCATCCTATAGCAAGTGATTAGACATTGTTCAAGTTAGTGTTTCTCAAAGCAAGCTTTACAAATAAGACTTTCAGTTACTTGTGCGGCTGATATATATTTTTTGCTTCATCAGAGAATGTTAATAGAAATTTCTTAAATGATTTGACAGAAAACAAGATTCCATATTTTAACATCTATTTTCACAAAATTAAGAAAAGGACACTTTTTAAGTTTATAAAAAAAAAAAAGAAATGCACACTTATGTAGAGGAATTTTAATTCAGAACATGCTGCTCTGGCAAGAAATCACACAGCCCTAGCAACTTCTAGGACTAGACCTCGGTTAGCAGAAGGAGGCAGTAGGCCTCTGAGACAGCAGTTACCTCAGGAGAAAAAAAGCTGCTTTTCAACACTTATATGAGTGATTTAAATTATAGTATAAATTAAATTCGTACAAGAAATGTAGGTGATTTTTAAAATTTAATTCAAGTGATAATGCCTAAATTTATTTTGCTATAAAAGACTGTATCCTAATATTTGATTTTCTTTCTAATTTTCAAAACAATGATTATATCTATGCCAAAAATTCACTGCTGGGATTTAAAAATATAATAACTGGTAAAGGTATTAAATCTCTTAACTATTAATCTGAATTTCCTGGATTTTTGTTCTTGTTATTTTACACCTAAAGCTCAAGCTTGAACAATAAACAGCAATGCAGACTCTTTCCAAGTTTTCCTGTTCCCTCCTTAGACAAGCAGTAGTGTTTCTTCGACTCTGGCTATCCCAGCAGATCTGAAGGATCACAGCCACGATGGTGGCAGCCTACCGTTGACACTGAACTTGTGGTTAATTGTGGAGTTCTGCCACAAAACCACCTCACTACCACAAGCTGGATACTTGCCCAGGAGAGTGACAAACTGCCAGGCAGAGCATCTATGGGAGGCAGCAAGAGCAAACTACCTTTCACATCAGACAGCAGTTCCTTTCTGGATTTCAAACAAGCCAACAGTGGAACACACCAAGAAAAACTTGGGAGTCAGCTTGTTCTGCTAAACCTGCTTAAAATTTATTTATGCTGTTTTGAAAGAGAAGCTTAAGAGAATTCATCTGATAAATTATGTAGTAACATCAATAAATGTTAACTATTCTTTTATAAGTTTAATGGGGTGGAATTGAAAATAAAATTATAATTGTATTACTCTGAACTGCTAAATGAACCAACTATACATGATCATTGCAGATAGAAGCAATAATGTATTTTTGTGTGTGTGACTAAGCTGCACACAGCAGCACAGCAGCTCTGGGAATTTATTGGAAAGCAGCATGATGTGAATGGAGAAGTTTCACTGTCAATCTGATCTAATTACCACTTTGTAGCTCCATGACCTTGGAGCTTATTGATGGCACATGTTACCTACCTCATCTACTAAATGCCTATCCTCTTGGAGTTTTTATTATGTGGCAAATCAAGGTATATATTTAAGGTAGATAACAGTGTGTAGATACTGCGTGTGTGTGTTTGTGTGTGTTTCTTACGCATAAAACTGTTAACAGGTTTTACAAAAGAGATCTCCATATCTCACCATTTGTTCAACTCTTTCTCGAGGCTTCCTTTAAACTTAATTTCATTTTATATCTTTGTTTTCCTAACTCCATCATCATCGTATAGATAAATTAAGCAGCCCTCATTTAGCACAAAGCAAATGATACAGGGTTTTAGTGCCCTAATTACTAAAAGTGTAGAATTAATACATTACTTTCCATAGAATAACTATATATTATTAACCTATTCTTGTAGGCCTATGAAAACTTATATTACAGAAAATATGTTGGTTTAGGGCTTATTCATGATAGCAGGGAGAAACAGAAGAAAAATCTGATATTAACAATGTGTTTCATTCATAACATTAAACACCGTAAAGACAAGGAAATATTTGTGTTTTAGAAGTCTATTCCTTCATTTAGCATGTACCAGGCACTATTTAGACACTAAACTTACAAATACGTTCAAACAGATTACAGCCTCTTCCCTCAGTTTAGTAGAAGGGAAAATATGTAAACAAGTGCAGCATAGTGTGAAATGCTCTGAGTTCTTAGCAAGTACAGCCTGGAACAAAGAGGAGTTCTCAGACAAAGAGATGCTAGCCTGATTACCGAAGAATAAATAAAGGCTTCCCAAGTGAACAAGAAGAAAGACAAGAAGCCAGACAAAGAGCAGGATGTGCAGAACCATGAGGGCTGTCACAGGAAGTTCTGGAACTGTAAGCAAATTGGTATGATTTGGGGTAGAAGAAAGGTGGATATGAAAAAAACACAAAAGAGAAACGTGGAGACCAAGTGTGGGAAACCTTTTGAGTCACTAAGAAGTCTAAACAACTTGATTGTATGGATAATTAGGACCTGTTGAAGGTTCTAAAGCAGAAGTAAAGCATGATCCATTGCAATTGTGCACTTTAAAATACTTCATACGGATAGTTTTGAGACTATAAGACCAAAGCCAGGAAAACCATTTAAGAAACAATTATAATAAGTCTGATCAATTCCAAATTATTCAAATGGTACTGTGGAAAAAAAAAGTTCGGGGCTAGAGAGATGGCTCAGTGGTTAAGAGCACTGTCTGCTCTTCGAAAGGACCAGGGTTCAATTCCCAGCACCCACATGGCAGCTCACAACTGTCTGTAACTCCAGTTCCAAGGGATCTGACACCTTCACACTGATGCACATAAAATAAAAAAGTAATAAATTTTAAAAAAAGTCCCCTTTGTCTAGTCTAGGTGATCAGAATAATTTTAAAGGCATTAATGAGGATAAAAAATATTAGAGGAGTAGCTGGGAGTAAAGGTTATGGATTTCATTTTAAACAGGTTGAAAACTACAGAAGATGTGAAGCACAAGAGCAATTTGGATTAGAGAGGCAGATTGGAATCCTCTAGTATATAGGGGGAACTCGTGAAGCAAAGATCAGTTGTTTGTTTGTTTGCTTTTGTAACTCTGAAGAGCACCATGAAGGGATATGGAACAAAATGATGACTATGGAGGAAAAGTGCTAGAAGAAGAACTAGATAATAGAAATGTTGCAAATCAGTGTGAGGAAGGTTTGAAAGACAGAAAAGATAATACCAGAAACCATTGTTGCTATTATGTGAACCAACACTTGCATTTGTATAGGCAAAAGGCATTGGCAGTGACTTAAGGAAAAGATGAATACTGACATTGGCATTAACAACAACAAAAGTTTAACTCTAAGTAATTACCCAGGATATAACGTTTTTTAGTGTATTGGGAGTTTTTTTGTTTGTTTGTTTCTTACTAGTTTGGGCCTTACAAGCTTAATTTAAATGGCTTAGTGGTAGAATAGTAAGTTGATACACCTTTGTTTTTGTCTGTCTAAAGAAAAAGTTTGTTAGGCGTGGTGGCACATACCACACACTTCAAATCCCTGCTGATGATGAGGCTGAAGCAGGAGGACTACAAGCTCAAAACCAGGGAGGCTCGGTCTCAGTTTTTTATTTTGAAAAAAATGTTTGAGGATGCAAGTAAACAATACGTGCTGGCTTTGTGCTGTTGCCTCATATGCATGAAGCCCTGGGTTTAATCCCCAAACCATAAGTGAACTTGGCAGATTTCTCTAAATGGTAGAGTTACAGTCTTTAATATATTTTCATAAATAAATTTTATAAGTTAGCACTAACTTTATAGCCCTACGTCTTACAAATGAAGAGAGCAAAATAGGAGAGTGAGACTGCAGTCTTCAAAATACAAAAGCAAATAGGACTCTCAACAGATCGGAAAGTTTTTTAATTGAACAATTATCCATCCAGCTTCAAAGAGTAATGCAATATGAGCCCAATTCTTTTTTTTTTCAAGTACCCCTTTGAAGTCAATGACATGGCTTCATTTTTTGAAAGACTCAGATGAGATCGTTTAGTCTTGCTTAATGTTCTTTGCTTAAAATCACTATATTTTCATCAGCTCTGGTAATAGCAAACAGCCAACTAGATCTACTAATTAAGAGCAAAATACAGATTTGTACATTTAGAGAATTTTTTAATGTTTGGTTAGATAATTCAGACAAACCCAAGGGTCCTTTTCCTGCTAAAGAACCAGGATTAGCTGTAGTGCTTCAGTTTTAACCTAGCATCAATCTTCACTCAAATTATGCTTGGACTGTTCCCAGTGACAATGCTCTAGCATGGTTTGGTGCTTTGGAAACTATATTAAATATAAGTGCAAACTGAAAAATAACAAGAACGTTTACATAAATTCAAGATTTTAATACTGTATTCGGAGGATGTTTAATCATGTTTGAAAGGATGACTAACATCTACTTTAATATGAACAAGACTTTAAACAAATCAAAAATACCTCACAGGCATGGCTGGCTTTAGTCCTTAACAACCTACTTTTTTACAGGTAAAAAGGTTTACATCAGATTTCTCCTCGTTATAGCCTCTCAGATGTTGTCAGTACCAGCAACCCACTCTCTTTAAACAAATACCAACCAACCAGGAAGCCATGAGGTTTTATTGTGCTATAAAATAGACTAGACATTTCTAAACCTTCATAGGAATGATCCTGACTAAATCTTTACTAAAAATAGTTTCAAAATAAACGGAGGGCTCCAAGTTTCTCTAACAATCAAAATTCCTCCATCCTTCCCCAGTCTTGCTGTCAAGTTCTATTCTTCTAGAACCACCTATTAGGAAGTATCTCCAGCCACATATTCATAATGGTGTAAAGTTTACAGACCTTTTGTTTTCCAAGATTTAAGAATGGAGAAAAGGGCTGGAGAGATGGCTCAGTAGTTAAGAGCACGGTATATGCTCTTTCAAAGCACCCAGGTTCAATTCCCAGCACCCACATGGCAGCTCACAACTGTGTGTAATGCTGATTCCAAGGGATATGACACCTTCACACTAATGCACATTAAATAAATTATTTAAAAAAAAAAAGAATGGAGAAAAGTGTTAGCCTCAGTGCCCTATATACATTCACCTTTGTCAATATTCTGTTTTCAATTCTCTGGCACACTGTTGGCCCCTAATTATGGCCTACTTTTTATTATCATGGTCATAAAAAAAAAACCCTCAGTTTCCCAAATACAACGTCACTTTGAAAAAAATCACATCTCCTTTTATTGAAGAACAGGCCAAATATTTGTTAATTGGGCCTGTTCTGGACACCCTCAAGGAATTCATGTCACATACAGGACCATGATGTGATATATATGCATGTGTTTGTTGGGATGAAATCGACTACAAATGGCCATACAAAAAATATAATACAAAATGGGTTGCCCTAAAAAACAGCCAGATTGCAGTGGGAATCTAAAAGGATTACATGAAATAAGTCTCAGTGGTAGAACACTTAACAGGCATGTATGAGGCGCTTATACACACACACACACACACACACACACACACACACACTTTAAAATCTGGCTTTAACAATGCAGCCAGTCCTGATGAGACCTGATAGGCTAGGGTCAGAGGGAAGGGGAGAAGGACCTTCCCTATCAGTGGACTGGGAGAGGGCCAAGGTAGAAGGAGGAGGGTGGGTGGGATTGGGAGGGAATGAGGGAGAGGCTACAGCTGGGATACAAAGTGAAAAAATTGTAATAAAAATTTCTGTCTTTAACTTGAAAGGCTAGGGTCAGATAAAAGGGGAAGAAGTCCTCCCCCCATCAGTGGACTAGGTAAGGGGCATGAAGAGGGAGAGTGGGTAGGACTGGGAGGAGATGAAGGGGGGATACAGCGGGAACACAAAGTGAATAAACTGAAATAAGGCTCAGAGGTTAAGAACGCTGGCTGTTCTTCCTAAGGTCCTGAGTTCAATTCCTAGCAACCACATGGTGGTTGTGATAACCATCTTCTGATGTGCTGTATAAATAATAAATCTTTAAAATAAATAAATAAATGTGCATGACCAATTAAAAAAATCTGTCTTTAAGGAGTGACTATAATTTAGAAACAGGAGAAAGGGTATAAATGTGAAGAAAATATTCATGAGCAATATAAAGTTGGAGAAGGGTAAAAATCAAAAAATAGCGCAATGACATTTTGAGCACCCTTACTAATTCTCACAATATGAAGGAAATAATCTTTATCTTACATATGAGGAAGTTTCAGAACAGAGTAAGGAAATAATTTAGCAAAAATCACACATCTAGTAATGGGCTGATCTGATACTATGCTGTGTTACTCCACAGCTCCTATATGTGTTCCATTATATCAATAATTATTAACATTACGTAAAAATCACTCAGACAACATGTACCTATATGGTAAATGAAGATTTCTGAACTTTAACACCAAAGATTCTAACTCTGTAAACCAAAGATGGGAGTGAGAAATGTGCATCCCTACCATGCCTAGCATATCCCTGAACAGAAGTTTTAGGGGCTACAAGTTCCTGAGGTAGACCAGCAGTTCTGAATAAAACCTAAAACATCGAATGAGCTTGGACACGTGTAATGATGCATGTTATGGGACTGAATTGTTGCCCCCTGAGTGACTGTGTTTGCAAATGGCCCTTTCGTGGGGTAAAGGTTAAATGAACTTACAAGGATAGGGCCATAATCTGATAGGACTGGCTGACTGACATCTTTATAAGAGGAAGAGATACTAGGGAGGCCTACACCCAGAGAAAAGGACACGTGAGGCCATTGTAAAAAGGCAGCCATCTTCAAGAATTGTCATTCTCAAGCCTCACAACAAACAAAACCTGCTAACACCTCTTTTTTGGAATTTCAAAACTGAGAAAAATAATTACTGTTGTTCTGTTGCCACCCAGTTTGTGGTATTTTGTCATGACAGCCCTGACAAACCAATACCTTAGGCCCAGTTAACTTCCTACTTCTCCTAAATGATATACATCTGTCTTATCAGAAACTGTCACAAAGAAGATTTTCACCACATGAAAATCGACACTGATACAGAATTTTATAGTTGTGCAAAGCCTTTTCTCATGTTCTGGTACGCTTGAACTTTGTAACAGCCAATGAGCTACCCAGAATTCAGTGAGGCATTAAGATTTGTCCAGATTTCTTAAATGTTGTAGAACTGAGTTAAGAACTTCATACCCCCAAATCGTAATCTTATTTTCCTACTTCACACACATGCACACATTGTGACGTATGATTGACATAGAAAAGGCTCATATAGTTTAGCTATATATTAACATAATATATCGTAACTCAAGTGATATATCTGTACACCAATAGCAAAGATGAGATCAGAGTACTATACAGGATTCCTAATGTTCATTTCTCAGCTCAAAGAACTGACTAAGCAATTACAAATTGTTCCCTCTTGCTTGAATTAGGATTATATTTTTAATTCTTTAGAAAATTTCTGAGTAAACTTTTGAATAGTCTAATTACTTTTCTCAGATGCTAAGTGCTATGAATACCTGCCTATACAATTGCAGACTAAAAAAAAAAATTATAAATAGAAAAAAGAGAAAGAGTTTCTTTTTGTAAGTACTTGGTTTGAATTAGGATGGCAAAATATGGAAATAAATTTAATTGGTATTCAGAGAAAACAAGATCAACATTAGATAAGAAATTTCTATAGATCCAGTACAGAAATACAGGCTTAAGTCTGTCTGCTTGGCACCTTAATGCTTTCCTTTTAGCTGAAGCCTCATTTCCCCAGCAGCACTCTCAGTCTGAATCCTCTGAGAAGCGGATGTCAGGACAAAATTAGACATGCTAGAGATTTCCCAAGAGAAGTACCTATGAAGGACAGAGGACCATATGGAAAGGAGGAATGCTAGTGAAAGAAGAGAGGAGACCAAAGGAGGAAGAGTCTTTAGACTGTAGAGTGACCCTAAGGAAAATTTCAACCAGGCCGTTCTGGAGTCCTCAAGCTGGAGTCATGATTTAAATAAAAGAGCTCCTTTTAAAGTAGTAATGGCCAGTGCCTTCGTTGGCACTGAATAAGAGAAATGCAAGCCAGTGTAAAGCGAAGGATGGATTAAGACAGCTAAGGCACCAACAGCCAGTTATGCTCCCCATAGCAAAAGATTTTGGAGGCACATTATCATGGCTGCTATGGTCAACCCCTTGATCTAGACAGATACATTCTTTTATGCAGATTTAAAATATGGATCTTCTCTAAGCCTTCATTGAAGGAATGCTTGCTTAGAAGAGAGATGAACCAGAGACCCCAGGGATGCACTGTTTTTCCAGTGCAACTGATTGGCTTCATGAAAAAATAGTGATATGCCAGCATTTGTCTGCTGCTGATAAGTTGGACATTCAGAAGCAGCAGAAGCTACTTTCAGCTTTGATAGAAGTGTGATAAAGAAAGAACCCTGTGCTCCTGAGCTGTGGTCTACTCTGTTTTGCCACTATGACCACTTTGTTCGTGTGCCTGTTATGGCAGCTGTAAGTGGCCAACAACAAAGGCATACTTATGCTAACATATCTTCTTGGTTGTTCATAACTTTTTTTGTAGTAGCTACTTTTTGTTTGGCCACAAAACTGTTCAAGATTATCTATTTTTTTTTTATCCTATAACGTTTGTCTCCAGTCTTCCAATGCTTTTCATTCCATGCCCCTGTGCAGACAGCCAGACCATTGGCCATTTGCCAGACACATGTTTACCGGACTACTTCTCATCCCATCAAAACTTAGTGACTAAGTACATTGTTCATGGCTCTTACTGGGAATATTTTTCTTCTCCACAGTCCTTTAGAGCTTTCCTTGAACATGGTTGTAATGTAGCCATGGCCTGTTTTCAGCCTGTACTCATTTATAGACTATAACCAATTAGAAAACAAAAGTAGAGTTTTCTTCCTTTTTGTGATCATATAAGCTCCCCTTCCACTCCTATGGCAAAGGAACAAGCTTAGAAGATTGTTGTCATTGTTGTGAGTGATATGCTAGTCTGAACTATATTCTGTGGCTTTTGTCATACTCAGGCGTTATCCTAGCTGCATCACTACCATATTACACTGGTATAGTTCTGAGCCTACACAGCTGTGTGATTAGACATATTCATTAGAACCCACGTTATAATGTGCTCGAGACCCATTGTCACTCTCCAGTGTGTCTCTCTTTGTCCCAACAACTCACAAGAGTCTTTGCTCAAAAGACATATAGTTATATGAAGCAAATAGCCTTGCCACTGAATAACAGGGCCCTGAATCATTATTCTCTCAATGATACTTTTCTTAAAACACTGCCTCTTTTTCCCGCTACTGACATATCCAACATAATAAGATCTGCTGGGCTTTATGATCAAATTGGCATAGTTTTTGTTCCATAGGCAGGACCTCCTCAATCAAAGATATTCACTTTGTTTATGGGGCAGTATTGATAAGTTTATAATGTGTTGCCTAAAGAGGACTGCTATGTGCTTTATTTCAGTCTTTATAGGACTGAATAGAAACTGTGAAATTTTCCATTTTGCTTTAGAGGGGATATCTTACCATATTTTGACCACTGGATCCCTAAAACCTTCACTAAAATGTCAAAATTTTAATAAAATTTAATAAATTTTCATAGGATTTATTTCCAACTTTTTGGAACACCATAATTCATCCAAGCCTTTAGCATCCTAGCCCCTTCCTGTAAATCAGAATTTTATTATTATCAATATAATCTGTCAAGAAATTTGTCTTTGCTATCTAGACTCTTCAGAGTTTTATTAAGACAGCAGAATTGATACAGGCCTGAATGCTTTTGTGAGACTCACAGAAATGTGAACTGCTTCTGAGTCTTCTTTTATAATAGAAAAGAACACACCATATCAGTTGCCACATACTATGTGCCTGAGGCCATATTCATCTGTTTTATCAATTACACAATGTCCAGCAAAATAGCTGCAATAGAGTTACTAACTGCTTGACCTTGAACTTCTAAAAGTCAAAGAAGATATTCATATTAAATATGTTTTATTTAAAGCATATAGTTCCTGACATTTAACAACCATATTGTTGTGTAAATGAACTAATGAACAAAGTAGGAAGTTGAGGAAGATGTAGGTAGATTTAGACAACCTGTCTCTAACTCACAGAGTTGTTATGAGAATTATGTAGATACTAATTGAGAGTCAGTAGTGACTGACACATAAAAAACACTCAACCTTATCAGCTGTATTGTTCCAAGTCACAGAGAACCATCAGATCTGATGAAGAGATGGTACGTTAAGCTAACTCCTTAAGTAGAGACTTAAATGTGAAAGATACGTGTTGCCCTTTAAAGTGAAAGTACTTGGAATGTTTTTCTGGAGAGCATGAGGCTTCCAAGAAAAACTGAAAAGAAAAATAATGATAACGCTAGAAAGAAATAATTACTTATAGAAACAGACATTTGACCTAATGAGGCAAAACAGTGGTTGCCATGAGCCAGTTAATTCACAACTACCTTTGCTATTATTAAGTAATTTTATAAAATCTCTCACTTGAAATTATTGATAAGTTATTTTAATAATAATAAATCAAGATCATTTTGAAATAAAATGATTGTACACACTAGCCATCCTACAAAGTGATGTTTTCTGTTACCCAAATGTCTGTTTCTATATAAACAATAAATGAACCAGCATTAGCAGGCCAAGGGAGAACACTCCAGCTTAAGGCTCTACAGCTCTCAGGAGGCAGAGGCATGCAGATCTCTTGAGTTCAAGACCAGCTTGCTTTATAGGGTAAGTTCTAGAACAGGCAGGGCTACACAGAGAACCGTCCCCCCCCCCAAAAAATCTGTCTCTAATGAATACATTCACATTTCTTTCCAACATGGGTCGGTGTAAGAGCCAAACAAGAAAATTAAAAGGTATTGTATGCTGCTGGGACACATGCATGTCTAGTCCTCATTAAGATGACTCATTAAGGCATTGTTATTCTTGTGTGCTCTGACTTAAGAGGACTCAGTGATTCTATCCGCTGCCATTAGCTTAGTGGTCAATTTTAAAATTCTTTTGATAACTCTCAGGGAACTGCCAGGTCTCATAAAACTTTCCCAGTAATTGTTACAGTGAGGGCTATGAAATAAGCCCAAGGTCTCTAAAAAGAAATCCACATTTGCTGCTTTTTAGAGTGCCAGAAAAAAAAAAAAGATTGTTGCCAATATTTAGATTTAAACATGGCTTCTTTCATTAATAAATACATATTATATATGCTATATATCTGTTTGTGTGTGTGTATATATATATATATATATACATATATATATATGTGTATATATATATACATGCCAAGCCTCCGGGTGCCCACTCATGTCGATATGTCATCTCACTTATATGACCTCAAAACTTGGGACATTGTTCTGCCCCTCTATTGCCAGTGCTTCTCTCATTACAGAGCTTTCCAGAACAGAGTCAACAGATTGAATTTATTCCACCAGTGAGTCAGTTGCTTATTAGCACTTTTGACATCCAGATGGTCTGAGACAAAGGCAAAACCAAGGGTAACTCCCAAGTGTAACTAGTGGAAACTCTTTTGCTGAGCGACTCTAGTCTGCTGGGCTGTGATCCAGGGCATGGGTTTCTTTCATAACAGCACAGCTGTGGCCTTTTCTATAACATTTGTAAGTCAATTCACCTGAGAGGCTAAAAGCTAAACTGGCTCAACAGTTTGAACTGCAGAAGTCGGAAGAATCCAAATAGACCAATAGCCTGGCTCTATTTCATGAATAAACAGAGGCATTCAAGTTTGGGACCCTGTAAAATAAAGTCAATATTAGTTATAGAGGAAATTCTGCTTGTTCTTTCTGTTGTAGTTGCTCTTGAAAAAGAACTAAAAAATGACTGTGTTACGATGCAAAAAACACTCTTAAGAAAACATATGCAATGTTTGCAACCACAAGTGTTGAGAATTGTAACTCATTGGTAAAGTATCTATATAGAATGTACATGAACCTGGGTTCAATCCCTAGCATCTAAAAAAAAAAAAAATTTAAGGTGGCAGGTCAAAACTGTAATTAGACATACATGTAAACAAAACGCAAAGGTACATAAAATAAAAATAAGTTATTAAAAATAAACAGGAAATACTAACCTCACATCTGATTCCATGCATTTATTTTATCATGATTTTTAAAGATAAGTGTGTCAATTAAAACACTTCAGTTCTATGTATGTGGCATAAGTTTCATTTGGTAGTCATTGCCTAGAAATTTCCTGTAACTAGATTTTTCATGAAAAAAACCTAGGGCTTAGATGTCTAGGATAATAAGACAGTGATTCCACCTGTCAGGATTACAGTATCCTATTTTGTTTGTTAGATTTCATAGTTATCTTCCCTGTGGTATCATCCATACATGCCCAAGAGAAAAAAAATTATATTAATTTTCTTTTGGTTTTTTGAAACAGGGTTTCTCTGTGTAGCCCTGGCTGTCCTAGACTCACTTTGTAGACCAGGTTGGCCTCAAACTCACAGAAGATATGCCTGCCTCTGCCTGCCCAAGTGCTAGGATTACAAGAATGCACCACCACACCCAGCTATATGAAATATTTTAAAAACACATAAATTAATATTTTTGTTTCAGGGTTTCATTATTTGCTTGTCTGTTGTTCTCTGTATAGTTGCCATTTGCTGAAGCCTGAGCCTCTGCAAATCTTAGGCAAGAGTTAATTTCCTCATCTCCTATATTCTTCTAACCTTTTAAATAAATGACAATATTTGAACATCATATCTTTGCGTATTAATTTTAAATGTTTCTCCCCGGTTTAAATACAAGGGCTATGCCATATTAATCTCTTTTGTATAGGATTTCTAATATAGAGCTTAATATAGGGAAGACTCAATAAATATTAGTTGAATTAATTAGTTAATTGAATAATTGCCTTGGAAGTGGAAACATGCCTGCATGGCAAAAATAGAATTATTATTTTAGTAATAGAAAAGTTACTTATGTAAGATCCTGTGTTCTAGACTCAAACTCAATGAAAAAGAGAGTATAAACTTTGAAGTCCTGCATAAAGTTGACCAAAAGTCACCGTTGCTTATTACTTAGTAGACTATAACAAATAGTTATTCAATCTGCGAATCAACAGTCTGACACCCCCCCCAAAAAAACCCTTGTGTCATTAAAATAGGAGGATCATAGATGGAAATAGAAAAATTTTAGCAAAAAGCTGTCCTATACTACAGTAAAAGTCTCATTTTAGAAAACTAGGCATTGATACCTGTTTTTAAATGCTGTTTCTATGTTTTAATGTATTAAATGGCTACTTGTTTATACATTCATAATTTGGACAATTCCATATAGTATTTCCAGAAATACACACTGCCAGGTACAAACATACAGGTTTCAATGGTCAAGGAAAAGTGTGTTACATTTGAATAACTATTGAGAGACTAAAATAGCTGACGCATTTTGAAGCGACCATTGGTAATAAGCTTCAGTAGTTCTGTAAGAGGCAATAAAAATAACAAGGCAATTTGACAAGCTGCTATGGTTCAAATAGATGTTAGAGGTGGCCAAAGCTCAGAAACTATGTCCGTGAAGCTGGATTCCATTAAGTCAATCAGTAACTAAGGAAATAGTTAAATGAGATACAATCTCAAGCTTGAAAAACAGGAAAAATTAAAGAAGTAAGAAGAATAATCACATTTCTGGATAGTTACATGCTATCAGATAGCATAATCTGATGTCTGGAAGATAAAGCAGGCATATTTGAAAAATGGAAAATAAAGACATGGGCTAGGGCGTGAGTAATAACATAATAAGCAATGAAATGGGCATCCGTCTGAGAAGCAGATGACGTCCTCACAGATAAAATGACCTAAAAACAGCCAGAACATAGTTCCTTTGCTGCAACCATAGTCTGCCCAGTGTTGCATGGCTAATAAGATGCAAAGTGGGTTTCCAAGACCAGGTTGCATCAAAGCCATTGTTTTCTGCATGGACTACTTCCTGCCAGATGAAGATAATTCAAGGTACATACCAAGCTGTCAATTAGCCCTTCACCTAAAAGATGACTCCTATGTCTCTCATGTTCTGAATATTCCTTGTTGCTCTGGCCTCTGCATATTTTACCATGTTTACAAAACCCTCCTGGAAAAGAAGGCACTTTCCTACATAGTCACAATGTCCTTTACTCTGGATTCAGACCTAGCTTTTAGGGAAATTAATAAGAAAAGCCACAATATTTGAAATAAAATGTGTTAATTGAAATTAAAGAGATAGATAAAGGATATATAAAGATATATAAGCCAGTCATGGTAGTAAACAGATGGCATGCTCAGAAGAAATTTAAACTGTTAAGTAAGAGATTCATTCACAAAGGTGTACAAAATTGGAGAGAGTAGAAGACGAACACTTGACCCTTCTAGGCCTGAAGAGATTACCAAAACCTAGAAATGAAGCTATAGAAGAGGGTTACCTATTAGGAGTTCTGATTTAGTAGATTAATGCAGGCCCTGCCAAAACATTTAATACAATAATAGTAATATTTTTCCTGCTAAGAGAAGTTGGGAAAATATCACTATCATCATCACTCTATCATCCTTCTAGCTTCTTCCAGCTCTTCTGGTTCCAGACCAGCCAAAAGCAAGGACTGAAACCTGTTGTGCAAAAAAAGTCAAGCTCCTGTTTGCCCTTCCGAATGAGGATTACGCCTCTTCCCTAGGTCCTTGTTGTTTACCTTCTTTAGGACTATAGATTTTAGTATGTTTATCCTATATAATATGGCTAATATCCACGTATAAGTGAGTATATACCATGTGTGTCTTTCTGTTTCGGTGTTGTCTCACTCAGGATGATCTTTTCTACGTCTATCCTTTTGCATTCAAATTTTATGATTTTTTTTAAATTGCTGAGTAGAATTACACTGTAAGTAGAGAAGACAGAGAACAAGGCAGGGGCCTTCCACAGGGAACCTCTAAAAGTCTCTACCGATCAGGGTATCAAAGCAGGTGCTGAGACTCATAGCCAGACTTTGGGCAGAGTTCAGGGGATGTTATGGAAGAAGGGGGAGATAGGAAGACCTGGAGGGGACAGGAGCTCCACATGGAGACCAACAAAGCCAAAAAATCTGGGCTCAGGGGGTCCTGCAGAGACTGATGAATCAACCCCTGCCCAGAAGTAGCCCATAGGCAGCTCAGTCTCCATGTGGGTACCCTAGTAAGAGGAGCAGGGCCTGTCTCTGATATGGACTCAGTGACCAGCTATTTGATCAACTCCGCCTGGCAAGGATGCCTAACTAGACCACAGAGAAAGAGGATCCAGATAGTCCTGATGAGACCTGATAGGCTTGGGTCAGAGAGTAGGGGAGGAAGTCCTCTACTACCAGTGAACTAGGGGAGGGACATTGTGGGGAGTGGAACCTGGAGATGAGGGAGGGGGCTACAGCTGGGATTCAAAGTGAATAAATTGTAATGATAATGATAAAAGAAACAAATTTAAATGAAGCTCTGGGGTCACAGGGCAAGCAGAAAATTATGAAGAGTATCCCACATTAACGTCAGCACAAATAGCAAACAAACTGTGGATATCACAGGCTCTTTAGAGGAGATGGTCCCTAAATTAGACACAGAGATAAGTAGGAGATTACCAAGTAAAGAAGTAATGACATTCCAGGCAAAGAGATAACACATTCAGCAGACATAAGAACATGTATAGTCTGTCTAGACAGGCAGTATATAGGATTTGAATGGGAAGTGATTCCTATGGACTCCTCTGAGTACTTAGTAGAGAGTGGTGGTGCTGACTGGGGAAGTTGTGGAACCTTTGAGAGGTAAAATCTTCTGGAGGAAGTGTGTTCCTGGGACAGGCTCTTAAAGTTTAGAGTGTCACTGTACTTTCTGTTTGCTCTTGTGATTCCCACATGCCAATGAAAATGTCATCAACCAGAGTCTTGCTTCTTCCACCAAGCCTGCTGCTTGCTGCTGTGCCTTCCCCCCATGGTGGATTCTTATCACTCTAGAACCACAAGCCAAAATCAACTCCTTCTTAATAAATTGTCTTGGTCATATGTTTTATCACAGAAACAGAAAAGTAACTGACACACATTTGGAAGAAGCACATGCCACTTGCAGAAATGATCCTGAAGCATAGGTAAGTTGGAAAAGGTGACCCAGTTACATTCAGTCTCTGCTGGAACAGAGCTCCTTAAACATTTTCCCACTTGCGAAGGATCCTTTTGCTCAGGAAATGTTTATGTGATCCCAAGCATATAGATAAATGAAATAGATTTATAAATCAAATATTTGTTGATAAAACAATCATATTTGTTTTAAAATAATTCTTATGAAAAATAAAATAATTCTTTGATATGCATATAATTTTACCATTTATTAAAGATGAAGGAAATTTTGCATACTAATGAAATAAATATGCTTGCTCATTGTTCACATCAAGAAGTAAATATTGGGCAATATCTTATGATACGTTTGTGTGTGTGTGTGGAGGGAGGTTATGTGTATGTGCACACATGTGTATGCAAGTACACTCACCTAGATATGCCCATTTGTAGACCACATGTTGATATAAGTATCATCCTCTATAGCTACCCACTACATTTTTTGGTTGGGGGTGGTTCAGGACAGGGTTTCTCTGTGTAACGGCCATTGCTGTCCTGGAGTTCACTTTGTAGACCAGGCTGACCTCAGATTTGTAGAGATCTGCCTCCCTATGCTGGGATTAAAGGCATGCACCACCAGACCCAGCTTCCCACCAAATTTTTTGGAAACACAGTTTGTCACTGAACTTGCTGTTTTGTCTATATGAGCTGGCCAACAAACTTCCGGAACTCTCCTTATCTCCACCACAACCTTCAATGCTAAGGCTAGAGACACTCACCACCTAGCCATTTAACCTGTGTGCTAAGGAACCAACCTCAGGTCTTCCTCCTTTTCCAGAAAGTTCATTACCTGATAACTCATCTTGCCAGCACCTTGGCTGAATATTTAATACTACAGAAATACAGAGTCTTCAATATTTTCTTCTGAGTTTATTAATATTTTGATTTTATAATTACTAATGCTGAGAATACCACTTTGAACACATTATATAAAATGGCAGAAGTAATGTTTAAGGACATTTTAGAAAGCATAGGAAATTCCATCACAATTTGAAGACAAATGCCTTTGTAACATTTTTTAATATGTAGGGAATCTTATGGAAGAATGGGAAGATAGAAAGACCTGGAGGGGTCAGTTGGTCCACAAGGAGACCAATGGAGAAAATATCTGAGCCTAGGGGGACCTTCAGAGACTGATACTCCAACCAAGGACCATCCATGATGTAGCTCAGATGTAGCAAATAGGCATCTCAGTCTCCAAGTGGGTTCCCTAGTAAGGGAAGCAGGGACTGTCTCTGACATGAACTCAGTGACCGGCTCTTTGATCACCTCCCCCTGGAGAGTGCAGCCTTGCCAGGCCACAGAGGAAGACTATGCAGCCAGTCCTGAAGAGACCTGATAGGCTGGGGTCAGATAGTAGGGAATGAGGACCTCCACTAGCAGTGGAATAGGGGAGGGATATAGGGGGAGAAGAGGGAGAGAGGGTGGGCCTGGGAAGACAGGAAGGAGGGGTCTACGAAGAGATGAGGGAGGGGTCTACAGCCAGGATACTAAGTGAATAAATTGTAATAAATAATAAATAATTTTTAAAAAGAAAAGAAATCAAGTCAGTAATTCAAGCAGCAATTTTAAAATCAGACATTCTAAGTATAATCTAAAGACAAATTTAATAACTGTCATGATGAAGAATGTCAGTAAGAAAATATTGTCTTGGTTTTCTGTAATTAAGCCTTTATGTAATAGCAGAAAACTATATGTACAGTAAAAACACTGAAATTCACAACACAATAGTTCTGAATCTGAGCCTAGGTGTTTAGCAGTAATTGGCATGTGTAATGGTAACACATGCAGTGGAGAGTGTGCATGCTGTGTGTGCATACCCAAGGCATCAATGATACAACATAGGCAAACACCATTAAAAAACACCTTGGATTCATTAGGCATTTGATATTTGAATTTGAATTGATCGGTTGTTGCATACTTAGAAATATTCTGTTGAAAAAAATAATTGTTTTATGATCCTCACATTCAGTTGCACAATTTCATATCAAGTCACACTCTATAGTTTAAGAAGCTGTGGCCTCGAGCACCAAGATCCAAAATCAGGAAGCTCATGTTGGAGGTTTTTATAGTATGGTGAGGATGAAGGGGGGGGGGCACAGCGTGATATAGATGATGAAATGAAGATTGTAGGCCTGTTGTGAAAATAGAAGTAACAGTCTGATGACAAAAAATGAAGAGTGCCCTCCTCAAAAAGTACGGTAGGTAGATGAGTACCCAGTTTCTAACTAAAGAAGTCAGGCACATGGTGACACTGTAAGTCAGAAGAGGGAAAGAGCTGGCGTTCATGGGCATCTACCTCGATTTCAGCCTTGTCAGACTGAATTTGTTGTAATTGTGGAACAGTGGGCAATGGCCAGTTGACATTCACCAATGTACCAGTTTGGGAAACATTTTTTAGTTTATGTAAAACATAGCCACGAGATTTTTCTGAACTTCTGTTAGTAACAAAAGGGAAATGTGACTTATTATATAATGAAATAAACTTCATTAGAGTCAAAAATAAACACTGTTGATACTCCTTACCATGGAAGGGATTTTGTTTATTGGTGATACAACTCAGATTTACATAGTGGTTTTGAAGTGTTGTTTTGTTTTAAGGGGGGGAAAGTTTTGACCATTGAGGGCTCTTTGACCTTTAAACTTAAACTCATTCACTCTTGTAAATAAAAATCTAAGTTTCCCATAGTTTCCCATGAATAAAATTAAGTTTTTTCCATAGTTTCATTTTATTTTGTAGCCCACATTCCAGTGATGTGCAGTTATTTTTCAGAGCTCTTTCCTTTATAGTAGGCACATAAGAAGTATTTATTGAAGAAATTGTTGAATAAGTAGCAGACTGATAAACAAAGGTAATAGGTTATATTAAAGTAATTTTAATCTTGTTATAAGCTTTATATGTACATGGAAATTTATTTTAAAACAACCAGGAGAGAATTAAAAGCTGTCCAATTTTACCTCATCGGTGACACAGCCAGAATTATTTAGACTGCTGGATTCTCCTTTGTGTCTGCCTTAACGACTTTCTTTAAGAACTGACGTGCTAACTGAGTAGTGATGCACACCTTTAATCCCAGCAGTTGGGACGCAGAGGCAAACATATCTTTGTCAGTTCAAGGCCAGCCTGATCTACAAGGCAAGTTCCAGGACAGCCAGGGCTACACAGAGAAAGCCTGTCTCAAAAAAAAAAAAAAAAAAAAAGAACTGACATTTTTTTATTCCTGTTGATCCATGAGATTATGGTCTCACAGTTTGACTTCTTTTGTGTGGTGCTCAGCATAATTGTCCTGAAGTTTTAGAAACTGGTTCTGATTAGCTGAAACCAATAGGAAGTTTGCCATTAGTTATGCATGACCTGTGATGATTCTTTTTTTTAATCCTAACTTTATTCACAATAAAATTAATATATCTACTAAAAATTGTGTGGTGTGTGTGACTCCATGGTAGAGTGCTTGTTTAAACATTCAAAAATATCGTCCCAGTATTTTAGAGGAAACAACCATGGCTTAGACTATGATTTGTTAAAATATTCCTTTCAATTTTTTGATCAAAATACCTTTCAGAAAGCATTATGTTTTATATGGCTGTGCATCTTGTGAAAAGTGGAATTATTTTTTTAATGCAGTACATGAAATAAGAACTTAGAAGCTGTTTGCTAAGAAGCAAAACTCCTCACTTAGTAACTGAAAGCAGAGTCAAAGTCTGACATCCATGTCTTTGTGTCTTTTTTTTTCCTGAAGACACAGAGGTAAGCAATTGTCCTAAACTTAAAGTCACCTGGGATTCCAGAAAGAACAAATCTTTACAGAACAGACCCCTGCCCAGGTGAGGACAATAATCCATGATGGTAATGCTGTACTCTGGAGCAGAAATGATCATGTTGTAGGTGCCAGATTGATCTTTCCAAGTAATGACAGCCGTGAGGACTTCATCAAACCCCCTTGTTGTACACGAACCAAGTCAGGAATCAAACAGACCACACCTTGCCCTCTATTAAAACTAACTTTCATAACAATACCCCCAAACAGATTTGGGGCCACTGATTTCCACCATTGCTCATCTTTTAGGGTGTTGGGATGGGTGGCCAAACCTATATTACTGGGCTGCCAGAGCCTCAGCTTTTGCCCTAAAAGCTGGCGTTACATGCATGACCATAACTCTTCCCCACCTCCAGTTTAATAGAGTTTCTTTTCCTTCTACAGACAGCAATTCTGCACTTTTTAATATTTATCCATCTACCCCACAGTCCCAACCCATCTAACAAATAGAAAAATTTCCTCCTAATTTCTTCTTCTCTGATACTGTCTCAAGTTTAATCTTGTTAAGTTCCAGGTACTCAAATCACTGATCTCTGGGTAAACTGAGCCTACATATAAAAGACTAAAAAACAGGTAGATGCTTTAGTGATGAAAATGCCTAGGAAATTTTAGATTTTTGTTGACTGTTTAAAATACACGTGTTTTATTTGAGTCTTTCTCTGAGAGGGTACAATCTATGTACTGTCATCTGTGAGCTCTTCTCAGCACCTAGTACAATATTAGTTGCCAATATGTTGAAGAAATTATCCCATACTATTTTCTGATTTCTAATTTTTATAGTATCAAATTACTCTATAATTAATATAAACTTCTATATAGTAAATTAATTTAAACTTCCAATATTTTATGTTCAAGTATAAATACTCTATACAAATATATAATGCTGTGCATAAACAGTTGAACTACCATATCTGTGGATTCCTCATCCCTGCATTCAACCAACTACAGAACAAAAGTATTTGAAAAAGATTTCACCTGAGTACATACATGTTTTCTTTATAGACCACTTTCCTTGTATTAAATATAAGTGACCTAGCATAGTTTAAAAATATATAGGATCATATAAATAATTTATATGAAAACACCAGTATATTTTATATGGCGTCTGAACATCTGCAGGTTTTGGTACACAAAGGGAGTCCTGGATTCTTGGTGTTCTATCCATGAACATCAAGAGATAGCTATAAATATGTATGTAGTGTATGTGTTTGCATTTATGTAATCACAACTGAAGAAACATTTTTAAAACTTTAAACAGGCTTATGAATAAGTAAATAATTAAATTTCAGCATCTTGAAATGCAGAATATTTAAATCCTGTATATTTGTGTTATTCTAAACAGATGGTCAGCAAAAACTGAAACGAATGTGTTAGTTGTTTTTCTATGACACAACTGGGTGAAAAGCAGAAGTACACAGAAGTTTCATAATGAAACTTCAAACCACATCAGACTTGTCTACTGTCAGGTTTTGTTACATTCCCTCTAACTAGACCCAGACTCCCTGACGTTGGCCAACAGGGCAAAGTTTGAGTCAAAACCACACCCTTCCTTTGAGCTTTAGGGATGCACTTAGAATTCTAGAAAAATCAAAAGAAATGGCGGGTCTTTTTTTCTCCTGATGTGGTAACCTTGTCATATTCAGTATTTACTCAAATTCCAAATTTAACGCAACTAATGCAATAGATATACAAAGGTTAAGAAATCCGAGAGTTCAATTCCACTCAAAGCACTGATGTCTAAGACTTCCTAAGTGAAGATATAAGTTAGAAAGAAGGTATAACAGAGGTAAAGAGAAAGGAAAGAACAAAAAGAACAGAGGAATGAACCAATGATAAATGCAAAAATTAAGATTACTACAATTTATGGTTCTAAGGTTTAAAAAAACTTAATCATGTTCTTTTATATAAGGCAGATTGTATTCCTAGATGGTCACCAAAAAGACAATTGAAGGCATAAAGTTTACTTAAGAACCTGAGAGGAGTGCTAAGAGATGGCTCAATGGTTAAAGACACTTGCTGCTCTTCCAGAGAACCTGGGTTCAGTTCCCAAACACCCACCTGTAATTCCTGTGGGAGATCCAGCACCTTCTGGCCTCCATCACAAGAACATTTATATGCATAATGTGCATAAACACATGTGCACACATGCATATATGATGACTAAATCTTTTATAAACCAGGGAGAATAAAAAAAAACAATGTTGCAGAACATAATCAGCTGGGTGACTACCACTTATACTCTTCTATGTTATTTCTACCTGTAAACAAACTGGGAAACAATTTTCATTTCAGTTTCTCTGTCTGCTATATATTAGTATTTATTATCATTATTATCAGCTTCATTTTAGGTGACAAATATTTTGCATGATTTTATAGAGGAGCACTTTTTCCTCAATCTTATTTTCTTCAGTGTGAAATGGCATGCATTAGATGCATAGATGCAACCATTTAAGCATATATTACTAAAGTGCAAAACCTAGAGAAGACATAAGAACAAATGAATATCTGGGTAAGAAAGGGGGAGATAGCTGTGTAAAAAAGCAAAAGAACAATAAAGCCCAATACACAGTATTTTCTTATCATAGGTACAGAAAGAATGAGACCAAGCTGAAATACATGCTGAATTGTTATAAACGCAGATGAGCCTTTCTGAGGAACAGTTACAGTACACAGAAGAAAAATACACTGTAGGTCTACCCACATTCATGCAGAAAAAGATATAGCCCAAAAATGCTCTTAAAGCTCATGACAATCAAAGGAAGAAAAGGCCAAGGCCTTTAGTAACACATGACAGACATAGAAACGACCAATAGGAACAGAGGCTTCCAATGTAGGCTTAATTAAGACTTCTGTTGAATTAAATTCTAGGATTAAATGCAACTCTAGGAAACACACAAAAGTCTTGTAGCGTGGCTGACATACCCATAAATTAATGGGAAAGGAAACCTTTACAATAGTGGGGTACTCAAATTGATATTCCTGCAATCCTATAGCCCATGATGAAATTAGGGGTGAAATGGTATATGCTTCTGGGGAAGGTATTGATACATGTCATCAAAAACAATCTCAGGCTGTAACAATTGCCCAAACACAGGACATCACAGGGACTGAGTTTCCAAATTTATGGGGAAGGTCGCTGCTGAAATACCAACAGCCCTACCACTAAAATGGTTGCCTGACAAGCCTGTATAGGTAGATAAATGACCCTTAACTAAGAAAAAAATACGGGCACTTGAACAGCTGGTACAAGAGCAGCTGGAGGCTCAACTATAGAAGAGTCTACCAGCCCATGGAATTCCCCTGTGTTTCTTAGAAGAATAGGAAGGAAGGAAGAAAGGAAGGAAAGAAGGAAGGAATCAGGAAAATGGAGAAAGTTAGGAGATTTAAGAGCAGTGAATAGAGTAATTCATCCAATGGATCTGTTACAGCCTAAAATGTCTTTGCCTTCTTTATTACCTAAGCCATGGCCTGTGATAATAATTGATTTAAAAGGGTGCTTTTTCACAGTCCCTTCCAATGAGCAAGATAGGGAAAGGTTTGTTTTCTCAATACCTACTTCTAATAATGTTAGATCAGTAAAAATATATCACTGGAAAGTTCTTCCATTGGGCATGTTAAATAATCCAACTTTATGTCACTATTTTGTGCAACAACCACTAGAAATAATTTGTGGGCATTTCCTCAATTATCATTACATGCATGATAATTTGTTGCCTGATTTCTGACTCAGATACCTTAGAGAAAATGTTTAAGGAAACACAAAGAATTCTGGAAGTTACATACAGATTGCTCCTGTAAAAACTACAGAGAGGAGATTCTAGTAGCTATTTGGGTTATATAATAAGTTAACAAAAAAATTCAACCACAAAAGGTACGCATTCAAAGAGACCAGTTGCAAACTCTTATTAATTTTCAACAATTAATGGGAGATATTAGTTGGCTACAGCTTACAAATGAATTAATTACTCATGAGTTAAGTAATTTGTTTCAAACATTACAAGGAGATTTGGACTTAAATAGTTAAAGATATCTGACAGCTGACTCAGAGTGTTGACTCTGGTAGAACAGAGACTGAAAGATGTATATGTGGATCAAATCGATTTTAAATTTGATTGTATTTTGGTTATTTTGCCTTCAACTCATTCTCCTAATGGGCTCATTATGCAAGTGGAAGTTAGTATTATGGAATGGATTTTCTTAGCACATGAGCAAAAATTTTAAACTTACTTACCTTTTATGAATCTGATTTAATCATAAGAGGTGGAATAAGTCTACATCAATTGTCAGGAACAGACCCAGCCAAAATTGTAGTTCCTTATACTAATACTGAGATTATGTCATTATGGGTAATCAATGAAGATTGGCAAAGAGCTCATAGTCAATTTTTGGGGAGAAATTAACAGCAGATATCCTAAAAGCAAGTATCTTCAGCATATGAAAAGTACTAATTGGACTCCCCTACTTATATTGCAAAGGGAATGCCAATTTCTGAAGCACCTCCTTAATACTGATGCTAATAAGTGGGGAATTGTAGCTATAAGTCAGACAAAATAAGCAAAGTAATTCAAAGTCCATATACTTCAGTTCAAAAGTCAGAGCTGTAGGCAATCCTTCTGGTATTACTAGACTTTCCTGAATCTCTTAATATAATTACTGACTCTCAATATGCAAATAGAGTTGTGGTGAATTTATTCCTGATAATTCAGGATTAACCCTGTTGTTTATGAAACTGGAACAGGCATTCATTACATATCACCCAATTCAGTCCCATACAGGCTTCCCAGGTCCATTGGCACAAGGAAATGAAGAAATTAACCAATTATTAATAGTAAATTTGTTAGATGCCTCAAATTTTCATGAAAAACACCATATTAGCAGTAAAGGTTTAAAGAAAAAAGTTTCTAACACCTGGCAACAAGCCAAGAAAATCATAAGAAATTGTCCTACTTGTTTTTTGTGTAACCAAACTCCATTACCCACCAGAAGTAACCCTAGGGGGTACCAAAAGAAATGGACTCTGGTAGATGGGTGTGTTTCATTTTGCAGAATTTGGAAAACTAAAGTTTTCCACTGATACATATTCAGGGTTTACATGGGCAACTGCTTTGAGTTCTGAAAAAGCTAATTTTGTAATCACACATAAATTAGAAGCAATGGCTGTTAAGGGGATACCTGTACAAATTAAGACTGACAATGCCCCTGCATATGTCTCCAGTAAGAGGAATCAATTCTTTGCCTATTGTAATATAAAGCATATTACAGGTAATACCACACAATCCTACAGGGCAAGCAGTTATAAAAAGATCTAATCACACTTTTAAAGAAATGCTTATAAAACAAGAAAGACAAGTAAAGAACCAGGGATAGACTAAATAATGCTTTGTTAACTTTCAACTTTTGAGTGTTAATGTAAAATAACAGCAGCAACGGAGAGACAATGGGTTATAGAAAAATCTGTGGAATTAAATCCATTTATATTCTATAAGGATGTGTTAACATAAGATAATTTTGCGTTTTGTGTATGTTTCCACAGGAAATGAAAAACTGTGGATACCATTAAAACTTACAAAGATTAGAACTGAGCAGGAGAGGTCTCCCGAAAATCTGGGCACTGATCTGAAAAAGCGTTTAGTTCATTGAAAATGTTTGTCTCTTGTTTTTAATTTCTCACTAAACACAGTGCAATTAATGGCTTAAAGCAGAAAGGTGGAAAATGTAGTGAGGATTTTTGGTTTCTTTAAAAACACAGAAACGTTATGTGAATATGGTTTTGTTTTTGTTTGATTGGTTGGTTGGTTGGTTTTCTTTTTTGTTTGTTTATTGTTTTGTTTTCTTTGATCCCAGGTGTGGGATATGGGGCAGCTGACTATCACTTGCTTTGTGCTCTTGCAGGGGCATGATTTTGTCAGATGAGGACAGTTAATGCTTGGAATT
Organism: Pachyuromys duprasi; assembly: GCA_028658305.1. Taxonomy (NCBI): domain Eukaryota; kingdom Metazoa; phylum Chordata; class Mammalia; order Rodentia; family Muridae; genus Pachyuromys; species Pachyuromys duprasi. Next base: position 23,403,619 of record CM053758.1, read on the forward strand.
CTGGGGAGTATATACTTCTGGAGGTTCATCTACTCCTTGCTGGAATGCTGGCTGGAGCTATCCTGAGGACAAAGATCAAGCTCTTGACAAGGAACCCAGTGCCCCTAAACAGCAGGAAGTAGTCTAACAACATCAATGCCCCTTTCCCTCTAACCTCTCTCGCTTATGTAGTGTTGGGGTATCGGAAGGGATAGAGGGGGTATGGAGAAGGAATCCAATAAAATAGCCAATATCCGGCTATAAAGTCTTCTGTGGCTGACCTGGATTAGATAAACTGTCTCAGGAGAGGGGCCTCATCCCTGGAGTGGACTGATTTTTCCCATCTCAGGCTTTGATTGCCTGTAGCTCATCATGTATGGTGCTGGCCAATTAATCTGATCTAGATAATCCTTCACAGGAATGCACAAAGACTTCTCTCATAGGTGATCCTAGATCCTAACAGGGTTGACCAAATTATTAGGTAAAGGCACTGGCTGCCAAGCCTGATGACCTGAGCTCAGAACCCCAAACCCACTCACTGTGTGTTTTGTGTGTGTGTGTACATGTTATGAGAGTAACAGTGTTCTTAACCAAAGAGCCCTCTCTCCAAGCCCTGTAAACTTAATTTTAAAAGTGAAAAGGAGGGTGGGGGCCGGAGAAATGGCTCGGTGTTTGAGAACACTCACTACTCTTGTAAAGCAGATGGCAGCTCACAGCCATCCATGACTTCAGTTCCAGGGACTCCAACATCTTCTGGACTCCATAGGTACCAGGCACACATGCATAAGGGGTAAACACTCATACACTTAAAATAACAATAAATCTTTTTAAATAAAAAGTAATTGTCATAACAAACGATCAGAACCGACTTTTCCTTTCTTTCTTGTTGCCCATTTAGAGAAGTTAATTCTTCAAGAGAAATCCAGAACAGTCCATTCCGGAACAATAAATATCTTCTGAGCATACCTGGTTAGAATCCAGTATTCCAAATGTTCCAAAATTTGAGTAAAATTCTGAATTTTATTTAAAGTTGAAACCTATCTCCTGACAACATGATTGTCGGTGGCAGGGGATGGTTTGGTTAGCTCTGTTTCTGCTTGTACTTGATGCAGCCAGTCTTCCTTATTCACCACCAGGCTGCTGCTTCCTCACCCCGCAATAAAATGGGGAGAAGTATAAACCATGACAGGAAGCATGTGTCTGGCAGCGCAGTTGCTTCAGCTAATGTCTACAGTCAGCTCTCTGGCTGCTATTCAAAGCTGACTCCTCGCCCCACAGTATTTCTAAAGATGCCCCCATTTTCAAGCGCCTGGGCTCTGTTTGCCTTCAGCTGGTCACTTTCACTTCATCCTTAAAAAAGAATAAATCAAGTAAGCTAGGCCTTCTTTGGGGTTATTTCACTTTGCTGAGAGGAACTCTAGAGTGAAATGTGACATGACTATGGACTAGTTCTGTTCTGCAGAGCGCACTGCTACTCTGTTAGAAACTTTATTTCCTGCTTTCAGTGTAAATCCAGCTTAATACTCAAGATAGGCTTAGCTCTATCTTTCTCTGTGCGCTTCACAGTGATGGCTTAAGCTGCTTATCTGCATTTATATATTTAAATTTCATCACTAATTTTATTGCATTACCCAACCATCTTTTGTTTTCTTATGTTTTATTTTGTTTTGTTTTTGAGACAGGGTCTCATTTTATAGCTCTGGCTATCCTAAAGCTTACTATGTAAATGAAGCTGGCCTTGAACTCACAGAGACCTGCCTACCTCTGCCTCCTTAGTGCTGGGATTAAAGACATATGCTAGTACATCCAGCCCAAGCAAACATTTTCAGTACCTATCCAAATATTTCTACTCTACAATTAAGCTTTCTTGTGAAGACCTAAAAGGAGCTTGCCAATGAATGTCCCAAGCCAAGGAAGAGAGTATGAAATAAAGTCCACTCATTTCTCTTAAACAAATGTCCCAGAGAAGAGGTTTCTATGTGATGTTTCCTGGGAAAACATAAACAAATGTTTATTCACCTCAGATAGGGCACTAATGACAGACTAACAAAACCAACCTTAGTGAACTGATAAATTTATTGAGTTTCTTTAGAGGACCATGAGTGACTCAAAGATAACTGTGTCACCAAAAATCTCAGCGTGGATGACAGCTGATACAATCTCTCCCCCTGGGGCTTCCTGCCCAACTTACAGGCAACTCCACCAGACACGCTTTCTCCCAAGCAAGTCTACTGCTTTATAAGCTGGGGAATGAGCCTTATGAGCCTTGTACTTTTCTGAGTCTCCTGAGTCTTAGGAGCTTCCTCTCAAGAAAGAACATTTCAATTTAGAGGAAATTGTTATAGAATGTAGGTGTTGAATGAGTTTTGTTCTTGTTTTTGTTCTTTTGCCATTGCCAAACATTTTGGTGGTAGATCAGCTTCCTGACTGGACAAGACAGTTTTGCCCATGTGTCAATTCTGGTAGCCATCTCTGTTAGAGCAACTGAGATCCCTAGCAGGTCATGTGTGCCTCCATGGCTTCTTTGATGGGTATGCCCTCATAGGTTGACCTGTTGAGTGTGGATGGCTTGCACTTGCCCATGCTGACTTGAAAGCATAAAGCCATTCATATATAACAAAGAACAAGTAAATTAGAAGTGACTAAATTTGGGATAGAAGTGAAACATGGAACATAAATAAGTCAAGGAAAACAGTGAGTCTCATTGTCTTTTCCAGCCAATAAGCTTATCATGGAATTTTCTCACATGTGAAGTTGCTGGACACATAGCATTATAGTTACATGCACATGTGTCAAAAGTTAGGCAGCCTGGATTTTAATTCTCACTCTCATTTATTATATATGTGGTCTTACACAAACTACCTTAGCAGCTTCACTGAAGGGTAGAAGCATTCACTTTTTTTTTTTGTAAGAATCAGTTTTTGAAGCCTAGAACAATCTGAATGTCCCTTACAGGGAGCATATAATCAGGAAAATTGTTTGAAAAGAATCTCCCAGATTTCCCAACAACCCAGGAGACTAATTCAAAGATCCATAGCTACAGGCTCCAAGGCAAGAAGTGAACCATTTTTGTGTTTTAGAGTAGAAAAATGGCAATCCTTTGGGGTTTTAAGTGGAAATTTAATGAGGCCAGGCAAGTCCATACAGTTGAGTATCCAGATCGTAAGAACCCAATTTAGGAAAAGAACAAATCTGTAAAATCCTCAACAGGAGATCTTTACTCCACCATTCTACCAGCTGTCCAGCTTTCTTTGCCATGTCTCTTTTTGTTGAAAATTTCACTCCCATCAATTTAGACAGCACCCTCAAGCTGGCCATGACCCATTTGTATTGCAAAATCTTATACAAGTTGCACTACAGAGACCCAGACCCAAAATCCTGGGTGAGTCAACTGATGGCCTGAAATAGGTTCCAAGCTGACACTAGAAACTAAAATAATGCATGACCTAATACTATCCACTGGAGATGAGTGCTTGTTTCCATTTAAAATTTGGCCTGTTTGTGGCTGTAGAGATATCTCAGTGGTTAAGAGCACTGGCTGCCCTTCCAGAAGACCTGAGTTCCATTCCCAGCAGTGACATGGTGGCTCACAAACATCTGTAACGCCAGTTCCAGGAGAGCCAGTATCTTTTCTGACCTCCTTAAGCATAGCATGCACATGGTACGAAAATATAATACAGAGAAAACACACATATACAGGAAAAAATTAATAAAAATTAAAGTTATGCTATTTGTAAAATTCCAAATAAGTTAAAGTGTTAAGTTATAGTCAATATATGTGTTGTCTCTTATTTCAAACACTAGAAAGAAATCCATAATTTCAATTAGAAAAAGTTAGATATACTCATTTCCTATTAAATAATATTGAGCAAATATTCTGTGAACATTGGTTTAAAAACATATGCATTTTTTAACTTGGATACTGTCTTAGTTTGGGTTTGGGTGTTATAGCTGCAAAGAGACACCATGGCCATGGCAACTCTTATAAAGGAAAACATTTAATTGAGGCTGGCTTACAGTTTCAAAGATTTAGTCCATTGTCATGGCAAGAAGCATGGTGGCATGCAGGCAGACATGATTCTAGGGAGGAGCTGAGAGTTCTACATCTTGATCCACAGGCAGGAGAAGGAGACTGAACCACTAGGTGTAGCATAAGCATATAAGAGACATCAAAGCTCACCTCCTCAGTTCCACCATTCCTCCAACAAGACCACACCTGCTCCAACAAGGCCACACCTCCTAATAGTGCCACTCTATGGGCCAAGCATTCAGACACAAGAGTCTGCGTGGGCCATGTTTATTCAAACCACCACCGGCACCTACCTGTCTTGAGCTAGACATGATTAAAATAGAAGCAGAAGCCATTCTCCTTTACCTGTTTCCCAAGCTCGTTTATATATCTTACCAAAGAGATGTAGACTTTTATGGGGATTTCCTCAATGTTGTACTGCTTAGCTCTAGTGCTTGAACTATGGCTCCTTGTGAATACATGCAGAGGATGCAGTGGATCCTATTTCTTACATGTACAGGTAAAATTCATTGCCCACAAATAACAAAACCAAAAAGTTGCATTTTATAAGACATTTCTATCTCACATAACGTGAAATCCAAGTAAGTTTGTAGATTAGCTAGCTAATTCACCAGAGGTACAGAATCTTTCATTGAAGTGTAGCTTTCTCCATAGTCCAGCATCGCATGCAGACATAGCATCTTGTCCCCATGCATCTCTTTGTCGTGAACAATCAAACAATAGCCAGGTTTTTCTTTAGCCGGAACTACAGAAGGCAACCTGTTGGTTTCAATATCATTCACAGATGAGGAACATACTTGGTATAAGGAAGCACACCTTAAAATGTCTCTCCACTTAGGCTGACAGAAAGAGAGTACCTTATAAGGGGTCACACTGGGAGAAGAAGGTGTTCCTACAGTACAGACAAAGCAAAACTGCCAGAAACCATACTCTCTAGGAACCAGAAAAAGAGAAATTAAGAAATGCCCTGGCTTCTCCCCTTTCCTGCACATGCTGCCAGACTCCTTAAGGTACTTCTCCCTGCTTTGACTGGTCAATGGCCAAAGAAGAGAGAGCATGTGGAATTCATTAACAATAGAGAGTGGAGGATGGATGGGAGCCAGTCAGAGTCTGTAGTAAATAGTCACATCAGTATGCTTCCTCTGTTATTGAAATACAGACTATCAAATGATACAGATAAATGAGAAGGAGCCTAAGTAAATTCAGAAGGAAAGATTGGGAGTGGCAAGAAAGCAGAAAGCAATGTTGACTCCCACAGAAAGGAAGACCTGTGAGTGACTAAAAGTAAGTAGGTGTTTGTTGTGGCTTGAATCTGAAATGTCTCCCACAGCCTCATGTTTGGGGAAACTTGTTCCTCAGCTGGTGATGCTATTTGGGGAAGCTGTAGTACCTTTAGGAAGTGGAGCCTAACTGGCAGAAGGAAATCACTAAGAGTGGGCCTTTGAAGGTTATTACCCAGTCTTGGTTCCTTCTTCCCTACCTCTCTCCTTCCTGGTCCACCGTGATGTGAACAGCCTTAGCCACACTTCTGCTGCCACAAACTAAATTTTTGTGCATTCCCTACAACACTGGACTAAAGTCTTCTGAAACTGTAAGCCAAAATCTCTCCCCTGTAAGATGTTTCAGTAAAATATTTTGATCTCAGCAACAAAATGTAATTGACAATGTCCATGAAAGAAACTATCTTGAGTATTTTTGTGTGGATGAAGAATGCATTTGGCCATCTTAAGTGTCTTTACTCCATAGATATAATGGAGTGTCTATAGTATATGGGCACAGTATAGAGAGTAATGAAAAACAACCATGTAACTACTCTTAAGGCATAAGAATTGACACATGATTATTTTCATTAAAAAATTGTTCATTAAAAAATATGTGTGTAAGATCTGGCATATGTTAATCTCACTAGGTGAGAATAAGACCAGTGCTATAATTTTTGAGTCAAATTTTAGACAAGCTTTATTAAATACTAGCCAGGACAATGGACACTAGCCAGGTCCATACCTAGGATTCCCAGAGTATTGCACCAAAGCACATTAGTCAGAGGCTTATAAAACCAGAACTCACAAGGCTATATGGGAAGGACATAGCCAATTAGGGGCAAGCATACATTCTGACATACTTCCTGCCATTGTACTTCTTGCCTATGTGTGATGAAGCACATCCTGTGCATTTGGGACAACCAAACTTGTTTACAGAAGTAAAAACATATGGCTTGTTATCTTATGTGAACAACAGGCCCCATCCAGGAAGTTATCTGTCCTTGGGCAAGTGGGGCATACAGGTTAGAGGCATTTTTGTTTTGTAGATCTCTTAAGCTCAGTAATGTAAACTTAAACATAACTTTATCCCTCAATTCCCCCTTGAGTTATATCCTGAGTCAAATCCTTGACTCTGTGGTGGGTATCTATTTATACAAGGATCTGATAACCATCTGCTTAATGGCACCAGATGGAAATTTACATATCTAGTAAAGGCATTATTGAGGCAAAGACCAAAAGTAAATTAGCAGAAACAGAAGGGTCAAAGGCTTTATGATGGCTGACCTCAGAGTTACTATCTAGGAGGAACCCTAAAAATGGGAATAGTGGCCAGTCATTTATTTCATCTCAGGTCCCCATGTTTGCAAGTTTGTTTGTTTTTAGTTTTGTTAGGGTTGGTTTTTTTATTTAGTTTTAGTACAACCAGATTGCTGCTAATGATTCCCAATTGTTTGTAAAGAAACAGCAATTTTTTTTTCTTAAAGACATAAAATAGCCTCTTTATTCTACATAGAGCAGGCCAAGTGCCCTTTCATAATGTAGACCCACTTCAGGTAATGATAGTAGCTGTTGATAGATCCTGACCTACTTAGTTTTAACAGGTGCCTTTTCCTGGTATGCGAATAGGCACCAGAGGTAACCATTTTGTCCCCAGGCCAGGGAGTTTGCTGTTCTTTGTTTGGGGGTCTTTGTTTTTGTTTTGTTTTGTTTTTTGTTTTGACCTCACATTCCAGCCTATTAAGAATAAAGATTGATGTAGTCTCTTCTGTAACTACTTTCTGCTGAAACTAGGATGTAATTGGCAAGGCTGGAACGCTAGTCAGGCTGGGAAGGGATTCAGGCAATGGGGAATTCATCAGAAGCATTTGATTAGTTGACCCAGCTGAAGAGACAGGGAGCAATCATATTGGCTGGACTGGTTCACATCAGCTTGCAGCAAGTTACAGGGCTTACAGCCATTTGGAGCAGTTTGTAGTCCAAAGCAATCTCTGCATGGGGTCTGTCAGAAAAGTGGAAATCTGCTGGGACAGATGAAGAATAGAAGTAGAAGTTAAAGTTTAGAAACTTAAAGGAAAATCTTATGTTTGGAGCTTCCCATTCAGGAATAGGCAAGAGGCTGGGAAGCTTAGGTTGTTGGTTGACATGACAGGAATACTTACTAGAGTCCATTTGTCCTGTAACAAGTGAATTCAAGTTTTCAAACTCCCTCAACTCTCTTATTCTTACATGAATTTTTTTAGTTTGCAAATAGATAAAAGTTTTAGATATAGTAGCATTTCCACTTTATGTAATCTATACTGAAATCCACATTGTAGAAAAATGAACAGTTGTATAAAAAAACATCTGGAGTAGACTCATACCTTTGAGTCTATGCTATGGCTTTGGTTGCTACTCCGAACTAAAAAAGCTGCTTGCACAGATACATTCTTGTATATAAATGCATGAAGGTGTAGCTTTAATACCTCATTAAATAAGTGTTGTTTTTTAAAATCCTATCTTTCATAAACCTTATTTTTATGGCTTTTGTTTTCAGGACAAAAATTATCACACAAAAATCAATCCTAAGTCAAAATATCTTGGAGACCTGTTGGTGCCGCCTTGGTTGGTTTATACTTTGTTGTCACCTTTAATCAAGATGGTAGTGAAGTCACCTGGCCCCCACCCTCTCCAACCCTAGCAAAGATGGCTGCCAGCTTCATGGTTGCCTCTATCCCAATAGGAGTTAGCAGCTAAGAGGGCAGCAAGCCACATGTTGCTTAAAGGAACTCACGGTTCCTTTAAGATTACCGGTGTATAGATTTTTAACTATCAACCCCCCTGTGTTAAAAGTTTTAACACAGTTTTTTTTAAAAAAATTTTTAACTATACCCAATAAACTTAAAAATCTTGAGCTACAGAAAGTTCACATAATAGTGTTCAAATCTTGAGACAAGGTGTATATCCCAGCAAAAGTTTTAGGCAGTTAAATGAAGTCAGTACTCTAATTTTTAGCTATTTTGTTCTGCTCTCTTTTCCCTGTCACAGAGGTGGCTCAGCTGATATAGGACAGAGAGGACATTTAAATAAAGATGTTTGGGTCTAGAGAAAGGAGAGCCCAACTCCAGAGCCAGATTTTCAATAAAATAGAACAGCATGAAACAACTTTAATATTGTCCACACCCAAACGATATTTGAATCCTGCTAAACAGAATCCAGTGCCATAAAGTTCAAAGATAAGCCAAGCTCAGTGGTACATGCCTCTGAGAAACAGAGGCAGGTGGATCTCTGTGAGTTCTAGACCAGCCTAATCTACAAAGCAAGTCCAGGACAGCCGAGGCTACACAGAGAAGCCCTGTCTTGAAAAAAACAAAACCAAAACCTTTCTAAACAACCAGAACAAGGTGGGTGGGTGATATTTCACTTTTTTCCCTGGATGAGAGAGTATCTGGGTCCCATCAAACCTATCTACATCCTATCTTGGGCTCCCAACAGACTAGATGTGACAGAAAATTACAATGACTTACCAGAGGAAGCCCCTGCAGATGCTTGCAGCTTTTTCTGAGCACAGAAGTTCACTCTGGTAGTCTGAAAAAGTGAAGGAATGCCTCAGCATGCACCTCCTGATGCGACTCCTCAGCCTCAGGGCCCCAGAGTGAAGGTCTGGCTTTACAATTTGGGTGGGTGATTTGATCTCACTGGTGCCTCCAAAAAATGTTAATTCCACCATGAAAGAATAAGACCACTATCACAATTTTTGAGTCAAATTTGAAGCTTTATTAAATACTGGCCAGGTGCATGGATACTGATCAGAACCATACCCAGGATTTGCAGAATATTACACCAAAGTACATTAGTCAGGGGCTTATAAAGGCAAAACGGACAAGGCTACATCCCACCTTTGCCCAATTAGGGGCAAGCATACATCCTGAGGTACTTTCTGCCTACATGTGATAAAGCACATTCTATGCTGTTGGGCAACCAAGCTTGTTTACAGAAGTGAGAACATGTGGCTTGTTATTTTGCATGAACAACAGCCCTCAACATTCAAGGAAGTCATCTGTCCTTGGGCAAGTGGGGGTTACAGCTTAGAGGCACTTTTGTTTTATAGATCTCTTAAGCACAGTAATTTAAGCTTAAAACATAACTTTATCTCTCACACATGATGGATCATTGTAGAGACTTAAGGGAATTAAAAATTCAAAGCCAGCCTAGGCTATAGAGTATGACTTCATTAAAAAAGAAAGGAAGAAAAAAAATGTCTTCCTAACAACTTAAGGATATGGTGATATTATACTCACAGTGCTGGACAATTACAATCACAATTTTTTTTCTTTTCTCAGCAAACAAATTCTCAATGAGTAAATAAAAGCTCAACATATCCTTCCTTCACACCCATAATTAACTTACTTTATTAAATAAAAATAAGATGGATTAGTGTCTGGAGGAATGATTGACTTAGAGATTGAGAGAAAAAAATCAATATTGCTCAGTGGATATTGATATGAAACCTTGTGCTAATGGTAGACTCTAGGCAGTGATTATACAGGTAAATTTTCAACTTACTACTCTGAATTTTTTCTTAATAAAAATTTTGGGAGGGGATTCTGTGCTTAGGCACCAGACTCAGGGACTCTGATGCAATTAATTCCAATTGTATCTAGACATCAGATTTTATTTTTCTTCCCCCAACCCCTAGACAAGTTCTACATAGTCCAGGCTGTCCTCAAACTTGCAATGTGCCTGCCACAAGCTCCCAAGTACTGGGATAACAGCTGTGTACCATTACATCCACTTCTGAACATCAGATTTGTTTGTTTTGAAGTTTTCTGAATGGGTTTCAATATGTAACCAGGGATGAGAACTCACTGCACAACAGTTCAGTCAGTAAAGTGGTCCTCATGGAAGCATGAGTTCAACACCCAGCACCCACCTGAAAGCCACTTGTCAGGGTGTGCCTGTAACCCTGGTGGCTAGGGAGGTGAAGACAAGTCAACGCATCTAGCTCTAGGTTCAATGAGAGACTCTGTCTCAAAAATAAGGGGAAGAGCCAGTGAGGAAAAAACACCCAACACAGAACTCTGGCCTCTATAAAACATGTGCGCACACACACATACACACACAAAGAAAACCCACTACACTAAGACAAGGGTAAAGCAAACAGACACAGAGTAAGGAGTGGGGGACAGATTTCTGTATCCATAGTAGAGACAGGGACATAGGGCTGCAGTTCCCTTGTCAATGTGGCTCTGTAAAGGAGGAATGAGAAGAGCAGATGCTTGGTGACTCGTTGAGGATATACCATGGGTCAGAGGTTTCTAAAGGTCTTAACATACAGATGGAATGTTGATAGTCAATTTGAGCTTTTTATTCTGAATGGTTCATCCTCTGCCATATTTCCTATAGTTTTAAATAAGAGCATTCATGCATGCAGATTATTTTGACCATGTTAGCACTCCCTAAGTCTTGAGAAGTGTTACAATGCACTTTTAACATGTATTCAAATGCATGAATATTTTACTGTTGTTATACCATCCTTTTTGGAGGTAAGGAGATTATAATCTGTTGAAACAACATATCCTAACCTCAGGAGCCTTTAGTTTATGGATCAACAGAGAAGAAACAAAAGAAAGTAAAGCCCAGAGAGAATTGGAGCCAGTAAGCAATCAGGTGAGCTGAAGGATATGAAAATTTGACAGTTCCAGAAATGTAACTGTAATTAGCTAATCACTTAGAAGATATAACTGATGCTCCCAACAACTGATTTTCAAACTGTTGCCTTCTACAAACCTTTCCCTATCCCAGCTATTTTCAGTCTCACCCTAGAGGCTTCTATAGTGCCCTAAGTTTATTTGCTACTGCAATAAATCACCCCAATCCATTAAAACATGTGAAAGGAGACAGAAACACCAGCATTTGCTCCCTGGTCATGAGATCCCAGCTTAGCTCAATACAGTTGAAACTGTGCCCAACTTCAAAGAGGAAAACGACCAAAGGCCAGTCGCAGAAAAGCTGCATCACTGGTGCGGTCAGTTAACAGCAGGAAGTATAAAGACGTCCAGGAGTACCCTGGGAAGGGGAGATTTGAGATAGGAAGAGACTTGTGAGGCCAGGGACCTCAAGCTCAGTCTGCTTCGGAGCTTGCCCTGTGGTGCCTGGATAAGAAGGCAGGAGTTAGGGAGCGTAGCACGTGACTGTTCAAGGCAAGGGGAAGGGGAGAAAAGGAAAGAAGGAAGGGCAGTTTTACCCTCTGACATGGAAGGCCATGTTTTGTTTTTTGTTTTATTGTTTTTGGTTTTTTGTTTGGCACTGGTGGTTCCAACAAACCTACAAGGATCATTGGTCCCAGAAGCCAAATGTAAAACCTCTCCCTCCATAGCTCCTGGCTTTAGCAAAGGATGAAAAAAGGAAGGAGGGAGCAAGGGAGGAAGAAGGAGCCCATCCAAGCCATATTATCACACAGCACATTAATTGACACTTATTTTGATGACCCTGAACCATCAAGAAAAAGTTAAAACTGGTATCCTCAATTTTAAGGGTAAGGTATACATGAAATGCTTTAGAAAACTTGGCAAACAGCACTGGTTTTGCATCTTGTGTTTATTCCTAATGAGCACGGTGTACTGTTGCCTCTGAAATGATAATTTCACTTGTGTATAATCATGCACACACATACACACTGCCTTCATAAATCTGGACAGTGGTGGCATAAACAGGGGAGAAGCATGCCTTTTGTCTTTGGATGTTTCTACCTCTTCCAGCCATAGCGGCTGTCCTCCTCTCTCCCTTATTTTGCCGTTGGTAAGGCATTTTATCATTCTTATGGAGCGCTGATCCAATATGGAAACTGAGAGACCTTTCAGGGAAGGAGTGTGGTGGGCCAGCATAAACCTCAACCTCACTCACTGAGTCTAAATGCTCTATACTGGAATTGACCCTACTAGGCACTGCTCTGGGGGTAGGAAAGAAGGACTTATGGGTTGAGAACAGAGCCCTAAGGTCATGTGGACCAGAAAAAGTATCACCAAACCAAGAGACTGCTATTTTCAGAAATAAGACTGTAGAAAAGCAATGGTCAGATACCTGCCTCTATCTAGCAGTTTCACACAGGTAGAAATAAAAGCAGGGAACTGAATCCATGTGTGTCAGTCTTCAGATCCCCCCCCCTACTGTTATGTCTCCCTTGTTAGGGAATACATTCAACACTCACCATCAGACTCCTGGTGTTCTATCTCTGCCCTCTCTGCTACCCTGCTTTTACCCCCAGCCTAGAGTCCACTTGGGTGGAAATGCACCCTATAATGAACCCGGAGTTAATCATCTGCAGGGTTCCCCTGATAAGTCACAGAATGTTTGCTGTGCTCCTTCCAAGAGTCAACAGCAGCTGCAGGGATGTGCCCACAGTGGCCTATGGCATGCTGAGTGCTGGACCAGATGGGAGGCCATGTGCTGTGGGGGGGGGGGGAGAATTCAGGGCTGACTACTACTATCTGGAATGCCTCCGTTGCCCTGAAGGCACTTGTCTGAGGCTACAATGGACACAGCTTAGAGATGCCAAAAACTGAGCCAAATTCACTGGATGTACAAATGGCCTGACGTCAATGGAATTTACTCATAATTTAGGCCTCATGTGTGATGTACTGTCTGAACCAAATGATCTGTCAAAACAATCAGGGAGTAAGAGAAGAGGAAGGAATGAGGTGGGGAAACAGGAGGAGGAAAAAGAGAGGTGACAGAAGAGAAGAGATTAGAACACAGCAGGAGCTGGGCTGGGACAGGCTCAGCTCTTGGCTCCTGGGGCCAATAGTCCCTGTGAGTTTATTGGAGCATCAGTGCCAAGTAAAACATGGCCTTTTACAGCACTGAATTACGTGAGTGCCGAGCTGTTAAAATCACTGTAGCAAAAATCCAGCTGGGGTTGGCCAGTGCCACAAAGTACAAAATGATAATCATACAGACTGCCAACACCTGAGTTTCCCAGATGTGGCGACCAGGACAGAGCTGCTTAGATACACATCCAGATCTTCATTCTTTTAAACAAGGACTCTGCACTCAAGAAATGAACACTTGCTGATGTATTCGATCTGTATCCAGATAAGGATTTATTGTGAAGCTCGCAGAATTGCAGCCTTAGATTCCTTCCCTTGCCTGGGTCCCCGGAATCATAAAATGTTCAAATGAGGTGAGGAACCTGGACTAGAGTCACCAATAATGAGTGTTCCAGCATTTCTAGTAAACTGCCTAATTTGATTTTAGGAGAAAATAACCCCAATAGCCAAGATTCTGATCATTTGTTACAATTTACTTTTTGGTTCTAAATAAAACTCACATTAATACCTATTTTTAAATCTTTAAGTTATTTTTATTAGGAACCAAAAATTATAAAATTTCAAGTTCCACACACTCTGACTGTATCCTTATCTGCCTCGACTGCCGTTTTTCCTGTTGATTTGTCTTTGTGGAAAGGTCCTTCTCTACACCCAGTGGTAAACATATGATCCTGGCCAGCCCAATCAGAGAGAATGTGACTGGTTCAGAAATAAGCACATGATCCAATTTGTGAGAACTGGGGCTAAAGGGCTTTTTTTTTTCCAGATCTTCTACCAGGTTCAGATTTAAAATAGGAATGTAACTCTGACATCACCAACAGACCTCAGGAAGCTGCCTGAAAATACAAATAGCAAAGAAGAAATCTGAGCTAAGATAAAAAAGAAGCCAAGACCTGATTGTATCATTTTACACATGACTCAGCTGGAAAGCTTCACACACTTCCACAGGCACAAGCCCCACATAGCACTTAACCAGACAGACATGGTGAAAAGCATGAGTATGCCATTTGTGGTCATTAAGCAACACTTCGCCGGATTCATCCAGCCCGTGGCCAAGTGTACAGTATGGAATTCAACCCTCCCCAAACTGCAGACATTGATGACTTGACAGAACTTCTGACTTAATCTAAGGCCTACAGAACAGAGATGATCATGGAGGTTGAAAGCACTCTTTTCCTTTCCTTGCCGTCATGCACCTTACGCCTAACTCGGCTTTCTAACCAAGTCTTGTCTTCTCACAAGACTTTCCCAATCAAGCGATCTCTGGCCAAGAAACAAAAGCAAAATCCTTCAGTTCCTCAATGGATTCGCATGAAAACTGGTAACAAAATCAGGTACAACTCCAAGAGCAAACTCTGGAGCAGAAAGAAGCTGGTCTGTGAGGATCCGCACAGTGGCAAGACTGAGGGGTTACACTGAAGCATGGTCATTGACCAACCCTACCAGATGGAGTTTTACATTTTTAACCTGGAGACTTGGTCTTGTCTAAATTGGGGGTGGAGTTTGTCCAGTAATAAAATGAAGAACCTTTCAAAAACAAACAAACAAACCCACAGAGATTGATGGCTTAAAACAGAAACCTAATCAATCAGGTCCTCTGTTTTCTCTTTTAAATTTTTTGAAGATTTATTTTCTATATGTTAGTGTCTTGCCTGAATGTATGCATGTGTACCACATGTGTGCCTGGTGCCCACAGAGGCCAAAGAGGGCATCGGACCCCCAAGAACTGGAGCTGAAGATGATTGTGAGCCACCGTGTTGGGGCCTCGCCAAGAGCAAGTTCTCTTTAAAGCTGAGCCACCTTTTCAGCCCTGAATGTGCTTTCTTACAGACAGACAGTCCAGGAAGCCTATGTTACTCCCCGAGGATGAAAACAATAGCTAATAGGATGAGCAGGAGTTTCTTGTCTGCACTTAGCATCTCCTTTCCTAAGACTTGGCATGTTCGAATTATTTGAAATATATTATTTTTACTAATTTCTTACAGATATTAGGAAGAATTGCTAAATGAGTCAGATACTAAGACTTAAAATCATCTAGCATATCCATTTGTCTTCTATGGATATACAATTCAAAAACATCACAGCTGTTACTTTTTTTAAATTTCTTGGAGTAAAATTAAAATAGAAAATTGGAAATAATCTGGCTTTTATTCATTCAGAAAAATTATTAATAAAATTTTCATATTTTCCTGGAAAAGTTTACACAATTACATATCATTTGGAGCAAATATCTAATTAGAAGCTTTTGCATTAGAGAATCCCCCACAAAGGGTGTTTTCTAACCCCAGAGGATATCCTTTTGGGAGACACTATATAATTTTCCAGATTTATAGATCAGTTGTAAGATGCAAAGCCATTGCTGTGCTTTTCTACTAAAAAACGTGTAAGGCATTATGTATATTTCATTTGTCCTTAGATAGGTCTTCAATTTACCAAAATTTACAATTTGCTGTTTTAAAGAAATGAATCCATCAGTATATTAAAAATATGACTTGTTTGAGTAACTAGATAGGTGATTCAACAATTCAAGAGCACTTGCAGATCTTCCAGAGGACCCCAATTTGGCTCCCAACACCCATGTCAAACAGCTCACAACCAGCTATAACTCCAGCTCCAGGGAATCAGACACTCTCTTCTGGCCTCTGTGAGTACCTGCACACAAGTAGAGCATGTGACACATGTACACAGAGACACACACAATAAATGAACAAATCCATTAAAAATATATGGCTTGGTTTTTTTCCCCAAACTACATGAAAGATATTACGTGTGTTAGAAATTGATTTTGTAAGCCTTTAGAAAACACTGAATTGATTTCATCAGAACATGTAATCAAGTCTTGGATTTTCAGATGTTATTATAGTTACGGTTCCTGTTTTAGGATTTAGCAGCTTCTCTTTTTTATCTAAATATATAACCTTCCTTCATAAATAACATGGTAAAAATTTAAAAATAATAATAAAACACCCATGCTGCTATTTAAAGTAGGTAGTTTAGCATTGAGAAAAAAGAATTAGATTAGGGCTTGTCGAAGAACATGTTGTCCCTTGCCATAAATAACAATTAATTAGTAAACAGGTATAATAATGAGAAATATACATGATAAGTTTACAAAAGCCATGAAAGAAACTGAGTTCTCGAAGGGCATTTTATTCCTAAGTTAAAGGCCTTGAACTCAATATTCCTTAC
The DNA here is from genome assembly GCA_028658305.1 of Pachyuromys duprasi. Taxonomy (NCBI): domain Eukaryota; kingdom Metazoa; phylum Chordata; class Mammalia; order Rodentia; family Muridae; genus Pachyuromys; species Pachyuromys duprasi. Next base: position 23,419,884 of record CM053758.1, read on the forward strand.
CTTAGCCCCTCTCAAGGGCTGAGATCACTGTAAGTGTATATCACCAATTGCTACCCTATCTTAAAGGGAAAGAGGTCTCCTGGTGTCATCTAAGCAGTTGCAGGGCCTTCGAGCCATATGCGCTACCTCTGAGCTACATCCCCAGCTTTCGAGACAGAGTCTTGCTTTGCAGCTCAGATGGTCTTTGAAGTTGCTAGGTATCCTAGGCTGGCCTCACTCTGATGATCCTTCTTCTCCAGCCTCCTGAACACTAGAATTGCGGGGGCGGGCCACCAGATCTAGCCTGAGCAATCATTTTAAAACCTTGATCATTTTCGATTCTTTAGTGGGAGACAGATGTACTGTTATGTATTGTGGGCTAGCAAAAGTAGGAGAATGTGAGTGGTGGAATCAAAAAACCAAGTACATCTTCCATGAGACGTATGTTTATTTTACTTGGTGTTAAATCAAAGAATCAGGCCTTGAACAGTGTTTTAGAACAATGGCCCATTTTATTCCAGACACATGAAATACAAATGCCAGCGAGCACTTCTTATGTATTTAGGATTAGGAGAGGGACTTTTCTTTTGATTTTTAAAAAATTCATTGTTGATCTTTCAAAATGGACTAAGCCTCTTAAAAGGATTACAGTGAACTTTCTGTTCCTTGTAAAAGTTTCTATAATTACCTTATTTGTATATTATTATCTACTTTCTAAAAGTGTTGTCAACTGCCTAAATTTATGAAATGTCACTTACGTTAGCAGGCATCCATGAGTCCCTGTTAAAATGTAATGAAATGTCAACAGTTTCGCCCTTTTACTTGTCTCCGATCCTTATACGCCTACTTCACCAACCTCCCTTTCTGCTCCAGTGGTGACTCACTCAATTATTCTAACAAATTGCCTTTAAAAAGTTTTTAAAAATAAAATGCATGGATGTGAAAGTGCAGATTTTTAACCCAGATAATATATCTTTCAATTCTAAGTTTGTGTCTAAAAACACTATGAAATCAACATGTATACTTTAGTAATGGTATCCCTTTTACATGGTTGAATGTTGGCTCCGAAAATATGTCTATGTCCTAACATCCAGCCTCTGAAAATGCTGCATTATTTGGATGGCAGGTCCTTGCAATAATGATTTAAGGATGCTAGATGAGATAATTTAAGGATGCTAGATGAGATAATTTAAGAATGCTAGATATTATAATTTAAGGATGCTAGATGAGCCTGGGACAAGCATTCTTATGGAGGGAGACAGAGACAAGACAAAGAGGAAAAAGATAAGAACACGTGAAGTCAGTCACCAGAAGTTGGCCAAGGTAAGGAAGGATTCTCTGCCATCAGAAGCTGGGCCCTGATGACACCTGGTTTTCAAATTCAGGCCTTCAAAGAGTGGTAACAGATTTCTGCTGTTGCTTAAATCACTATGTTTATGGCAATTTGCTATCATCACTAGAAATCTAATCCTTTTTTAGTTTTTACTAGTGCATATTAATTAGACTGGAACTGTCACCCTGAAGGGCCAGAGAGATGTCTCAGTAGTTAAAAGTGAGCACTGCTCTCGCAGAGGACTGAGGTCCCGTTCCCAGCACCTTTGCTGGGCATCTTAAACCACCAATAACTCCAGCACAGGAGATCTGATTCCCTCTTCTGGGCTCCACAGAGGAGCCCAGAATACACAGACACATACACACATACATGTAATTTAAAAATCTTTTTCAAAAGTAGTATCATTATGAAATGTTCATATTATGATGTTTATTTGATTATACCAATCCTCCCTGGCACTCTCCCTAGTCCTTTCTTCTCTTTCTCCTTAATAAGCTTCCTCTTCTCTAAACTCCCTCTTCAATACTATTTTTTTTTCAGAATATGATCATTTATTTGTTACTCTTCCATACTCTTATTTTGTACTGCACTCTGGCTTAGAAGCAGATGCTCTCAGCAGCAACTTCTGTGGCCCATTCACTTCTCATGAAAAACACGAAGTTGTTCTGGTTCAATGAGTTTCTGACAGATGGCGGCTGAGAAGATGTTCAGCTTCATCTTGAGGTAGTCAAACACCCAGCAGGTCACACACACACAGGTTAGAGAGGAGAAAGTATGCTATTTGGCTTGGAGGCAAGGATCTTCACCCAGAGCCACATCACTGGGTCCACATCTTTTAACAGATCATGCTTAACAGGTCTCAGAGACGACAGTTTTCCAAAGTCCTGTGTGTATATATAGTATATATCATATGATATATAATGTAAATGAATTTAAGCAAAGTAACTCCTTCTGAGTCAGTTTCTCTTTTCAACTTTCCACCTAGCCCCATGCTCACAGAATGCTAAGATAATTAAATAAAATTAAACTACTTAGCAGATACTTGGCAAAACTTGGGTGTTCAAAGATGTACTCTTTTGCAAACGGGACCCCGCACACACTGCACAACCACCTTTGTGAGGCAGGGCCTCCAACAACAGCACCCGGGGCATTTGACACGCAAAGGCCTGGACCTGTATCTGACTCTTTTGCATGTAACCACTTAAACCCATCTGCCCTCAGCTCTTGTTTCTCCCCAACTAACCACCACCCTCACCCCCAGCCTTGTCTACTTCCTGTTTACGTAGATTGCTGCTTCCTGGCTGAGGGAACTGAAGAGTTTCTGCCAGGCTGGCTTTCCCCTGGACCCAAGCTAAGAATGCTTTCTTTACTTTTCTTCCACTTCTTGTAGCAAGGCCATCACATTAACGAGGAGCGAGCTGCTTCTTGAGCCGTACCCAGCCAAGCAGCTGGGGCTCTTTCTGGCTCCTGAACCAATTCAGATGGACATTAGTCTTACTGTTTGTGGCAGAACACATACAGAAACCTGTCCCTTCACGCTTTTAGTACTCAGCCCAGCCCTCCCTTAGCGCTAGGTTACGGTCACACACACGTGGCCGTGCTGTGCTTTTTTACCTGGATCCTGTGGACCTGAACTCAGCTCCTCGTGCTCTCACAGCAAATGTTCTTACCCATTGAGCCATCGCCCCAGCACAATGGTTATTTTGAATGTCCTTCCCCGAGCACTAACCAAAGGATAATTTGGGGAAGAAGGAATAAGAGATACCAGCCACATCAGGGATGAAAGCCCATGCCTATAGTCACAGCTATTGAGAGGCTGAGACAGGAGGATAGTTTGAGTTCAGGAATTTGAGGCTAGGCTGAGAAATATTGCAAGACACCCAATCTCATAAAACAAAACAACAGAAAAAAAAAAAACGGAAATTGATTCTATTCTATTCTTTGTTGGATGGTGATTCACTTTGGCACTGTAACGTATTAGCTGCCAACTTAAAATGTTTCAAAGTTGTTATCACTTTTTATAGACTCTAACGTGGGACTTCATTTGCTTTGGGAGTAGCAAATGAAAGCACTTTGGCTTTCTCTGCGCCCAGCATTCACATAACAAGGCAGACCCTGCGAAAACAACCTAACTCCACAGGGTCTTTGGAAGCAATGGTTCTCAAAAGCACGGAGCGCCTTCTCACACCTCATCGCCATCATGGTAAAGGTCGCCTTTTCTGTAACAGCTTCCACTGTGTAGGGCCCAGTCAGCTTCGTTTCCAACACAACCCTGACTTCCTCTCTGATGACATTCTGTCTGTGGTACAGATGACTGGAGAGTCTCATTTCTCCTCTAATAACTCCTGCATTACTCACTCACTGAGTGAAATGCACTGCACAATCTCTTTTGTTCTGTAAACCGTTGTCCTCACAAAGCCCCTCATCAAAGCATCCGGTAAAAAGCAAGACTTTGAAAGAACTGATTGACTGGGGAAAACTAGGACAGAATGCTCCAAAACATGGGGCTGATGGTTAGATTCCGGTCTAATGGTCTAATGTCACAATTACAACACACTATTTTGACATGGTAGATTTCAACCAAAAAAAACCGAATGAATATAGTCTCTTTGCTTTTATCCATGATAATTGCTTATAATAATAGCTCCATGATCATGTTTTTAAAGATATATAAAATTGTAGTAAGACAATTGTAGTAAGCTATACCATATAGCTTAGTTTATATTTTAATATGCCAAAAAAAAAAAAACCTGAGAGAAGATAGTGCAGGACTTTGTAAAAATATGATGGGTGATTTTGAAAATTAAGTCTAGTGTTGAAACCAGAAGTGGTACAACATTGAATTCTAATTTGTTGCATCTTGAAATCAGGTTCTAATATTGGAAAAATTGTAAATATTCAGTATTTTTTATAATAAATGATATTAGTAAAACTTAGGTATGCAATCAGTCACATAAAGTCTGGAAGAAGGAAACATGTTGCCAATCACATTTCATACATGTAGTAATAAAAACTATATTATTTGAAAGTCATTTTCTCTCTTGCTAAAATTACATTCTTGTGGGTGTTGCAAATCACATCTTACATGTTTATATTCTCACAAATTTTATATTGTTAACTTATACTAGAAAAATTCAATAAGTATGTATTGAATTAGTGTTTAAAAAGGATGGAAAGAACCATCAATTGCTAATATATATCTTTTGTATTAAGCCAAAAAAAGCTATTTAGTAGAACTTTACCCTAATTTTTTAATTAATTTTTTATTTTTTTATATTGATTCGTTTATTTACTTTGTATCCCAACTGTAGCCCCCTCCTTCTTTCCCTCCCAACCCTAATTTTTAAAGCACCATTTACATGATATGTTACATTGTTTCCCAAGATCTAGCATTTGTAACAGAATTGCCTACAGGGTCTCCGTGGATCCCTGAGGCTCACGGTGCTGGCCAGGTTTGAACATCCTATTTTGGTCCATTCTCCTTGCTTTACCAGCTACTGAGATGAAAGTGAAAAAAGCTTTGACTCAGACAGGCTTCTTGTCATATACTGAGCTCTGCCTCTCACAGGTGGTAGCTGGGCCAGAGTTAATTGACAGCAGCTTTCAATTGTCATGGGAACTGGGATGAGTTTAAAATTGGTGAATTAGAGCAAGTTCTCAATGTTGGTTCCCTCTCCTTACCCCTTAGTGGAAAATGACACCTCATCCATTTTTAGGAGCCATTTAGCATCTTTTCCCTATCACATTCACTACTCTGTGTGTGTGTGCGTGCGTGTGCGTGCATGTGTGTGTGTGTGTGTTGGGGGAGGGGTGCATCTTTATGTGAATGTCATAAAACGAAGTCACTTCCAGGTAGGTTTAGGTACTAGTAGCTAATGATTACTATAGTTCATGCAGACTTTCTCAAAGCATTAGTTGAGTTACTATGAAGGAAGCTACTATCGGTACTGTCCTTCGTGGTATGATGGACAGTGTGGTAGTTTGAATGAAAATTCTTCCCCAGTTGGTGATGCTGTTTGGGTAGGCATAGGGGGTGTGGCCTCACTAGATGTCATATGTCAGTGGGGTGGACCTTGAGAGTTCAAAGATTTGCATCTCTCTGCTTTCTGCTTGTGGTTTGACATAATGAGCCGTCGACTTGATGTCCCTGCCACTCTCTCTGCCACTGCTACCACAATCCCATGCCATGATGGACTCTTTCTGTTTGTATGGCTACCAAGGTATCGATCAAGGCATTCATTCAACAAGCATGTTGAACACCAGCTATATGCTGGACTAGTGATTCGGAGATCAACAAGATGTTCTTATCCTACTGTTTCAGGAGCCAAGACTTAATGCAGTGGGCTCCATGAGGCCCTTCCAAACCAAAGTCAGGAGAGAGGCTCTGAGCTATTATGAGGTCTAGGCTTTGAAACAGATTGACAATTTGTCTTTACAACTTCAACCCCCAAGTATCTTATAAGGTCATGTTTTTTCATGCAAGGAAGAGTGAATGCTACTCCTCAGATGTCCATTTCTGATCAATGTGGAGTCTTATGCTGAGAAGATTATAAAACTCTGTGTGTTCCACTAGAAAAGAGGCTACACTAAGCTGGCTGTTTTCGTCACAGTGTAGGAAAAGGGTGAAGACAAGGGTGCTGCACATTGCTGTCCTAGCTTTCATGTAGAAAATTTTTATTTTCACCATTGTTTCATGAGTGTTCATTTCTCAATGGGCCCACAAGTTCTACAAATGGCAGCCTGGCCTGGAGGAAGGAAGGCCAGAGGCTGGACTCTTCTGAAACACAGTGAGCACAAAGACCCAGACTCAGGGAGGTGCTTTGGAACTGGGCACCACACCCCTTCCACACACTGAGCCTGCACATGACCCAGTCGAGTCTTGCTTTTCACAGTAGCTGTGCTCTGTACAGTCTTTGTGAACTCTGAGTGAACGTTTGCAAATGCTCTTACCCCCAGGGAAATACAAAGGGCGGGGCCTGACAGCCGATGCTCCCATTTTTATCAGTGGGGCAACATATCATCTCATTTCATTCATTTAAAGTGATTTTAATAGAAACTGTTACTCAGTACAGTGGTTTGCACTGGTAACCATAACACTCAGAGCTGAGACAGGAAGATCACAAATTTAAGGCAAACCTGGGCTATATAGCAAGACCCTATCTTCAGGAGGGTGGGCGGGAGACAGGGGAGGAGGGAAGGAAAAGAGAGTGTTTGACTCAGCAGTGAACTTGAGCTTAAGTGATACAGGTTATTTTCTCTGTAAGGCAACTTACAGCCTTCTTATGCTTAGGGACACCACCACATGGCAAGATAGCATTACAGTTAGGGCCATTGTAAGAGTGAAACCACCGGCAAAAACACAAAATGGGAGAGCCAGCAGTAAGCAGACTGCGAAAAGAACTTGTTTACATGCCAAAGCTGAAACAAAGCAAGCTATTGCTTTTTTCCAGCTCAGCTGGGAATACGCACATTGAACAACTTAAAAAAAAACAAAAAAAAACCTCTCTGCACATGTCTGTGGTTTGGCCTGACAAACATCATCAAGTGCACAGATTTTCAAGTATAGAATGTATGAAGGATGAGGATGGGTTTCAGTAAACCATGCTGAGCCTAGGTAATGGTATTCCCACACACTACAGACCATTATATACAGAAAAGTGTATAATGTGCTTCTGTGATGCCAGGTAGTTAGTTCTGTCGACCAGAATAAATAAATGTACTTCTACTTTCTGCACCTCATCTGCCATGCTCCAACCTGAGAGGTCAGTAGACATCAAGAGATTTCCTGCCAAATACATCATCTTTTCCCCTGGAGCACAAACCAAAATCTTCTCCTACTAGCTCTGGTGGAAAAGGAGGGTACTGCTGAGTTTGCTGGTGCGTGTCACCTGTGAGTTCAAGGTCAGCCTGGTCCACATATCGACTTCCAGGGCAGACAGGACTCCTGTCTCAAAGGGGAAAAAAGAGCAGGGCGGGACATTTAAACACATATAAGAAGCGACCTTTAGGGATCACCTAAGTGCCAGGGTCACAACCAGGCCACCATGAACAGGACTGACACAAAACAGAAGCAGTTCCACTTTGCACACGTCTCCATCCTCTGCTTCTGTGCTGTACTTTCTGCTTCTCTCAGCAGACAGGCTTCCTCTGCTTTCTCTGGTTTTCCTGCACCTTCATAACATTGGCTCTTGTGTGGTTTTGGCTTCCGTGGCACTGACTCTAGCCAGACTCTACAAGGCCTGTGCACCGCACACCTGTCATGTCGCCTCGTCTAGCCCAGCTCCCATTTCTTTTCACAGATAAACCTACTGCACCTCTGGCTCCAGGGTTGGCCTCGAGCCAGGCACGGTCCACAGTTCTCTCCCGGGAGGCTGATCTGGTCTGCTTATCCTCTGTCACTTCTGTCATTGCTCTGTGTATCTTTCTGCTGCCTCATGGCTTTGTTTGCCCAGGCCGTGTTTATTCATGGTTTCTGCTTACTCATGACTGCTGACTGCTGACTGCTTCTTCACTCACATTTTTTTTTCCTGTTTCTTTAGTTCAAATGCTCAAAAGAAACATCTTTTCAGCACAGTTAATCACAATTTATTTGAGTAGAACTTTCTTACCAAGACACCTTCTAGTGTATTGATCCACTGCCCTCAAAGCAGGGAGTAGAATCGGAGGGGTAAATGGCCATAGATGTCTAAGGACTTCTTCAACAAGCTAGTTACCCAAAATCCTTCTCTTTTAAAAATTTATTATCTCTCTATGCGTGTGGAGGGAGTCATAAAAGTAAGAAGGCAGATACTGACAGGGAGAAAAAGATCTTAATGGAAGGGCAGAGGGCAAAACAGAGAGACCAATGGAACACATGTATATGGGGGTTGGTTTAAATGTCAGCTTGCCACCATTTAGAATCACCTGAGCAGAGAGCCTCACTTGAAAATTACCTTCATTGCCTTAACTGATACGAGCAGCTCCTTTTGGTAGCAGCCTGGATCAGAAAGAACACAGAACAAGAGTGATGATTAACCTCCCGATGGCTTGGCCTTCCTGTTGCTGCTGCCTGGTCCTTCACTGACGTTAGAAACAGCATCTGCAGGTTTCTGGTGTGGACTGAGGACCAATGGCTCCTCAGGATCCCTCCAGGTTTTTTTCTGCACATTGGGATTGCTGTTTTTCAGCCTCTCAGTTATAAGACAACTGTTGTAAGTTTTTTGAAGACATTGCATAAGATGATGTAATAAATTCTTTCATTTCCTCTCCCTTTAAAATGTGATCTAAACTGGGAAGAAAGGTACTATTTGGGAAGAAGAACTGGACTAGCCAATATGCATCAGGAAGATGGAGATGGGGAATAAATGTACTGTATAATGCCATATGTATATCAAAAGGCTATAGTGAAACCCACCTCTTTGTATACTTTGTACTTTAAAATGTAACTTTTTTAAACCCAAGAATAAATAAAATGTATAATGCCATATGTATGTCAAAACACCACAATGAAACTCACCCACCTCTTTGTATATTTTGTACTTTAAAATAAAAAATTTTTTAACCTGAGTTACACGGTGTTTGTTACTCTTCTGGTTCACATTCAGTAATTTCACATTTTAATCATTTCACTATATTCAATAGTAAATGTAAAAGAGAAGAGAGACTTTATTTAAATTGACCATTGGGAGCTACAGAGGTGGCTCAGTGATTAAGAGCACTGACTGGTCTTCCAGAGAACACAGGTTCAATTCCGAGCACCACATGGCAGCTTACAAACATGTGTAACTCCAGTTCCAAGGACTCTGACACCTGCTTCCTGGAACAAGCAGGAGAATGTGGTGTGCAGACATGCATGAAGGCAAAGCACCCATTCACAAAAAATAGTTAAAAATATAAATAAGTCATTTATTTTAAGAGATGCCTTTCAATTTTAGAATTGTTACAATATGCAAAGGTATACTCTTCAAACTAGGTGATAGATTGATAGACAGACAGATCTACAGTGCTGATGCTCACACTCACGGTTTTAAGCACGCTAACCAGCCCTTATGCTATGGAAAAACACTCCCAGCCCAAGGATATGCATATTTGCTTGTGTGATTATATGTATCCTACAGAAAACCCTTGGAAAGAAAGAAACTAGTCGTAGCATATTTATCTAACCATCTTCTCATTTTTTTTTAGTAAGTACACTGCTTATGTAATTTCAAAGCACACCATACTTTATAATGTTGTTTAAAACCCCTATCTGCTGATTGAAAATCTGCAACCAATCCTCACCTAATTAGTCATGCCAGCCTTCACTATTAGAGAATCCAACAGCTCCCAAGGCAACCAGGCAGCCGTGGCTAGTTGAAGTGCGAGCTGGGGAAAGCAAAGGCCTGTAGTGCTCTGCCTTTGGTGTCAGGGACATGCATTTAGTTCCTACATGGGTCAGTTAACTTGGCTTACTGGCAGAGGGAAATGGTGAAGGTACACCACAGCCCACCTTGCTCACGGGGACAAGCGCTGTCAGGCACTGTCCACAGGAGACACAAACCTGTGGAAGGAGGTGGGCAGTGAAAAGCCAGCTCTGCTGAGCATCGCTGCTCTCACTGGACAACTGCAGGAAACACAGCTTTAAAAACCGTTGCTGTCATGTTAGCAGCAGCAGCCAGAACTGAAAGCGTAAAAGGCAATTCCTTTTCCGATGGGGACTCCAGATCACCATTAAATATTTCGGAGCCGACTTAGCAAGAAACTATTAAGAAAACTCCAAAACCATAATGACACACTGAAGGAACTCAGACTAGATGGACAGCAGTCACAATGCATGACTGGGAAGACTAAGCAACTTCAAAAACATGGGGCTTAGAAGGGAAAGAGGGAGGGAGGGACAGAAGGAGAGGAAGGACATAAAGGCAGAAGTGGGAATATCTGGACAGAAAGGAAGGGGCATAAGGTCGAGGGTAGTTAGGAGAAGGATTATAATCACAGCACACAGTGTACAATTATGGAATGTTAAAACAAGCTGAAAAAGAAAAGAAAAGCTAGTTCAGTTTAAGGACCTATCCTGATTATTCTGTAGAAGGGAAATGCTGAGAAAAACGTCATGGCTGAAGCCACTCGGAGGTAAGTGGTATCTGTTCCAGGAACAGAACTGAGACAGATGGAGACAGCAGAGGACATTTCAGAGATACCGAGAAGTGGCTGTTGAGAGAGCTGTTCACCCAGAAGTCTGGAGAGTGTCCTGCTGCATCACATTAAGTCACTTGGGAGAAAATATCATCTAAAATAGCTTTAATGTAGGCTTTGATTTTTTTTAACCTTCTTTATTTGAGGTTCCTAAGTGCCTCCACCTCCCTCCTAGCCCCCCAACCCTAGGTAGAATAGTAAGGACAGCAGAGACCTCTTTAGATGTAGTTCCTTGGGGAGATTCCACTCTTTGTTGTCAGGGTATCTGGCACTCAGCAAACCAGCAAATGCAGCAGCAAATCAGCAATCCAGCAATAAGGACCAGCAGGAGCAGGGGCAGCAGCAGCCTCGGTGAAGTGTTCTGCTAAGTACTTCTCTCTAGGAGCGGCTCTTTTTCTCTCTCTCTTTCTCTCTGTGTGTCTGTCTCTGTCTCTTTCTCTCTCTCTGTCTCTCTCAGTTCCGATTTATACCTTCAGAGTGCAAACAAGGATGTTTTTCAGCTGACAAAAACCACACCCCCTGCACGAGGCAGTTGCAGTTTCCAGCAGACAAGCATCTCCCCAGGTTGTTATCAGTTGTGGATCCCACACTGGGGATCACAACAAAAACATATTTCCATAACATAACCAAAACTTCCACTACATCGTAATGTGACGTCGTCCCCAACCTTCCCCTTCTTATTATTTTCTTATAAATGACTTGCTATTTAACAGTTAATGTTTTAATTTTTCTCATTTTATTTAAAGAGTTTTTCTTTTTATAAGCAAAGAAGGAGCACATCTAATTGTGGCCATAATATATATTAGAATAGGTAAATGAAAAAATATTAATTTCATCTGTACTCTAACCACCCACATTAACCACTGTCAAATTTTTCTTTCTGTATCTTTCTTTGATACTCATGTAACTGTGACCATGTGCTTATGCTTCTGAATCAAATGCACTCCAATTATGCAAGGCGAAATAAGAGGAAAATAATTTGACACACTTTATACTGTATGCATCAAAAATTTAAGAGGCACTAGTTTAAAATCTATTTTTATTTGAAGATTAAAATTGTGAGTATTCATTATAAAATATGGAAGGTAATACAATGATCTTCTATTCCTAACAGATAACATGCTATCAATTTTAGAGAGACTCAAGTTGTAGCTTATTAGTGATAGAGCATTTGCCTAGAAAACATGAGGTCCAGAATTCAATTCCCAGCACCTTCCTGACATGCATACATATAAATTTAGTATGCATAACCATTTAAGGAAATCATGAAAATCATGAATTCAAGACCAAGTTGGTTTTATGTTGTAAAGCAAAATAAACTGTTTAATTTAAAGGGAAATTATTGTAACTGTTTTTTTATTTTTTCAGATGAGGGAATGAGATGAACACTATTTCCAATCCTTTCTAGCTCTTACAGAACTCTCGCTGGCTGGGTCAACTCTTCTGTTCCAGCGTAAACTCCTCTCCAAGCTGACTGATTCAAACTGACTTCTCTTTGCTTCTGACTGAATTGCTCTGCCTAGACAAACTGATTTGGAACATGTTTTAATCTTCTGGCTCCTTCTTATTCTCTGGCTTGTTCTGCCTTTACCTTGTTTTCTCTGCAACCTATCTCTGTAAAACTGTCGTTAAAAACAAAAACAAAACACCCCCTTTCCCTGTACTGCTCTTAAATAGCCTCTTTTCTGTCCTGTTATTGTGAGAGTTGAGCATACCCTATCTCTGACTCATTCTGTCAAATCTTTCTCTGATTCATCACTTTGTCTGCTCCTCAATTAGACATCACTTTCAAACTCAGCTGCTTCCTTCTACCAGCTAACCTTACCTTCATTGTTTAGGATTAAAGGTGTGTGCTAAGTATTCTGTGTTCTAGCCAGATCACACTGTAATACAAAGCATGTCTGCATTCCAGCTGGATCACATAGACCTAGAAGGTCACTGGATGTAATCCCTTCCCAGAGAAGCCATGTTGCTGAATTAAAACTCCTCTATAAATTATAAGTGAAGAACAGTGGAATGAGGAACCACTGGTAATAAAAGGACAAAGTATACTATGTACACTGCAGGAAAGTATGATGAAAGTTTGAAAGGTCATTGTTCTCTAAAGAGATAGCCAAAAGATATACAAAACAAATTGTTTTAAAAGCTGGAAATATGATCGTCCTCACTAATTAAGGAGACATAATTTAAAATAACAGTGAGGTGAGAGTTCACTCTACCATCCAAGGTCAAATGAGAAAGGCCACTGTCAGCCTTATCCTGAACAATAAGGCACGTCAGCATTGTGTGTGGAGTGCCATAAGCCAGCATGGCCTCTCCGACAGGGCAAAGATCAGATAACTCCATCTTAGGGAAAATGAAAGAAAAATATTTTAAAGTGACTTTTAAAGATGTGACATGTACTGTAGTGAAAGCTGTACATAGACAAAATTACTCCAAAATGAGGGCATAAATCATCCCGGAAACAGTAATGTCACTATGGCAAAGTAGTAACCTGCCAATAAAAATAATAAAAATCTACACATTATGTTCTAACGCAAAGTAAAAGCACAAATGAAAATGCCTCTTGATTAGGACCATGTAGACATGATACCCACACGGTAAAAATTAAAAGCGGAAGCGAGGGGTATCTTAGAAATAATATGTATTTGATAACAAAGATGGTCTTCATTTCTTTGATCTATTTAGAAATATTTTTTGCTGTTAAAGAAACATGAAACTAATATGCACATAGTGTGAGAAAATGAATAAATCCTTGAAAGAAATCCAAGAAGGGACTGAAGAGATGGCTCAGTGGTTAAGAGCACTGTCTGCTCTTCCAAAGGACCCAAGTTCAATTCCCAGCACCCACATGACAGATCACAACTGTCTATAATGCCCATTCCAAAGGATCTGACACTGTCACAATAATGAACATAAAATAAAGTTAAATTTTAAAAAAACACTTAAAAAAAAAGAAATCCAAGAAAACACAAACAGGTAAAGAAAACAAATAAAACTGTTCAAGATCTGAAATTGGAAATAGAATCAACAAATAAAACACAAGTGGATGGAATTCTGGAAATGAAAATTTTGGGAATTTGAATAGGAATTACAAGGGAATGTTTCAGGAGAGTGTGGTGGTCTTCCTTTCATTCATAGCTCCTGGAATAATGACTCGTGAGACTCAAAATATTATTTACAAATACCTAGGCCATATAGCGAGGCTCTTCTCTGATTAGCTCGTAATTTAAAATAACCCATTTTACTAATCTACATTTTGCCACATAGCTGGATACCTGTGCTCAGATATTAATCGTTTGTTCTTCTCACATCTTGTCAGCTTAATTCCAACCCTCCTACCTCACCCCACCCCATGCCTGATTCTATGCTAGAATCCCTCTGCCTATGGGATGTCCCACTTTATAATTCCTGCCTCAGCTATAAGCCATAGTTGTTTTGTTTTGTTTTTTATTGACATGTGTTGCCTCCGTACACTACACAAGAGATTCCTTCTACAAGGGAAAGCTTCACCAACGGAATATAAGAGATGGGAGAGAGAATCTCAGGCATTGAAGATACAATAGAAGAAATGGATATATTGGTCAAAGAATGTTAAATCTAAAGAACTCTTGACATAAAACATCCAGGAAATCTGGGACACTTTGAAAAGACCAAACCTAAGAATAATAAAAATAGAGGAAGGAGAAAAATCCCTAATTAAGGTCCTGAAAATATTTTCAACAAAATCATAAAAGAAAAATTTTCTAACCTAAAGAAGGAGATGCCTATTAAAGTATAAGAAGCATACAGAACACCAACTGTATTGGACCAGAGAAGAAAGTTACCTCACCACATAATAATAAAAACACTAGGGGGGCTGGAGAGATGGCTCAGAGGTTAAGAGCACTAGCTGTTCTTCCAAAGGTCCTGAGTTCAATTCCCAGGAACCACATGGAGGCTCACAACCATCTAGAATGAAATCCAGTGCCTTCTTCTCGCATACAAGCATATATGCAGACAGAACATTATTAATAAATAAATAAAACTTAAAAAAAAGAAAACCAAAACATACAGAGCAAAAACAGAATATTAAAAGCTGAAAGGGTGAAAAAAAAAAACCAAGTAACATGTAAAGCCAGACCTGCTAGAATTGCACCTTAATCCTCAATGGAGACTTCAAAAGCTAGAAGGGCCTGCAAAGGTGTGCTGCAGACTCTAGGAGATCACTGATGCCATCCCAGACTACTACAGTCAGCAAAACTTTTAATCACTGTGGATGGAGAAAATAAGATATTCCATGATAAAGTCTAATGTAAACAATATCTATTACAAATCCAGTCCTACAGAAAGCACTAGAAGGAAAACTGCAACATGGGTTAATTACACCCATAAAAACAGATCATCTCACACCAGCAAAATCAAAAGAATGGAAACTCTCACATACACATCACCACCATCACCACCAACCACACAAAATAAAATGTGTAAAAGTAAGTTTTATTTGCCTAATTTAACTGTCATCTTGGAGGCGTACAGCCTCCAGCTACTAACCTAGGCCTAGTCCTTGAAGCATCTAGCCTCCATGCAATCTAATGTAGGCCTAGAATGTTTTCAGCCTCTGAGACTTACATCTAAATAAGCTGTCCCTTTCTAGGTCTCTCTGAATTCTAGTTGGTTGGTTCAACTTAGCTGTTCTGGCTTAAAACCCCTCTCCAAGCTGACTGATTCAAACTGGCTTCTCTCAGCTTGGGAATGAATTGCTCTGTCTGGCCTCATACCACTCTGGCAATATGTTCTAATCTTTGGCTCTTTCTCATTCTCTGGCTCGATCTGCCTTCACCTGTGTCTAGCTGTTCTCTCTTCAACCTGTCTCTGTAAAACTCTCCCAGTGAAACTGTCTGCTCTCTTTCTCTCTGTGTGCTGCTCTCTCTTAAGTAGCTGTTCTTTACCCTGTTTTTGTGAGAGTTGTGTATGTCCTATTCTGACAGATCTTTCTCTGATTCATCAGTTTGTCTGCCTCTCAATTAGGCATCACTTTCAAACATGGGTATTCCCTTCTGCAAAATAACTTTACCTTTTAAAAGGAATCAAAGGTGTGTACTAAGGATGTATCTGAGTTTCGGCCAGAGGTCGTTGAACATAAAGAAGCTATGTGGCTGGATTCCTCTGCAAACAGGAATCAACAATCACTGGTCACTGATATTTCTCAGTATCAATGGTTTCAAATTCCCCAATAAAAAGACACAGATTCACAGAATGGATGCAAAAACAGGATCCATCCTTCTGCTGCATTCAAGAAACACGCCTCTTTTTCACACGTCCTGACCAGCTGGCAGGACTCGCCTTGCATCAGTGGCCCAGGTCCAGAGTCTGGAGCTACTGCGGCAAGTCATGGCTGGACAAGCTTCTAGAAAGTTTCTTCCGCTCTTTGACCGAGGATTGCTTGAAAGGAGTGCTGCTGAAACTACAACCAAAGGTGCCATTATGCTTCCAGAAAAGTCTCAAGGGGAAGTATCGCAAGCAACAGTAGTGGCTATGGGACCAGGCGCGAAAGGAAAGGGTGGAGAGAGTCAACCGGTCAGTGTGAAGGCTGGAGACAAAGTTCTTCTCCCAGAGTATGGAGGCACCAAAGTAGTTGTAGACGACAGGGATTATTTCTTATTTAGAGATGGTGACATTCCTGGAAAGCATGTGGACTGACATCACTGTTGAAATGGTGTCACATGAAACTGTCCATTCCACCGATGTTTTGAACTAGTTCATCATGTAAATAATTCCATTGCCTCCCTTTTATAGTAAACTGATGATGCCTAAAGAAATGAAACACACACACACACCTCAACATCAAGGAGAAACATCAACTCAGGATAAAGGGTTAGAAAAATATGTTACAAGCAAATGGACCTAAGAAATAAGCTGATGAAGTCATTTTAATATCAAACAAAATAGACTTCAAACCAAAACTATTCAGAGGGGATAGGGAAGGACACTATATATTCATCAAAGGAAAAAGCCACTGAAATGGCATTTCAATTCTTAACATCTATGCCCCAAACACAAGGACACACAAGTTTGTTTCCATTTTGTGGGATGATTTGAGGAGTGTGTTAACATTAACACTTCTTCGAAAGTCTGTTAGAATTCTGCAGTGAAACTGTCTGGCCCTAGGTGTTTTGGAATTGGCTTTGTCACTTCTTTTGCCTCTGTCTTTTCTTCTTTCTTCCCCTCCTTTCCCCTTCAGCAAATTTCTTGCCTGGCAACTTAGAGTTATCTATTAAGTATGTACACACACACACACACACACACACACATCTTAGTGTTTGTTTGAGACTGGGCTTCATGAAGCCCAAGCCAACCTCAAGCTCCCTGTGTGGTAAAGGCTCACCTTGAGCTCCTGACCCTCCTTCCTCCACCTCCCACCAGCAGATGTGCTAAGATTACAGATGTGCACTAAGATGTCTGACTCAAGGTAGCACTTTTAAAGACAATTGCCCATGCACTGACTTCTCTGCATCTTTTATACCTAAGTATAGCACCATTTCTCTGACATTACTTGAAACTTTTGTTTCTTTAGTCAGTTTTCTGTTGCTCCATCAGAAAGGTCTCAGATGGATTTATTAAAGAAGAGAGGTTTACTGTGGTTTGTGCTCTGGAGGCCAGGAAATCTGGCTCAGAAATTGGTGAACCAAAACGGAGTTATGTAGAAATTTGCATGCTGGGAGATGAGCTTCCCAGTGCTTCAGGCCCTGTCTCCTATAGTCTTCAGCCTACAGAAAGATGGAGGCTGGGTTGATAAACCCATAAGCAAAAGCCTTCTCTGACGGTGAAACTGACATGGCCTAAGGGAAGAACCTTTCAAATAATGGCGGTTGATGGATGCTTCCCCAAAATGGCAGACTGTTCCCTCCAACTTGCTGGTGAAGATAAAAGCTGCCTCAGCAGACCTCGTTTCCACCAGTGAGTCTGAGACATATAACCCGGGTGTGGGCCACAGTAGAGGCTCCGGGTTGCCTCACAGCCTCTTTGCCCTCACACGCTTTTGTGTTGAGAAGAAGCGGCCCCAAAGGAAGTTGAGCAGGAAGTGGGAATCCTCAAACCTTCTGATTTTCCCCAAATAAAGGGCAGCTAGGAAGCAGCTAAATTCATCGCCTTACAAAGTTCCTGTCACAAACCATGAGAAAACACTGAAAAAATTGTCATTTAGTTGGATCAAAAGTTTCAGTCTCGGGTCCTCTATACAAACCTCCCAAGTAGCAGGTTTGGATTTTCAATGAATTTTAGTTTATTACTACTTAACTTCCTTTGTGTATATTTGAGTTTCACATAATGTACTCCTCCACTTCCATTGCCTCTTCTGTGGAAAAAAAAAAAAAGAACGGAATAAAAAGGAACAGAACATCATTTACCGCAAACTAAAGACGAGTGGATATCAGGGAACATTTAGAGAACCAGAAAAGGCTTTAGAAAAATAAAAGTCTAGCCAGGAATGGTGCTGCATGCCTTTAACCTGAGCACACAGGAGATAGTCAGAGCTACACAATGAGAAATGAAAGGATGATAGCAGAAAAATTGAAATTAATAGAATTAGAAGAAATCACTGGGGCGGGGGGGGGAGCTTTTAGGGGCTAGGAGTAGAGGCAAGTAAAGTAGACTGTCAATGTGTGAGGTTTACAAAAGAATAGGAAGTTCTGAAAGAAGGAAGTCAGGAGTTGTGAACACTCTAAAAACCAGGAAAAATGATTAAAGTGTGTTAGCAGGAGTTTTAAATTCAATACAAGAACTAGAAGACAGAAGAGGCGACTCACTTAGGAAATCTTGGACAGGAGGCCTTCCTGCCAAAGACTGGTGCCGAAGGAATACACAAGAGAATTTCAAAAAAGAAATTAAGAAAACAAAAAACAAAAAAAACCTCTCAGACAGCTGGACAACTGAGTGGAAACCAACTGTGTCCAACCAGAGCTGGACCAGTGAAGGAGTCTACACTGACATCCAAGAGCCATGTCTGTGAGAGGCTGAGAGGCCGTGGGAGGCCGTGAGAGGCCTTAGGGAGAAATTCCTGCATGAAAACTGAAGTTTAAAACACTTAACCAAAAGGAAAGAAAAATGATGGTTGTCACATATGAAATGAACAGAAGGTAGTCACCTTTGAATTTTTTTTCATATTCTTAGTAGTCTTAAGCACTGAAAATAGATTTAAGCACAATTATGATATAACGAGAAGGCAAGGGTAGGCAAGAGAGGATGTCTTACTAATGGTGGTATAAAAACCAATTTATTTGTTTGTTTGTTTGTTTGTTCATTTTTGGCAAGGGCCTGCACAAGTCTGGGTCTGATGAGGTCCCAGACACAAGACCCCACCCCAACGCAGAAGCTGTTACCAATCGATAATCTCTCACCAATAAAAAATTCATTTTTGCCAATGGCGTGTCACTAGGTACCCAGATCACGCTAGAGCATGTTTGGAGGGTCTAGCAGGGGAGCGCAGCTACCCCTAACCCCTAAACCCTTGACTGAAGCAGTCATCCTCTTCGACTGACTGAGCATGCAGCTTCAGGAGGGACTCATGGTGCCGGGAGGGAGGAAGGGGACACCAGCCTAGCCGCCAGAGCAGCCAAATCAATCTGGGGATCGATGGGTGACAGATGTCATGGCCAGATGGCCCTCATCCCACAAACCACTCTTCAAGGCCAAGCCCCAGACCCGGCAGTAGATGGCCAACACAATACCAACGCAGTGGGGTTTTTGGAGAGTCATTGTCTCCTAATGTTTCATTACTGTTGCTGTCTTTTTGTTGTTGCTGTTTTGGTTTTCTATAAAGGTCCTTCATGTAGAGACTATGATGCCCAGTTTTGTGTTGTTATGGGATTTCTATATGGGTAAATGTTTATGTGTGTGTGTTTATGTGTCTGTTGAGCTTGTTTTTACATACATTGATTCATTTATTTATTTGTTTATTTATTTATTCACTTTACAGCCTGATCCCAGTTCCCTCTCTCCTCTCCTCCCAGTTCCACCTTCACACCCCCTTACTCCTCAACCCCTCTCTCCTCAGAGGAAGGGAGGCCCCACTTCAAGTCACAACAGAACTAAGCGTATCATTACACTTAGGCAGCTCAGCTAGGGGAAGAGGATCCAAAGACAGTGAGGGACAGCCTCTACTCCCGTTGTTAGGGGACCCACATGATGACCAAGCTGCACATCTGCTAAATGTGTGTAGGGGGTCTAGGTCCAGCCCACACAAGCTCTTTGGTTGGTGGTTTAGTCTCTGTGAGTCCCCACAGGCCCAGGTGAGTTTACTCTTTAGGTCTTGTGGGTGCATCACTCCTCCAGTTCCCTCAGTCCTTCCTCCCACTCTTCCACGAGACTCTCCAAGATGGGGCTATTGTTTGTCTGTGGGTCTTTGCATCTATTTCCATCCGCTGCTGGATGAAGCCTCTCAGAAAACAGTATGCTGGATTCTGTCTGCAAGCACAGTAGGGTGTCCTTAATAGTGTCAGGGGTTGGCTTTCTCTCATGGGATGGGTCTCAAGTTGGGCCAGTGATTGGTTGGCCATTCCTTCAATCTCTGCATCTTTATCCCTACACTTCTTGTAGGTGAGACAAATTTTAGGTTGAAGATTTTATGGGTGGGTTGGCGTCTCCTCCCTCCACTGGAAGTCCCACCTGACTACATGAAGTGGTAAGTCAGTCCCATATCCCCCGCTGCTAGGAGATGGGACCTCATGAAACTGAAAAGCTTCT
The DNA here is from genome assembly GCA_028658305.1 of Pachyuromys duprasi. Lineage (NCBI taxonomy): Eukaryota > Metazoa > Chordata > Mammalia > Rodentia > Muridae > Pachyuromys > Pachyuromys duprasi. The sequence continues at coordinate 23,440,072 of CM053758.1, forward strand.
GCAAGGCAAAGGACACTATCAACAGAACAAAAAAAAGTCTTTACCAACTCTACATCCGACAGAAGGCTAACACCCAAAATACATAAAGAACTCAAAAAATTAAACACAAACAAACCAAATAACCCAATTTAAAAAAACGGGGCACAGAGCTAAACAGAGAATTCTCAGCAGAGGAATTTCTAGTGGCCAAGAAGCAGTTAAAGAAATGATCAATGTCTTTAGATTTCAGGGAAATGCAAATCAAAATGACTCTGAGATTCTATCTAACACCCATCAGAATGGCTAAGATCAAAAACTGAAGTGACAGCACATGCTTGTGAAGATGAGGAAGAACCAAATCTTAACCTGATTAAGAAATCAAGAGATGATCTGATAGTGCAAAGTCAAAAGAAAAAGGAGAAGAAGCAGCAGCTAAAGTTATGGCAAGAGTTGGCTGTGTGGGACAGAATCAGAGGTGGGACCAATGAACCACTGTCTTGTTGTTATTAAAACCTCAGATGTAGCTTTTAATTATGTGCTTGTACGAGGTTTGTTTGTTAGTTAAAAACCGAGGCTGTGGGAAATAAGAGAGACAAAAACACTAGGGCAGAAAATACGAAGCTGAATGAGGAGTGATCCCAGGTCTCTGGTACATCACTGCCACTGGGAAGCTAATTTTCAGCTCTGAGCTTGTAGCAGCCAGCAGAAAGCGGGAAATGTAATCATCTGTACAGTTTCACAGTGTCCAAGAGACAAAAACAAACCACTTACTCAGGAGAAACAGATCTATTTGTGGTACCGAGGCTGAGAGACAGTTTTCCCATTTGTCCACCTAAGGGGACACCATGTGACACAGTCAACCACATCCTCCACCTGCCTTCAGTAAATGTAACGGTGCCAGAGAGCTACTGCTTCTCCTGTCTCTCAGCATAGGTCACTGGCAGAATGCCAACACCAAGCCCACTGCCAGCAGTTCTGAGGGAACATAGAAACATGTTCATGGTAAAGCCTAGTGGTTAGAGGGCAGGTCCCTCTTCCAAATATCTCTCCAACAAATTACTTAACCGCTCTGTCTATATTCCAAGCCCTTATCTATAAAGTGAATCTAAATGTAATCATTCCTTAGGATTTTGTGAAAATTAATAGGCCTTAAAAGGATGTCCAGGGTCATATCTGTTTCCCAGCACACATGGGTAGAACTCAGGAAAGGCACTTTAGCCTATGGGTTTAAGATCAGCATAGGCAGCATGGTAAGACTCAGATGGAAACAAATAAAAAAGAACTGCAAATATTTCCATTACTCAGACATGCATTTTTAACAGACTGTATCTACTTAAGACAATAGGAAACAGTATAACATTAGCGGAGGATAGACACGGATCAATGAAATAGAATAATAAAGATGCAATCTCTACAGAAATGCTGGCTTCACAATTCAATGGAGAAAAATGGTCTCTCAAATGGTGCCAAAACAGTTGGGATCCCCATAGGCAAAGACATTCACTTCAGCCTAACTGCATACCTCACACAAAGAGTGTCTCAAAATGCGTAAGTGATTTAGAGGTAAAAGTCCAAATGATAAATCTTTTCGGGGCTGGAGATGCTGCTCAGTTGGCAGTGTTTGTGTAACATGCATGAAGCCCTAGGTTCCTTCCCTCGCTCTGCATCAACCAGGCACAGTGACCGACACCACAATTCCAGCACTCAGGAGATGGAAGCAGTACGATCAGAAGTTCAAAGTCACCCTAAGATACAGAATGAGTAGCTAGCCTGATTTGTGCAAGACACTGTCTACACACAAACAAGCAAACAAATAAAAACTTTCGGTTAAAGGGGCGGGAGGGGGCCTGGAACACTTCCAGGCCTAGGGCTGGATCAAGTTCTTACATCTGATGGTCAAAAATGAACCATGTGAAAAATTGGTAAATTGGACTTGATCAAGCTTAAAAACCTGTCAAAGATGAGAAGATAAGACCTGAGGGGAGAGCCAATGTTATAAGAAGCATTGCTAACCAGACAGCTGGCAAAAGACCAGAGAGAGCTTTCAAACAGAAATGAACAATCCAATTAGAAAATGAAAAACAACAAAAAAGGAAATATTTGTGCAAAGGAGGCAAATAAGCAAGTAGAAGTGCATCCCACACGGCTAGCTATTAGGAAAACACAAATGAAAAGCACCATGAGATGCCACTGGCATGTCAGAATGCACAAGCAGTAATGAGATCAGACATGATGGGGAAAACTGACTTTCCCAGATAGCGCTCGTGGTAATTGAAATGTTACAGTGTACCTTCACAGTCAACTTAAAATGTTAACACATGCTTACCGTACAACCCAGTAATCACAGTCCCAGTCAGAGAAATGAAGTGTTCACACATGAAAACAATATCTGAGCATTCACTGAAAGGACTAAGGAGATTGCTCAGCTGGTAAATCACTGAGCATGAGGACCTGGCTTTGATCCCCAGAACATAAAAGAGCCGGGTGTGGTGGTGGCTCAGTTATCATCTCCTCACTGGGTGGACGGAGATAGGCTGATCTCTGGGGTTCGTTGGCCAGCCCGCCTAGTCTACCTGAGAGCTCCAGGCCAATGACAGACCAAGTGTCAAAAACAATTACAAAAGAAAGAAAAACAAGCTGAAGGAGCCCTAACGACTGAAACCTGAAGTTGTCGCTAGTCTCTATATTTATGTGGGCGCAAATGCACCAACCAGACACAAAGGGTAAACTAAGAACTCCTGGCATGAGAAACAAGCCAAACAATCCTGTAATGTGCGTCTGACAAAAGCTGTGCTGTATCTAACGTCATGGACTGCTATTCATTGATGAGACCAAATGAACCAGTGAGATGCAACAACCTGCATGGAGATCAGCTAATTCCTTTTAAAGCCGGGATTCAAATATTAGATGCTTTGTGATTCCATCTACACAGCATCCTAAGAATGGCAAAATGGAATATGTGCAGAACAAATTCGAGGTGCTAGGGAGGGAAACAGAGGTGTTCCCTTAGCAGAGGTAGCGTGAAAAATCTCATGGTAACAAAATGGCGCTGTACCTACATCCTTATTGTTTGTAGGGATGTTTACATGTACTAAAACTACACAGAACAATATGTTATGCACACACAAAACAATGTTGGTACATGTAAAAAAAAAGTAGAGAATGGTGATATGCAATAGATCATGGTAGAGTTCTTGCCCAATATGCATGAAGCCCAGGATTCAAGTTTCAACACTACACAGAGAGAGAGGTTGTGGTCTCAATCTGAAATAAAGCCCTCCATAGGTTTGAATATTTGGTTCCCAGCTCATGGTGCTATTTGTAGAACTTTTTAAACAGGAGGCATGGCTAGCAGAGGGGTGTTACTAGGCATAGGATTCTGAGTTTGATAGCCCAGCTCTACTTCGGGCTCAAGGTTTTTGCTTTCTGACCCACCAGGATGTGAGGAGCTTCCATCACACACTGCAGCCACGGCTTTGAGCTCTGCTTGCCTCTAACATCAGCAATGATCCTTTTCATTTATGTAAATGTGGAGCCATAATAATAAACTGGGTAAGCCAGGTGCAGTGGTACCTGCCTGTAATCCCAGCTCTCAGTGAGTTTGAGGCCAGCCTGGTCTAGAACTTGGCTGTCCAGGACAGCAGAGGCTACACAAAAAAACCCGTAGAAGAAGATTAGGAGGAAGAGGAAGAGGAAGCAGCAGCAGCAGCCGCACCTGGTTGTATTTGACTCTGTCCTCTTCAATGAAGATGTACAGCCATAGCCACAGAGAGCAGTGCACAGTAGCTTTAGTCTCTTAGCATGCGTTCACAGACTGTGAGGACCACTTCACCCAAAGAACAACATGCTTTGTTTTGATAATAAAAAGGATCCAGCCTTACCTGGTCTCAGGTGCCAACTCTGCCTTCTTGCAGGCAGACACAACTTGTTCTTTATTTTTTTTAACGTTTATTTATTTTATGTATATGAGTGTTTTGTCTGCATTTACACCTGCCAGAAGAGGGAATCAGTTCACATTATAGATGGTTTTGAGCCACCATGTGGGTGCTGGGAATTGAACTCATGACCTTTGGAAGAGCAGACAGTGCTCTTAACCACTGCTCCATTTCTCCAGCCCCACACTCTGTTCTTATTTTGACCCCCAGCCAGCACTCTGGCCTTGAGCACACCCTGGCACTCAGCTGGCCAGGAGTATGTGTAGGGTGAGGAAAGCTACCTACTGTTACCATGTGCTATGAGGTGGCAAGGGTGTCTCTTCAGATGTGATTTCATTATAGGAAGTAACACCATAGGGCTCTCTGAGAAGACCATGAGACATGGGGACCTTAAGCCCACTTATCAAACTGTTTCTTGTTCACATTTCATTGCAGATGAAACGGCAATAAATATTGAGTAAAAGGAGTTAATTTGCATCAGAAGGATTTTCTTCTACTTAACAAAATAAGTTGTGCTTCATATTAAAATTCTTACCAACCCATAGGTACATTTCATCAAAGGCCAGAAGTAGACAATGTAATGAATCTTTTTTACTAAGTAAAAATTAAGCCAGGGTGGTGGTGGCACACACCTTTAATCCCAGAACTCAAGAGACAGAGTCAGGTGAATCTCTATGAATTGAAAGCCATGCTGGTCTACAGAGCGAGTTCCAGGACAGCCAGGACTATATAGTGAGACTTTGTCTGGAAGGAAGGAAGGAAGGAAGGAAGACAGACACTTAAAACAGTGTTAGGACTAGCTAAGACCTGTCAGGAAGTGTCCACAAGGAAGCTCCTGTTGTCCCTCTTCTCCCTGTGTCACCCAGTTGGCCTCAAACCTACCGCAGCTGTCCTGCCTCAGCCTCCTAAATGCTGGGATTGGAGATGTGAGCCCAGCAGAACTGATTTTTTTTTTCTACGCTGAAATTTTATTAAAAAGTACTCTATTTTGTTGTTTGGTTATTTGAGGAATACAGTATGGGAGTGTTTATGTGAGAGCATGTATTGCTCTTTAGTCCAGGCTGTTAACAGACTCACAGAAATCCTTCCAAGCACCAGGATGACCTATAAGGAATTCTTCATAAATACAAAATCCCTGGGAATTGGTGGTGCACGCCTGTAATCCCAGCACTCAGGGAGGCAGAGGCAGGCAGATCTCTGTGAGTTCAAGGCCAGCCTGGTCTACAGAGTGAGTTCCAGGACAGCCAGGGCTGCACAAAGACAGCCCTGTCTCGAAAACAAAACAATACAAATAAGTAAAAAATGCCATACTAAAAATACAGCTTCTCGTGTCTGCTCACATCCGCAGTTGAGGATTGAACTTATTGTCTCACACATGCTAAGCATGTGAGTCACACTCTCGGCCCAATCGTTTGAATATAAATAATTATCAATTTTGAAAGGCTTACCTGGCCTTTATAAATCCCAGGGCTGAGATGACCACAATCTCAGTTCCTAATTCTCAGCCACAGTCCATAGGCCACTGCTCTAAGGACCTCTTCCATATCACATGATGAGGAAGCCCAGCGAAGCCTCCAGAAACATTTCTACCCTCCTTCCAAACCATGGCAGTATCAACACAGAAAAATGCAGCTCTGTCCTTAAACAGAATCAGAGAGAGTTTACTCTGGGGCCCATGTTGAATGACTGTGACCCAGGAACACAAATTTAAGTTACCCCAAATTCCATCTTCCATGTGGAAGTAGTCTCCTGACAGTTTACAATCTTATAGAACAAAGACAGTCCTAAGCCAGGAAGTTTAGAGTACATTGGTGCATACATCAGAGAGGTGGCTATTCCAAGAAGGGGGAAGTTTCTCTATAGGCCTCATATGCTAGCTGATGACGTGCTTAGCTTTGGTGGAAGCCAGTGGTCTGCTAAGTTAACAGATTCTAAAATGGTTCTATCTACTACTCACAGGATGTTAGTTCCAACAAAAGTAGGCAAGGAATAAAATATTTGGGGGACAAAGGCTGTCCCAAGATAGACAATTGCCGTCTAGACCTGCAACATTCCAACTGCCCCACATCACGTCAGTTTTAATCAGTCAACTGGTCTTTGTAGACACAGTTTCCTTCCCGGAATGAATTTTGTTGACAACAGGAAGCTCCCTCCATCCTCCATGTTTATTTGTGAAGTTTCACTTGGTCTCTCCCACCAACTCAGTCTCTGCTGACAGCTCTTTTGACTCACCAGGTGTTCCAAGGCAAATTTTAGAAAGTGTTTCTTCCAAGGAAACTTAAAAATCTCTTTTTCTAATGGATCTCTGGACAGCAATCATTTCTCTCAGCGAATATCTCCTTCTGAAAGAAGAAACCGTACACCGCTGGGTGGTCATGGTGTGTAAGGGTGCAGAGGTGGGGCCAGCATCTGGAGGGTAAGGGGAGGCCCATGACAGGGCCCCTCAGAAACTTCCCAGAAACAATCCTCTCATCCTCTTTTCAGTAAAAATGTTGTTTGTTTGTTTGTATATTGAGAGTTAATGAACCAAGTACTTGTGAACACAGGGTGTTATAGCGCTGAACTCTAATTCCAGCTGCCCTCCCTTTTGGAAGCTGACCCTGTCTAGCAGTTAAAATAAAATTCATTCTTATGTCCCCAGTTTTCTCTCTATTCAAAGAGGAGAGCTAAATCAAGAGACAAGGTGTGGTTTTTTTTTTTTTTTTTTTTTTTTTTGAGACAGGGTCTCATGTAGCCCAGAAGGGCCTCAAGTTGCCATGTAGCCAAGGATGGTGTGCTGGGATTACAGGCATGCGGCACCACCATGCCTGGCTTTATGTAACTCTAAGAACCAAATGCAGAGCCTCCTCACTGTATCAGCTGAGCCATAATCCCCTGGCTCAAGAGCCCTCTTTACCTCATTCTGTATCTTACTCCCTCTCCACTGAGGTCTTTAAACTGGGGTTGAGGATTCCAGCAGAATCTATAAACAGAATTCAGGGTGTTAGCGAATTTTGGAAAGAGAACAAAATCACATCATGTCTTTATTACCTCTGCCTGGAACGTAGTGTTCCTCCAGGCCCTGCCCCGCCTCTGCCAGCCTTCACCTCCTCATCTATGAGTTTACACTGGCATATGGCCCTTCAGCTATTAATGTAGACACAGAGTGTTAGCAGACCCTACAGATTTCACCAGGAGAAATCAGAGCTGTCAGATTCCTGTGGCTTGTGGATATCTCAAAATATCATATTCTGTAGTCACTACTTTGTGTCATATTTTCATAGACCTACTGCTACATCTCATAATCCAATAACAAACACTTATTTTTGTAAAGCAATGATCCTCAACCTCCCAAATGCTACAACCCTTTAAAATAGTTCCTCATGTTGTGGTGACCTTAAAATTATTTTTGTCGCTCCTTCATAACTGTAATTTTGCTACTGTTATGGATCACAATGTAAATATCTGTGTTTTCCGATACAGTTAGGTGACCCCTGTGAAAGGTTTTTTTCTCCAATCCCCAAAGGGGTTGTGACCCACAGGTTGAGAACCACTGCTGTAAGGCATGTTATTTTTTAGTGGTCATTAGCTTTCAATAGAGTTTGCTTTCTTTGGGCCCTTGGGGTTTTTTTTTAATATCTTTATTGTAAAAATAATAATAATAATATAAAATCCACCCATTTGAAGTCAGCTGAGCCTAAAGGTACATGCAAGTACTACCAGCACCTCAGGTGCAGAATCAGAAGGATTGCTGCAAGATGAAACCAGCCTGAGCTATGCAGCAAGTTCCAGGCCAGCCAGGGATGCAGTGTGACACTCTCCCCCCACTGTTCAGTCTTCCCCAAAGGGTAGAATTCAATGGCTTTGCTATTTTCACGGAATTATGTAATTATCACTATAATCTTAATTTGGAACATTTTTCATTGCTACAAAATAAAACTATACCACTGTCAGTTACTTGAGAGTCCTCTCTACTCTTTGGAACTTTAGCTTCCTTTGCTGCCAAGTAATAATCTATAGTGTGGTTATCCTGTGTTTTATCTATGTTGACAGACAGTTTGAGTCTTCCTACTCTTTGGCTATTCAAACACACACGCTGTGTGCTCCGTCTCTCTGCCTGGGAGTCTCACCAGCTCTGCACAACTCTCCCAGTGGTTTTCCCATCATGTCTTCACTGCCTTGGTCACTCTGCCTCCCCTCAGAGACCCTGTCTGTTTATGCAACTATTCAGCTGTCTTCTTGCCACTCACCACAGCTGCTTCCACGTCTGCACTGGCTCCTCTGTGTTATCCACTCCGTCCACCCTGTCAATGCTAAAGAGCCAACAATGTGTACCAGAAAGACTACTGGAGAGGAGCTTTTAGCAGAGCTAATGTTGCTACACCAGGGGTCAGCACAGAACCCAAAAGGTGAGCCAAAGACCCTGCTTAAATAATGGGAAGAGAGAGTATGGCTTGGGAGTTTGCACCAATCATGGCACTGTCTTTCATGCAAATGAAGGATTGATTGTGTTTACACCAGTCACGGACTACCCCCAAGGGAAATGATCCGGCTTTTGCTTGAGTGAAAAGCGCCACAGGGTCATGTGAAGTTCACCCACGGAGGGTTGTTTTGTTTAGAGGGCAGCTTTCAGTAGCTGGTGTGGGCTTTGTGGAGGGGTTATGACTGGAGTGTGTGTTCAGCTGTGGCTGTAGAGTCCTCTGCTGCTGAAGCACACTCCAAGCAATTGTGAAATGTCTAAAATAGCTGGACCGTCATGAGTGTAGTGCTTGGTCAACAGTTTCACACTGGAAGATGTTAGATATAAGAGAAGGGCCCATGAAATACCATCTCTTGATGGTGCTAATCATTCATAGAAAGCATTAAACGAGTACTTATGGGCTGGGGAGATGACTCTCATTAAAGCGCCTGGTATGCAAGCACAAGAACCTTAGTTTAGATTCGCAGCATCTATGTAAAAGTTGGCACAGTGACATGTACCTTTAATTCTAAGCCCGGAGGATCCTTAGCACTCATTGGCCCACAAGTCCAGCTGAGTCTGTGAGCTCCAGATCCAATGGCAGATTCTGTCTCAAAAAACAAGGTGAAATGACTAAAGAATATACCCAACCTCAACCTCTGGTCTCCATACACAAATATGTGCACGTGTATATATAAATACACACATACATACATCAATACATATATGTAAATTTCTATCACATATACATAAATAGGTACACACCACACCCACACCAAGTGTGCTTATAATAAAGACTTTAACAATGCCAGCTACCTACTTAACTCCTATCTGAGTGGCCCAGGCTAAAGCAGATGCCCCTGTTCTGGCTCCTGATAAATAATGCTATTAAGGACATTGGTGTAGAAGTTGTTAGACATACTTGTTAATTTCTCTAGTGTTGGGTTTATACTTAAGAGTAGAATGTCATGGTCACATGGTAACTCTATGTTTAAACATTTGAGAAACTGTACTCCAAATCAGGTGTGTGCCCTCTTCCATCACCAGAAGTGCATTTAAAGGTTCTAGCTTCTCAGTGTCCTCTCTCACTCCCTATTCTGTGTCTTCTTTTTAATTACAGCCATCTTGGGAGGCATGAATCCAGTTTTTCATTGTGAGTTTTGTTTGCATTTTCTTTTCTTTTTTTAATTAATTTATTTTTATTAACTATACTTTATTCACTTTGTATCCCAGTTTAGCCCCGTTCCTCATCCCCTCCCAATCCCACTCTCCCACCCTCTTCTCCCTTGCTCTTCCCCAAGTCCACTGATAGGAGTGGTTTCCTTCCCTTCCCTCTGACCCTAGCCTATCAGGTTTCATCAGGACTGGCTGCATTGTCTTCCTCTGTGGTCTGGTAAGGCTGTTCCTCCCTCAGGGAAAGGTGATCAAAGAGTCAGCCACTGAGTTCATGTCAGAGACAGTCCCTGTTCTCCTTACTAGGGAACCCACTAGAAACTGAGCTGCCATGGGCTACATCTGTGCAGGGATTCTAGATTATCTCCATGCATGGTCCTTGGTTGGAGTAACAGTCTCAGAAAAAACCTCTGTGTCCAGATTTTTTGGTTCTGTTTCTTTCATTGTGGAGATCCTGTCCTCTCCAGGTCTTTCTCTCTCCCCCTTCTTCCATAAGATTCCCTGAACTCAGCCCAAAGTTTGGCTGTGAGTCTCAGCATCTGCTTTGATACCCTACTGAGTAGAGTCTTTGAGAGGCCCTCAGTGGTAGGCTCCTGTCCTGTTCCCTGTTTTCTTACTCTTCTGATGTCCATCCCATTTGCCCTTCTGCGTGAGGATTGATCATCTTATCCAGGGTCCTCCTTCTCGCTTAGCTTCTTTAGGTGTACAGATTTTTGTGGTTTGCATTTTCTTAATGGTTAATGATGTTTAACATTTTTCCATGTTCTTAAAGAGGATGTGTCTATCTTCTTTGGAGAACTATCTACTCAAACCCTTTGTCCATTCTTAAATTAGGTTATCTTTATATTACTGGATTAGAAATATTCTTTATATGGTTTGGATTCAAAGCCCTTGATAGATGCATGATTTGCAAGTATTCTCTCTCATTCTGTGGACTGCCCATTTCACTTCCATGATGTTATTGTTTATAACAAAAATGTTCTAATATGGGACCAGGTATGAAGGGACACACCTTTAATCCCAGCACTTGGGAGGCAGAGGAGGGCATATCTCTGAGTTTAGGGTCAGCCTGGTTTACATAGTGTGCTGGCTAGTTTTATGTCAACCTGACCCAAGCTATAACCCTCATCTGAGAAGAGAAAACCTCAAATGAGAAAATGACTTGGGCTGTATGCAGACAAGCCTGTAAGGCATTTTCTTAATTAGTAATTGATGGGAGAGAGTCCAGCCCATTGTGGGTGGTGCCATTGTGAGTTCTAGACCAAAGACAACCACATGGTGAGATCCTATCTCAAAATAAAACAAATTAATTTGTAGGCCGAGGCGATGGCTCTATGGATAAGGGCACTTGCTTAAGAGCACCTTAGTTTAGCTGCTCCCAGCCCCGTGTCCCAGGGTAGCCAGAAGAGAGATACCCAAGCACCCACAATGAGCAAATATGGAGAGATGGGAAAGATGGAGCACATGATATAGAGATGGAGGAAAACAGAGCCAAGCAGCTTGTACACTGTGGAGAAAGGTAGAAGTGGAGACAGGGCTGTGATGAGGATATGAGGAGCCTGCACATCTACCTGAGACCAGGGGCCTCAGTTAGCTGGGGTCTATGCTGATGTCTGTAGCTTGTGTTGCCACCAAAGGCTATCTGGATGTCAGTGGTCTGGGCTGCTGCCTGAAACCATGTTGATTTCTGGGGGAGTTGGGGGAGACAGTGAGGGCATCATGCTGTTGCTAGGGGCCAGACTGATCTGAGTGGCCTGTGCTACAACCTGAGGCCATGGTGACATCCCGATCAGGGCTGCTGCTGAAGGTCATGTGTGAGTCTGTGGTCCTGTAACAGCCAGGGTCTGTGTCGATATCTGAGGCCCCTGTTACCACCAGAGGCCAGGTGGATGTCCCTGGTCTGGGCTGTCCCCTGAGGATATATTGATGTGCTGAGCTGTCCTTGGCCCTTGTTTGAACACCATAGAAAAGCTGGCTCTGGTGGCACTGGTTCAGGATAGGGAGCCCCACCCCTTGTCTGCTATGCAGTGTCATGGGCCCGGAAGAGTTGCCCCTTTCTTGCTGCCCCAGAGGTACTGAGATCAGGAGAGCGGGGCCCTGCCCCTCAGACGGCAGCTCTTGGGAGAGTGGGCTCTGTATCTTGCTTGGGCAGCACAGTAGAACTGGCCCTGGTGTTGAAAGTGGGTAAGAGCCAGCCCAGAGGATGTCAAAGGTGAGCTGGCCCAGACCTCGAAGGCTGCAGTGTCGGGCGAGCTAGCTGGGGCAGTGAGGGAGAGCCTGCTCTAGCGGTGTGCATGTGGGAGAGCTGGCTGGCCACCCAGCTCAGCTACCACTCAGACCCAGATCCAGGGCTTTGAGTTGGCCCACCCCAACATCTACCCCATCTATGAACTGCTAGAGAGAGCTCATGGTTCTGTAGGCTGGTCCTGCAGAGCCAAAGCCACAAGATGTCCATGACATAGGTCAACAACAGGACATCCAAGAGGAGCCCCGGTAAGGACCCAGTGTTGATGCTGTAGCAGAAGCCAGAGGCCTCGAACCAGAGCAATGACTCACTGCAATAAACATTTATTTACAAGCAAAGACTTGTGGACAAAAGTGGTATACTGTGGGAAACACCATGAAACGTTATAGCTTCCTTGACAAGATGTTTTGATTTTGTTTTATTAGGTTTTTTTTTTTAATTTTTATTTTATGGGGAGGTTGCAAAGGCAGAAGGTGGGTAGGAAAGGACAGGGAGGTGAGTGGGATTGGGGTGCATAAAGAGAAATTCACCAATAATCAATAAAAAGTTAAAAGAAAATCAATAAAGAATAAACTTCTTCCGAAGGAACCTGTAAGGTTTTCCTGGCCGGCTGAGATGATCCATGACAGAGAAAAGGAGAACTCTCGCCCTAGACTCGGATACCCTCAATTTCTCTGGACCTCAATTTACTCTCTCATAAAATGTATGAAAAAGATCGAGTTCCCGAAGTCCCTCCCATTTCTGTGGTGATATTTACTATGCAGACACTGAGTGGAGCGCAATGCTGCTTTATTAAATACTTCAAGTCTGTAAAACCGGCTGCTTGTATTTTCCCCCCATAGGAAGCCACTGTCTGGTAGTCACAGGAAGACTGGGCCAGAGCTCAGAGAAGTATGCGAAGGGTAAAGGTGACACAATAGGGGAAGGAAACAGTCTCTTTAAAAGCCGTCAATTCACTTCAACAAGTTGCCAGCAGACTGGGAAGTTTGTTTTGTTTTGTTTTGGGGTAAAGGCCGAATGCCAGCCTTTGGAAAATAAATAAAGTGGGCTAGATGACTGGGCCACAGACACCTGCAAACGAGAGAGGAGATCGTTAGGGTCATGTTGGCAATAGAAGAAAGCATGAGTTGTCACCCGTCATCAAGAGGAACACAAAGGAGAAAAACACAGCCACAGCTCTACCCTTGACCTTGTAAAGGCACTTCTATAATGTTACTACTCTGTGTCATTTTTCCTTTTTAAAGTAAATGCCATAGGGCTTGGTAGCACACTTCTGTAGCCCCAGCATCTGGGAGGCTAAAAAAAGAGAATTATGAGTTCAAGGTCAGCCTAGTCTACAAACATAGCAAGAGCCTCTCTCTAGGGTAGGTAGGTGGTGGTAATGTCATAGGTTTTGAATAAGGCTTGGCTGAGTCTTTTTAAAAATCCATTACATGGGAGATAACTTGCATGTTCAAAAGCTTTAGTTGCACGTTCTAAAGCAACTTAATGCATTTTTAGCTCTTTCTGAAATCTATTTCCACATGGCACAGATATTGATGGCACTTATGATTAGAATGCAAACTATATTCGCTTTCCCCTCCCCCCCCACTAAATATGAAGGGAGGTAGCACAAGCCTGTAATCCCAGGATGATCAGAGTTCAAGGCCATCCTGGGTAATGCGGCCAAGTCCTATCTAAACGATAAAGTAAAATGGCTTTGTGCGCCACTGGGGTGTAGCCCGATGAATGAGCAGTGGGTTCGGTCCCCAGCAACATACACACAGCAAACAAAAACTCCCATGAGATATTTGCAGGGACAGTAGTTTGTTCTCCTGACCTATGGAAACCAGCCACCCTAGTTTAGCATGCAAAAACCATGCTAAATTTCCTGCAAGCTCCCCACGGAATAGGTTGGTATCCTTTTAAATTAACAGCTCCACTCCCTTCTCAAGGGAAGGAGAAAATCCTAAGATTCTCCACTGTCAGGACTCCCGTTTTTCTCCCTAGCACATCTCAGACTCTCCCCTTACAGAGAGATACCACAATGTGGGGAAAAGGAGTGTAGGCCATGAAGGAGCAGGGTCAGAGCTCACAAACCCTGCTGGGCAGTTACCAGCCAGCTGGGAAGGGACTGAGCAGTTCAGACCCACAAGGAAACTGAACTGCTCTTGAGGCAGCTGGGCTGGACGGCAGCCAGACTCCACCTCCTCCCTGGGTCAGAGAGGAGCTCCGCACAGTTCTGCGAAGCCCCGCACCATGAGAGAAAAAGTGCTCACTGGACAGAGGGTCTGGTTTCACCTTTGCTAGTGAACAGATTGAACCAGGTTTCCATAGCAGGTCAAGGGACAGGGGACAGTGAGGACCAGATGAGTACGTGCTGTGTGCTGCGTCAGAAACTTGCAGGACTGTTTGGAAAGACTGAAACTAAATAAAGACTTATTAGCATAAGACGAGCATTGTGAAATTTGGCCAAAGGGTTTCATGCAAGGATGCTCTTTAAAAAAAAAAAGAAAGAAAGAAAGAAAAAAAGGCTTTCATAGGAATGGAGAAAGTAGAGAAAAATACAGCATTTTATTTAAGAGAGGAACTTATGTATAATTTTTCATGCCAACAACTGTTTTAGTTTTTGTTCTTTGTTTGTTTCTTTCTTTCTTTTTGACACTAGACTCCGGGAATGGTCTCCTAAGTTTTGGATTTCTCCCACAAGAGGAAAGTAAATTTCTTTTCACAAAACTAAAGTGTACTTAATTTTTTTTTTAAGTAGTGAACCAACATTAGACAACTTAATCTTTTCCTCCCTGCTTCTTTACCAGTCTTCCTCTTTAACTAGGCTTATCTTCAGACGTTCTAAGAGGAAAAGCTGACGTCTGATTCCTAGTTAGTTCCTTTTTTGCTTTCGTAACAATTTTTTCTCACATTTCCTCTCCAGTGCTAGTATTTTATTGTCCTGTAAAAACCCAGTTGCAAGCCAAATAGTATCAGATGGTAGTGAGAATGTAAGTATGGAACCGAAACACAGACATGCAGAAAAAGCCCATGCAGAAATGCTGGGCTTTTGCTCTCTGCACGTGGGTGGCCGAGGCTTCTTTTTCTGGAAGTGTGCGCTGAACTGTGGCATCACGGTGGTGACAGTGCACCTCTCTTGGGGACATAATCTTTCCTAAGTGCCTCCCTAGTGCACTGTGTCTTTCAGAGGAAAGAGCCCCAAGGACTGGGTCCAACTAGGAGCAGTGTTACCCAGGCTGGCCTAAGACAGCGTGGCTGGGTGCGCTATCCCAGTTTTCACTCTCGTTCATTGCAAGGAGACAAGGTCAGGACACAGGATGCAGCTTGCACAGAGAAGCGTGGATGAAAACAAGGGAGTGAAGAGCTGATGAGAGCTGACTGGTGGAGAGGACCAAGGGGAGAGTCCGAGCTGTGACGCCGCAAGAAAGCCAGAGTGGCTTTTTCTGTTACTGTCGTTTTGTTTTTCGAGACAGGGTTTCTCTGTGTAGCTCTGGATGTCTGTCCTGGAACGTGCTCTGCAGACCAGGCTGGCCTCAAACTCATAGAGATCCACCTGCATCTGTGTCTCTGAGAGCCGAATCAAAGCTGTGTGCCACCATGGCTGGCCAGAGTGGCCTTTTATTTTGACTGCTGAGAGGTTCAGTGTGGAGTAGCCTGCCATCACTGCAGGCCAAATGGAGGGAATCCATGAAGAGGATAGCTAGTTTTAGTCTCTTAAATACTTCCTTTTCTCCTCAACTCTACGTTTAATTCTTCCTTCCATAAGTGGTGTTGTTAAGCTCTGTTCGCCACCGCTCTGATTTATGCTGATTTGCTTGTTTCTTTCTTCCTTTCCTCTGATCCCCCTCCTCTCAGAGCTCTATAAAACCTAACACTTGGAAAAATTTCCCCCTTGTTCATGTACTCTGATCTACAAACCAGATATTTTATTTCTTGTCTTTCTTTTATTGTTTTTTTTATTGTTTGAGAGAGGGTCTCACGTATCCCAGGGTGGCCTTGAGGTTGCTACATAGCTGAGGATGGCGTTAAACTTTTGACCCCTTTCTGCCTTTCAAGTGCTACCACACCATTTCTTGTGTACTGGGGGATCAAACCCAAGGCTTTGTCAACTGAGCTACATCTCCAGCCCCAAGCCGGGGCTTTGTATTGGCCTGCATAGCTCAGGTTTCTAATCAACTGTGCAAAGTTGGCAACAGTAATAACGATGATGATGATTGATAATAAGCACAATGGTATAAGGAGGAATGTGACCTGGAGTCATAGCTTCATCTGGAAATATCTTTTCCAACCAATTGAGAAGCACCCTTGAGGATGTGCTACTAGGTGGAGAGAAGCAAAACCACAGGGCATCTCTACCTTCAAGCCTTGTTTGCTGCTGTGTTATTACCTCCTGGTGAAATTCAAATGAAAACAATGGCTGCCACCGGTCAGATTTCCAAGGACACTTTAAAAACACGGGGCAGGTTTGTTTTCCTGGCTCAACTGCTTCAGAGAAGTCCCCACTTAAATCCATGTACGGTCATTTTATATCTACCGCTACACATTCTTGTTTGCTGCATGAAATCTTGCCAGTGAGTTTCTTTCTTTTTTTTTTTTTTTTAATACTTTTTGAAATTAACCACACCCCAAACAGCAGAACGGCCCTGTGTATACAAACGCTCTGGAAAGGCCCAAGCCAGGTACTGGGTGTCGGCACAGGACAAACCACATGCTCTGCCTTGGCAGGTACTGGGTGTCGGTGTCGGCACAGGACAAACCACATGCTCCACCTTGGCAGCCCTGTCCTCACCTGCAAGCTGCCCACACACACTCCCTTCCAAAATGCTGCTCCTCTCATGCCGACCGTTGGCTGAGCTGCCGTGAGGGGAAGCCTGTCACAGTGGACAGGGGTCAGTATTATAGAAACTCAGCTTCTCCATTAAAACTTGATTTAGTCTTTCAACCAAATTCACATTGGGGGTCCTACTTTTTCTAAAAAATCTTGGGCAATCAAGAGTTAATGGGTATGGAAGCTGGTGGAGTCTGGGGCTGCCATCCAAGGCCAGCTGAACAGGCAGCAGGAAGGGTTTGGTTCTGGCGAGGCTACAGACCAGCCATCTGGATGCTGGAAAGACCCAGAATGCCAGCAGCAACTTTTCTTTTCAGTGTTAGGCTTCATCGAGTCTGGCCTGGAGAGTCTTAGGTTTAAGATGCAAACTGGGATTCTTCTTGCAACAGAAATGTGGTATTTTGGATTTTGCGTAAAACAAACATCTACTACATATATTCTTTGGCAAAAAATGTCATGGGACAATGTATACCCAAGTAAACATATTTAGAGAAACGAGGTTTGGGCTCAGTAGAAGACAAAGCCCTGGTTTGATTCCAACTGTATGTATGTGTTCATATATGTGTGTGTGTATTTTAAAGAGAGCAGATTTTCTAAATTTAAAAATATAGAGAGACTCTTAATGAGTTTCAATATTTTTGCTAGAAATCTGGATAGATCATTTTGAAGGAAAGGTTGTTTTTTATTTCCTATAGTGTACCCCTACGCTAGTCTTCTTAAGACTTATTTTTCCTATAGGTGACTTGAAAGGTAATTGTTATTTATATTTATAATTAATTGCATTAGGCATACCATTAGTATGGGTCAACTGAAATTCCTTTCATAGGAATTTGCACGTGTACCTGTGTTTTAGTAAAATTGAAAAACAAGAAAGCCTGGACAGAAATTGTAGCAATTTCCTACTCTCTATCACTTTCCAGCACACTCTAGAAGCCACCCACCTCAAGACACCATCTGCTCTCCACGGGCTAGAGCACCGTTTGCTTTCCGTATGCAATTTTTAACAATGAAAGGAAAAAGTGAATGAAAGTGCAACTAGACAGACTGAAGCACAATATTATCTTTCAGGGAAATCTTACTTACCAAGGAGAAAATAACGTGTCTTTTAGAGCAAAATAGATGGAGTGAGGGAAGACTTGTTAATTTTTATGGGTTTTCCCCCTCTCCATGGCATTAATTGCCACCTAGCAGCAGAGAAGGGAATTTCACACTTAGCTGGGGACTGAAAGTCTAGAAAAACATTTCAAAAGGGCCCGTTGCTTTCATTGTGAACAATACCTGAGACACCATTGGCCTACTTTAGGACTGACTTTTTCTTTCTCCTTGAGGAAAGAAAATAGAACAAAGCAGATTATTATGTCTGAATTATTTATAAAAAATATTCTTTCCATCATGAAATGTCCATTCTTCTGTTACCTTTACCACCTCAGCAACAGACCAAAGGAAAAGGAACCCTGGAACCATCTCCAACAATAAAAGAAAATAAAAATAGAAAAAAGAAAAAGAAAATAAAAACTGTAAGGGAAGAAATACTTGTTTTTAGTACAGAGAGAACATTCTCAAATAACCTCAGAATACATTCCTATTTTTAAAAACTACAGCAGAATAATATTCTGTTAAGATAGTAAGAGGAAATTTATTTAGAAAAAAATAGAAAACACTTATAAAGGATAAAATAATTTCTAAATGAAACTGTTATTCAGTCTGGGTTGTGGTGGAGCACACCTTTAATCCCAGAACTCTGCCCCAGAACTCAGGAGGCAGAGGCAGAGGCAGGTGGATCTCTGAGTTCAAGGCTAGCCTGGTCTACACAGCAAGCTCCAGGACAGCCAAGGCTACATAGAGATACCTTGTCTCAAAAAAACAAAAAAGAAAAAAAAACCATCTCAGTTTATATTTCATGCACTGTGCATGCATGGCATATACATGTGAGTGCAGGAACATACATTCTACCGCATGCCTATGGAGGTTGAAGAATGACCTCAGGAGCTAGGCCTCACATGCTACCTTTTCTAGAGGCCAGGTTTTTCTGTTGTTCATTGCTGCATACGCCAGGCTAGCCGGACCTAGAGCAGAGTCCTGTCTCTGTCTCCCATTTTACCTAAGGTGGGCAAGGGTTAAGTGTGTACCATTGCATGCAACTGAGCCATCTCCCAGCCCCAGGTGTCTATTGGTCAAACCCACTAGCCATGGTGTTCTTGTGTCAGTCACCTTGCATATCCAAGGCTTGAAAGGGGTAACTATAGTGTTGTGCTTCACAAACCCTGGCAACTAAGCAAAATAAGTAAAGTTAATAAGTCAAAATTAAATGTTTAGGGACTGGGCATGTCTTCCCAGCACACGAAGACAGAGGCAGGTGGATCTCTATGACTTTGAGGCTGGCCTGGCCTACATAGCAAGATGCAGGCCAGCTAAGGTTACATACTGAGACCCTATCAATAATAATAATAGAAGGAGGAGGAGGAAGAAAAAGGTCTTTTTTTGTTTTGTTTTGTTTGGGTTATTTGAGAGATGGGAGTGGAAAGACACAGCTTACCATGTCCTTCCAGTCTACTCTTGAGCTAGCTGAACAGTAAGCCTTGCTACCACTTTGATTGTCTCAATAGGTGTGATCACTATAGCAACAGCAGCTTTGGGAAGATAAGTGGATCCTCAAAGCAGTGGTCATGATAGCTAGCACTTGTGGAATGCTTACCACACGCCCAGCCGTGACCCAAGCACTGTACAGAGAAATGCCCCTAACTGTCACTATGAAGAAGAAGAACCGCTAATCAATCTTTTAAAAAAATGTTCCCCATTTTCACATGTTTACTATAGATACTAGTGGTGGTTTGGATGAGAAATGTCCCCCACAGACACACTTGCTCCCTGGTTGGTGGTATTTTGGGGGCAGAGCCTTGTTGGAGGAAGGGAGTCACTGGAGACCAGGCATTGAGCCAGTTCACTTTCTGGTTTTTGCATGTGGTTGGAGATGTGATCTCTCAGCTTCATGATCACTATATGCTCTCTCTCTCTCTCTGGACTGTAAACCAGGGTAAAATCTTTTGGGAGTTGCTTCTGGTCATGGTATTTTATCACAGCAACAGAAAAGTAACTGACATATGTAAGGATATTTTCATACAAGTATATAATGTATTTTGGGCATATTCCCCCTACACTCCATACATAACTTTTTCTTCTCTCTTTTTACTATTCCCCCACTAGACAATTTTGCTTCTACTTGCATGCCATGGATACATATGATTTCATCTGTATAAAACCCAGGAACCACAAAGGAGAGAAAACACACAATATTTATCTTTCTGATACCACTTAACCTATTTTGCCTAATGTGATTATCTCCAACTGTACCCATTTCCCTGTCGATGACATAACTTCAATTCTTCCTTAAGGATGAAAAGTTTCCATCGGGTGTGTAAGTCACATGTTATCATTTCTATACTGTTGCACACCTAGGTTGTGTCCATAATTTAAGCACTGTGCATAGAGCTACAGTACATGTTGCTAGACAAGTGTCTCTATATGTTGACTTGAATACTTTGGGTATACCTAAGAATGGACAAGCTGGGTCATATGATAGATCAATTTTTAGTTTGTTTTGTTTTTGTTTTTTCAAAATAGTACTTTTAGTGCAGTGTTGGTGGTATAGTAGTGAGCATATCTGCCTTCCAGAATAGTACTTTTATTGATTCTTTGGGAATCTCACATCATACATCCTGATCTCACTTCCCAGCTCTTCTATTTCTACCCGCCTCTGCACACCCTTGTGACTCCCCCCTTCCTGAAATAAAATAAATAATAAAAATGAAATAAAACAAGTCCAGTTTGTGTCGTCCACATCCTCACTGGAGCATGGTCAAACTTCCAGTGGCCAGTCTCCTAAAGAAAACTGAGTCCTTCTCTTGCTACACCCCGGCCAGAAGCCATCAGTTATGGAGAGGGACACTTTGGCACCCCTATCACAATTGTTAGAGTTCTCTTTGATAGCTTCCTGTGTAGGCTGTTATTTTTATTATCATTATTATTATTTTTAAAGAGGGGAAGGGGGTTGTCACAGAAGTCTTCCATGTCTGTCTTTCTCAACTGTGCGTTTGCAGTCATCGATATCACTGTCAAACTAGCCTCCCTACTCTTAGTCAGCGGGTGCATGGATCATGGGCTTTCACATGATTATTGCCAACAGCACAGGACATAGGAGGACTGTGGACCCAGACATGGCCCTCAGTGGCAGCATGGATCACGGTGGTCATTCAAAGAGGACCAGTCCAAAAAGTGCACTGTTTCTAATTTCGAGTATCTGTCATTGCTCAGAGCTAAGGGATCCTGGTCGATGGCATGTTGGGGGTTGGGGTTGGGGGCAGCTGAGTTTGTGTCTGCCTAAACTCCAGGCCTGCCTAGCTTCTGTGCTGGCCCACACCCATCCCAATGTTTAGAGCTTTTCTGTTTTGTTTTGTTTAGAATCACCATTTTGTTGTGTGTAGCAGTACACACCTTTGATCCCAGCAGGCTGGAGGTAGAGGCAGGGGATCTCTGTGAGTTCGAGTCCAGGTTATTCTACAGTGACTTCCAGGAGAGCCAGAGCTACCTAGTAAAAACCTGTCTCAAAACAAAACAAACAAACAAAAAGCAAACACAAGACCAAAAGAAAAAAAGCAAGCATAGCCGGGTGCGGTGGCACATACTTGTAATCTGAGCACTTGAGGAAGCAGAGGCAGGAGGATCTCTGTGAGTTCGAGGCCAGCCTGGTCTACAATGAAAGTCCAGGACAACCAAGGCTACAGAGAAACCCTGTCTCAGGAGGAAAACAAACAACCATAAGTAATAAATTTTATTCAAAAAATAACTACCATTCTGATTTCCATATTGTCTGAACTAAATTTTCACCAGTAGTATATAAGAGTTCTCTTTTGTTTACATCATTTCCACCATTTGTCTAAATTTTATTTATGTATTTTGGGTTTCTTGAGACTATCTTCTCTATTATGTAGCTCTCTCTCCTGGAACTTGCTTTGTAGACCAAGCTGGTCTCAAACTCAAACGTATCCACCTGCTTCTACCTCCCAAGTGCTGGGATTAAAGGTATGCACTACCATACCCAACTATGTATTCTTAATGACTGCCTTCCCAATTGGGGTGACAGGGAATCCCAATGTGATTTTAATTTGCATTTCCATGATAAGAGTAAGATTGAATAGTATTTGTGTTTATTAGTCATTTGTGCTTCACCTTTTGAGGTATATTCATTTTATTAGCTTATTTATTTGTGTTTTATTACTTTTGACTTCTTTGTATGTTCTAGATATTGAACCGACAGACGAATAGCTAGCAAGGATTTTCTCCCATTCTGTAGGTTGTCTCTTTATTTGTTTTCTTTCTGTGCAGAAGCATTTTAATTTTGTGAGGTCCCGTTTGTCAAGTGTTGATACTATTTTCTGAGAAACTGAGTATTTGCCTACTCCTGTGTCTTGAGGTGTTTTTCTCACCTTTTT
Organism: Pachyuromys duprasi; assembly: GCA_028658305.1. Classification (NCBI taxonomy): domain Eukaryota; kingdom Metazoa; phylum Chordata; class Mammalia; order Rodentia; family Muridae; genus Pachyuromys; species Pachyuromys duprasi. The sequence continues at coordinate 23,462,147 of CM053758.1, forward strand.
CTCTGACCACTTTGGAGTTTCAGGGTTTACACTGTCTTTGAAATATCTGGAGTTGATTTTAAGGGCAATGTTGGGGATCATATTTTCAGACTTGCTCAAGCTAGGCATACATTCTACCGCTGAGCTTCAGTCTCCACAAATTATCTTCATTTAACATGTTTCAACACAAAATGAAGGCTCAGAGAGGCTAAATACGTTACAAATGACTCCAAAGCTTAAAAGCAGCTAAACCCAAACACAAACTTAGACCTACCATAACCAACCACAACCTGGGAGCCCCAGCACACACTCCGTGTAACTCTTTTCTACTCTCACTCCAGTCCATGAAAATGAACCCCCACTTTTGGGTTCCAAGCTGTGATGCTGAATACTGTCAACTTGACAGGATCAAGAATTGTCCAGGAGACAAGCCCCTGATCATGCCCATAGGGGATTATTTAGATTAACTGAGGTGGGAATGCCTACTCTAGAATGGCACAGCACCATCCCACGGGCTGGGGTCCTTCCTTGGCTGCATCGAAAGAAGAAAGCGAGGTGAGCACAAATATTCATGTCTTTGCCTCTTGGCTATGGGTGCCCTGTGACCAACCAGCTGCCTCAAGCTTCTGCTTTCATGAGTTCCCTGCCATGAGGGACTGCATCCTCACACTGTGAGCCAAAATAAACCCTCCCTTCCTCAGTGCATTTGTCAGGGGTTTTGTTGCAGGAACAGAAGTTAACTAATACACCAGCCTAGACCTCCACGCACATGCCCACCCTTTATTTCATCACTGCACTTAGATGTCTGACTTCCCAAACTTGAAATGTGAAGAACATTTCTAGAAGCATGACATAAATTCCACTTTAATCGAATGTTTTCACATGAAAAAGAGAATCATATGCCTTCCGCCCCCTGGTGAAAATTTAAAATAATGTAGATGGATCCAGGGTGTAGTCATTGGTTGAGATGCCTCTGAAGGCCAGGAGAGGGTACTGGACTCCTTGAAACTGAAGCTATAGGCTGTTGGGTACTAGAAGAACCCAGGCCCTCTACAAGAGCAGCAAGTACCTTAACCAGTAAGCCAACTCTTTAGGCCCTAGAAATTGCCCTTACCTGCTTCTAAAAACTGCCATTGCTTACTAAAGGCTTTAAAAAAACAGTGCTGGAGAGATGGCTCAGAAGTTAAGAGCACTGGCTATTCTTCCAAAGGTCCTCAGTTCAATTCCCAGCAACCACATGGTGGCTCATAACCACCTAATGAGATCTGGTGCCCTCTTCTGATGTATTCGCATACCCACAAACAGAATACTGTAGAATAAATAAATCTTAAAAAAAAAAAAAGAAAAGAAAAAGAAAGAAAAGAAACAGTAATCTGCTGAATTGGCTGTCCCACATTTTTTTCAAGATTTATTTACTAAGTATACAGTGTTCTGCCTGCATGTACACCCGCCTACCAGAAGAGGGCACTAGATCTCACTATTGATGGCTGTGAGCCACCACGTGGTTGCTGGAAATTGAACTCAGAACCTTCCGAAGATCAGCCAGTGCTCTTAATCTCTGAGCCATCTCTCCAGCCCCCTACAACATTTTTTTTTAATCAACTTTTCAGCTCCTAGCTAAAGATCAAGAGACATGATGATCAGCCAAATCCTCATATTTAGGACTCTGGGATGCAAAAGGAAGCCGAGGCACCTGTCCATATCAGCTAAGTCTGCCTTCTTTTGTGTTGTTGTGTGATGTGTTGTGTGCGCACATACATGCGTGTGGAAGTCAAAGACACTGCAGGAGCCAGTTCTCTCTTTCCACCAACTTAGTCCTAAACCAAACTCAAGTTGTTCCTTCATATGCTGAACCCTCTTGCCAGTTACTGCTGACTCTTCTGGACGCCGAGTTTGTGTGACACCATCGGTATACATGCAGCGGGAAATATGGCATGGTCTTGTCTTTCAGGGGTTTAAGATTTAATAAAGAGGGACAATATATAAACAAGCAAGTGAAGTTAAGTATTATGTGAGTGGTAGAATGGGACTCTGTCTCGATTTTGGCTGAGGCTCCAAGTAAGTAAAATGCCAACTATTCCACCATAAAATGGAAAACCACCACAAGCAGAAATCCTCAGTAGCCTTTGCAACTCTTTACTATATCTACTCACGCCTAAGTTAGGGGAGAAAATGTGAGTTTAGAAAAAGTTTAAGGCAATTTTGATGTGTTATGAGTAAACAGCTTTTTCCTCCGCTCTTCCTAGGGAAAGAAACTTCAAGGATTTAGTATAATTTTGCTATATAACCATAGAGTCAGGGGCCAGTGGTCCAGTGCTTGGCTTACACTGAGGGATTCATCCGGTCAGTATTCATATATAGCTTTACCATGTACAGCCGCTGCTCTAGGTGCACACACAGAGCAGTGAACAGAATGGACAAAAACTCTGAACCTTCCCGGAGCCAACGAGCTAGTGGGAATTTTGCTGATGCACTGAAAATGAGTTTGGGGTTTGGTCAAAGTCCACAGTTACTGAGGTCTGAAGCAAAATATTCCTCTGAGAGTGCTTCTTTGGATCAGAATGTGCTACTGAAAAGGATCATATCGAAGGATTAAAAAAAAAAAAGTTCCATACAAAGAAGCCAGCCATGTACCCGAACATGCTAGCAATTAACAATGAGCTGACAGCCAGACCCAAGTTCACCCAAGTGTGAAAGATTACCTTATGCTTTCAGTGGAGCAAAAAGAGTTTGCATCTCAAGAAGTAACAAGAGTTAACTGTAAACACCCGGCAGACAAGAACCAACTTTAGTCACAGAACTGAAGCAGCTGACTTAAAACTTTCACTCCCTTCCTTAAAACTCTTCTCCCTAGAAGACAGCCTAGTTGGCAGGGAGAGACATAGGGCCCATTCTCCCATTTGCTCAAGCTGGGAAAGACAGGAAACTTCTTTAATGTTTTTATTATCCTACTGAAAGTGTTAATTACTGATTTCAGGTTAGTAATCAACCAGTTGGCTTTAGTTGGTTTATTGGTTTTTTCTTTTTAACTTGATAGACCAAAAATGTCATGAGGTTTCTAACATATTTCCTTTGAAAGCGTGGAACAATTAAGTCCACACTGGGTTTGTTCTCACCATGCAGAGGGAACCAACTTAACTTGCGTGTGGCACCAACTCCATCTCATTTCTTCAGTGTAGAGTTACACAGATCACCACAGAAATCTGCAAGTCCACAGGAAAAAAATTCAACTTTGCTTTTATCTAGAAATTACTCTTCTACGGTTCTTAAAAAGCCATTGGGCTGGAGAGACAGCTCAGCAGCTATGAACACTGGCTGTTTTTCCAGAGGCCCCAGGCTGCATTCCCAGCACCTATATTGTAGCTTACAACCCTTTGTTCACTCCAGTCTCAAGGGATCTGAAGCCCTCTTCTGGCCTTCGCCAGCACTATATGCACATGGTACAAAGTCATACATGCAGGCAAAATACCCACACACAAAAAGTAAATAAAAATAAATAAATTGTTTAAATAAAACCTAAAGCCCTAGCATTGCTTACTAATGACTTTAAAACAATATGGTTTGCTGAGCAGGTGTTCCTACAACCTATCTTCATTGATCGAATTTTCAGCATCATTAGCCAAATCTTCAAAACTGGCACAGAAAAGCTAAAACCCTAACATGTGCTTGAGGACCTTACGGACAGAGACAGAGAGGCAGAAAGAACCAAAACTACACGCCTCTTCTGTTGGCCTATAAATAGAGCTTTGTGTATAAAGAAGGCATATATTATTTGCTGCGAAGATTAAAAAAGGACATTTGCTGAGAAGATAAAGATCAAAAGGGCACTTTTAGAAATGATAGGTCCATGACTTTTCATTAATTTAATTAAGATTTAGTGAATACCATATGATATCCCAGGCTTTGTTCCAGATGCTACAAATGCTTCAGTAAAAAATTTAACAGCGAGACAGTTGTGGTGAAACATACTTTTAATCCTAGCACTCTGGAGGCAGAGGCAGCTGAATTTCTGCGTTAGAGGCCAGCCTGCTCTACATAGTAAGTTCCAGGCCAGAGAAAGCTAAATAATAAGATCTTGTCTTAAAATTTTTTTTAAGTTAAAACTTCCTATTCTAGCTGGCACACCTCTCTGTGAACACCTTTAATCCCAGCACCAAGGGGCAGCGGCAGCCTGGTCTACAGAGGAAGTTCCAGGACAGATAGGGCTACACAGAGAAATAGTGCCTCAAAACAAATGAAACAAAAAAAAAACCCAGAAAACAAAATTATTATCTTTAATATTTACAATTATACAATATAAAAATGTATCCTGTTACACAATTACAATAAACACAGATACACACACACCACGTTTAATGTGAGCTAGTATCAGAAGCATCTTTGTATCTAGAAAGATCTTTCTTCGGTAGGCACACAGTAACAGCACCACCATGCCTACAAGTTAATGAGAAAACAAGGCAAGCAAAATAAAGGGCAAATCATTAAATAACATCTTTAATCATTAAAGCAACAGTGAAGAAACACACGAAAAGATTTTAACTAGTAAATAAAAGACAAAGTAAACTCAAATTAGAGGGGTCTTTATCTTTCTGCTCATCAGCTTGACAAGATAGAAGGAATGAACAGTATTCGGTGCTGGTGAAAGTATATACAAAGTAGCCTGTCAAGCATCACAGAATTTAAGCTGATATTCAACCTTATAACATATTGTAAATGTGTCTTCCCTTTGACCTCACAAGTTTTATAAATTCATTAAGTACACAAAAGGTATATATGTATGAGAATAGTTGTTCTCTGAGCACAGTGGCACATACCAGTAATTCCAGAACTCAGGGAGGCAGAGGCAGGTGGATCTCTGTGAGTTCAAGGCCAGCCTGGTCTACAAAGTGAGTAGACCAGGACAGCCAAGGCTACACAGAGAAACCCTGTCTCAAAAAAACAAACAAACAAACAAACAAACAAAGACCACATAATAATAATAATTGTATTACTTTTATGACAGCAAATAACCGAAAAATAACCTAGTAGCTCACCAATAATAACATATTATATTTCTATATAATAGACTTCCATGCAACTACTAAAAATACTATAGGCTATTACTTACAAGCATTGTAAGTTGGTTAAACTTTTTAAAGTGTATTAGTAAGAAAAAGATAGTTTAGTATAATCTTATTTATTTACAAATTTATGTATTTGTGTGAAGCACATGACTATAGAAAAGAATTGTGAAGTTTCTAATAAAATTTTTAAAAAGAAATCTCCCTTAAGGGTAGATGAACTAATTTGGGTGCTTTTTAAAAAATTTATTTTTATGTGTATGAGTATTTTAACTACATATAAGTACACCATGTGTGCACGTGTCATAGAAGCTAGAAGAGGATGTCAGAATCTCTGGAACTAGCATTACAGTTGTGAACAGCACTCTGCAAGTTAAATGCTGGATGGTCACTCAAGTTCCACAACTATTTTTAAATGAGCATTTATTTACCCATTCATTCAAATTCCATTGTTCATTCAGCAATACAAATCACACACCTAATAGGTGCTAGGCAACGGACAAACAAAACAATCCTATTTATTAATTTAAAGGTAGAAGTACTTTTAAAAAAAATAACAAGAGCCAGTATTGGTGAATTTAGAGAACAAAGGAATCTCATAAACTATTGAGAGCATATACATTTGAGGGGGGCGCAGAGTTTAAAAAGTGAGAGATG